>JASDDO010000026.1:491798675-493010153 GCA_030015575.1 Agapanthus africanus
CTTGATCACATCAAAGGACATAATACTTATACCCGTATTGGTTCTCTACTTCTAACTTATATTCTGTGAATATCTTGTAGGGCTCCTAGGCATCCTAATGAAGTCTCACAAGGCATCAACCATGCCAATTTCAAAAATTATTGGTGCCGAGAAACCCTAACACGGATCGTTGACTAGATGTTTAGGCGAAAAGAAAATCTAGTTAACTACTTAACTAAAAGTTAGATTCTACAACCTTTGTAGATCCGGATATCCACTTCCTTAGCTCCACGTAGTGCTCCTCTCGCTGTCCTTTTCCAATCTTAGACTCGTTCATCGGTTTCATCGGGAAAGCGAGCGGAATAGGTCGTCGGCTTTGTGTCAAAGACGATCTACGTCGAGGTTGCACAAGTTCAAGCTCCGACTTCACCAAGTTGTGAAACTTGTGAAGAAAACACCCAAAAGCACTTGGCAAGAGGTAGAGGATGAAGAAATAGGAGGTGGGTTCACTTTAGATTTGGATTTCTCTCACTAAAACTCAAGTTGCCATTGATGGCATCAAGGTTTCTATCTTGAAGAAGAAGGAAGAAGATGAAGCTAGTTTATGATGAGTTGTTTTTAAAATGAAAAGAAAATTCATACTTATCATAATCTAACTTGGGTTAAGTGTAGAGAATAAACCATGGTAAGTGGATGGGTTAGGGTTAAGCATGAAGACAAAATGGTCTCCTTGGTCAAAGCTTCATGAAGCTTCAACAAGCTTCATGACAAAAACAAACCATTATCTCTTCATTTATCCAATAAAATAAATAAAGAAAAGAATAAATAAATGATAAGGCAAAACCCTAATTATCATTTAACCATGGTTTAATTCTTCACACTTAACCAAATGATCAAGCATCATCAAACATGATACATATATGTGCACAAAAGTATATCACATATACAACTTGCACATCAAGTGAGAAAATCCGTATATAGTGAACCAATACTAGTTAATGGAAAGTAATATATCAAATATATAATTATACATTAAATCATTAAATCAACATTTGATTCAATGATCCGGTCATGTCGCACATAACCGACTAGTATTCAATGTATCGATTTATCGAATCAATGATTCGATAACTAGGTCATATCGAATATAACCAATCGAAACATTTATCGCGAGAATGAAATGCGGTATCACATACACGCATTATTCTCGCTCCCGCACATATCTCATATGCACTCCTATTTCGTTTCGCTTGAGCCAGGAAACCTCTGTGTAGGACTCTAAAGACTCGTCAATACGCCGGTAGCAGATGATGATCATATCAAGCACCCACAAGCCGCAAGCGGTCTGCTAAACGTAACGGCCATCCGGGTATTGAACGATCAGAAGATCGACGAGCTAGCCCGCTCACACTCCTGTGAATCCAACCAGTAACACTTAACGTACAGTCCGGTCTGTTCGTCTGATATGTCGCATATCAAGTCTAGGGGTGGTATACGTCAGACCCCAATAACCGATAAGTCGTGCCGATATGAGGCTCATAGCGGGTCGAGAAACTACTGGTAACACTTACCAGCAAATCTCTGATCAGCCCTGGCCAGGGACTTCCCTGCTACGGCCAATCGAGCACAGCGCAACATCAACTCCCAATACCGGGAGAGACGAAACCCCTCCTATCGCTCATTGCCACCATGTGACTCGGGACTGTACCGAAAGACCACCGTTTTGCACGCCCTCATGGACGTAGTAAGGTGGAGATCAAAGCACAGTGGGAATCACACAAGACTCTATGACGATCTCGGGTCTACAGACTAACTTGTACAAGTGTCACCTGAGAACTGCCATCTGACGTGAGGTATAATACCATCTGGGAGTTATCGGCGAGTCCGTCCAGTGTACCCAGTCTCCACTGAGCACCCGTACACCATCTCTAATGTCAAACACCAATGGATATGGGATCATCCATCGCCCATCTCATGGGTCGAGAAGCGTATACGCTAGTCTACACTGGTATATCGATGCCCCGTCTCAATACACCCACGACTAGGGACCTTGAAGGATGTACTTATGGACTACCATGTCCCCACTAGTATGATCTGCATCATAGTCCAGGTAGTCAAGTACATATCCTAAGGGCTTTACCAACATGTAACTATAAGACAGTATAAAGAGACAAGTGTACATGTTAAGATAAAGAGCAACCAGATAGCATACTATCATATCGAGCAAGAAAGTCATCTCTATATATGTCCAAGCATCCAATATAATATACATCATCTGTACAATACTGGCTTCTAGGGCATACATACAACTAACAATCTCCCACTTGCACTAGGGCCAGCTGCTGTAGTATCGCATACCGAGCATCCCGAAGAGTCTCTCAAACTGTATTTAGGGAATGGCCTTCGTGAGTGGATCCGCCGTGTTGTCCTTCGTGTCAACTCTCCTGACCTCGATCTCCCGGCGATCAACTATCTCCCGGATCAGGTGATACCGCCTCAGAATATGCCTGGATCGCTGATGGGACCTGGGTTCCTTGGCCAAAGCCACCACTCCATTGTTATCGCAATACAAAGGTATTGGATGCTCAATAGATGGAACCACTCCAAGTTCAGTAATGAACTTCTTGATCCAGACAGCTTCTTTAGCAGCATCGTTGGCAGCGATGTATTCAGCCTCCATTGTCGAGTCTGCCACGGTTTCCTGCTTGGAACTCTTCCAGCTAACCGCCCCTCCGTAATGTAAGTGCACGGCGGCGCCCCGGCCGTCAATCCGACGGCCAAATGCGGAAGCGGTGATAAACTTTAAATTTTACATGAACTGGCAAACCGCCGCGCACTAATACCCGGATCGAACCATTAATTAGTCCTAGCTAACTACAAGATGGGGAAGAGAGATATACCGACAGATCCAAGTCCTCCGGTCTTCTCGTCGTCGTCCCGATCTCCTGCGGAAGCTCCGGTCTCCACATCGTCGCCGGAAGTGCACCACATCGCCTACTTCTTTTACGGGCTCCCACCTCAATGCCGAGGCAACTCGGGCACGAAGCTGGCTAGTCGACGTGCCCAAGATTTGCTGTAGAATATAGTGTAGAACTTGTGTCTCATTTTGGGGTAGTGGAGGTTGCCTTTTGAGATGGTGGAGGAATTGATTTTTGAGATGAACTAGAGAGCTTTTCTTAGCACCATGAGAACCAAAATGCCACCACAAAAATGAATCAAATCCCCTCCCCAATAGTGGCCGGCCCAAGCAAATGTGAAGGGTGAGAATGGAGTGAAAGTCAAGGAAAAGTCAAGGGAGTGGGTGAGCTATCATGCAAGCATGAATAATGAGTGATGATTAAAACAATATCATTACAAACAAAAACCAACACTCCAAATCAACCATGATGACTCCAAATGGTCAAGCCATCATGAACAAACATGAAGTCAAGAAGTCAAGGTATGGTGCTAAAGTCATAACACAAGAATATGCAAAGAACCCCTCCACAAATACTTATTTGCAACAATGCAAATAAGCCCTCCTCCACCAATCTTCGGCCAATGAACGATACAAAGGAAATCGGCCGAAACGGAAAGCAAACTGGCAACTCCAGAAAACTGGTCCCGTAATAAATTATAGGAAAACCCCGATACTGTGCATACACACCCGTATTTGTATTCCGACCGAAATACAAATGCAATGAGACAAAATCTACACTGTACTATACTAGGATCCGGCTTAAACCAAAGCCGGATAGTAATATCCGTTCGATCCTGATCCGTGCAATACCGCACGTATCTGGTCGAACCCTGCCATATATCCATACGGCCTATAGTACAAACTGTCCGATCCTGATCCGTGCAATACCGCACGTATCTGATCGGACCTTGCCATATCTCCATACGGCCTCTACAACCTTTCGCCCGAAAGCTGAGTAACTGAATGTGGGGGACTCTAAAGACTCATCAACACCTTGGTTATGGATTTAACCACTAGCACGTTAGAGGTATAAGCCAATACATAACGGGCTACCAGGTATTGACCAAAAGGGACGTCTGTGAGCGAACTCAGCCTGACTCCCTACTGAGCCTGTCAGTGACAATATCCGTACAGTCCGGTCCGTTCGTCTATGAGCATCGCATGGCGGGCCTAGGGGGTTGGTAAAAGTCAGACCCCCAAAAGCGGTACAAGTCGTGTCGGAGTGTAGCCCAGAACACCCTGAGATACTACTGGAATACCTACCAGTAAATCTCCTTGCCTCGGCCGAGGGCTTCGTGTAATGGCTCTCCTAGACACAGCACGACCTCACCCCCAATACCGGGAGAGACGAACCCCTGAAGATACGCTCACTGCCTCCATGTGGCTCGGGACTGTACCCAACTAAAACCTGTTTGCACGACTCCTTTGAGCCGTGGTAGGGTAGTAATCAAAGTACAGTGGGAACTCACACGAGACAAATGACGATCCCCAGGTCGATGAACTAACCTGTACACATGTCACCAGGGAACTGCCATCTGACGTCTGGTAAATGACCAACTAGCATGTTCCCGACGAGTCCTGTCCGGTGTACTCATAACCCAATGAGCACCTGTATACATCTTAGGTGATCCAACTGACACCAGTGGCTTGTGAGACCGGCCACCGCCCCTCGTCGGGGTCTCGACTGTATACACTAGTCTACTCTGGAGTATCGATGCCCTGTCTCGAAACTCACACGACTAGGGACCATTTAAGGATATGCTTATAGACTGCCAGCTCCCACGTATATGATCGCCCTCATACTGCTGGTGGTCAAGCAAGAATCCTAGGGGCTCTACCAACGTGTAATAGCGACTTGTCAGGTCACCTAAGCAGTACACGATGATAAAGGTAAACCAGATAGCATACTATCATCTCGAGTAAGACTGTCCTACCGGGATAGGTCCTCCATCAATCATTGCAATCACGTACCTGTGACCTAATAATTGACTCTGAGGGCACTATCTCCAACAATCTCCCACTTGCACTCAAGGCTAATTATTGCGATGTCGTATACTCACAGCCCGTGTGATACCGAACACCCAACTCCTCTACTAGTCAGTCTCACAAAGCTCGTTTGCGAAACTATTGCGTTCGAGGAATAGCCTTAGTGAGTGGATCCGCTTTGTTGTCTCTTTCCATGTCTCTCTATATCTCGAGTTCGCGGAGAAACCCATCTCCCGAAATGAGCAATACCTGTCTTAGAATGTGTCTGGATGTCTGATGGGACTTAGCTCATAAATGAACTCCAAATCCAAAACTTCTTAGACTGTATCGTCAACTGAACTTAATCAGTATCCTGCGCCATGCCTCCCTCAGTATTGCCTTGGACTACCTGTCCAAAATACTGCCCCTCGTCAGAAGGAAAACTATAACTCTGACAACCTCCTTATCGTCCATGTCACCTTGGAAGCCTGGATTGATAACTGTCTCCTGCATGAGGCTATCGTTATCATATCCCTAGAACATCCACTTATGTTCTAAAACTGCTTCCGACCGTTTCTCCAGGATTGGATCAATGTCAACTTATTGCATCTAGTGCAAGAACAACATCTGGTGTGGTACTTGACATCTCATGATTGACTCAATTTCCTGAGCAAGTGATCTGCCAATCATGCACATCCCTCTCCCCTTTAGTCTGTAAGACACCTTTAGAGAGGGTGACTCCATTACCTGCAGGTACACTACCGTGCTAGGAGTCGTCCATTCTAAATACTCTTAGAATGCTGTCTAAGTACCCAGATTGGGAAACCACCCAAATCTAGATCTAAAACCATAGATCTAGTAACCAGTATGTCTGATACAAAATCCATTTCCTTTGTGGAGAAACCACTGTGTGACGACCAAAGTATAACCGATTGTAGTATAGGAGTTTCTTTTCCTACTCTGTGTATGTCATCCAAATACCAGGATATCACACCCTACTACCTTCTCAACAGATCCATCCACTATTCTGGTGAAGTCAAACCCATGACTGTCACATCAGAAATAGATGATCTATCTCCGCTATATCTGCTTTAGTCTATAAATAGACATAAGCTACCTGTCCACCAATGCTTCCGTTGCTCCCACTGACTACGACAACCCTCTGGCAGAGTCATATACACGTACACTTCTAAAGCGAGTTCAGAACGACGCTATACTCATCCTCCCGCCGGGTCTCGCAGCCTGGAACAACAGCAATGGTAATTGTGGGTAAACAAGAACTTCCCTGTCACCGTCCTTGAGGCTACCGTAGTACCTCTCGGGTGCCTGAAGTTACCCACCGTATCTGCGGAGTGGCCAATGGAATGTCAATCCAGATTGAATCTTTAGGTTCCTTGTCAAATCTTCAGTAATCGTTTATGGTTCTGGAATCACTTCCAGTTCTACCATACTCCCACTACTGTTTTCTGAAAAAAAATCCATTTTTAATAAAACTGTGACGAGTCTAGAACAATATTGCTATTGTTCATCCAGATGGTAGAAAGTCAACCCTCGTCATAGCCTGGGTCAACCCACAAACAGCCATTACAGAAACGTGCCTTGAGTTGTCCAGTGTCTGGTTTTAATCATAAACCGGACAACTCCCCGTACCTTAACATCGTTAAGATATGAACTGTTCTATATCCAATATAGAACCAGAGGCACTGATTTAATTGAACCAGATCTAAATCATGCAACTGTCTCCAGTGCATGTCAACTAAATGGAAAGAGGCCGATCAGCGTTACTCAACTTAGGAATGCTTCCAATTATGAGTAACCTGAAAGAGAAGCAAGTTCTCCTAATCATTACTATCAACTGAATACCATATACAAGTATCTACATCTTCGATCACTTTGAAGAATCCCGATACTTGCTACACCTGGTTCTCTACTCTATTCTAATACCTATAACTTCTCAAAATTCGGACCCTGTGTTTCCTACGAAACACTTGTCTAAAAACTAGAGAAGTCATAAGTAAACCGAATATAGTACGAGGACCAACCCCTCTGTCCTGATGGACCCTGGACAACATACAATACTCTGTATAAGTCCCTTGAGTCTGAAAACTCATTCACTGTGTGTCGTAGGTTGAAAACTGTACTTATGGTTAAGAAGAATTACACCGCTGTTTAATGCTCCTTACCTAACCATCCACTGATATAGGTAAATGTCGTAGACATAATTTCAGAAAGGTATATCTCACTCTATGAAAATAGACGTACAGATATATCAATTTGAAATTGGTGCATAACTGCGGATATTCAAAACCAAATATTTGCCGACCGGCAAACAGCTCAAATATCACCGATTACAACGAATCCCGATATAATGAGGATAATCACCCAATTCCCAATAAGTTACTCCCACTCATCATCTGTAAAGCCATACAGATGTGAGAATCGTAACTGGTAAATACATACCCTGGAGTAAGTATCTAATCGGGAAATCAGTTTCCCTTTAACAGTACACAGTGAGACTGAAACATTGAAATGTTTCGATGGGGTATCCCGGTATTCCTAGTAATGCCTCTTCCAGATTCACGACTGTAACCGTATAATCCTTTGCCACCTCTCCAAATCCCTTCTTATGTCTTTAGTCTTTACCTTCTGCACGCCCCTTAGGCCAAATGGTTTTCTTCCTTCCCTACCGTTCGGCACCAGCCTATGGTTTGGAAGAAGACTATCCAATAAGCATAATGGGTGTACTGTCCCAATCCTAGGAACACTCGCAATGAGAGAGGGTGAAGATAAAAGACAACCGAATAAACCTTATTCCTATTTCTCCTGGACCAGAATCCATCCCCGAACTGGAACAAGTTCCTTTCGAGTTCGTATATAACCATACGATGGAGTATCCAATGAACTGTGGATCTTCGTAGTGATACGGAGTGTCCTGAAGAAATACAAAGGTGAAGTGGGAGTGGTAATGAAATACCTGGTTTGGTCGTGAATATCAGTCGCAATTTACTTTGCCCTCTTACTAATCCCTTGCTTTGTCTTAACTTAATACCTTCTGTACACCATCGTTAGGCTAATTGGTTTTCTTCATTCCCTACCGGTCGGCACCTGCCTATGGTTTGGAAGAAGACTATCCAATTTGCGTAATAGGTGTACTATCTCCTAAACCAAGGAGTACTCACAACTTGAGAGAAGGTAAAAGGAAAAGACAACTGAATAATCCTATCTGTTTTCTCCAGAACCGGAAACCATCCTCGAATAAATCCCTTCGAATTCGTATCTAACCATACGATGGTTTTGTCCAATGGAAGTGGACGTTCGTAGTAATACGGGGTGTCCTGGAGAAAAGGGTAAAAGTAGGAGTGGCAATGAGGTCTGCAACTCTGACAATCCAAAAGCCAGTGTTAAGAAGGTTCGGTTAAATTGGTCTCTGAGTCATAGTCTTTAGGGTCGGGTCAATGGTCGCTGCCAGAGAGAGAGAGAAAAGAAACACTCAGCGTGCACTCTAACCTAGATCAGAATGGTTACCAATTTATCTAATCTGGAAACCTCCCACTGTACCTCAAATTCTCCTCCAAACCTAAAAGAAGAATTAGTCGGGAACACCCGAGGAGTAAACTAACTCATCAGTGGGAATCGGGATCCAACTCTCATCGCATGATAACGTGACGGAATCCGCTCACGTCATCACACTCCAGAAGGTATGCGCATATCTGGCAAGTTTCAGTTCTTTTGAAACTCCCGATGTGATTTCTGCCCCATGCTCTTATGACCTTGACTTTGGCCAACAAATCATAAGTCACATGTCAAGTTCTACCCGTCATTCTCCAGGTTGATTCGAATCCACCCGCACAAGCCCTTGACTTTGGCCAACAAGGCTATACGACTGTTCCAAACCAACGCATCTATCTATGCTGCATATGAATAACCAACAGCTACCAAACACTGTGCCTTGACTTTGGCCAACAAACACAGCTTGAATACTATTGACTACCCATATGAAACGACGGAGGGCTACGAATGGTTTCTGGCGAAAACCTTTAACGTAATGAACTTGATATCGTTGAAGGAACGGATAGCTTTTTGAAAATATAGTGACGAAAACCGTTGCTAAAGAGGTCACTCCCGGTGAAGGGATCTCGGCTCTTTCCCCGTAGAATGAGGTGCAGGATATTCCAACTGAATACCACGGTGCAAAGCAAAAGTAATCGGCTATAGTGAAGTTAATGCCCTGACGCAAACTTCTGTCCAAGGGGTCACTCCCGGTGAAGGGATCTCGGCCCTTGCCTCGTCGACTGAGGAGCAGGATATTCCAACTGAATACCACGATGCTAAACAAAAGTGAACGTCTTTGCAAATAACAGCTTTTTGAAAAGTGTTCCAACAACATCAGATTAGGTTTGTTTTTAACTTGCATTGATCCGAATCAACGCAGTCCCATCAATTGATCACACCAAAAAGAACGAAAATATACTGATGTACGTATATGCCATCCGCATTCGCCACTGGGTCCCGTCATTACCCGTTAGGTTAGCTAACTAACGACAGAGCGGGGACTGGACTAGCGCGGATGAAAAACATATACAACATCTACTAATATATATACCAATATATTATATTCGCTCAAGGCGTGATAAAAAATGCAACATCACAGAAATGTACAGCATCACAGAAACAATACAGATATCTGGGATCCCCGGATTTCACAGAGCCACTACTGAAACCCGACGTTCCCCTGGTCGTGTGGATAGCCTGTGCAATGAGAACCTAGACCCCTACGGGCGCGGCAAGTCACCCGCCAAAACCTGAAGCGAGGCAGCCCCCTTCAGCGACGTGAATGGACCACCCGGCACTTCACGGAATCCGGCAACTTGGGCACCCCTCCTGGGTCAACCTGTACCCCCTACGAGTGCGGCGAATAGCCCGCCAATCCTAGAGTGAAGCCCCCTCCGTCCTAATGCCATGAGATGCGGGCTTGCTGCCCTCTAGAACCCGGCTATCCGTGCACCCCTCCGCGGGGTAATCCTAGTACAGAAAGTAAAATATACATACAACGGGTACATCGACCGCAACCTGGCCGTGCCCCAAAAAAATAATACAAACAGGCAGTGACGGCAGTCCACATGTCGGACGCTCGCCCCGTAATATCAAATGTACATAATACAACAAAACTGTACTAGCATTGCATCCAGGCTATCCCCCACGACCGATCCGCAACATCACAGCAAAAACAGAACATCAACGTGAAAGTCACGTTCGCAAATCCGTCTAACCGGGCTATAGCAGTTAGACCGGATTTACCGATCAAGTGACATTCACGGTCGCAGATATAATGTAAATACTGTGAAATAATGTGTTTAAAATATCCGATCAATCAAATTTTAACAAGTGGGCCTCCAAGCATTACTGTAGCAGATCAAGAAATTCTGGGCCCAATGTTATTATTCCAAAACCCCAATTTTTCACCCCAGAAAGTCTCTGTAAAAAATTGGTGCAGCAAACCCAAAGTAGTGCGGCGGAACCGCGGCCCAAGGGGGTTTTTGGCCGCGGTTCCGCGCTCCTACAGTGGAGTTACGTCATCGAATTTTCACAGAACTCTTAGATTTTCCAGTACATCACTTTTCTGTAACCAGAAAAAATTTTCGACACCAAAAAATTTCAACAGAAAACTGATGTGAACAAAAATGTAGATTTTGGAATTTTGGTCGATCGGAAATGCAAAACACGTTAAATAAAGCTAGACTAAGTTAATGGCGAGTCTCTGATACCACTGTAAGTGCACGGCGGCGTCCCGGCCGTCAATCCGACGGCCAAATGCGGAAGCGGTGATAAACTTTAAATTTTACATGAACTAGCAAATCGCCGCGCACTAATACCCGGATCGAACCATTAATTAGTCCTAGCTAACTACAAGATGGGGAAGAGAGATATACCGACAGATCCAAGTCCTCCGGTCTTCTCGTCGTCGTCCCGATCTCCTGCGGAAGCTCCGGTCTCCACATCGTCGCCGGAAGTGCACCACATCGCCTACTTCTTTTACGGGCTCCCACCTCAATGCCGAGGCAACTCGGGCACGAAGCTGGCTAGTCGACGTGCCTAAGATTTGCTGTAGAATATAGTGTAGAACTTGTGTCTCATTTTGGGGTAGTGGAGGTTGCCTTTTGAGATGGTGGAGGAATTGATTTTTGAGATGAACTAGAGAGCTTTTCTTAGCACCATGAGAACCAAAATGCCACCACAAAAATGAATCAAATCCCCTCCCCAATAGTGGCCGGCCCAAGCAAATGTGAAGGGTGAGAATGCAGTGAAAGTCAAGGAAAAGTCAAGGGAGTGGGTGAGCTATCATGCAAGCATGAATAATGAGTGATGATTAAAACAATATCATCACAAACAAAAACCAACACTCCAAATCAACCATGATGACTCCAAATGGTCAAGCCATCATGAACAAACATGAAGTCAAGAAGTCAAGGTATGGTGCTAAAGTCATAACACAAGAATATGCAAAGAACCCCTCCACAAATACTTATTTGCAACAATGCAAATAAGCCCTCCTCCACCAATCTTCGGCCAATGAACGATACAAAGGAAATCGGCCGAAACGGAAAGCAAACTGGCAACTCCAGAAAACTGGTCCCGTAATAAATTACAGGAAAACCCCGATACTGTGCATACACACCCGCATTTGTATTCCGACCGAAATACAAATGCAATGAGACAAAATCTACACTGTACTATACTAGGATCCGGCTTAAACCAAAGCCGGCTAGTAATATCCGTTCGATCCTGATCCGTGCAATACCGCACGTATCTGGTCGAACCCTGCCATATATCCATACGGCCTATAGTACAAACTGTCCGATCCTGATCCGTGCAATACCGCACGTATCTGATCGGACCTTGCCATATCTCCATACGGCCTCTACAACCTTTCGCCCGAAAGCTGAGTAACTGAATGTGGGGGACTCTAAAGACTCATCAACACCTTGGTTGTGGATTTAACCACTAGCACGTTAGAGGTATAAGCCAATACATAACGGGCTACCAGGTATTGACCAAAAGGGACGTCTGTGAGCGAACTCAGCCTGACTCCCTACTGAGCCTGTCAGTGACAATATCCGTACAGTCCGGTCCGTTCGTCTATGAGCATCGCATGGCGGGCCTAGGGGGTTGGTAAAAGTCAGACCCCCAAAAGCGGTACAAGTCGTGTCGGAGTGTAGCCCAGAACACCCTGAGATACTACTGGATGTTAGTTATATGTATGCCCTAGAGGCCATTACTATACATAGGATGTATATTTTAGTGGATGTTGGGACATATATAGGGAGGACTTTCTTGCTCGACATGATAGTATGCTATCTGGTTGATCTTTACCTTAACGTGTACACTGATTGTCTCCCTGTTACATGTTGGTAAAGCCCTTAGGATCTGTACTTGACTACCTGGACTATGATGCGGATCATGCTAGTGGGGACATGGTAGTCCGTAAGTACATCCTTCAAAGTCCCTAGTCGAGGGTGTATCGAGACGGGGCATCAATATACCAGAGTAGACTAGCGTATACCTTCTCGACCCATACAGATGGGCGATGGATGATCCCATATCCATTGGTGTTTGACATCAGAGATGATATACGGGTGCTCAGTAGAGACTGGGTACACTGGACGGACTCGCCGAGAACTCCCAGATGGTATTATACCTCACGTCAGATGGCAGTTCTCTGGTGACACTGGTACAGAGTAGACTGTTGACCCGAGATCGTCATAGAGTCTTGTGTGGTTCCCACTGTGCTTTGATTTCCATCTTACCACATCCAAGAGGGCGTGCAAAACGGTGGTTTTTGGGTACAGTCCCGAGTCACATGGAGGAAATGAGCGATAGGAGGGGATTCGTCTCTCCCGGTATAGGGGGTTGATGTTGCGCTGTGTTCGATTGGCTATAACAGGAAATCCCTGGCCAGGGTTGCTGAGATTTACTGGTAAGTGTTACCAGTAGTTTCTCGAAAAGTTATAGACCTCATATCGACACGACTTATCGAGCTATTGGGGTCTGACGTTTACCACCCCTAGGCGAGATATGCGACATATCAGACGATCAGACCGGACTGTACGGTAGTGTTACTGGTTGGATTCACTGGAGTGTGAGCGGGCTTGCTCGTCGATCTTCAGATCGCTCAATACCCGGGTGGCCGTTACGTTTAGCAGACCGCTTGCGGCTTGTGGATGTTTGATATGATCATCATCTGCTGCCGGCGTATTGACGAGTCTTTAGAGTCCTACACAGAGGTTTCCTGGCTCAAGCGAAACGAAATAGGAGCGCATATGAGATATGTGCGGGACCGAGAATAATACGATATGTGATACTGTATTCGATTCTCGCGATGAATGTATCGGAAAGGTTGTATGCGATATAACCTAGTTATCGATTCAAGCGTTGATTCGATAAGCCGATACATTGAATACTAGTCGGTTGTGTACGACATGACCGGATCATTGAATCAAGTGTTGATTTAATGATTTAATGCATAATTATATATTTGATATGTTACTTTGCACTAACTAGTATTGGTTCACTTTAAACGGATTTTCTCACTTGGATTGTGCACATTACATATGCGATATGATTTTGTGCACTTGATTGTATCATGTTTGATGATACATGTTTACTTGGTTAAGTGTAATGAATTAAGCCATGGTTAAACTAATGATTAGGGTTTTCTTTTTATTACTTATTTATTTATTTATTTATTTATTTTGAATAGATAAGAAAAGAATGGTTGCTAAGTTTTGGAGTTTAGTTGAAGCTTCATGAAGCTTTGATCAAGTCAACCATTCTTATCTCATCCTTAACCCTAACCATTCCCACTAACCATGATTCATTCTCTACACTTGACTATGGTTAATTTTATGATAAGAATTCATTTTCTTTTCTTTTTCAATTAACTTATCATAACTATTTCCTTCTTCTTCTTCATTCTTCAAGTGAAGAAAGCTTGCCCCATCAATGGCAAGTGATGGAAATGAGTGAGAAATCCAATTCTAAAGTCTACCCACTTCCTATTTCTTCATCCTCTACCTCTTGCCAAGTAGTAGAGTGTGTTTCCTTCACAAGTTTCATGACTTGGTGAAGGTGGAGCTTGATTCATCGATGCCTCGACGTAGATCATCTTCGGCTTGGACATCGACGACCTAGCCCGCCCATTCTCCGACGAAGACGACGCTAGAGCCCGGATTCCTTTTGGACAGCGGAGACGACTTCGTTGCGGAGCTATGGAGGTGGAGCACCGGATCTACAAAGGTTGTATTTCCGTATTCTCATTAGTTAATTTGTTAACTAGTTCTTTTTCGCCTAGACATCTAGTTATCGATCCGTAGTCGGGTCTCTCGGCACCGTTAAAATTTTAATTTGGCATGGTTGATGCCTTGTGAGACCTCATTAGGGTGCCTAGGAACCCTACACTGGAATACCTACCAGTAAATCTCCTTGCCTCGGCCGAGGGCTTCGTGTAATGGCTCTCCTAGACACAGCACGACCTCACCCCCAATACCGGGAGAGACGAACCCCTGAAGATACGCTCACTGCCTCCATGTGGCTCGGGACTGTACCCAACTAAAACATGTTTGCACGACTCCTTTGAGCCGTGGTAGGGTAGTAATCAAAGTACAGTGGGAACTCACACGAGACAAATGACGATCCCCAGGTCGATGAACTAATCTGTACACATGTCACCAGGGAACTGCCATCTGACGTCTGGTAAATGACCAACTAGCATGTTCCCGGCGAGTCCTGTCCGGTGTACTCATAACCCAATGAGCACCTGTATACATCTTAGGTGATCCAACTGACACCAGTGGCTTGTGAGACCGGCCACCGCCCCTCGTCGGGGTCTCGACTGTATACACTAGTCTACTCTGGAGTATCGATGCCCTGTCTCGAAACTCACACGACTAGGGACCATTTAAGGATATGCTTATAGACTGCCAGCTCCCACGTATATGATCGCCCTCATACTGCTGGTGGTCAAGCAAGAATCCTAGGGGCTCTACCAACGTGTAATAGCGACTTGTCAGGTCACCTAAGCAGTACACGATGATAAAGGTAAACCAGATAGCATACTATCATCTCGAGTAAGACTGTCCTACCGGGATAGGTCCTCCATCAATCATTGCAATCACGTACCTGTGACCAAATAATTGACTCTGAGGGCACTATCTCCAACACGTAAAGGGTAAAGACAAAACCCGACTGCGACTTAGAGTCGTCCTTATCACTCTGGAAGCTCGAATCGGTAAAGGACTCCACTTGGAGTTCCCCGTTACCATACACCAAGAACATATCTCTAGTCCTTCATAAGTACTTGAGAATGCTCTTCACAGCTGTCCAGTGACTCTCTCCAGGATCAGCTTGATACCTGCTCACTACACTTAGTGAGTATGCTACATCGGGTCTGGTACATAGCATTGCATACATGATAGAGCCTACTGCCGAAGCATAGGGTATCCCTTGCATGCGAGCTCTCTCCAAATCAGTCTTGGGAGACATCTCTTTGGAGAGAGTGACTCCAGAGATCGTGGGCAAGTTCCCACGCTTGGACTCTTCCATACTAAACCTCTTTAGTATGGTGTCAACGTACCTGGATTGGGACAATCCCAAAATCCTTTTAGATCTCTCTATAGATCCTGATTCCCAATATGCAGGAGGCATCACCAAGATCTTTCATTAAGAATCTTTGTGATAAGAAGAGCTTGACCGATTGCAGCATAGGAATATCATTTCCTATCAAGAGTATGTCATCCACGTACAATACGAGGAAGACAACCTTACTCCCTGCTACCTTCTTGTAAATACAAGGTTCATCTGGGTTTTTGACGAAATCAAACTCTTTGATAACGACGTCAAAGCAGATGTTCCAACTCCGCGATGCTTGCTTTAATCCATAAATGGATTTAAGCAGCTTGCATACCTTCCCGCTGCTCCCACTGTCTACGAAGCCCTCTGGCTGAGTCATGTACACGCACTCTTCTAAATCACCATTTAGAAAGGCGGTCTTAACATCCATTTGCCAGATTTCGTAGTCATGATATGCAGCGATGGCAAGCATGATTCGGATGGATTTAAGCATAACCACTGGAGAAAAGGTTTCGTCATAGTCCACACCTGGTCTTTGACGAAAACCCTTTGCTACAAGTCTAGCTTTGAAAGTCTCCACTTTCCCATCTACACCAAGTTTCTTCTTGAAGATCCACTTGCTCCCAATGGGTTTTACCCCTTCAGGAGCAACTTCTAAAGTCCATACTTTGTTGGTGTACATGGATTCCATCTCGGACCGCATAGCATCCAGCCATTTCACTGAGTCCCCACTCGTGATGGCCTGCTCGAAGCTAGTTGGGTCATCATCCTCCATGATGCAATCCTCGCTTCCACCATTCATGAGAAAACCGTAGTATCTCTCAGGTTGGCGAGGAACCCTACTAGATCGGCGGAGAGGCTGAGATTCATTAGGAGCTACTGAATCTTCTGGTTCCACTAAATCTTTAGTTACGGTTTGTGTATCTGGAACCTCTTCCAGCTCTACCACTTTGCCACTAATTTCTTTTTCAAGGAATTCCTTTTCTAAAAAGGTGGCATGTTGAGCAACAAACACTTTTTGTTCCTCACTGTGGTAGAAAAAATACCCATATGAATTCTTTGGATATCCCACAAACTTGCAGAGAACTGACCGTGCCTCGAGCTTGTCCGGATTTTGCCTTTTGACATAGGCCGGACAACCCCATATCTTAACTCGTTTAAAATATGGTCTCTTCCCACTCCATATCTCATATGGTGTGGTAGGTACAGATTTAGATGGAACTTGATTCAATAGGTATGCTGCTGTCTCCAGCGCATAACCCCATAAGGAAATAGGTAACTCAGCTGTGCTCATCATAGAGCGCACCATATCTAATAGGGTGCGATTCCTCCGTTCAGATACACCGTTGTGCTGTGGTGTATATGGAGGAGTCAGCTGAGAGAGAATCCCATTCTCTTTTAGGAAGTCCAGGAATTCATTGCTTAAGTATTCTCCTCCTCGATCAGATCGTAGGATTTTAATACTTTTTCCGGTTTGGTTCTCAACTTCTTGTTTATATTCCCTAAATTTCTCAAAAGCTTCTGATTTGTGTTTCATCAGGAACACATACCCGAACCTAGAGAGATCGTCAGTGAATGTAATGAAGTATGCAGAACCATCCCTGGCATGTGTAGACATGGGACCGCATACATCACTATGTATAAGTCCCAAGAGTTCGGTAACTCTTTCTCCGTGTCCCGTAAACGGAGTTTTGGTCATCTTGCCTTTGAGACATGACTGGAAAGTGTCATAAGATGAAAATTCGAAAGGTTTCAAATATCCATCCTTATGCAACTTAGCCAGTCGTGTCGCATTGATGTGACCCAGTCTATAATGCCACAAGAAGGATTCGTTCATTTCTGAACTCTTCCTCTTGTGTGTGTTTGTTATGCTCAAAACTGTTGATTGATTTAGAACATAAATGCCATTGCACAACGTGCCTGATCCAACCAACTTTTGGTTACGGAAAATGTTCATAACATTATCCTGTAATACAAAATTATATCTCTCTTTACTTAATAAAGAAACCGATATAATGTTGCATATCAGGTTCGGCATGTAATAGCATTCGTTCAGAACCAATGTATTACCAGTTGGTAATACAAGGTGATATTCCCCGACAGTCTTAGCTGCAACAATTGCACCATTTCCAACTCTAATGTCTTTATCACCTTCTCCAAGTTCTCTACCTTTCCTTAGCCCATGTAACTGATTACATATATGGGATCCTGACCCGGTATCCAATACCCAGGACGTAGAGCAAATAGAGAAACAGTTCTCAGTAACGAACACACCCGAAAAAAATGCATCAACATGTACTTTCTTCATTCGTGTGGCATGGGAATCCTGGTATTCCCCTATATCCTGTTCATTCCTATAACTCTTATAAGAATGAACGGAACCAACGTTCCCCAGCACAGTATAACATGCGGGTTCGGTCAATACATCCATATTATTATCTTCATTAGGGCATGAAATGGTCGCTACCTGGAGAGAAAGAGAAGAAAACACTTTAGCGTATGCTCGTGCAAGATCAGATTGGTTATTATCTTATCTAATCAGGATGGCTCCCACTGCTTTTTATCAAATCTTCCTTCAAACCCTAAAAGGAAAGACTAGCCGGGATTAATTACATACTACAAGTTCGCCAATCTTTCAGCCAGGCCAGTGTCGGTACTTTGAGGGAGGTCCCCCGTGCTTTCGCACGAACCTAATTAATGTAAACCTCGTTTTCCCAGAGGCGTAACCTCGTTAACACCTTTCTAGACACCTACTTGATCGGCTAATTGTAATGTGTAAAACTCTCCCAGGAGTAACTCTTACTCGCAGTGGGTATCGGGATCCAACTATCTCATAGAAGGTATGCAATCTCATTGCAAATTTCAACACTTGAAATTCCCGATAATGCTTTTGCCCCAAACGATCTATGACCTTGACAAGGTCAACAAACCATAGACCGTAAGTCAAGTTCAACCCGTCATTTCTTGATTGAATCAAACCCACCAGCACGACCCTTGACAAGGTCAACAAGGCCGTACGACTACCCTAACCCAATCTGCATCATATGCATAAGCAGACAAATACTGGTTAGCTACCGCACACTGCGCCTTGACAAGGTCAACAAACGCAGCACGAATACTAAACAGGACTTATCTGAAATGACGAAGGGCTACGACAGGTTTTTCTGAAAACCTATTGCGTAATGAACTTGATATCGTTGTAGAATCAAATGAAGTTTTAAAATGGATTGATTTTGAGGCTTTTCTAGTTTTGCTAAAGGGGTCACTCCCGGTGAAGGGATCGTCGGCCCTTTCCTCGTCGAATGAGGTGCGGGATATATCATATATATCGCTGTGCAAAGCAAAAACCCAAAAGCAGTCAAAAGCAAACCGAGTGTGTAACATCTGCCAGTTATTGCTAAAGGAGTCACTCCCGGTGAAGGGATCTCGGTCCTTTCCTCATCGAATAAGGTGCAGGGTATATCATATATACCGCTGTGCAAAGCAAGAACTGTAGCTACCTGTTTTGTTTTAAAATTCGATTCCACAACATCTTAGGTTTCTTATCTTTCATTAATCACATTAATGAATTCCCATCATTTAAGTACCTAAACATCACAGATAGATATGACGTACACTTATGCCATCCGCATTCGCCTCGATGTCCCCTCGTGCACTGTTAGGTTAGGTAACTAACGACAGAGCAGGGCAGGGCTAGCGCGGGTGTAAAACATAAGTAACGTCTATATAATATATCATATATACTATATACTATATCCATCACAGAATCACATCACAGATATCGCAGCAGAAGAAACACATGAAATATTGGATATACTAGGACGTCCGTGTTTTCAATACGAGCCAGTATAAAACACGGATTCCACGGTCGTGATGAATAGCCAATCCCACACCCCTAGACCCCTACGAGAGCGGCAAGCAACCCTGCCAATTCTAGGGTTAGGAGACCCGGACTCGACTCCTCGAGTTGGTCTCCTACTGGACCCCAGAACCCGGTTACTTGTGCTCCCCTCCTTGGGTCTATCCTAATGCGGAAAAATAAATAATATACAAGAGGTGACAGCTTCCGCTACCTGGAAGTGCCCCAAATAAAAGAATATTACATACAAGTTTTTACATGAATGAAAATGAAAAACACTCATCTCACATAAAAACCCCCGGCTATTCAAACACGACGATCCAATATAACATATCCAGCAACACATAACATCACATGTCATCAACGTAAGTAAGTATGCATACCCCAATTGTCGTTGACGTATAGCAACGAAACCGGCGATATGAACATACTTCACTTACGGTCACAGAAAAGAAAGTTTAAAACTACAACAATTGGAATCCGCAACTTCTTTAGACATCACATGCCTAATCAAATGAAATACTTAGACATCACATGCCTAACAGTTATAAATCCCGCATTTTAGTCTCATTATCGAAAACTCTTTTCAATATTATGTGGGACTAAACTGCTAGATTTATAACATTCATTCAGTTATCTCATAACTGTTTGTGAATTCCAATTATTGTATCACATTCCAGATAAACAGAAAATGTTAAACTTTCCGATCGAACAGTCGAATACCCAAGTTTTCCCAATACAGTCCAACACATGAAATAAGTCTAGCAACATTCAGTTCGTGCCTCAGTACCAACGGTCCAGCCGTAGAAGGGTCAAGCCAACGCCTCACATGTGGCACGCCGTACTGCCCCAAACCCGAAGGTTCAAAGGGCAGTTCAAGACGGTCACATAATCGAGTTAAGGTTTGTTGTCTTCTAGAGGGTCCATCGCATTACTTGCACTACTTAGAACGTCGTTAAACTACGGAAAAATCCAACACTTGGAAATTTCCCGACAGGGGAAAAATTGGGTATTTATATCCGGTCGAACTTTTTAACATATTCAAAAAATTATCCGGAAATACACAAAGACGAAATTTGATACCCCGATCGAAACACCGAATCCCCAAAGCAACCCCAGAAAATTCAACTCTTGAATAATTATTAAAAATTCCCATAAAACTCAGCACCAGAAAAAAAGAATTACTGTGCAAACAATATTGGGTAAAGTGAACAGTTGGCCGCGGAACAGCGGCAGAAGCCATGCTTCTGCCGCGTTTCCGCGGCTGTTTGGAAGCTTCATGAGTTCGTGTTTCACCATAATTCTTAGATATTCCTGCTGAATTTTTTAGGCATTTTTAATCTTGAAAAATCCCAGATTTTAGAAAATGTACAGAGAGCATGTTAAGTTTAGGGTTTCGGGTTCGTTCGGGCTTCAAATTGCGTCTAGACTTCGCCTAAGGCTCTAGCTAGGCTCTGATACCACTGTAGGGTTTCTAGGCATCCTAATGAAGTCTCACAAGGCATCAACCATGCCAATTTCAAAAATTATTGGTGCCGAGAAACCCTAACACGGATCGTTGACTAGATGTTTAGGCGAAAAGAAAATCTAGTTAACTACTTAACTAAAAGTTAGATTTTACAACCTTTGTAGATCCGGATATCCACTTCCTTAGCTCCACGTAGTGCTCCTCTCGCTGTCCTTTTCCAATCTTAGACTCGTTCATCGGTTTCATCGGGAAAGCGAGCGGAATAGGTCGTCGGCTTTGTGTCAAAGACGATCTACGTCGAGGTTGCATAAGTTCAAGCTCCGACTTCACCAAGTTGTGAAACTTGTGAAGAAAACACCCAAAAGCACTTGGCAAGAGGTAGAGGATGAAGAAATAGGAGGTGGGTTCACTTTAGATTTGGATTTCTCTCACTAAAACTCAAGTTGCCATTGATGGCATCAAGGTTTCTATCTTGAAGAAGAAGGAAGAAGATGAAGCTAGTTTATGATGAGTTGTTTTTAAAATGAAAAGAAAATTCATACTTATCATAATCTAACTTGGGTTAAGTGTAGAGAATAAACCATGGTAAGTGGATGGGTTAGGGTTAAGCATGAAGACAAAATGGTCTCCTTGGTCAAAGCTTCATGAAGCTTCAACAAGCTTCATGACAAAAACAAACCATTATCTCTTCATTTATCCAATAAAATAAATAAAGAAAAGAATAAATAAATGATAAGGCAAAACCCTAATTATCATTTAACCATGGTTTAATTCTTCACACTTAACCAAATGATCAAGCATCATCAAACATGATACATATATGTGCACAAAAGTATATCACATATACAACTTGCACATCAAGTGAGAAAATCCGTATAAAGTGAACCAATACTAGTTAATGCAAAGTAATATATCAAATATAAAATTATACATTAAATCATTAAATCAACATTTGATTCAATGATCCGGTCATGTCGCACATAACCGACTAGTATTCAATGTATCGATTTATCGAATCAATGATTCGATAACTAGGTCATATCGAATATAACCAATCGAAACATTTATCGCGAGAATGAAATGCGGTATCACATACACGCATTATTCTCGCTCCCGCACATATCTCATATGCACTCCTATTTCATTTCGCTTGAGCCAGGAAACCTCTGTGTAGGACTCTAAAGACTCGTCAATACGCCGGTAGCAGATGATGATCATATCAAGCACCCACAAGCCGCAAGCGGTCTGCTAAACGTAACGGCCATCCGAGTATTGAGCGATCAGAAGATCGACGAGCTAGCCCGCTCACACTCCTGTGAATCCAACCAGTAACACTTAACGTACAGTCCGGTCTGTTCGTCTGATATGTCGCATATCAAGTCTAGGGGTGGTATACGTCAGACCCCAATAACCGATAAGTCGTGCCGATATGAGGCTCATAGCGGGTCGAGAAACTACTGGTAACACTTACCAGCAAATCTCTGATCAGCCCTGGCGAGGGACTTCCCAGCTACGGCCAATCGAGCACAGCGCAACATCAACTCCCAATACCGGGAGAGACGAAACCCCTCCTATCGCTCATTGCCTCCATGTGACTCGGGACTGTACCCAAAGACCACCGTTTTGCACGCCCTCATGGACGTGGTAAGGTGGAGATCAAAGCACAGTGGGAATCACACAAGACTCTATGACGATCTCGGGTCTACAGACTAACCTGTACAAGTGTCACCTGAGAACTGCCATCTGACGTGAGGTATAATACCATCTGGGAGTTCTCGGCGAGTCCGTCCAGTGTACCCAGTCTCCACTGAGCACCCGTACACCATCTCTGATGTCAAACACCAATGGATATGGGATCATCCATCGCCCATCTCATGGGTCGAGAAGCGTATACGCTAGTCTACACTGGTATATCGATGCCCCGTCTCGATACACCCACGACTAGGGACCTTGAAGGATGTACTTATGGACTACCATGTCCCCACTAGTATGATCTGCATCATAGTCCAGGTAGTCAAGTACATATCCTAAGGGCTTTACCAACATGTAACTATAAGACAGTATAAAGAGACAAGTGTACATGTTAAGATAAAGAGCAACCAGATAGCATACTATCATATCGAGCAAGAAAGTCATCTCTATATATGTCCAAGCATCCAATATAATATACATCATCTGTACAATACTGGCTTCTAGGGCATACATACAACTAACATATCTCAAAAGGTTCTGACTTGTGTTTCAACAGGAACATATGTCTGAATCAGAAGAGATCATCAGAGAATGTAATGAAGTATAAAGAACCGGTCTTGGCATTTGTAGACAGGGGACCTACATACATCAACATGTATCATCCCAAGAATTTACTAACTCTTTCTCTGTTTCCAATAAACAGAGCTGGTGTCATTATATCTCTGTGACATGACTGGCAAGTTTCACAAGATGTAAATTCAAACAGATTTAAATATGCATCTTTGTGCAACTTAGCTAGTCTGGTTGCATTGATATGACCTAGTCTACAATACCTCAAGAAGGATTCGTTCATCTCTGAACTCTTCCTCTTGTGTGTGTGTTCCGTATACTAAAGAACTGTAGTTTGATTTAGAACAGCAATGCTTTTAGATAACGTGCCTGAACCGATCAACTTTTGATATAGGAAATGTTCAAAACATTATCCAACAATACAAAATTTTATCATTTCTTTACTAATAAAGAGACAGATATGATTTTGTATATCAGGTTCGGTGTCTAATAGCATTTGTTCAGAATCAATGTATTGGTAATACAGGGTGACAGTGACCAACAGACTTGGCTGCAACACTTGCCCCGTTCTCTGTCTCATGAAACTTATCACCCGTTCTTAGTTTTTCTACCCTTTTGTAGCCCTATGTAACAGATTACATATCTGGGATCCTGATCCGGTATCATATATCCAGGACGTAAAGAATACTGAGAAACAGTTCTGTATAATGAACACACCCGAAGATGATGCATCAGTATGCACTTTCTTCGTTTGGGCGGCATAGGAATTCTGGTATTCCCCAATTTCCTGCTCTGTCTTATAACAATTATAAGTTGGAGCGAGACCAACGTTCTCCAGCTCAGTATAACAAGCGGGTTCGGTCAATTCATCCGTCTTATTATCTTGATTAAGGCGTGATATGGTCGCTACCTGGAGAGAGAGAGAAGAAAACACTCAGCGTGCGCTCTTGCAAGAATAGATTGGTTATTATTTTATCTAATCAGGATAGCTCCCACTGTTTTTATCAAATCTTCCTTCAAACCCTAAAAGGAAAGACTAGCCTGGATTAATTACACACTACAAGTTCGCCAATCTTTCAGCCAGGCCAGTGTCGGTACTTTGAGGGAGGTCCCCCGTGCTTTCGCACGAACCTAATTAATGTAAACCTCGTTTTCCCAGAGGCGTAACCTCGTTGACACCTTTCTAGACACCTACTTGATCGGCTAATTGTAATGTGTAAAACTCTCCCAGAAGTAACTCTTACTCGCAGTGGGTATCGGGATCCAACTATCTCATAGAAGGTATGCAATCTCATTGCAAATTTCAACACTTGAAATTCCCGATAATATTTTGCCCCAAACGATCTATGACCTTGACAAGGTCAACAAACCATAGACCGTAAGTCAAGTTCAACCCGTCATTTCTTGATTGAATCAAACCCACCCGCACGACCCTTGACAAGGTCAATAAGGTCGTACGACTACCCTAACCCAATCTGCATCATATGCATAAGCAGATAAATACTGGTTAGCTACCGCACACTGTGCCTTGACAAGGTCAACAAACACAGCACGAGTACTAAACAGGACTTATCTGAAATGATGGAGGGCTACGACAGGTTTTTCTGAAAACCTATTGCGTAAGGAACTTGATATCGTTGTAGGATCGAATGAATTTTAAAATGGAGTGTTTTTTAGGCTTTTCTAGTTTTGCTAAAGGAGTCACTCCCGGCGAAGGGATCGTCGGTCCTTTCCTCGTCGAATGAGGTGCGGGATATATCATATATATCACTGTGCAAAGCTAAAACTATAGAAGCAATCAAAAAGACAAACCGAGGGTTGTAGCACCTGCCAGTTATTGCTAAAGGAGTCACTCCCTGTGAAGGGATCTCGGTCCTTTCCTCATCGAATAAGGTGCAGGATATATCATATATACCGCTGTGCAAAGCAAGAACTGTAGCTACCTGTTTTATTTTGAAATTCGATTCCACAACATCTTAGGTTTCTTTTGTTTCATTAATCACATTAATGAAGTCCCATCATTTAAGTACCTAAACATCACAGATAAATACGACGTACACTTATGCCATCCGCATTCGCCTCGATGTCCCCTCGTGCACCGTTAGGTTAGGTAACTAACGGCAAAGCGGGGCAAAGCTAGCGCGGGTGTAAAACATAAGTAACGTCTATATAATATATCGTATATACTATATACAGTATCCATCACAGAACATATCAAATGATCACATCACAGATATCGCAGCAGAAGAAACATATGAAATATTGGATATACTAGGACGTCCGTGTTATCAATACGAGCCAGTATAAAACACGGATTCCACGGTCGTGATGAATAGTCAAACCCACACCCCTAGACCCCTACGAGAGCGGCAAGCAACCCTACCAATTCTAGAGTTAGGAGACCCGGACTCGACTCCTCGAGTTGGTCTCCCACTGGACTCCAGAACTCGGTTACTTGTGCCCTCCTCCTTGGGTCTATCCTAGTGCAGAAAAGTAAATAATATACAAACGGTGACATCTTCCGCAACCTGGAAGTGCCCCAATAAAAGAATATTACATACAAGTTTTTACATGAATGAAAATGAAAAACACTCATCTCACATAAAAAAAACCCGGCTATTCAATCACGACGATCCAATATAACATATCCAGCAACACATAATATCACATGTCATCAACGTAAGTAAATATGTCCATCCCAATTGTCGTTGACATATAGCAACGAAACCGGCGATATCACATATTACACTTACGGTCACAAAAAAGAAAGTGTAAAACTACAACAATTGGAATCCGCAAACTCTTTAGACATCGCATGCCTAATCAAATGAATTCCTTAGACATCGCATGCCTAACAGTTATAAACCCCGCATTTTAGTCTCATTATCGAAAACACTTTTCAATATCAAGTCGGGCAATTCAACAAGATTCCCGACATCTTGATCGAATACTCGTCGCAAACTTTAGTAGGCGGCCGCACCCCCGATACCGTCGACGAAGTGCACCAAGGCAAAACACCGCTGCCGCGAGCACCCAAATGGATGCTTTCGGCGACGAGGTTCTCCTACAGTCACTTGGTCGGGGCTATGGGGCGAGGCTGTCTATTAAGTTCACCCGGCGAGTATCCGCGTACGCTACGTGATTGCGACGGACTTTTGATCACATCAAAATTCCGTGGCAACCGATCAAGTGAGACTAAACTGCTATGTTTATAACATTCATTCAGTTATCTCATAACACATTGTGAATTCCAATTATTGTATCACATTCCGAATAAGATAGAAAATGTTAAACTTTCCGATCGAACAATCGAACACCCAAGTTTTCCCGAAACAGCTCAACTCATGAAATAAGTTCAAAGACATTCACTTCGTGCCTCAGTACCAACAGTCCAGCCGTAGAAGGGTCAAGCCAACGCCTCACATGTGGCACGCCGTACTGCCCCAAACCCGAATGTTCAAAGGGCAGTTCAAGACGGTCACATAATCGAGTTAAGGTTTGTTGTCTTCTAGAGGAACCATCGCGTTACTTGCACTACTTAGAACGTCTTTAAACCACGGAAAAATCCAACACTTGGAAATTTCCCGACAGGGGAAAAATTGGGTGTTTATATCCGGTCGAACTTTTTAACATATTCAAAAATTATCCGGAAAACACATAGACAAAATTAGACAATCCGATCGAATCTGCGAATTCCCTAAACAACCCCAGAAAACTCAACTGTAGAGTAAATATTAAAAATTCCCATAAAACTCAGCACTGTTAAATAGGAATTACTGTGCAAATTGGTAGGGCTGACGTCTTCATAGAGCCGCGGAACCGCCGCAGAAGCTAGGCTTCTGCCGCGGTTCCGCCGCAAGTTAAAGGTATCTTTTATCAAATTTTGCACCGTAATTCTTAGATTTCCCTGCTGAATTTTTTAAGCATTTTTAATCTGGAAAAAACCCAGTTTTTGAAAAAAGTCCAGAGAGTATTATCGGGTTAGGGTTTCGGGTCGATCGGGTTTCAAACTTCGTCTACACATCGCCTAAGGCTCTAGCTAGGGTCTGATACCACTGTAGGGTTCCTAGGCACTCTAATGAGGTCTCACAAGGCATCAACCATGCCAATTTCAAAAATTACAAGTGCCGAGAAACCCTAATACGGATCGTTAACTAGATTTTAGGCGACAAATGAAACTAGTTAACAATTTTAACTAAGTGAACGGAAATACAAACTTTGTAGATCCGGTTCTCCACCTCCATAGCTCCATGATGAAGTCCCCTTGCTGTCCAAATCAAATCCCGGGCTCTAGCGTCGGCTTCATCGGAGAAATGGGCGGGCTAGGTCATCGACTACGATGCCGAAGATGATCTACGTCGAGGCATCACAAGATCAAGCTCCCACTTCACCAAGTCATGAAACTTGTGAAGAAAACACCCTATACTACTTCGCAAGAGGTAGAGGATGAAAAAATAGGAAGTGGGTTCACTTTAGAATTGGATTTCTCACTCTTTTTCTCACTTTGCCATTGTTGGTAGCAAGCTTCTTCATGTGAAAAAGAAGAAGAAGATGAAAAGAATATTATGATAAGTTAATTAAAACCAAAAGAAAAATCAATCCTTATCATAATATGAACCATGGTTATGTGTAGAGAATTGACTAAGGTTAGATGAATGGTTAGGGTTAAGGATGAAGACAAAATGGTCACTTTGGTCAAAGTTTCATGAAGCTTCAACAAGCTTCAAGAAAGAAAGCAACCATTTTCTTTTCTTTTGTCCATTTCTTTTTAATCCAAATTAAAAAGATAAAAGAATGAATAAATAAAAACCCTAACCATTTACTTAACCAAGGTATAATTCTTTACACAAACCCTAGCATTCATGTATCATCAAACATGATACAAACTTGTGCACAAAAGTATATCACATATACAACTTGTGCACTTCAAGTGAGAAAATCCATTTAAAGTGAACAAATACTAGTTAATGTAAAGTAATATATCAAATATATAATTATACATTAAATCATTAAATCAACACTTGATTTAACGATCCGGTCATATCGCATATGACCGACTAATATCCAATGTATCGGCTTATCGAATCAATCCTCGATTCGATAACTAGGTTATATCGCATACAACCATTCGATACATTCATCGCGAGAATAGAATGCGGTATCACATACACGCATTATTCTCGGTCCCGCACATATCTCATATGCGCTCCTATTTCGTTTCGCTTGAGCCAGGAAACCTCTGTGTAGGACTCTAAAGACTCGTCAATACGCCGGCAGCAGATGATGATCATATCAAACACCCACAAGCCGCAAGCGGTCTGCTAAACGTAACGGCCACCCGGGTATTGAGCGATCAGAAGATCGACGAGCAAGACCGCTCATACTCCTGTGAATCCAACCAGTAACACTTACCGTACAGTCCAGTCTCGTCGTCTGATATGTCGCATATCTCGCCTAGGGGTGGTAAACGTCAGACCCCAATAGCTCGATAAGTCGTGTCGATATGAGGTCTATAACAGTTCGAGAAACTACTGGTAACACTTACCAGTAAATCTCAGCAACCCTGGCCAGGGATTTCCGGTTATAGCCAATCGAACACAGCGCAACATCAACTCCCTATACCGGGAGAGACGAATCCCCTCCTATCGCTCATTGCCTCCATGTGACTCGGGACTGTACCCAAAAACCACCGTTTTGCACGCCCTCTTGGACGTGGTAAGGTGGAAATCAAAGCACAGTAGGAACCACACAAGACTCTATGACGATCTCGGGTCAACAGACTACTCTGTACCAGTGTCACCAGAGAACTGCCATCTGACGTAAGGTATAATACCATCTGGGAGTTCTCGGCGAGTCCGTCCAGTGTACCCAGTCTCCACTGAGCACCCGTATATCATCTCTGATGTCAAACACCAATGGATATGGGATCATCCATCGCCCATCTGTATGAGTCGAGAAGGTATACGCTAGTCTACACTGGTATATCGATGCCCCGTCTCGATACACCCACGACTAGGGACCTTGAAAGATGTACTTATGGACTACCATGTCCCCACTAGTATGATCTGCATCATAGTCCAGGTAGTCAAGTACACATCCTAAGGGCTTTACCAACATGTAACAGAGAGACAATAAGTATACACGTTAAGGTAAAGAGCAACCAGATAGCATACTATCTTGTCGAGCAAGAAAGTCCTCCCTATATATGTCCAAGCATCCACTACAATATACATCCTATGTATAGTAATGGCCTCTAGGGCATACATATAACTAACAGATGGAAAAGTTGAGACTTTCAAAGCTAGACTTGTTAAAGGTTCTCGTCATCGACCAGGCGTGGATAATGATGAAACCTTTTCCAGTGGCTGTACTTAAGTCCATCCGGATCCTACTTGCCATTGCTGCATACCATGACTACGATATCTGGTGGTTGGGTGTCATGACTGCTTTTCTAAATATTGATTTAGAAAAGAACGTCTATAAAAACACAGTCAGAGGGCTTCGTAAACAGTGGGAGCAGCGGAAACATGTGCAAGTTGCTTTACAGGTTAAAGCAGGCATCGCGGAGTTGGAACATCTGTTTTTGATGTGGTAGTCAAAGAGTTTGACTTCATCAAGATGGTAGATGAACCTTGTATATAAAAAAGGGGCAGTAAAGAGTATGGTGGTCATTCTCATATTGTACGGAGATGCCATACTCTTGATAGGAAAGGAGTTTCCTATGCTACAATCAGTCAATCTCCTCTTATCACATTGATTCTCTATGTAGGATCTAGGTGATACCTCCTGAATCCTGGATTTTGGATCTATGAGATAGATCTAAATGGATGTTAGGATTCTCACTAGGTGTAGTGAGATGGTATCAATCGATCCTGGGGAAATCACTGTATAGCTTCCAGGGTGGTAAGGACGACTGAATGTCAGTCACAGGCATTGGCTTTATCCTCAGTGGAGGGACGGTATGTTGGAAGAGTTCCAAGCTAAATACCATGGCAAACTAGACAATAAAGGCTGGATACATCGCTACCAAATAAGCTACCAAAGAAGTAGTCTGGGTGTATATTTGTTCATGAGATGAACTAGGCTCCTACCATTGTGTGACAATGGAGGTGTGGTTTTGGCCCAGGAACCCCGGTCCCATCAGTGACCCAGACATATTCCAAGGCAGTATCACCTGATCATAGGGAAAGTTGATCTCCAGGCAGATCGAGGTTAGAGAGTGGACTCAGAGGACAACACGGCGGATCCACTCACAAAGGCCTTTTCCTCAAGAGAGACTTTTATGGGATGGTTGAGTATGAGATACTATAACCACTGCTATATGATGGCCCTAGTGCAAGTGGCAGATTGTTAGTTGTATGTATGCCCTAGAGACCATTATTGTACATGAGATGTATATTATAGTGGATGCTGGGACATATATAGGGAGGAATTTCTTGCTCGACATGATAGTACTGTAAGTGCACGGCGGCGCCCCGGCCGTCAATCCGACGGCCAAATGCGGAAGCGGTGATAAACTTTAAATTTTACTTGAACTGGCAAACCGCCGCGCACTAATACCCGGATCGAACCATTAATTAGTCCTAGCTAACTACAAGATGGGAAAGAGATATACCGACGATCCAAGTCCTCCGGTCTTCTCGTCATCGTCCCGATCTCCTGCGGAAGCTCCGGTCTCCACCTCGTCGCCGGAAGTGCACCACATCGCCTACTTCTTTTACGGGCTCCCACCTCAATGCCGAGGCAACTCGGGCATGAAGCTGGCTAGTCGACGTGCCCAAGATTTACTGTAGAATAAGTGGTGTAGAGATTTATGTCTCATTTGGGGTATTGGAGATGCCTTTGTGGTGGAGGGATGATACAAGAAGTATATGGAGGAGCTTGGAGAATTTTGGTGCATGAAATGAACAACATTTCCCCACCTCAATTTTTGGACAGCCCCCTTCCCATATGGCCGGCCAAAAATTGCAAGAGCAAGAGAGAGAAAAAGCCAAGGGGAGGGTATATCATAATGCAAGAGAGAGAGTGTGGAGTTATGATGTGTGGAAATGATTACTAGTAAAACCAACACACCAAAACAATCATCATAACCCATCAACAAAGTCAAGCAATCATGAACATAAGAAAGGTCAAGGGATGGGCTCCATCATGAAACCATCATGATACAAATATACAAAGACCCCCTCCACAAATGCCTATTTGCAACAATGCAAATAAGCCCTCCTCCACCAATCTTCGGCCAAAGAACGATACAAAGGAAATCGGCCGAAACGGAAAGCAAACTGGCAACTCCATAAAACTGGTCCCGTAATAAATTACAGGAAAAACCCCGATACTGTGCATACACACCTGCATTTGTATTCCGACCGAAATACAAATGCAATGAGATAAAATCTACACTGTACTATACTAAGATCCGGCTTAAACCAAAGCCGGCTAGTAATATCTGTTCGATCCTGATCCGTGCAATACCGCACGTACCTGATCAAACCCTGCCATATAACCATACGGCCTGTAGTACAAACTGTCCGATCCTGATCCGTGCAATACCGCACGTATCTGATCGGACCCTGCCATATCTCCATACGGCCTCTACAACCTTTCGCCCGAAAGCTGAGTAACAGAATGTGGGGGACTCTAAAGACTCATCAACACCTTGGTTGTGGATTTAACCACTAGCACGTTAGAGGTATAAGCCAATACATAACGGGCTACCAGGTATTGACCAAAAGGGACGTCTGTGAGCGAACTCAGCCTGACTCCCTACTGAGCCTGTCAGTGACAATATCCGTACAGTCCGGTCCGTTCGTCTATGAGCATCGCATGGCGGGCCTAGGGGGTTGGTAAAAGTCAGACCCCCAAAAGCGGTACAAGTCGTGTCGGAGTGTAGCCCAGAACACCCTGAGATACTACTGGAATACCTACCAGTAAATCTCCTTGCCTCGGCCGAGGGCTTCGTGTAATGGCTCTCCTAGACACAGCGCGACCTCACCCCCAATACCGGGAGAGACGAACCCCTGAAGATACGCTCACTGCCTCCATGTGGCTCGGGACTGTACCCAACTAAAACCTGTTTGCACGACTCCTTTGAGCCGTGGTAGGGTAGTAATCAAAGTACAGTGGGAACTCACACGAGACAAATGACGATCCCCAGGTCGATGAACTAACCTGCACACATGTCACCAGGGAACTGCCATCTGACGTCTGGTATATGACCAACTAGCATGTTCCCGGCGAGTCCTGTCCGGTGTACTCATAACCCAATGAGCACCTGTATACATCTTAGGTGATCCAACTGACACCAGTGGCTTGTGAGACCGGCCACCGCCCCTCGTCGGGGTCTCGACTGTATACACTAGTCTACTCTGGAGTATCGATGCCCTGTCTCGAAACTCACACGACTAGGGACCATTTAAGGATATGCTTATAGACCCCAGCTCCCACTTATATGATCGCCCTCATACTGCTGGTGGTCAAGCAAGAATCCTAGAGGCTCTACCAACGTGTAATAGCGACTTGTCAGGTCACTTAAAGCAGTACACGATGATAAAGGTAAACCAGATAGCATACTATCATCTCGAGTAAGACTGTCCTACCGGGATAGGTCCTCCATCAATCATTGCAATCACGTACCTGTGACCTAATAATTGACTCTGAGGGCACTATCTCCAACAATCTCCCACTTGCACTCAAGGCTAATTATTGCGATGTCGCATACTCACAGCCCGTGTGATACCGAACACCCAACTCCTCTACTAGTCAGTCTCACAAAGCTCGTTTGTGAAACTATTGCGTTCGAGGAATAGCCTTAGTGAGTGGATCCGCTTTGTTGTTTCTTTCTATGTCTCTCTATATCTCAAGTTCGCGGAGAAACCCATCTCCCGAAATGAGCAATACCTGTCTTAGAATGTGTCTGGATGTCTGATGGGACATAGCTCATAAATGAACTCCAAATCCAAACTTCTTAGACTGTATCGTCAACTGAACTTAATCAGTATCCTACGCCATGCCTCCCTCAGTATTGCCTTGGACTACCTGTCCAAAATACTGCCCCTCGTCAGAAGGAAAACTATAACTCTGACAACCTCCCTGTCGTCCAGGTCACCTTGGAAGCCTGGAATGATAACTGTCTCCCGAATGAGGCTGTCGTTATCATATCCCTAGAACATCCACTTATGTTCTAAAACTGCTTCCGACTGTTTCTCCAGGATTGGATCAATGTCAACTTATTGCATCTAGTGCAAGAACAACATCTGGTGTGGTACTTGACATCTCACGATTGACTCAATTGCCTGAGCAAGTGATCTGCCAATCATGCACGTCCCTCTCCCCTTTAGTCTGTAAGACGCCTTCGGAGAGGGTGACTGCATCTTCTGCAGGTACACTACCGTGCCAGGAGTCGTCCATCCTAAATACTCTTAGAATGCTGTCAAGTACCCAGATTGGGAGACTACCCAAATCTAGATCTAAAACCATAGATCTAGTAACCAGTATGTCTGATATAATGTCCAAGTCCCATATGGAGAAACTACTGTGTGACGACCAAAGTATAACCGATTGTAGTATAGGAGTTTCTTTTCCTACTCTGTGTATGTCATCCAAATACCAGGATATCACACCCTACTACCTTCTCAACAGATCCATCCCCTATTCTGACGAAGTCAAACCCATGACTGTCACGTCAGAAATAGATGATCTATCTCCGCTACATCTGCTTTAGTCTATAAATAGACATAAGCTACCTGTCCACCAATGCTTCCGTTGCTCCCACTGACTACGACAACCCTCTGGTAGAGTCATATACACGTACACTTCTAAAGAGAGTTCAGAACGACGCTATACTCATCCTCCCGCCGGGTCTCGCAGCCTGGAACAACAGCAATGGTAATTGTGGGTAAACAAGAACTTCCCTGTCATCGTCCTTGAGGCTACCGTAGTACCTCTCGGGTGCCTGAAGTTACCCACCGTATCTGCGGAGTGGCCAATGGAATGTCAATCCAGATTGAATCTTTAGGTTCCTTATCAAATCTTCAGTAATCGTTTGTGGTTCTGGAATCACTTCCAGTTCTACCATACTCCCACTACTGTTTTCTGAAAAAATCCATTTTTAATAAAACTGTGGCGAGTCTTAGAACAATATTGCTATTGTTCATCCAGATGGTAGAAAATCAACCCTCGTCATAGCCTGGGTCAACCCACAAACAGCCATTACAGAAACATGCCTTGAGTTGTCCAGTGTCTGGTTTTAATCATAAACCGGACAACTCCCCATACCTTAACATCGTTAAGATATGAACTGTTCTATATCCAATATAGAACCAGAGGCACTGATTTAATTGAACCAGATTCAAATCATGCAGCTGTCTCCAGTGCATGTCAACTAAATGGAAGGAGGCGGATCAGCGTTACTCAACTTAGGAATGCTTCCAATTATGAGTAACCTGAAAGAGAAGCAAGATCTCTTAATCATTACTGTCAACTGAATACCATACACAAGTACCTACATCTTCGATCACTTTGAAAAATCCCGATACTTGCAATACCTGGTTCTCTACTTTATTCAAATACCTATAACTTCTCAACATTCAGACCCTGTGTTTCCGCGAAACACCTGTCTAAAAACTAGAGAAGTCATAAGTAAACCGAATATAGTACGAGGACCAACCCCTCTGTCCTGATGGACCCTGGACAACATACAATACTCTGTATAAGTCCCTTGAGTCTGATAACTCATTCACTGTGTGTCGTATGTTGAAAACTGTACTTATGGTCAAGAAGAATTACACCGCTGCTTAATGCTCCTTACCTAACCATCCACTGATATAGGTAAATGTCGTAGACATAATTTCAGAAAGGTATATCTCACTCTATGAAAATAGACGTACAGATATATCAATTTGAAATTGGTGCATAACAGCGGATATTCAAAACCAAATATTTGCCGACCGGCAAACTACCCAGGTGATTTCCTCAAATATCACCGATTGTAACGAATCCCGATATAATGAGGATGATCACCCAATTCCCAATAACCTACTCCCACTCATCATCTGTAAAACCATACAGATGTGAGAATCATACCTGGTAAATACATACCCTGGAGCAAGTGTCTAATTGGGAAATCAGTTTTCCTTTAACAGTACACAGTGAGACTGAAACATTGAAATGTTTCGATGGGGTATCCAGGTATTCCTAGTAATGCCTCTTCCAGATTCACGACTGTAACCGTATAATTCTTTGCCACCTTTCCAAATCCCTTTATATGTCTTTAGTCATTACCTTCTGCACGCCCCTTTAGGCCAATTGGTTTTCTTCCTTCCTTACCATTCGGCACCAGCCTATGGTTTGGAAGAAGACTATCCAATAAGCATAATGGGTGTACTGTCCCAATCCTAGGAACACTCGCAATGCGAGAGAAGGTGAAGATAAAAGACACCTGAATAAATCTTATTCCTATTTCTCCTGAACCAGAATCCATCCCCGAACTGGAACAAGTTCTTTTCGAGTTCGTATATAACCATACGATGGAGTATCCAAATAAACTGTGGATCTTCGTAGTGATACGGAGTGTCCTGGAGAAATACAAAGGTGATTTAGGATTGGCGAAGGAATACTTGGTTTGGTCGTGAATATCTGTTGTATTTTACTTTGCCCTCTCACTAATCCCTTACTTTGTCTGAACTTAATACCTTCTGTACACCATCGTTAGGCTAATTGGTTTTCTTCATTTCCTACCGGTCGGCACCTGCCTATGGTTTGGAAGAAGACTATCCAATTTGCGTAATAGGTGTACTATCTCCTAAACCAAGGAGTACTCGCAACCTGAGAGAAGGTAAAAGGAAAAGACAACTGAATAGTCCTATTCGTTTCCTCCAAAACCTGAAACCATCCTCGAATAAATTCTTTCGAGTTCGTATCTAACCATACGATGGTTTTGTCCAATGGAAGTGGACGTTCGTAGTAATACGGGGTGTCCTGGAGAAAAGGGTAAAAGTAGGAGTGGCAATGAGGTTTGCAACTCTGACAGTCCAAAAGCCAGTGTTAAGAAGGTTCGGTCAACTTGGTCACTGAGTCATAGTCTTAGGGTCAGGTCAATGGTCGCTTCCAAAGAGAGAGAAAAGAAACACTCAGCGTGCACTCTAACCTAGATCAGAATGGTTACCAATTTATCTAATCTGGAAACCTCCCACTGTACCTCAAATTCTCCTCCAAACCTGAAAGAAGAATTAGTCGGGATCACCCGAGGAGTAAACTAACTCATCAGTGGGAATCAGGATCCAACTCTCATCGCATGACAACGTGACAGAATCCGCTCACGGTGTCACACTCTAGAAGGTATGCGCATATCTGGCAAGTTTCAGTTCTTTTGAAACTCCCGATGTGATTTCTGCCCCATGCTCTTATGACCTTGGCGTGAGGTCAAAATATCATAAGTCACATGTCAAGTTCTACCCGTCATTATCCAGGTTAATTTGAATCCACCCGTACATACCCTTGACGTAGGCCAAAATAGTAGTACGACTGTCCCAAACCAACGCATCTATCTATGCAACAGATAAATACCCGGCAGCTACCAATCACTATGCCTTGGCGTGAGGTCAAAATACATAGCTTGAATACTACCGAATATTTAACTGAAATGACGGAGGGCTACGAATGGTTTCTGGCGAAAACCTTTAACGTAAAGAACTTGATATCGTTGAAGGAACTGATAGCTTTTTTTTTTTTAAAATATAGTGACGAAAACCGTTGCTAAAGAGGTCACTCCCGGTGAAGGGATCTCGGCTCTTTCCCCGTAGAATGGGGTGCAGGATATTCTAACTAAATACCACGGTGCAAAGCAAAAGTAATCGGCTATAGTGAAGTCATTGCCCTGACGCAAACTTTTGTCCAAGGGGTCACTCCCGGTGAAGGGATCTCGGCCCTTGCCTCGTCGACTGAGGAGCAGGATATTCCAACTGAATACCACGATGCAAAACAAAAGAGAACGTCCTTGCAATAACAGCTTTTTGAAAAGTGTTCCAACAACATCAGATTAGGTTTGTTTTTAACTTGCATTGATCCGAATCAACGCAGTCCCATCAATTGATCACACCAAAAAGAACGAAAATATACTGATGTACGTATATGCCATCCGCATTCGCCACTGGGTCCCGTCATTACCCGTTAGGTTAGCTAACTAACGACAGAGCGGGGACTGGACTAGCGCGGATGTAAAACATATACAACATCTACTAATATATATACCAATGTATTATATTCGCTCAAGGCGTGATAAAAAAATGCAACATCACAGAGAATGAACAGCATCACAGAAACAATACAGATATCTGGGATCCCCGGGTTTCACAGAGCCACTACTGAAACCCGACGTTCCCCTGGTCGTGTGGACAGCCTGTGCAATGAAATCCTAGACCCCTACGGGCGCGGCAAGTTACCCGCCAAAACCTGAAGCGAGGCAGCCCCTTTCAGCGCCGTGAATGGACCACCCAGCACTTCACGGAATCCGGTAACTTGGGCACCCCTCCTGGGTCAACCTGTACCCCCTACGAGTGCGGCGAATAGCCCGCCAATTCTAGAGCGAAGCCCCCTTCGTCCCAATGCCATGAGATGCGGGCTTGTTGCCCTCTAGAACCCGGCTATCCGTGCACCCCACCGTGGGGTAAACCTAGTACAGAAAGTAAAATATACATACAACGGGTACATCGACCGCAACCTGGCCGTGCCCCAAAATAATAATACAAACAGGCAGTGACGGCAGTCCACATGTCGGACGCTCGCCCCGCAATATCAAATGTACATAATACAACAAAACTGTACTAGCATTGCATCCAGGCTATCCCCCACGACCGATCCGCAACATTACAGCAAAAACAGAACATCAACGTGAAAGTCACGTTCGCAAATCCGTCTAACCGAGCTATAGCAGTTAGACAGGATTTACCGATCAAGTGACATTCACGGTCGCAGATATAATGTAAATACTGTGAAATAATGTGTTTAAAATATTCCGATCAATCAAAAATTAACAAGTGGGCCCCCAAGCAATACTGTAGCACTCACAGAAATTCTGGGCCCAATTTTAATATTCCAAAACCCATATTTTAAGCCCACAAAGACACTGTAGAAATTTGGTGCAGGGATCTCCACAGTACGCGGCGGAACCGCGGCGGAACCGCGGCGAGAAGGGGGTATTTGCGGCGGTTCCGCGCTCCCACAGTGGAATCACTTCATCGAATTTTTACAGAGCTCTTATAATCTCCAGTACATCAATTTTATACAACCTGAAAAATTTTTGGAGACCAAAAAATTTCAACAGAAAACTGTCGCGAACAAAAATGTAGATTTTGGAATTTTGGTCGATCGGAAATGCAAAACACATTAAACCAAGCTAGACTAAGTTAATGGCGAGGCTCTGATACCACTGTAAGTGCACGGCGGCGCCCCGGCCGTCAATCCGACGGCCAAATGCGGAAGCGGTGATAAACTTTAAATTTTACTTGAACTGGCAAACCGCCGCGCACTAATACCCGGATCGAACCATTAATTAGTCCTAGCTAACTACAAGATGGGAAAGAGATATACCGACGATCCAAGTCCTCCGGTCTTCTCGTCATCGTCCCGATCTCCTGCGGAAGCTCCGGTCTCCACCTCGTCGCCGGAAGTGCACCACATCGCCTACTTCTTTTACGGGCTCCCACCTCAATGCCGAGGCAACTCGGGCACGAAGCTGGCTAGTCGACGTGCCCAAGATTTACTGTAGAATAAGTGGTGTAGAGATTTATGTCTCATTTGGGGTATTGGAGATGCCTTTGTGGTGGAGGGATGATACAAGAAGTATATGGAGGAGCTTGGAGAATTTTGGTGCATGAAATGAACAACATTTCCCCACCTCAATTTTTGGACAGCCCCCTTCCCATATGGCCGGCCAAAAATTGCAAGAGCAAGAGAGAGAAAAAGCCAAGGGGAGGGTATATCATAATGCAAGAGAGAGAGTGTGGAGTTATGATGTGTGGAAATGATTACTAGTAAAACCAACACACCAGAACAATCATCATAACCCATCAACAAAGTCAAGCAATCATGAACATAAGAAAGGTCAAGGGATGGGCTCCATCATGAAACCATCATGATACAAATATACAAAGACCCCCTCCACAAATGCCTATTTGCAACAATGCAAATAAGTCCTCCTCCACCAATCTTCGGCCAAAGAACGATACAAAGGAAATCAGCCGAAACGGAAAGCAAACTGGCAACTCCATAAAACTGGTCCCGTAATAAATTACAGGAAAAACCCCGATACTGTGCATACACACCTGCATTTGTATTCCGACCGAAAGACAAATGCAATGAGACAAAATCTACACTGTACTATACTAGGATCCGGCTTAAACCAAAGCCGGCTAGTAATATCTGTTCGATCCTGATCCGTGCAATACCGCACGTACCTGATCGAACCCTGCCATATAACCATACGGCCTGTAGTACAAACTGGCCGATCCTGATCCGTGCAATACCGCACGTATCTGATCGGACCCTGCCATATCTCCATACGGCCTCTACAACCTTTCGCCCGAAAGCTGAGTAACAGAATGTGGGGGACTCTAAAGACTCATCAACACCTTGGTTGTGGATTTAACCACTAGCACGTTAGAGGTATAAGCCAATACATAACGGGCTACCAGGTATTGACCAAAAGGGACGTCTGTGAGCGAACTCAGCCTGACTCCCTACTGAGCCTGTCAGTGACAATATCCATACAGTCCGGTCCGTTCGTCTATGAGCATCGCATGGCGGGCCTAGGGGGTTGGTAAAAGTCAGACCCCCAAAAGCGGTACAAGTCGTGTCGGAGTGTAGCCCAGAACACCCTGAGATACTACTGGAATACCTACCAGTAAATCTCCTTGCCTCGGCCGAGGGCTTCGTGTAATGGCTCTCCTAGACACAGCGCGACCTCACCCCCAATACCGGGAGAGACGAACCCCTGAAGATACGCTTACTGCCTCCATGTGGCTCGGGACTGTACCCAACTAAAACCTGTTTGCACGACTCCTTTGAGCCGTGGTAGGGTAGTAATCAAAGTACAGTAGGAACTCACACGAGACAAATGACGATCCCCAGGTCGATGAACTAACCTGCACACATGTCACCAGGGAACTGCCATCTGACGTCTGGTATATGACCAACTAGCATGTTCCCGGCGAGTCCTGTCCGGTGTACTCATAACCCAATGAGCACCTGTATACATCTTAGGTGATCCAACTGACACCAGTGGCTTGTGAGACCGGCCACCGCCCCTCGTCGGGGTCTCGACTGTATACACTAGTCTACTCTGGAGTATCGATGCCCTGTCTCGAAACTCACACGACTAGGGACCATTTAAGGATATGCTTATAGACCCCAGCTCCCACTTATATGATCGCCCTCATACTGCTGGTGGTCAAGCAAGAATCCTAGGGGCTCTACCAACGTGTAATAGCGACTTGTCAGGTCACTTAAAGCAGTACACGATGATAAAGGTAAACCAGATAGCATACTATCATCTCGAGTAAGACTGTCCTACCGGGATAGGTCCTCCATCAATCATTGCAATCACGTACCTGTGACCTAATAATTGACTCTGAGGGCACTATCTCCAACAAGTACGCTATCTGGTTGCTCTTTATCTTAACACGTACACTTATTGTCTCTCTGTTACATGTTGATAAAGCCCTTAGGATGTGTACTCGACTTCTAGGATTATGATGCAGATCATACTAGTGGGGCCTGGGATGTCCATGGGTACATCCTTCAATGTTCCTAGTCGTGGGAATATCGAGACGGGGCATCGATATTCCAGAGTAGACCAGCGTATATCTTCTCGACCCATGTGATGGGCGATGGATGATCCCATATCCATTGGTGTTTGACATCAGAGATGGTATGCAGGTGCTCAGTGGAGACTGGGTACTGAAAGGACTCACCGAGAACTCCCAGATGGTATTATACCTCACGTCATATAGCAGTTCTCTAGTGACACCGGTACAGCTTAGTCTGTTGACCCGAGATCGTCATAGAGTCTTGTGTGTCTCCCGCTGTACTTTGATTTCCACCCTACCACGGCTCTACTGAGTCATGAAAACAGGTGGTTTTTGGGAACAGTCCCGAGTCACATGGAGGCAATGAGCGATAGGAGGGGATTCGTCTCTCCCGGTATTGGGGGTTGATGTTGCGCTATGTTCGATTGGCCATAACTGGAAATCCCTGGCCAGGGTTGATGTGATTTACTGGTAAGTGTTATCAGTAGTTTTACGCTCGTTATAGACCTTACATCGGCATGACTCATCAAGCTACTGGGGTCTGACGTTTACCACCCCTAGGCGAGATATGCGGCATACCAGACGAACAGACCGGACTGTATGGTAAGTGTTACTGATTGGATTCGCAGGAGTGTGAGTAGGCTTGCTCGTTGATCTTCTGATCTCTCAATACCCGGGTGGCCGTTACATTTAGCTGACCGCTTGCGGCTTGTGGGTGACTGATATGATCACCACCTACTGCCGGCGTATTGACGAATCTTTAGAGTCCTACACAGAGGTTTCCTAGCTCAAGCGAAATAAAATAGGAGGACATATGAGATATGTGCGAGACCGAGAATAATATGAGTATGTGATACCGTATTCTATTCTCGTGATTTGTATCATCGGTCGGTTATATGCGATATAGCCGGGTTACCGATTCAAGTGTTGATTCGATATATTGATACACTAGATATTAGTCGGTTATATGCGATATGACCGGATCATTAAATCAAGTATTGATTTAATGATTTAATGTATAATTATATATTTGATATTTTACTTTACATTAACTAGTATTGGTTCACTTATGATTATTTTCTCACTTGATGTGCATAAAGTGTATATGTGATATATGTTTGTGTACATGATTGTATCATGCTTGATGATACATGCAAACATGGGTGGGTGGGTGGGTGACATACACCATGCTAATTATAATTTATATTTTTATTTATCTTAGTAATTCAAAATGGTGGCATCTTTTATCATAACTTGAAGCTTCATGAAGCTTGAAGTATCTTTGACAAAGTCCACTTATTTTGTCTTGATTAAGATATTTATTAACCAAACCATTATAATTAACCATGGTTATGTCTCTACAAAGGTTAGTGGATGATAATAACTCACCCATGGTTGCATAATGATCATTATTCTTTTCTCATTTTCATTCTTGCTTCTTCTTCTTCTTCATCCAAAAGAAAACCTTACTAGATTTTTCTTAGTGAAGAAATAAAGTGAGAAATCAAAATCTAAAGTAAACCAATTTCCTATTTCATCATTCTCTACTACTTGCCATTTAGTTTAGGGTGTTCTCTTCACAAAGTTCTTGACCTAGTGAAGGGTTAGATTGAGTTTGAGTCACCTCGACGTAGATCATCTTCGGCCTCGAAGTCTACGAGCAAGCTTGTTCATTTCACCGGGGAAATCCATTCTAGAGTTCGGGATTACGATGATCGCAGCGAAGGGACGTCAACACGGAGCTTTAGAAGTGAAAGACCGGATCTACAAAGGTTGTATTTCAGTTCACTTCTCTTAGTAATGTAGATTACTTGTTGTGGTTACCCTAGTTTTCTAGTATGATTCTTAGTTTGATTGCTTAGCACCCCCTTGATTTTTTTGTTGTGGCATGTGTGATGCTTGCAAACCCTAGGCTAGGTGCTAAGGAATCCCAACGGTGGTGACTAGAGTGGCTTCCATATAGGTTATCGCACGATGATAGTTCGATCCCGATCCCACTGATGAGTAGGATTACTCTTGGGAGATATTTTTCACTTCACAATTAGATAACCTATTAGGTGTCTAGAAAAGTGTTAACAAGGTTATGCCTTTGCAGAAACGAGGTTTATTTTAATTAGGTCCGTTCGAGAGCATAGGGAACCGCCCTCGGAGTACCAACACTCACCTGGCTAAACGGTTAGCAAACTTGTAAGATGCGAATGATCCTGAATAGTTTTCCTTTTAAAGGTTTGAAGAAAAATTCTAGGAAACAGTGGGAGCCATCCTGATTAGATAAACTAATAACCAATATGATCTTGCAAAAGCGCACGCTGAGTGTTTCTTTTATCTCTCTCTCTAAGTATCAACCATTTCACGCCCTAATCAAGATAATAAAATGTTTGACTTGACCGAACCAGCTTTTTGCACAGGGATGGGGAACGTCGGTTCGGATCTAACTTATAACAACTGTCATGAGTGGGAGCAAGGGAAGGAGGACTGTAAGGAATTCCAGATAACCCTATTGAAGGAGAAGCATTCTAATGCGTCTTCTTCGGGTGTTGAAAACTGCTTTTCGGTCAACACCTACCTCCTGGGTACTACATACCAGATCAGGATCTCACATATGTAATTTATTAAAAGGATTGAGAAAAAGTAAAATGGTTGGACCGGATGATATGTTCCTCAGAGTAGGGAACGGAGCACAAGTTGATACTGCTGCCGTTGGTGAATATCACCTAGTATTGCAAAGCGGCAATACTATGATTTTGAAAAATTGTTACTATATACCTTCCATGCTTTGTAACATCATATCAGTATCTTTACTTGATAAAGATGGATATAACTTTGTTCTGGATAGAATTATTATGAACATTTATCTTAATCAGGTATTGGTTGCAGAAGGTACAATATGTAATGGTATCTACGTTCTAAATCAAAACACAATCTTCAATATATAAAATAAACGCAAGAGGAAGAATTCAGATACGAACGAAACCTACTTGTGGCATTGTAGACTTGGTCATATCAATAAGAAAAGACTAGCCAAGTTACATAAGGATGGATTTCTAAATTCATTCGAATTTTCGTCTTATGAAACTTGACGGTCTTGTCTCAAAAGAAAGATGACCAAAGCTCCGTTCACCGGACATGGAGAAAAAGGTACAGAGTTCTTAGAACTCATACACAGTGATGTATGTGGTCCGATGTCTATACATGCGAGGAGTGGATTCTCGTACTTCATTACATTCACTGATGATTTCTCTAGATTCAGATATGTATTTCTCATGAAACACAAATCTGAAGCTTTTGAGAAATTCAATGAATATAAGAACGAAGTAAAGAACCAGACTGGCAAAAGTATCAAGATCCTCAGGTCTGATAGAGGAGGGGAATACTTAAGTATAGAATTCCTAGAATACCTGAAAGAGAATGGTATTCTATCTCAGCTTACTCTTCCATACACACCACAGTACAATGGTGTATCGGAACGGAGGAACCGTACCCTTTTAGACATGGTTCGCTCCATGATGGGTAGTGTTGATCTGCCTCTTTCATTCTGGGGGCATGCGCTTCAGACAGCGGCATTCCTATTGAATCAAGTTCCATCCAAATCAATGCCTAAGACTCCATATGAAATATGGAGTGGAAAGAAACCATATCTTAAACGTGTTAAGATATGGGGCTGTCCAGCTTTTGTTAAAGTACAAAATCCGGAAAAACTTGAGGCACGATCAGTTTTATGCAAGTTTGCAGGATATCCCAAGAATTCATATGGATATCTATTCTACCACACCGAGGAACAAAAGGTTTTTGTTTCTCAGTATACCAAATTTTTAGAAGGCGGTTTCTTGCAAAAGAAACTAGAGGGAATGCGGTAGAACTGGAAGAAATTCCAGAAGGACAAACTATAACTGAAGAATTGGTGGAACCAGAGTATTCAATAATCCCGGACGAACCTCAGCCACTCCGCAGATCTAGTAGGATTTCTCGTCCGCCCGAGAGATACTACGGTTTTCTCATAGATGGGGATCAAGAGGATTGCATCTTAGAAGAAGATGATCCTACTAGTTATAAGCAGGCCATTAACAGTAGGAACTCTTTAAAATGGCTTGATGCTATGAAATCCAAAATGGAGTCCATGTTGTAAGTGCACGGCGGCATCCCGGCTGTCAATCCGATGCCGGAATGCGGAAGCGATGCTAAACTTTAACTTTTCAAACCGGCACCACCGCACACTATAAACCCGGATCATGCCATTAAGCTAGTCCTAGCAATCTAGAGAGGGGGTAGAGAGATATACCGAGCGATCTGTGTCCTTCGGTCTTCTCGTCGTCGTCCCGATCGCCCCGCGGAATCTCCGATCTCCACCACGTCACCGGAAGGGCACCACGTCGCCTGCTTCTTTTACGGGCTCCCACCTCTGGACCGAGGCAACTCGGACACGAAGTTGGCGAGTCGACGTGCCCAAGGTTTGCTGTAGGATAGTGTAGAACTTGTGTCTCATTTGGGGTTGAGGTAGTTGCCATATGGTGGAGGTATGAAATATGGAGTTTTTCTTAGGAATTTTGGTGAAGAAAAATGATATGAGATCAATCAAAAATCACCCACACCAAAATGGGACAGCCCCCTTTTACTTGGCCGGCCCCTTTTTTCCATCAAAAAGAGAATGAGAGATGGGAGAGAATGAATGAGGTGAGTGAGCCAATAATGCAAGAAGGAATGATGTGTGATCATGAAAAGAAATTATCATAAACAAAGTCCAACACTCCAAAACCCAATCATCTCTCCACAAGTCAAGCCATGATGACAAGAAGAAGTCAAATGATGGTGCAACCATCATGAAGCAAGGATATGCAAAGACCACCCTCCAAAATGCTTATTTGCACAAATGCAAATAAGCCCTCCTCCACCAATCATCGGCCAATGAAAGATACAAAGAAATATGGCCGAAATGGAAAACAAACTGCCAACTCCAGAAAACTAGTCCCGTAATAAATTACAGGAAAACCCCGATACTGTGTATACACACCCGCATCTGTATTCCGACCGAATACAAATGCAATGAGACAAAATCTACACTGTACTATACTAGGATCCGGCTTAAACCAAAACCGGCTAGTAACATCCGTCCGATCCTGATCCGTGCAATACCGCACGTATCTGATCGAACCCTGCCATATATCCATACGGCCTCTAGTACTAACCGTCTGATCCTGATCCGTGCAATACCGCACGTATCTGATCGAACCCTGCCATATCTCCATACGGTCTCTACAGCGTTTCGCCCGAAACTTGAGTAACTGAATGTGGGGGACTCTAAAGACTCGTCAATACTATGGCTATGGATTTAACCACTAGCACGTCAGAGGTATTAGCCATACGTGACGGGCTACCAGCTAGTGACCAAAAGGGACGTCGATGAGCGAACTCATCCTGACATCCTACTGAGCCTGTCAGTGACAATATCCGTACAGTCCGGTCCGTTCGTCTATGAGCATCGCATGGCGGGCCTAGGGGGTTGGTAAAAGTCAGACCCCCAAAAGCGGTACAAGTCGTGTCGGAGTGTAGCCCAGAACACCCTGAGATACTACTGGAATACCTACCAGTAAATCTCCTGCCTTGGCCAAGGACTTCGTGTAATGGCTCTCCTAGACACAGCGCGACCTCACCCCCAATACCGGGAGAGACGAACCCCTGAAGATCCGCTCACTGCCTCCATGTGGCTTGGGACTGTACCCAACTAAAACCTGTTTGCACGTCTCCTTTGAGCGTGGTAGGGTAGTAATCAAAGTACAGTGGGAACTCACACGAGACAAATGACGATCCCCAGATCGATGAACTAACCTGTACACATGTCACCAGGGAACTGCTATCTGACGTCAGGTATAAGACCAACTAGCATGTTCCCGGCGAGTCCTGTCCGGTGTACTCATAACCCAATGAGCACCTGTATACATCCTAGGTGAACCAACTGACACCAGTGGCTTGTAAGACCGGCCACCGCCCCTCGTCGGGGTCTCGACTGTATACACTGGTCTACTCTGGAGTATCGATGCCCTGTCTCGAAACTCCCACGACTAAGGACCATTTAAGGATGTGCTTATAGACTACCAGCTCCCACGTATATGATCGCCCTCATACTGCCGGCAGTCAAGCAAGAATCCTAGGGGCTCTATCAACGTGCAATAGTGACCTGTAAGGTCACCTAAAGCAGTACACGATGATAAAGGTAAACCAGATAGCATACTATCATCTCGAGTAAGACTGTCCTACCGGGATAGGTCCTCCCTCAATCATTGTAATCACGTGCCTGTGATCCAATAATTGACTCTGAGGGCACTATCTCCAACAATCTCCCACTTGCACTCAAGGCTAATTATTGCGATGTCGCATACTCACAGCCCGTGTGATACCGAACACCCAACTCTTCTACTAGTCAGTCTCACAAAGCCCGTTTGCGAAACTATTGCGTTCGAGGAATAGCCTCAGTGAGTGGATCCGCTTTGATGTTTCTTTCTATGTCTCTCTATATCTCAAGTTCGCGGAGAAACCCATCTCCCGAAATGAGCAATACCTGTCTTAGAATGTTTCTGGATGTTTGATGGGACCTAGCTCATAAGTGAACTCCAAATCCAAACTTCTTAGACTGTATCGTAAACTGAACTTAATCAGTATCCTGCGCCATGCCTCCCTCAGTATTGCCTTGGACCACCTGTCCAAAATACTGCCCCTCATCAGAAGGAAAACTATAACTCTGACAACCTCCTTGTCGTCCATGTCACCTTGGAAGCCTGGAATGATAACTGTCTCCCGAATGAGGCTTCGTTATCATATCCCTAGAACATCCACTTATGTTCTAAAACTGCTTCCGACTGTTTCTCCAGGATTGGATCAATGTCAACTTATTGCATCTAGTGCAAGAACAACATCTGGTGTGGTACTTGACATCTCATGATTGACTCAATTGCCTGAGCAAGTGATCTGCCAATCATGCACATCGCTTTCCCCTTTAGTCTGTAAGACACCTTTAGAGAGGGTGACTCCATCACCTGCAGGTACACTACCATGCAAGGAGTCGTCCATTCTAAATACTCTTAGAATGCTGTCTAAGTACCCTTAATTGGGAAACCACCCAAATCTAGATCTAAAACCATAGATCTAGTAACCAGTATGTCTGATATAATGTCCAAGTCCCATGTGGAGAAACCACTGTGTGACGACCAAAGTATAACCGATCGTAGTATAGGAATATCACTTCCTACTCTGTTGTCACGACCCGAAAGTACGGAACGTGACCAGCACTTAGATTACGAAGTGTCTAGAGGCGCCACGTAACCTAAGTATGCCGAAGCCCAGAAATCTAAACCATATAAAAGAAGAATAAGTAAAAGAAACATGAAGAAAAACAAGTTTAAAAGTATCAGCAAATTTACCCAAAAATTTCGGCAGAGTCTCCTCTGTAAAAACTGGCCCCCAAACGGTTACAACAAGTATAATATACATAAACAACAATAAAAAGCATCCCCAAACGGGAGCTAACTCAACGCCAACAGGCGGAAACAACCACAACAAGCACAATAATATACAACGCCAAAGGGCAAGGCTCAAAACTCAAAAGAAAACAAAACCACCAGATCAGAATAATACATGCGCGACTCTAAGGTCGAAATAAAAGACTGGTCCAATAAACTTATCAAGTAATACAAGTATGGTTGATGGAGCTTACTAGATACAAATGAATGAATAAAAGTACAATGGTGGTTCGGATACAAGTGAACCAACCTACCGTGCAAATCACCCTGAAAGAATAGATGTGCCAGCAAGCTGCCAGGGAAACCTGTACACCGAACCTGTAATAAAATTTAGCACAACGGGGGTGAGTTGCCAACTCGTGAGTAGAAGACATCTACGAAAAGAAATCGAATGCACGACGCTATCCTAGGTCATAATAATACACTATTATATCCCAATCATCTAGTAATAGCAGGGTAAAACTACGTGTAAATGCAGATACTCCGTGCTCGTGTCAGTGCCTCATATAATACTATGTCATATGAATGGATATGCATGCATCATGAATATAAAATAACCAATCCTGAAATCCAGAAATATCTGTATAAGAAATCTTTAGCTGTTACCATAGTAAAATGTGTATAAGAATCTGAAATCTCAACAATGAAATCCATGGAAATCCGTGTCAAGCATCGACACAACACATGTAATCTCAAGTCTCAATATCTCGGGCTCCGTCAGTCCGGATCGGCCCATATCATCAAATCTCACGACAACGGTCGGTATCCTCCGGATATCCGCCGTGCCAGACATCACCGGTAGGTAGCCTTCCCCTGCCAGGCTCATCGTCTACAACTCGATCTTCTTGCCCCGGGGTACCATACCGGGCCCACCATGTACCCGAGACGGTTCATCCACTCCTCGAATCGGGTCTCGAAATCCATCAGAAAACATGAAATCTCATGGTGGACGACACATACATCATGAGAAAACCGCATCTTATTTTAAAAAAAAAAAGAAGAGGAGAGATAGAAGTTTGTTTATATATTCTTGCGGTTTTCCCCAAAATCCAGAAATCTCATAGAAATCCAAATCTTAAAATCATGAGTAACTATATGATAAGTGTCGGCATATGCCCATAATACTGCATGATAACATGAAAATATGAATGCATGGATGTCTAAGTAATAAATATCATGTCTATACTAACATCAGAGAATAATCACAATATTATATCGGTCTAGTTGTTAACTGATTCTATCCATAAAAGACAATATGATCTAAAGTGTACATGACATAGCAATTACCGATGATAATGTGTGTGAGCCGGCAAATAAGTGTGCGTGGAATATGCGCATCATCGGTAATGGTGCTGGTGTCCTAACAGGTATGGTTTATACTGATTATAGCAACATATGTAAGAACATGCACCATGATGATTACAGTATGAATGTAAAGACAGATGTGCATTATCCACCCCTCTGCGACATACGAGTACAACTATCACTATATGAATCGAACCTAAACTAGTGTCCATCTAACCTCCTAAGGAACTTAACCTAAGAAACTAGTCAATAAGAAACAAGAGTCTACCTAAGGTCTGAATCAATATCTCTAATAGTCGGCGATCCAGCCTCAATAGCGTCACGTACGAAGTACGGCTTCCTCGAACCAAGAGTGCGGATCAATCATCATATCTATACCTCGTACGGTAAAATCCATCGTATGGCATCCCAATATCGGGGTACGGGTCAAGTATCTCCTAGGTGTCTCATTATTCGTATAATGTCATCACCAGCACATCACCAGCACATCTCATGATCAAGGTGCTAAACTGTAATCGCCTACATCAATCATATATCATTGCCATCATAATAAACATCATTAGTTTATCCTCAAAAATATCATGTCATATGTATCATATTGTGATTAAGTCATACTGATATCATATCGTCCTCAAGTCACACCTCTATGATATCGACATCAGGTCACACCTATATGATGTCGTAATCAAGTCATACATATCCCATATCGTGATCAATCACAAGTTACAGTCCGGGTACTATTTTAGAGTCCCATGTACCTCAATATCATCACTACCCCTTATAATTTAAGTATTCATGTTCATTATCTCATTCTCTAATGATCCGCTAACACTTAATACGACTGTATAGCCAAGAATCACGGCATCAAGCCCAGTTACACTATTTCATCATACTATCATATCACATCAATGAATCCCATATACGTGTTGTATATATATGTATATACCTATACCTAGTTCTATATATATACACATACACGTATACCCCATGTCGAGTTTCAGTGTGTGCGTGTGTGTGTTTCTATCTGAAACCTACGAACCTCTTCCAAGGTACTCATCCTCTGATGTGGTTTTCCTAAATCAGTCTAGTCCAGCCTAGGGTCAATACTAGGGTCCTACTGATTAAGAATCTAGGGTCATATCTGGTTTCCTAATGTCAATAAGTACTATTCCTATTCTACGTTGCGGGGGTGCTAAACGCCATCCACCCGACTTCCCCCCGTAGATATGCATCTACTCACCTGGTCCATGTCTGCCGAAGACGGTGTCGCCATCCTCCTCTTCATCGCCTGCAGTCCACGTGAGGGGTACCTAAACGCAAATATATAAATAGTATCGTAAACTGGATCACATACGAAAGTCAAACGATACAAGGAACAAGCATAGGTTAAAACCTATGTCCCGTCCACGCAAAAGAACCAAATATCGCTCGATATCGGCGTACAAACTCCGATGGATCGAGATAAACATCAACAAATAACTCATAGTTTTAAAACACATTACTTATATTATAAAACATGATTAAATCCATCGAAACCCTAAAATCCATCAAACCGTCCAATTTCGTAAAACCCGAAAATGCCAATTTACCGTTTTTCATCAAAACTTAACATTTAAATGAAACCAATGGTCATAAAACTCATTAAATAGCATAACTAGACTATACAAACCATTACTATATTTTTATTACACAAATTTGTATTAATTTGAAATTTCTAGTTTGCAACCTTTAACAATTTTCAACATTTTTCAAGCAAAATACCACAATTCCACCACAAAACATGATTTTGCATGAATTAATGTATTAAACTACAATTCATGATGATAATGATATAATGAAACCATGATTATATTTTTAATTTCATTTATTTAGAAATTTCCAAAATCTAGTTTACAAAATAATAGCATTTTATTACTATTTTCCAATTATCAAAGGAAACTAGTGATCAAACTAAGTTTTTCTTTCCATTAACATGCTAATATCCTCACTAAAACTACAATCTAATGATATCAACCTTAATTGGAATTTTATATTACCCACATATATATTTTATAAAAAACTAGTTAGCTAAAAAGTATAATTAAATCAATTTTAGATTAACAATTTACAACATATCATCCCTACAAGAATTTCCACTTCTAAATATGTTAAACTAGTTATTATAACCCTCATTAATTAATAAAAATCACAACTTGATTTTTCAAACCCTAACTTGAATTTTAAAAGTAGTAAATAGAATTAATATATTAAATCTAATTAAGCTTAAATGAACATCTAATAACAATAAATCAAAAGAAAGAAATTTATACCTCCAAACCATGAAATCCAAACATGAAATGAGCCTACAAAATGCATGCTTTCCATATCCAAATTCCATATAAAAATGAGCAAAGAATGAAGGATAGAAAATAAATAGGATTTTGTGGAATTTTAATTGAATTTTTGACGTATTTTTGATGAATTTTGAATAAAAATGAGGTGGGAAATGGGGGGGGCTGCCATGGGGTTGTGGCCGGCCTTAGTGGGAGGTGAGGGAGAGAAAGAAGAGAGTGTGAAATTGTGTAGAAGTTTCAAGAGAAGAAACATCACTTAAAAGTCTTTTCATGCTTTTATTTTTTTTTTTTTATTCCTTTACTATAGCAACTCAAGAAAACTCTAGAAAATAGGAAAAATTTGCAAATAAATTTTGCATGATACACACTAAATTATAACATGCCATGGTTCATTTTTACAAATTAAAACCATTTAAATTTTTAATTTACACTAATTTAGTGTAAAAATAAAGCTTATGTTAATATTTAAAATAATTAATTTAGGAAAAATATTTAATTAAACTAAAAATTTATAAGTGGCTAAATAAACACCATTTACTAGTAATTACATAATTAAAATAGGTATTTTTGAAATTATAATGAAAAACAATCACAGTTTGGTTTTACGAAAAATACATTTTACTTTACCGAAAATCATAAAATTCACTTAAGTAATTTTATTCATTTAAATATTTATTTAATTATTTTTAAAACGTTACAATCTTCCCCCCTTTAAGAAATTCGGTCCCCGAATTTAAATTAAAACTTCCCCTCCAAATACTAAAACATTTAGCAAAACACTCAAATCGTCGGGGCTCCGAAATCATCAATACATAACAAAAATCAACTCCATCAAGCATAACGCAATCATCGGAGTTATGGTGAAGATAAAATATCAAAACCCAATATGAAAACCATTATAATATACATCAATCTATAACTTATATATAGTGCGCATCATAGTGAAGCCGTCCAAATATCTGGATAAGGAAATATACAAAAACCCCTTTTGAAAATTGCCGTATGATGCACGTGTCACGGCATAAGTTGCGGACGTTTAATTTTTAAAAAATAGCTATACATACATATATATATATATATATATATATATATATATCTTTTATTTAACATACACGTCCCGCCTGGTTACTAAATCAAATAGTAATGATTATGAAAACATACTGCTCAAACTGAAATCAATCCCAATCACATCAATAAAATATCATGTGCGTCCGGTGCGCACTGATATCGAAACCAAATATAGATACCATGAATACACACAACAACAAAACTAAGTGCAACAGGTGTGCACCAAAAATATCTGTCAAGTGCAACGGGCGTGCATGACTCAAAATCAGGTGCATCTAATCTGCACAAAACCCCGATTTAGTGCATCTGGTGTGCACAAAATCGCATCAAGTGTGCCAAGTATGCGCAAGAATCCTAATCAGGCGCACATGGTGCACGAAAACATACATCGAATATCAAAATCGAAATTACAGTACAAAAATGCATGAAAACTAGGTCGAAACATATGTCAAAATCATGTGTAACCCCTATGCACGAAATCAAATCAAAAATCTCGAAATATATAAAACCAAATCAAGTGTACTGGATATGTACTAAACAACATCAATACAACTGATATATGAAACACAAATAGAATGTAATGAAGGTACACACATGAAATACCAATCGTAGAACAAAGTCCTCCAAATACCAAAATCCAATCCACGAAAATATGAAATTCAAATCACTAAATCCCAATCGTAAACACTATCGTCAATGTGCGCCTCTTTCTTCTGATGTCGATTGCTTCGAACTCGTCTCTTTGTAGCTGTGCTGACTGCGCTACCAACGACAATCCTCATATCTAGAGTCTCCCACGTAGTCGATCCCTTCACTTGATATCCAGACTACATTAAACCTTTCGATCGATCCATCAAAATCCCATAATTTCCCGAGAGCTCAACACTCAAGTACAATTTAAAAATATCCGGTACATACCCCAGCATCGATGATCCAGCCGTAGAAGGGTAAACCCAAGCCTCACTAATGGCACCGCGGAACTGCCGTAAACCCTAAGGTTCAAGGGCGTTCTCGTGGTCATTATGTCGAGTTAGGGTTTCATTCTTCTAGAGGGTCCATCGAAATACCTGCATGTTCTTTCGAATACCTTAAACTTGGGAACATGGTTTTCTGATAATCGTTCGAACCCTTTAACTTCATCCGGACGGCACGTGAATACCCTTCGTCCGCACGCTAAGCAATACTTCAATCCTCAAGAATAAACGATACCCTAATGGTTATCGTATTCGAGCCGCAGCTCCCTCTGCCCGTGGTAACAGAAACCACCATCCGATATCGATGAAGATAGATCAAAGGAACGAATGAAATACGGTGCAAACAATGTACATCCTAAGGCTCCTTAAGCAGAGTAGCGTATCGTAAGTATGCCGCGGACCATACCCACGGTACGTTACTCTACCTAAATCGCCTACTCCATCAACCAAGGGTCACCTAGACTTATACAAGGTTAAACCTAGCGCTCTGATATCAACTTTGTCACGACCCGAAAGTACGGAACGTGACCGGCAGTTAGATTACGAAGCGTCTAGAGGCGCCACGTAACCTAAGTAAGCCGAAGCCCAGAAATCTAAACCATATAAAAGAAGAAGAAGTAAAAGAAACAGAAAAACAAGTTTAAAAGTATCAGCAAATTTACCCAAAAATTTCGGCAGAGTCTCCTCTGTAAAAACTGGCCCCCAAACGGTTACAACAAGTATAATATACATAAACAACAATAAAAAGCATCCCCAAACGGGAGCTAACTCAATGCCAACAGGCGGAAACAACCACAACAAGCACAATAATATACAACGCCAAAGGGCGAGACTCAAAACTCAAAAGAAAACAAAACCACCAGATCAGAATAATACATGCGCGACTCTAAGGTCGAAATAAAAGACTGGTCCAATAAACTTATCAAGTAATACAAGTATGGTTGATGGAGATTACTAGATACAAATGAATGAATAAAAGTACAATGGTGGTTCGGATACAAGTGAACCAACCTACCGTGCAAATCACCCTGAAAGAATTGATGTGCCAGCAAGCTGCCAGGGAAACCTGTACACCGAACCTGTAATAAAATTTGGCACAACGGGGGTGAGTTGCCAACTCGTGAGTAGAAGACATCTACGAAAAGAAATCGAATGCACGACGCTATCCTAGGTCATAATAATACACTATTATATCCCAATCATCTAGTAATAGCAGGGTAAAACTACGTGTAAATGCAGATACTCCGTGCTCGTGTCAGTGCCTCATATAATACTATGTCATATGAATGGATATGCATGCATCATGAATATAAAATAACCAATCCTGAAATCCAGAAATATCTGTATAAGAAATCTTTAGCTGTTACCATAGTAAAATGTGTATAAGAATCTGAAATCTCAACAATGAAATCCATGGAAATCCGTGTCAAGCATCGACACAACACATGTAATCTCAAGTCTCAATATCTCGGGCTCCGTCAGTCCGGATCGGCCCATATCATCAAATCTCACGACAACGGTCGGTATCCTCCGGATATCCGCCGCGCCAGACATCACCGGTAGGTAGCCTTCCCCTGCCAGGCTCATCGTCTACAACTCGATCTTCTTGCCCCGGGGTACCATACCGGGCCCACCATGTACCCGAGACGGTTCATCCACTCCTCGAATCGGGTCTCGAAATCCATCAGAAAACATGAAATCTCATGGTGGACGACACATACATCATGAGAAAACCGCATCTTATTTTAAAAAAAAGAGAAGAGGGGAGATAGAAGTTTGTTTATATATTCTTGCGGTTTTCCCCAAAATCCAGAAATCTCATAGAAATCCAAATCTTAAAATCATGAGTAACTATATGATAAGTGTCGCCATATGCCCATAATACTGCATGATAACATGAAAATATGAATGCATGGATGTCTAAGTAATAAATATCATGTCTATACTAACATCAGAGAATAATCACAATATTATATCGGTCTAGTTGTTAACTGATTCTATCCATAAAAGACAATATGATCTAAAGTGTACGTGACATAGCAATTACCGATGATGATGTGTGTGAGCCGGCAAATAAGTGTGCGTGGAATATGCGCATCATCGGTAATGGTGCTGGTGTCCTAACAGGTATGGTTTATACTGATTATAGCAACATATGTAAGAACATGCACCATGATGATTACAGTATGAATGTAAAGACAGATGTGCATTATCCACCCCTCTGCGACATACGAGTACAACTATCACTATATGAATCGAACCTAAACTGGTGTCCATCTAACCTCCTAAGGAACTTAACCTAAGAAACTAATCAATAAGAAACAAGAGTCTACCTAAGGTCTGAATGAATATCTCTAATAGTCGGGGATCCAGCCTCAATAGCGTCACGTACGAAGTATGGCTTCCTCGAACCAAGAGTGCGGATCAATCATCATATCTATGCCTCGTACGGTAAAATCCATCGTACGGCATCCCAATATCGGGGTACGGGTCAAGTATCTCCTAGGTGTCTCATTATTCGTATAATATCATCACCAACACATCTCATGATCAAGGTGCTAAACTGTAATCGCCTACATCAATCATATATCATTGCCATCATAATAAGCATCATTAGTTTATCCTCAGAAATATCATGTCATATGTATCATATTGTGATTAAGTCATACTGATATCATATCGTCCTCAAGTCACACCTCTATGATATCGACATCAGGTCACATCTATATGATGTCGTAATCAAGTCATACATATCCCATATCGTGATCAATCACAAGTTACAGTCCGGGTACTATTTTAGAGTCCTATGTACCTCAATATCATCACTATCCCTTATAATTTAAGTATACATGTTCATTATCTCATTCTCTAATGATCCGCTAACACTTAATACGACTGTATAGCCAAGAATCACGGCATCAAGCCCAGTTACACTATTTCATCATACCTCGGATATCATATCAGATCAATGAATCCCATATACGTGTTGTATATATATGTATATACCTATACCTAGTTCTATATATATACACACACGTATACCCCATGTCGAGTTTCAGTGTGTGCGTGTGTGTGTTTCTATCTGAAACCTACGAACCTCTTCCAAGGTACTCATCCTCTGATGTGGTTTTCCTAAATCAGTCTAGTCCAGCCTAGGGTCAATACTAGGGTCCTACTGATTAAGAATCTAGGGTCACATCTGGTTTCCTAATGTCAATAAGTACTATTCCTATTCTACGTTGCGGGGGTGCTAAACGCCATCCACCCGACTTCCCCCCGTAGATATGCATCTACTCACCTGGTCCATGTCTGCCGAAGACGGTGTCGCCATCCTCCTCTTCATCGCCCGCAGTCCACGTGAGGGGTACCTAAACGCAAACATATAAATAGTATCGTAAACTGGATCACATACGAAAGTCAAACGATACAAGGAACAAGCATAGGTTAAAACCTATGTCCCGTCCACGCAAAAGAACCAAATATCGCTCGATATCGGTGTACAAACTCCGATGGATCGAGATAAACATCAACAAATAACTCGTAGTTTTAAAACACATTACTTATATTATAAAACATGATTAAATCCATCGAAACCCTAAAATCCATCAAACCGTCCAATTTCGTAAAACCCGAAAATGCCAATTTACCGTTTTTCATCAAAACTTAACATTTAAATGAAACCAATGGTCATAAAACTCATTAAATAACATAACTAGACTATACAAACCATTACTATATTTTTATTACACAAATTTGTATTAATTTGAAATTTCTAGTTTGCAACTTTTAACAATTTTCAACATTTTTCAAGCAAAATACCACAATTCCACCACAAAACATGATTTTGCATGAATTAATGTATTAAACTATAATTCATGATGATAATGATATAATAAAACCATGATTATATTTTTAATTTCATTTATTTAGAAATTTCCAAAATCTAGTTTACAAAATAATAGCATTTTATTACTATTTTCCAATTATCAAAGGAAACTAGTGATCAAACTAAGTTTTTCTTTCCATTAACATGCTAATATCCTCACTAAAACTACAATCTAATGATATCAACCTTAATTGGAATTTTATATTACCCACATATATATTTTATAAAAAACTAGTTAGCTAAAAAGTATAATTAAATCAATTTTAGATTAACAATTTACAACATATCATCCCTACAAGAATTTCCACTTCTAAATATGTTAAACTAGTTATTATAACCCTCATTAATTAATAAAAATCACAACTTGATTTTTCAAACCCTAACTTGAATTTTAAAAGTAGTAAATAGAATTAATATATTAAATCTAATTAAGCTTAAATGAACATCTAATAACAATAAATCAAAAGAAAGAAATTTATACCTCCAAACCATGAAATCCAAACATGAAATGAGCCTCCAAAATGCATGCTTTCCATATCCAAATTCCATATAAAAATGAGCAAAGAATGAAGGGTAGGAAATAAATAGGATTTTGTGGAATTTTAATTGAATTTTTGACGTATTTTTGATGAATTTTGAATAAAAATGAGGTGGGAAATGGGGGGGCTGCCATGGGGTTGTGGCCGGCCTTAGTGGGAGGTGAGGGAGAGAAAGAAGAGAGTGTGATATTGTGTAGAAGTTTCAAGAGAAGAAACATCACTTAAAAGTCTTTTCATGCTTTTATTTATTTATTTTTTTATTCCTTTACTATAGCAATTCAAGAAAACTCTAGAAAATAGGAAAAATTTGCAAATAAATTTTGCATGATACACACTAAATTCTAACATGCCATGGTTCATTTTTACAAATTAAAACCATTTAAATTTGTAATTTACACTAATTTAGTGTAAAAATAAAGCTTATGTTAATATTTAAAATAATTAATTTAGAAAAATATTTAATTAAACTAAAAATTTATAAGTGGCTAAATAAACACCATTTACTAGTAATTACATAATTAAAATAGGTATTTTTGAAATTATAATGAAAAACAATCACGGTTTGGTTTTACGAAAAATACATTTTACTTTACCGAAAATCATAAAATTCACTTAAACAATTTTATTCATTTAATTATTTATTTAATTATTTTTAAAACGTTACATCTGTGTATGTCATCCAAATACCATGACATCACACCTTACTACCTTCTTAACAGATCCATCCCCTATTCTGATGAAGTCAAACCCATGACAGTCACATCAGAAATAGATGATCTATCTCCGCTACATCTGCTTTAGTCTATAAATAGACATAAGCTGCCTGTCCACCAATGCTTCCGCTGCTCCCACTGACTACGACAACCCTCTGGCAGAGTCATATAGACGTACACTTCTAAAGCCAGTTTAGAACGACGCTATACTCATCCTCCTGCCGAGTCTCACAGCCTGAAACAACAGCAATGGTAAGTCTGGGTAAACAAGAACCTCCCTGCCACCGTCCTTGAGGCTACCGGAGTACCTCTCGGGTGCCTGAGGTTTCCCACCTTATCTGCGGAGTGGCCAATGGAATGTCAAACCAGATTGAATCTTTAGGTTCCTTATCAAATCTTCAGTAATCGTTTGCGGTTCTGGAATCACTTCCAGTTCTACCATACTCCCACTTCTGTTTTCTGAAAATATCCATTTTTAATAAAACTGTGGCGAGTCTAGAACAAGATCACTATTGATCTTCCAAATGGTAGAAAGTCAACCCTCGTCATAGCCTGGGTCAACCCACAAACAGCCATTACAGAAAACGTGCCTTGAGTTATCCAGAGTCTGGTTTTAAGCATAAGCCGGACAACTCCCCGTACCTTAACATCGTTAAGATATGAACTGTTCTATATCCAATACAGAAACAGAGGCACTGATTTAATTGAACCAGATTCAAATCATGCAGCTGTCTCCAGTGCATATCAACTAAATGGAAAAAGGCCGATCAGCGTTACTTAACTTAGGAATGCTTCCAATTATGAGTAACCTGAAAGAGAGGCAAGTTCTCTTAATCATTACTATCAACTGAATACCATACACAAGTATCTACATCTTCGATCACTTTGAAGATTCCCGATACTTGCAATATCTGGTTCTCTACTTCATTCAAATACCTATAACTTCTTAAAATTCGGACCCTGTGTTTCCACAAAACACCTGTCTAAAACTAGAGAAGTCATAAGTAAACCGAATATAGTACGAGGACCAACGCCTCTGTCCTGATGGACCCTGGACAACATACGATACTCTGTATAAGTCCCTTGAGTCTAATAACTCATTCCATGTGTGTCGTAGGTTGAAAACTGTAGTTATGGTTAAGAAAAATTACACCGCTGTTTAATGCTCCTTACCTAACCATCCACTGATATAGGTAAATGTCACAGACATAATTTCAAAAAGATATATCTCACTCTATAAAAATAGACGTACGGATATATTAATTTGAAATTGAATTAATTTGAAATTGGTGCATAACAGCGGATATTCAAAACCAAATATTTTCCGTCCGGCAACCAATCCAGGTGACTTCCTCAAATATCACCGATTACAACGAATCCCGATATAATGAGGATGATCACCTAATTCCTAATAACTTACTCCCACTCATCATCTGTAAAACGATACAGATGTGAGAATCATACCTGGTAAATACATACCCTGGAGCAAGTGTCTAATTGGGAAATCAGTTTTCCTTTAACAGTACACAGTGAAACTGAAACATTGAAATGTTTCGATGGGGTATCCCGGTATTCCTAGTAATACCTCTTCCATTTTCCAGATTCACAACTGTAACCGTGTAATTCTTTACCATCTTTCCAAATCCCTTTCTATGTCGTTAGTCATTACCTTCTGTACACCCCTTTAGGCCAAATGGATTTCTTCCTTCCCTACCGTTCGGCACCAGCCTATGGTTTGGAAGAAGACTATCCAATAAGCATAATGGGTGTACTGTCCTAATCCTAGGAACACTCGCAAAGCGAGAGAAGGTGAAGATAAAAGACAACCGAATAAACCTTATTCCTATTTCTCCTGAACCAGAATCCATCCCCGAACTGGAACAAGTTCCTTTCGAGTTTGTATATAACCATACGATGGAGTATCCAATAAACTGTGGATCTTCGTAGTGATACGGAGTGTTCTGGAGAAATACAAAGGTGATTTAGGATTGGCGAAGAAATACTTGGTTTGGTCGTGAATAGCGGTCGCAATTTACTTTGCCCTCTTACTAATCCCTTGTTATGTCTTTACTTAATACCTTCTGTACACCATCGTTAGGATAATTGGTTTTCTTCATTCCCTACCGGTCGGCACCATCCTAAGGTTTGGAAGAAGACTATCCAATTTGCGTAATAGGTGTACTATCTCCTAAACCAAGGAGTACTCGCAACCTGAGAGAAGGTAAAAGGAAAAGACAACTGAATAGTCCTATTCGTTTTCTCCAGAACCGGAAACCATCCTCGAATAAATTCCTTCGAGTTCGTATCTAACCATACGATGGTTTTGTCCAATGGAAGTGGACGTTCGTAGTAATACGGGGTGTCCTGGAGAAAAGGGTAAAAGTAGGAGTGGCAATGAGGTTTGCAACTTTGACAATCCAAAAGCCAGTGTTTTAAAAGGTTCGGTCAACTTGGTCACTGAGTCATAGTCTTAGGGTCGGGTCAATGGTCGCTGCCAAAGAGAGAGAGAGAAAAGAAACACTCAGCGTGCACTCTAACCTAGATCAGAATAGTTACCAATTTATCTAATCTGGAAACCTCCCACTATAACCTCAAATTCTCCTCCAAACCTGAAAGAAGAATTAGTCGGGGTCACCCGAGGAGTAAACTAACTCATCAGTGGGAATCGGGATCCAACTATCATCGCATGATAACGTGACGGAATCCGCTCACGTCATCACACTCCAGAAGTTATGCGCATATCTGGCAAGTTTCAGTTTCTTTAGAAACTCCCGATGTGATTTCTGCCCCATGCTCTTATGACCTTGGCGTGAGGTCAAAATATCATAAGTCACATGTCAAGTTCTACCCGTCATTGTCCAGGTTAATTTGAACCCACCCGTACATACCCTTGACATAGGCCAAAATGGTAGTATGACTGTCCCAAACCAACGCATCTATCTATGCAACAGATAAATACCCAGCAGCTACCAATCACTATACCTTGGCGTGAGGTCAAAATACATAGCTTGAATACTACCGAATATTTAACTGAAATGACGGAGGGCTACGAATGGTTTCTGGCGAAAACCTTTAACGTAATGAACTTAATATCGCTGAAGGAATGGATAGCTTTATAAAAATATAGTGACGAAAACCTTTGCTAAAGAGGTCACTCCCGGTGAAGGGATCTCGGCTCTTTCCCCGTAGAATGAGGTACAGGATATTCCAACTGAATACCACGATGCAAAGCAAAAGTAATCGGCTATAGTGAAGTTATTGCCCTGACGCAAACTTTTTGTCCAAGGGGTCACTCCCGGTGAAGGGATCTCGGCCCTTGCCTCGTCGACTGAGGAGCAGGATATTCCAACTGAATACCACGATGCAAAACAAAAGAGAACGTCCTTGCAATAACAACTTTTTGAAAAGTGTCCCAACAACATCAGAATAGGTTTGTTTAACTTGCATTGATCCGAATCAACGCAGTCCCATCAATTGATCACACCACAAAGAACGAAAATAATGACGTACGTATATGCCATCCGCATTTACCACTGGGTCCCGTCATTACCCGTTAGGTTAGCTAACTAACGACAGAGCGGGGACTGGACTAGCGCGGATGCAAAACATATACAACATCTACTAGTATATATATCAATATATAATATTTCGCTCAAGGCGTGATAAAATGCAACATCACAGAAATGTACAGCATCACAGAACAATACAGATATCTGGGATCCCCGGGTTTCACAGAGCCACTACTGAAACCCGACGTTCCCCTGGTCGTGTGGATAGCCTGTGCAATGAAATCCTAGACCCCTACGGGCGCGGCAAGTTACCCGCCAAAACCTGAAGCGAGGCAGCCCCCTTCAGCAACGTGAATGGACCACCCGGCACTTCACGGAATCCGGTAACTTGGGCACCCTTCCTGGGTCAACCTGTACCCCCTACGAGTGCGGCGAATAGCCCGCCAATTCTAGAGTGAAGCCCCCTCCGTCTCAATGCCATGAGATGCGGACTCGTTGCCCTCTAGAACCCAGCTATCCGTGCACCCCTCCGCAGGGTAATCCTAGTACAGAAAGTAAAATATACATACAACGGGTACATCGACCTCGACCTGGTCGTGCCCCAAAAGAATAATATACAATCAGGCAGTGACGGCAGTCCACATGTCGGACGCTCGCCCCGCAATATCAAATGTACATAATACAACAAAAACTGTACTAGCATTGCATCCAGGCTATCCCCCACGACCGATCCGCAACATCACAGCATAACACAGAACATCAACGTGAATGTCACGTTCGCAAATCCGTCTAACCGGGCTATAGCAGTTAGACAGGATTTACCGATCGAGTGACATTCACGGTCGCAGATATAATGTAAATACTGTGAACTAATGTGTTTAATATTTTCGATCGATCAAATTTTACCAAGTGGGCCCCAAGCTTTACTGTAGCACTCAAAGAAATTCTGGGCCCAAAAATAATATTCCAAAACCCCTATTTTCTACCCATAAGCCCGCTGAAGAGATTTGATGCACTGATCACTCCTTTCTGCCGCGGAACCGCGGCCTCAAGTGGGTTTTAGCCGCGGTTCCGCGCTCCACTTAAGGAATCAATTCATCGAATTTCTCCAGAATGCTTAGAATTTCTTGTACATCATTCTGCAACATACTGAAAAAATTTTGGAGCCCAAAAAATTTTAACAGAGAACTGATGCATGAGAAAAACGCGGTTTTGGAATTTTTTCTCGATCGAAACTTTAAACACGTTAGACAAAGCTAGACTAGGTTAATGGCGAGGCTCTGATACCACTGTAAGTGCACGGCGGCGCCTCGGCCGTCAATCCGACGCCGGAATGCGGAAGCGATGCTAAACTTTAACTTTTCAAACCGGCATCACCGCGCACTATAAACTCGGATCGTGCCATTAAGCTAGTCCTACCAATCTAGAGAGGGGGTAGAGAGATATACCGAGCGATCCGTGTCCTTCAGTCTTCTCGTCGTCGACCCGATGTCCCCGCGGAATCTCCGATCTCCACCACGTCGCCGGAAGGGAACCACGTCGCCTGCTTCTTTTACGGGCTCCCACCTCTGGACCGAGGCAATTCGGGCACGAAGTTGGCGAGTCGACGTGCCCAAGGTTTGCTGTAGGATAGTGTAGAACTTGTGTCTCATTTGGGATTGAGGTAGTTGCCATATGGTGGAGGTATGAACTATGGAGTTTTTCTTGAGAATTTTGGTGAAGAAAAATGATATGAGATCAATCAAAAATCACCCACACCAAAATGAGACAGCCCCCTTTTACTTGGCCGGCCCCTTTTTTCCATCAAAGAGAGAATGAGAGAGGGGAGAGAATGAATGAGGTGAGTGAGCCAATAAAGCAAAAAGGAATGATGTGTGATCATGAAAAGAAATTATAATAAACAAAGTCCAACACTCCAAAACCCAATCATCTCTCCACAAGTCAAGCCATGATGACAAGAAGAAGTCAAATGATGGTGCAACCATCATGAAGCAAGGATATGCAAAGACCACTCTCCAAAATGCCTATTTGCACAAATGCAAATAAGCCCTCCTCCACCAATCATCGGCCAATGAAAGATACAAAGAAATATGGCCGAAACGAAAAACAAACTGCCAACTCCAGAAAACTGGTTCCGTAATAAATTACAGGAAAACCCCGATATTGTATATACACACCCGCATCTGTATTCCGACCGAATACAAATGCAATGAGACAAAATCTACACTGTACTATACTAGGATCCGGCTTAAACCAAAGCCGGCTAGTAACATCCGTCCGATCCTGATTCGTGCAATACTGCACATATCTGATCGAACCCTGCCATATATCCATACGGCCTCTAATACTAACCGTCCGATCCTGATCCGTGCAATACCGCACGTATCTGATCGAACCCTGCCATATCTCCATACGGCCTCTACAGCGTTTCGCCCGAAACTTGAGTAACTGAATGTGGGGGACTCTAAAGACTCGTCAATACTATGGCTGTGGATTTAACCACTAGCACGTCAGAGGTATTAGCCATACGTGACGGGCTACCAGCTATTGACCAAAAGGGACGTCGATGAGCGAACTCATCCTGACACCCTACTGAGCCTGTCAGTGACAATATCCGTACAGTCCGGTCCGTTCATCTATGAGCATCGCATGGCGGGCCTAGGGGGTTGGTAAAAGTCAGACCCCTAAAAGCGGTACAAGTCGCGTCGGAGTGTAGCCCAGAACATCCTGAGATACTACTGGAATACCTACCAGTAAATCTCCTGCCTTGGCCAAGGACTTCGTGTAATGGCTCTCCTAGACACAGCGCGACCTCACCCCCAATACCGGGAGAGACGAACCCCTGAAGATCCGCTCACTGCCTCCATGTGGCTTGGGACTGTACCCAACTAAAACCTGTTTGCACGTCTCCTTTGAGCGTGGTAGGGCAGTAATCAAAGTACAGTGGGAACTCACACGAGACAAATGACAATCCCCAGGTCGATGAACTAATCTGTACACATGTCACCAGGGAACTGCTATCTGACGTCAGGTATAAGACCAACTAGCATGTTCCCGGCGAGTCCTGTCCGGTGTACTCATAACCCAATGAGCACCTGTATACATCTTAGGTGAACCAACTGACACCAGTGGTTTGTGAGACCGGCCACCGCCCCTCGTCGGGGTCTCGACTGTATACACTAGTCTACTCTGGAGTATCGATGCCCTGTTTCGAAACTCCCACGACTAGGGACCATTTAAGGATGTGCTTATAGACTACCAGCTCCCACGTATATGATCGCCCTCATACTGCCGGCAGTCAAGCAAGAATCCTAGGGGCTCTATCAACGTGCAATAGTGACCTGTAAGGTCACCTAAAGCAGTACATGATGATAAAGGTAAACCAGATAGCATACTATCATCTCGAGTAAGACTGTCCTACCGGGATAGGTCCTCCCTCAATCATTGCAATCACGTGCCTGTGATCCAATAATTGACTCTGAGGGCACTATCTCCAACACATGTACACCAACAAAGTTTGGATTTTGGATGTTTCTCCTCATGGGATAAAACCCGTTGGATGCAAGTGGATCTTCAAAAAGAAGATTGGTGCAGATGGACAGGTGTAAACCTATAAGGCTGGACTTCTTGTAAAAGATTCTCATCAAAGACCAAGAGTGGACTATGACGAAACCTTTTCTCTGGTGGCTATGCTGAAATCCGTTCGGATCTTACTTACCATTGCTGCTTATCTGGCAGATGGACGTAAAAACGGTCTTTCTAAATGGAAGTTTAGAAGAGTGTGTTTATATAGATCAGCCGGGGGGATTCATAGATAGTGGGAGCAGCGGGAAGGTGTGCAAGTTTCTTAAATCCATTTATGGATTAAAGCAGGCATCGTGGAGATGGAACATTGTTTTGATGAGACAGTCAAGGGATTTGACTTCATCAAAAACGAAGATGAACCATGTATCTACAAGAAGATTGCTGGGAGAACTGTCGTATTCCTCATCCTGTACGTGAATGTCATTCTCTTGATAGGAAATGACATTCCTATGATGCAATCGGTCAAGCTGTTCTTGTCACAAAAGTTCTCCATGAAAGACCTGGGTGATGCCTCCTACATTCTGGGGATTAAGATCTATAGAGATAGATCCAAGAGATTGTTGGGACTTTCACAGTCCAGGTACATAGAGACCATACTAAAGAGATTTAGTATGGAAGATTCCAAGCGCGGTAATATACCCGCATTGCATGGAATCACCCTCCCCAAAGAGACGTCTCCCAAGCCTGATGAGGAAAGGGTTCATATGAGCACTATACCCTACGCTTCGGCGGTAGGATCTATAATGTATGCGATATTATGTATCAGACCAGATGTAGCATACGCGCTTAGCATGGTGAGCCGGTATCAGTCGAACCTGGATAAGAATCATCGGACAGCTGTGAAGAACATTCTTAAGTACCTAAGAAGGACTAAGAAGATGTTCTTGGTATACGGTAATAGAGACCTTAAGGTCGAGTCATTTACCAACTCAAGCTTCAAAAGTGACAAAGATGATAGCAAGTCCATCTCGGGTTTTATGTTTACCCTCAATGGAGGGGCGGTGTGTTGGAAAAGCTCCAAACAGGACACCGTCGCAGACTCGACGATGGAGATTGAATACATTGCTACAAACGATACCGCAAAAGAAGCGGTCTAGATGAAGAAGTTCATTACTGAACTTGAGGTGGTTCCGTCCATTGTTGATCCGATACCTTTGTATTGCGATAACAATGGGGCTATAGTTTTAGCGAAGGAACCACAGTCCCATCATAAATCCAAACACATCTTAAAGCGGTATCACCTGATCAGGGAGATCGTAGATCACCAGGAGATTGAGGTCCGGAGAGTAGATACGAAAGACAACATTGCAGATCCATTTACCAAGGCCCTCCTTCAAGCGCAGTTCGAGCGAATTTTTGAGATGTTGAGTATGCGGTACGCTAACAACTGACCTTGGAGCAGACGTTGGGTATTCGGTATGCCAATTACAGGCCTTAGTGCAAGTGGGAGATTGTTGGATATGTATGCCCTAGAGGCCTGTATTGTATAGGATGCTACATATATGTATGTACAGGACAATCTTGCTCGGTTGTATATAGTATATTATTTGAGTTGACTTTATCTTGATATGTGTATTTCTTTTAGTGATGCTTTATATTACTTGCACATATTGATAAAGACTCGATACAGTAGTATACTATTATGGTTTGTCTTTATCTTAATATGTGCATATGTTATACTTGATATAACATATGGCGGTTACATCTTGATAAAGCCGTAGAATTTTTCTTGACTACCATCGTTATGATGGCGATCATACTTGTAGAAGCTGGGAAGTCCATAAGCACATCCTTAAAGGTCCCAAGTCGCAAGAGTATCGAGATTGGGCATCGATACTCTAGAATAGACTTGTGTATACGTTTCTAGACCCCGATGAAGGGTGGTAGTTGTGTTGGATATAGTTCCCTCAGAGTCAATTATTGGATCACAGGCACGTGATTGCAATGATTGAGAGAGGACCTATACCGGTAGGACAGTCTTACTCGAGAGGTTTGTATACTATCTGGTTTGTCTTTATCATCGTGTACATGCTTTAGGTGACATTGTAGTTCGCTATTACACGTTGATAGAGAATGGTATGTTACCATGGTTTGTCTTTATCATCGTGTACTGATTTAGGTGACCTTAAAGGTCACTATTACACATTGATAAAACCCTTAGGATTCTTGCTTGACTGCCAGCAGTATGATGGCGATCATATACGTGGGAGCTGGGGTCTATAAGCACATCCTTAAAAGGTCCCTAGTCGTGGGAGTTTTCGAGACAGGGCATCGATACTCCAGAGTAGACTAGTGTATACAGTCGAGACCCCGACGAGGGGCGGTGGACGGTCTCATAAGCCACTGGTGTCAGTTGGTTCACCTAAGATGCATACAGGTGCTCATTAGGTTATGAGTACACCGGACAGGACTCGCCGGGAACATGCTAGTTGGTATTATACCAGACATCAGATAGCAGTTCCCTGGTGACATGTGTACAGGTTAGTTCATCGACCTGAGATCGTCATTTGTCTCGTGTGAGTTCCCACTGTGCTTTGATTACTACCCTACCACGGCTCAAAGGAGTCGTGCAAACAGGTTTTAGTTGGGTACAGTCCCGAGCCATATGGAAGCAGTGAGTGGATCGGCAGGGGTTCGTCTCTCCCGGTATTGGGGGTGAGGTCGCGCTGTATCTAGGAAATCCATTACACGAAGTCCTTGGCCAAGGCAGGAGATTTACTGGTAGGTATTCCAGTAGTATCTCAGGGTGTTCTGGGCTACACTCCGACACGACTTGTACCGCTTTTGGGGGTCTGACTTTTACCAACCCCGTCGGCCCGCCATGCGATGCTCATAGACGAACGGACCGGACTGTACGGATATTGTCACTGACAGGCTCAGTTGGGTGTCAGGATGAGTTCGCTCATCGACCTCCCTTTTGGTCAATACCTGGTAGCTCGTTACGTATGGCTAATACCTCTACGTGCTAGTGGTTAAATCCACAGCCAAACTATTAACGAGTCTTTAGAGTCCCCTACAGACAGTTTCTCAAGTTTCGGACGAAACGTTGTAGAGGCCGTATGGATTTATGGCAGGGTTCGAACATACGCGTGCACTTGTGCACGTGTCATGGTTCGGACGGATAATACTAGCGGGCTTTGGTTTAAGCCGGATCCTAGTATTGTACAGTGTAGACTTTGTCTCATTGCATTTGTATTCGGTCGGAATACAAATGCGGGTATGTATATACAGTCGCGGGGTTATCCTGTAATTTGTTACCGGATTGCTTTTTGAAGTTGCCAGCTTGCTTTCCCTTTTTCGGCCATTTTCCTTTATTTCTTTTCTTGGCTGAATTTTCCATGGAGGGGCTTATTTGCAAATGTGCAAATTAGCAAAATGGAGGGTGTTTTTGTGGTGGAGGGTTCGTGATGGTTCTAGCATCCTTTGACTTCTTTTTGTTCATCATCACTTGCTTTTGAGATGGGATTTGTGAGTGGATTGATATGATTATTGAGGTGACTCATTTTCTTAGTGATGATTACATTTTCATTGACCTTTTTCCCGCCTCCATATACATGGCCGGCCACACAATGAGAGGGGGCTGTCCAAACTTTTGGTGTGGGTTTTTGATCTCATTTGCTTACACAAAATCCTTTTGTTCATCTCCAAAGCCTATTACTCCACCTCCACATCCAAATGGAAACTTCTAATAACCCCTCGAGACATAGCATTCTACACTCAGTCTACAGCAATCTTGGACACGTCGGCTAGCCAACTTCGTGTCCGAGTTGCCTCGGTTCAGAGGTGGGAGCCCGTAAAAAGACTCGGTGATGTGGTGCCCTTTCCGACGAGGAGATTGAGACCGGAGATGCCGCGAGGAGATCGGGATGGTAACCGAAGACCGAAGGACACGGATCGCTCGGTATAGCTCTCTACCCTTTCTCTAGTTAGCTAGTAGTAGGTTAATGGTCCGATCCGGGTTTATGGTCCGCGATAGCGCCGGTTTCTAGTTTAGAAAAAGTTTTTGTTTCCGCATTTTGGACTCGGACAGTCGGCCGGGACGCTACCGTAGACTTACAAGTTGGTCCCATAATCATTGGTGAGATCGTCTAAGATTGTATACAGGTGCTCACTGGGGATGAATACACTGGACGGACTTGCCGAGAATCTCTAGATGGTATTATACCTATCGTCAGATAGCGGTTCTCAGGTGACATGAGTACAGGTTATTCTTAGGACCTGAGGTCATTATTTTTCTTGTGTGAGTTCTTACTGTGCTTTGATCACTACCCTATCATGGCTCTACTGAGTCGTGCAAACAGTTTTGGTTGAGTGCGGTCCTGAGCCACATGGAGGCAGTGAGTGATTGTCAGGGATTCGTCTCACCCGGTATTGGGAGTCGATATCACACTGTTTCCGGTTAGCTAGAACCATAAGACTTTGGCCAAGGCAGTTAAGAACTGCTGATGGTTAGATCAGTAGTTTCTCAAAATGGTCCTGAGCCAAATCGACATGACTTATTGGGTCAGTAAGAGTCTGACGTTTACCACCCCCTAGACCTGGTATGCGATACTCTTAGACGAAGAGACCATACTATAGGAATATTTTCATGGATATGCTCAGAAGGGGTTCATATGAGTTTGTTCGTCGGCCTTCTTTTTCGACAGGTATCTGGGTAGCCTTTACGTACATCTAGTACCGCTGACGCACTTGTAGTTAAACCCATTTCCAGCGTGCGAGTCTTTAGAGTCCCACACATAAGATTTCTCTGGTTCAGGCGAAAAGATGTGGAGGCTGTATGTTTATACGTGCAGGGTTCCGATTGATTTCGTATACTGGTGGCGCGGAATTTAATCGAACGATTTTTAATACTAGCGGGCTTAGGATTAAGCCGGTTCATTATATCAGATATTTATTTAATTCTAGTATTATTTTTAGTGTTGTTATTCTATCTCTTGGGTATTCGTATTTTGATACAAATACGGGTATGTATATACGGTAGAAAGTATTTTGTATTTATACAAAATACATTCTAGGAAGGGACACCTCATAATATGTGATTTTCTATTTACTGATAAATAGAAAATGAGGTGTAAATGAGGCATGGCATGAGGGATGGTTTGGACATTTATTGTGATCACTATTGAAGTATGACTAAATTTTAAAGAAAAGAAAATGTCTTGATATTATCTTGGAGTAGTCATTCTTCATGTGAGAGAGTTTTTTCTTGAGCTCATTTTTCTTGAGTTGCCTTTCTCTCTTGCTCCTTTGCCTCCTCCTCTTTATAAAACCCTACCATTCTCATGAGTTGAGAAACAAGGGTTTTGAGATAAAAAAAACTCACCACTAATTTTCTCCTTTCATCCTTAATTAGCTAGATTAGCAAACTAGCTAGTTAAGTTACTTTCATCTTGAAAGTTGAAGTTTGAACCTAGGACCTTCGAGTGGATCATTTAGGATCCACGAGACCGGCAATCAAACTACATCGAAGACCAAAAAGGAGCTTAAAAAAAAGGATTCAAGACCCGAAAGACACGAATCCGATAGGTATAAGCATCTATCACAGTAGATAGATATCTTTATTTAGCTAGTTTTGGTTTATGGTTAGATTCTAGGATGTGTTTTCTAGAGCCGGTCTTTAAAAAAGTTAAAGTTTTTCGTTCCGTGACGGCCACGGTGGATGACCGGGACGCTAGGAAACCCAACAGGTGACAATTTGTTACGCGCTCATAAAAATAACTCCCGTCAGGAGACGAAATGCTCAAAGAAACTACTAGAATTTCCCAACTGCTCGGAAGGGAACTCAATACTATACGTGCTTGCATCACGACTTCAATCGGTATCTTCATAGCTGCAAATTGATTCAAAATATTCCGAACTTCATTCAAGTGCTCCGCTATTCAGGAATTTTCCTGGAACTTCAAATTTATCAATTCTCTTATTAGAAAAGCCTTATTCGTAACCGTCTTTCTCTTTTTGAGATCTGTCAACTTCTTCCATAAATTTTCTGCAGTGCTCTCTGATGATACATAGTGGAATACCAAATCTTCTATCCATCCACGGATTAGACTCCTCATCTTTCGATCCATCCTTGCCCAATTTTCATCAGACATGTTCTCTGGCTTAGCGCTAATCACATAAAGAGGTGCATCTAAATCTTTGAAGCACAACCTTTCATCCATCCTCGACTTCCATATCGACCAATTTGTGCTATTTAAACACACCATCTTTGTTGCAATTTGAGTTGTCTCCATTTTCGTTATTCTTCTCTTAACCAAAGCTCTGATACCAATTGTTGGGATTTTTAGGTCCCAACCAATTCAAAAAAACTAAAACAGGATTTTTTTGAATAAAGAATAAAAATAAAAGCACAATCAAACACAAGAAATTCTTCAATTTCTACGCTTTTATTCAATTTAATACGAAATATAGAAAATTCTCTTCTTCAAAAACTCCTACACAAACTTCTTTTTAATTCCTCTTCTTCTATTTCTAAATACCCTAATCAATCTATATTTATAAGCCTAGAAACCCTTAAACCTATTCCTGCTAGAATACCTGAACTTACCAATTAAGATCTCATCAAATCTCCAAAATAATCTCTAAACAAATCTTTAAATAACTTCCAAATAAATTCTCTAACAAACTTTCCAAAACCGCCAGAAAAATCGTCGACAGACGTCTGAAGCACAAATGCTCACACGTCTGCCTACACTCTGGATTTCTGAATTCTTCTTCAGATGTCTGAAGCACTATAGCTCAAACGTCTGACCGCTCTCTGTTGTTGAATACAAGTCACTTTCATAACAGTTTTAAAATAGGGTGGCGTTCAAAGTATCCACCCCAAGTCAAGCGCCCCGCCAATAAGAAATTATGAAGTGTTTCCCTCTCCTTCAGATTATTAGGCTCCGCCATGGAACAAATTTCCTCCAAAAGAGATTCATGAGGCTCGTTAAAACGAATTACATCGGTACGAATCCAAAGATAAGGATTCTCGGGACAATAAAGCCTCGCTGCTGCCGTGGCTTCTAGATTAATTGCTGATGCAGGTGTTTGCTCCTCGTTTATTTAAGAAGTAGTGTCAGCAGACCCTACTACTGCCTCCTCAAGAACTGCAACGACTTCAGGCGCAAGCCGATTTTCCTCGGTGTCTGAGACTTCATAATCCACTTCCTCTTCTTCTATGGCTATGGGTGACGGACTTCTCATTCAGATAAGAGTGGGATCTTGTTCCTAAGGGGTAAGACTTGGCAGAGACTGGTTCTGAACGACCGTATGCTAACTGACCAATTCATCTAGCACCAAGGAAGATATACTGCTTTCAGGAACAATGTTGGTATTGCTAGCTGCATTGCCAGAAAACATCTTAAACAGCAAGAATGCAAAATACATGCGTTAGAATTTAACAAATTTGATACATGTACAAATATGTATGTATAGATGTAAAGACTTCGAAAGATAAACTTGAAAGTCTGTGTCTTTTTTATTATGATTAAAAGACTTTGAAAGTTTTACGAACCTCCTAAAAGAAGAATGGTCTGTTTAAAATACTTCATTCTCTATAGAATGTAGATTGGAGAAGATTATAAAATAATCTTTAACAAAATACTTAGCCAAAATTTGGCTAAGTATAAAATGGGGACCCTGAACAAGTAAACTCGGTGAGGTTTGACCAAGTAAAAACTTAGTCAAATAGAAAGGTCTCGACCAAAATAAAGCTTGGTCAGGATCCCCTCCCCCCAAAATGACCGTCAGGAGACCTCCCGAAGGCGCCAGGAGACATCCCGAGGTGGTCAAATCATGGAAATTCACCAGAATTTCCTTAAGGAAATACTTCCCTAAAGAATTCTGTTAAGAATTCTCAGAAAAATTTGACAGAATCCCCCATGAATTTGTCCATTTTTCTAGAATTTAGGAACCAAGGAAAACCCTAGTTCTAAATAGAGAATTAAGAAAATCTTAATTCTATGGAAGAAATAGGCAAAGGCTATTGGGCAGAAGAACAAGAATTTCTTCTTGACGTTTCATGGCTAGACGAACCCATAAGGGTTCATCACCCTCAGATCACGATCTCCAATAGAGATCAAGTCTGAGTTGCCGGAGAAGTCCAAAAGGACTTCTCTTTGTTCAACTCAAAAGCCACAGCGACGGAGACCATCAAGGTTTACCTTGATGACGACGAAGGCTCGAAGAAGATGAGAGAGATGAGAAAAAACCCTGGAATTCTTTTCCGAATATTTTTTCTCTAGAAAAATTGGAAAACTATAGGTTTCCTTCTCTCTTCCTCTGTTTAAATAGAGGAGGAGACGAATGGGTGATCCAGCAAGCAGCTGGATCACAGCTACATGGCCCCCACTGCAGCCAGCTATGGCTTAAGCCATTGGGTCTTTGATTTAAGTTTATTGACTTAAATAGATGGCCTAATCTCTCCCCCTCCCTCCCTCCCTCCCTCCCTCACATACACCTACGCGCAACAAAGGAAATATGCACAAAAGTGTGCACATTCCTTGTTGGGGACATTTGTTGAAGTCAAAAAATTGACTCCTAAAAGAATAGATACTTATAAAGTATGTAATAAATACTTATATACAGTATTTAATTAAGGAAATAGGTCTTTGATAAAAAAAAATTGATCAATTCAGATCGCAATTGATGTAAATAATATCATGAACAAGTTCAAGACTTGTTCTATAGAGGAGGGGACCCATATGTGGAGTTCTCCCTTAAAAAACAATTAAATTTGAAATGTTTTGAGGGGTCCCGACCTATCGGAACCCCTCTCCCGATTCATCGTGGTCCCTCTCTCGATGTCGGGAGGTCCCTATTTGGAGTGTCCCGACTCGCTTTGGTAAGAAGTATTGGGACCCCCTCAAAATAAGCACTGAGACCTACTTTTAAGGAGTAGGGGTTATTTCATCCCCACTCGCTCTAAAAACATGGGGGAATGGTGTTTAATCATTCCCTCTTCTGAAGAAATATAAATACTTCTCAATAAAAAGAATTAAGGGAGGATTCCGATTAGAAGCAGAATTTTCTGAAAGAAATTGTTAAGTTTTCAGTTTTAGAAGAAAATGAACGGAGAAAAGAAGGTAAGATAGTGGAATGGAATATCCATTCCTCACTTTCTATCATGTTCTCTCTAAACATCTCTATTTCTTTTCTATTTTCTAATCTAAGATCTATAAAGATCCAAAGAAACTTATACAGGTTTCAACTATTACCGAGAAGATGGCCATAGCTATGGCTTCTTCATTTTCTTTGATGAAGATGAAGATGAAGGCGAAGAATTCCTTTAGAACATGTATTCATATGTTCTTGATTAAATTGGACAGAACTTAGGATATGGGTCATCCTATGTCCTGCTTAAAATGAAATAGGCCACCTTATTTCTCCTTCATATTCATAATAAGTGAGAATAAACTCATTTCCATCCATAAGAACATAAACTATGGTTCAAAATATCATAGTTTCTAAATAAAACACATATGAGTAGGAAAACCCTATTCATTTTATTGAGATATAAAAATTATATTTTTAATTTTGGAATCTAGCGTGTTTCAACACATTATATTCATTCATAGAATATATTTTCAAACATATGTTCTATCTGGAACAAAAAAATATGTGTTCATATTGCACACAAACTATAAAAGTGATGAAAATACATCATGTTTTATATTGTGCATGAAATTCAATATGCAAATTTCTATATTTGATGATATTTCATAAAGAAATTTCATTCTTTTGGTTAAAATAAGCCAAGGAGAGCGAAACTTGGCTCTCTGTGTACCCCCTCCCGACGTCGGGGGGGCCCTAATTCATGTACAAATATGCATAAAGCATGTTTGTTGTATATGAATGGTGGTCCCTACCTAGGGTGGCCCCATTTTTGTCACTTCTATAATGATATGGCCACCACATAGGGCAGTGCCCGTGCCCATGCATATATGTCTAAATCGATAATAAAATACCCTCAAGAATAACTTTAAGCTTTAAATCAAAGCTTACACATGTATTTACATTCTCTTAGACAAAATTGATGTAATGTATATTCAACATGTATACAGATATGAGCATTATGAATAAAACGCTATTTATTTTGAATTTCTCTTATTTGCAAGTGTGCTAATGTTTATATATTCAATATCCATTTGATGTGAATTAACCTAGATTAGTATGGTATCCTGTCTAAGATTTGCTTGAGACTATAAGGTGTAATTAACGATGTGTGCTTGCGTTATCGGAAGTCTCAAACCTCAGGACCTTCTGGTTAATTTTTAATAAACAAACTTGTTTTAAAGAGGGTGTACCTTTATTTCGTCAGAAATTTACGGCCGACGAAATAAGTTTATTTCATCGGGTGTATCTTTATTTCGTCGGGTATCAACCGACGAAATAAAGGGGTATTTCTTATACTGTCATTTCATAAGAGATTTCTTTAAAGAGGATAAACAATTAGGAGGCCCAGAAATATTTCAAAAGCCAGAGAAAGCCGAGCCGAATCCATGGTTCATTGGACGTCTTATATTTTTTCTCTGGATATCGCAAATTTAAACATGAAACCAACATAAAAGATTAGACTAACCCCTACTTAGAACGAGTGGGAGGGCACAGGGTACCATGCGGGTTTCAGTTTTAAGAAAAAAGAAATTTAAAGATGAGTTTGCGTCCATCAAACTATTCTTAAAACCAAAGAAGAAGAAGAAGGAATGCAATTGGTGCTCCATTGAAGAGGTTTTGTCTTGGAATCAATAAACAACAATCACATCATTGATTAGTGGGATTTTGTGCATAACCCTAAATTCATTACTTATTCCAAAACCCTTCTTATTCTTTTGCAAACCAAGAACATTTAAGAATGCTGTGTAATAACCGTATTAAAATTGCTGAAGACTGGTTTGTGCAACGGTAAAAGAGTGTACTATCTTTTTCAGTGATCAAAATTAAAGAGAATAATTTTCTCTATGAAAAAGGATAGAAAGCCGTATATCTTCTCTATATCCTGATTTACAAAAAGGCCAGCCATGATTAATAATTAGTCATACGATCCAATCAGATTGATAATATGACAATAATAACATGAGGGTGCTATTTTTTTTATAGCCAATCTTTAATGGGTGATATGTAATTGAAAAGAAGAAAGAATTTTCCTTTCCCCTCGTTTGAGAATGATCTATGCGTGTTTCTATATTTCATTTTTTACCAACTCGGTAGTAAATAGATTTGTAGTGATATGAGGTAGCAGTTGGCAGGTGGGGAACACAAAACAGAACATGCGTGACCCATTTTGTGTCCACTCACTCTTTGCATCCCATTTCACAGCATGCATGCATGCAGGCAGAGAGAGAGAGAGAGAGGGTCCCCCCACCCCCACCCACCCCCACAGCAACAACAGATCAAGTTGTGACACAATCTCTCACACTCACAAGCAAAAGAACAAGAGCACTCACACTTTGATACATTCATATAAAAACAGAGAGTTTGTCATTGGGTGAGCTTTCAAGCAGCTGCTTCCCTTCAAGGGATCAGGCCATGAAAATCCACACATGTCAGCTTGCATGCATGTGTCCCCTGAGCTGTGAGATCTTTAAGCTTTATGAGAGAGAGGGGTTTTTTTTTATATTTAGGGGGGTTGAGCTATTGCAAACCGGTCCGCATTTTTTAAAAACGGAAACTCTTGATCTACAGCATATTTTAACGATCTGATCCATTCAAGTTGATCGCCCCACCCTCAAATATATGTGTATAAAAAATCAAAGGATTTGAAAACCTCTAGGCTATCCATTACAAAAATAAACGTCTTTCGATAATGCAACATAAACTTCATCCGATGCATAAACTAGAGATCTTCAAATATTTTGATTTTTCACGCACATATTTCAGGATAGGGTGATCAACTTGAACAGATCGGACCGTTAAAATACATCGTAGGTCGGAAGTTCCCGTTTTTAAAAAACACAAGCCGGTGTGCAATGGAACGCTCTCCTATATTTACGTGCGTTAACAGTAGTGCTGCAACTCTGAGACAAGAGTTGGCAGAATGAAGAGCAGAGTCATGAAGTCCTTTCTAATCTCAATCCATTTCAATGTCCCAATTGAATCCAATTTGAGCTTAGCAACAAACTTGGTCACTATTCATATGCATGCAGCTCTCATAGACTTATATGCACATGTAATATGATACAAAAATACAATGTCTCAAGTGTATGGTATCAGTGAACAGTGCAGGACAGCAAATGATGCAGGTTTAATTTGGCAAAGATGCCATAAATTTATAAAGATTTTGATAAGAGCAATGAGATATTTTGCATGGTAGAAAACATTTAGAATTTGCTACACTTTGCCTTTCTCATCTTAGCAATAATTGACTTGCTTTTCTGGAAACAGCAATTGTGATAATGGAATATGTGCTGAGAATTTAATTTGATTGCTAATAAGATCTTTTGCAATTCTGCTCATCTCTGGGCCCACCACTTCCTGGGGTCTTCTCCCAATACCTGGCTGTTAGTGGCGCGCGCGCCCACACATAAATAGAGACATTATGTTCGTATATAATATGAGAATACAAAGTATAGAGCGAATACTGCAGAAATCATGATATTATAACCTCGCAAAGTTTACCGAAACATTAATGATCAGAAACAAGAATGAAATTCCATACATATGATCTGAGAGCTCAAACAATGAGAAAAGGCCAGCGCGTATTACAACAAGATGATGAAAACGAATCGGCAAGATGAGGCAATTCTTTCATTGTAGTAGCTAATAGCAATCAGATATTTTCCAAAGAATTTATTCTTCGATGCTGATGCAAGAACATTTAAGGGCAGCTCATAAAATAATTAAAGCTTTCAAAGCTAGTGAAACAAAGGCCTAATTGATCGCATCCCTGGCATATATATCCTTTTGGGCCACCAAATTCTCTATCCAAAAAATCACTAGCAACAAGCACAGTGGTTGTTTTGGACATGCTTCCAGCAATTAATTAAACATCGGCCGATTCGTTGAGGAGATTGATCGACAAGCCCAGCCGCAAATTGTGACTTCAACAGTGAATTTGTCATTCACTGATGCTAAAATATTTGGATTTAGCACAGCCGTTAAGTAAATGAATTAGTTTTAAGAAAACACACATTGGACATGAAATTTTAGATATAGTCAGATCAGGTGCCACCAAGTAGGGTCATTATCAATGCCTCATGCCTGTCTTCTACTGTAAGAAGATTCATTTTGTATGAACAATTGGTTTGGAGTTTCAAGTGCAACGCACCAGCCGCATTAATCAAAATAATTACGTTTAATAGCACAAATCGCCCATGTAGGGTTACCCTGTAAAGTACTTGTACCCCTCAAGCCCTCGCAAGATTTATGAGCGGAAACACCCACTCAAAACATCGACCAAAACCTTTAAAACATACAAATTCAACTATCAGCACTATACACGATTGTAATGTTACACGGCGTAGGCTGCAAGGGTATTATGTGCAATTAGCCAAATATAATAATCATAAAACAAGCAGTATTCATGTAGTAAATATTCATCAAGGGGAGATATATAAAGATTGATTATCAAAAGATGTTGCTCTGATACAAACTTTAAAGCCAAATAATTACATATAGATAAAGGTATCCAATACTTGACTGTTTGTTGTAAAGGATGCGTGTGTGACTACACATAGAGCCTCCACTATCTCTACTATAAGAGGTTTTGAGGAGAGATTCAAGCTTATCTATAGCCTGTGACCAAAATATTTTCAGTGCATGGCAAGCAAACTTATCCATATCATTCATCGTTCCAACTGTTAGCTTGTTTGACATCTCAAAGCAATAAGTTCACTAAAATTGGAGGCAACAAACAAAATAAGTACCAACTTTATTAACCCAATATAAATACAGCAATTACATGTCATTAATCAGAACTAGAACGCTTAGCCGCAGCCAGGTAAATGTTAAAAAAAATTACAATACTATACCTTATCTGCGATATATCTCTTGTTCTTGTAATATAATATCGAAGAGGGCCAATGATCGCCATGAGGCCGCTGACAAAAGATGCAACTGCTGCTACAGCAAAAGCCGGCCTGCTTCCACGAGATTAAAACACCTGATTTTGCAAATTACGCAGATAAAACTATACATTATACATATAAAACAAATTAATAATGCCTGCATGCTTCCAAATTTTTTTGTAAATATACAATGTATTCATATGCAGAAGACAGCCATTGATGGCTAGCAGATAAGCCCTTAATATATGCCCACCTCACTTTGGCTTTCGTGCCTAGAGACAAGATAATGTGATGACCAACTCATATGATCAGAACTAAACAAAAAGGGAAAAAGGGAAATGAACGAAAATGGAAAATATCTCAGTTCACATCAAGCAACATGTAGAAACTCAGGCAGGAATTTAATAAATTTATGCTTTCATTTTTACACTGAAGAAAGTATGGGCAGGGTACAGGGCACTGCATCTAGGAAACCACCCTTTCATCAAACTTGAGCACATTGCTCTTATCTTTTAACATCCCTCATCGATTTTTTACGATTTTTTACGGGCAGGGTACAGGGCAGGGTACAGGGCAGAAACTTGGGCACTGAAGAAAGTATGGGCAGGGTACAGGGCAGGGTACAGGACAATTTGATACGATTTTTTATGATTCAAAATTCGAATCAATTCAGTAAATGGGTCGAGTTTGAAGTTTTGGGGTCAGGTCTAAATATTTCGAGTCCTATAACAAATTAAGATATAGTTGCATTTTAATCCCAAATTTGCAAAATCCCTATATTTTTAATTTCTCGGCCTCTCTCTCTCTCTCTTTTGCAAACAATCTTTTGAGCTTACTCGCCTTCGAGTCTTCGACCCGATGTCTCGCCCTCGGCTTTCCTACTGCCTCATCTTTGCCTCAACGCCTCATAATTGATTAATTATTTTAATTATTATGATTAATCACATATTCACATAATATTTATTGATTCATGTATTCTTTGTTGGATTTGAATATATATAAGTTTTATTACGTCAGTTTTGCGACTGGTAATTGACTAAGTACTATATTTTATATAATGTATTGTCCTATATTGTATATAATGTATTGTCTTATATTGCTAACCTAGACATATAATTATTATATATATGATAATATGTCTAATTGCTTCGATTTTGCACAAATAAATATAGTATCTACGATTTACCATTCGATACGATATACGATACGATTCATACAACAACGATAAATGATTCATATCACGAATTGACAACTTTGCTCCTAAGATCTTGGAATTTGCATCCTTGATCACTTTGTAGGGTTCATCTAATCAAAGCAACTTCAACCATGTCGCATCTCTCTGAAATTTGAATTTTAAAATTAAATATTATATAATTTTTTGTTACAATATTTTGGACTCTCCACGAAAATTGTCTAGAAATTTGCTGTGTTGCATGGATTTGTCGTCAAGGAGAAATCATATCATGTTCATATCTATATATTCGCTATACATATTCTTTTGAATTCGTCTAGGATGCTTAGGGATTTCCTTTTGGCACATCCTATAATTTTTTTTGTATTCAAGATGTAAACATGTATCAATGGGTAAGACATCAACAATCTATGCATCAAAATTACCAATTATTTTAATTCTTAGTCTACATTTGGTAAAATGGTAATTTTTTGTTATTTTGTGTATATATTGAAACAACAAAAGGAAACAAAGTATCCAAAGGTATTTGCACTCATCTGGGGTATTTGCTAGATTTTAAAATCTTATTGCAACCCATTGTGTTGCCAATAACCAAGTGAACTAATTGCTAATTGTAAAGACATTTCCCTTCTTTTGCGCAGATATAGCTTTTAGTATTGTTGCGATACATGGATAACATAGTCCCGCATTGAAAAAACTATGAGAGATACGTGGATATAAGAAATAATATGGGACAAACCACTTAAGGCTTGAGTCTTTTGAATGGAACCCGCTTATGATGAACGCCCGTGTGTGCCCTCATATATGTGTGTGTGTGTGTGTGTGTGAGAGGGAAAGAATAATGGAGGAAAGAGGCCTTAGGAGGCTTCTTCGTCAGGTGGCGTCTAAAATATATATCCTCCGCGACTTTTTTCAACGATCGGCACTCATCATCATCATTTTTATCATGTACAATGTGGATACACCAAATTTCATCTGATTCCACCACCTTTTCGCCGTTGAATTAGCAATGTAAAATGTTCTATTGTCGATAAACCGTTAATTTTGCAACCACCAAATCAACATTGAAAAACTATTAGAATCAAATGAAATTTGGTGTATCAATATCTTAGATGATAAAGATGAAGATGATGGGTGCCGATCGTTGAATAAAAACATGGAGGATGTATTTTATCGACGCCATAAGAGGAAATTGCCTCTTATGGCACCTTTCCTCCATTATTCTCTGTGTATGTGTGTGTGTATAATCGATCCCCTCTCGTTCATGTATAATTAAAAATCAAAGTATAATTCCTCATGTTACATACTATATTAACTAGGGTTTTTTTTTAAAATAATAGGAATTAAAAAATTAATTATTAAAATAGGGATATTAGATTTAAATTTATAAGAATAGGACGGTTTCGCCCCCACCCCCCGACCCCACCCCCAAAGTCAGAATAGGGGACGGGTTCCTAGAACCCGCCCCCTAATTGTATAGGGGGCGGGTTCTGGGAACCCACCCCCTTTTTTTTAAATTTTTAATTTTAAATATTAATTATATAATTATAAATATAATTTGAATTATAATATGATTATGATTATTATTATAATTATAATCGTAATTATAATTCTTTTAAAAAAATTTAAAACTAAATAAACGTAAAAAATATTTAAATAAAATAATAAAATTTCATTATATCAATGTTTTTTACAGAATGAATCCGTCAAAATTTACAATACAAAAAAATCCTATCTGATTTCTATCTCGACGGTCAAATTTATAATATCAAAATGAATCCGTCAAATTTACAATATAAAAAAATCATATCTGTTTGTAAAATATAGATAACTATCGTTTTCCTTTTCCCTTTCCCTTATGAAATCCGAGGAGGCTTTGACATAAGCCTATGCCTCCTGGGATGACTGGAGGACCCACATGTTTCTTGGGTAGATAGCGGCGGCGGCGGCTGCTCTTCTGCTTCGGGTTCGGGTTCGGCTTCAGCTTCAGTTTCGTCTTCAGCAGCGTCTTGGACAGGCTGTTGATCCGCAAATCCTGAACCTGAATGTGGGACATGTGTCGGATATGTGCTGCCTCCCAACAACTGCATGTAGGACGATAAATCCGTGTCCCAACTGGGCAGTTGTAGCGAAGAGTCTGTCCCGGTTTCATGCGGCTGATGTTGCACAAAACCTTGGCCTCATGGCTGCGCAAATCCTGACCCCTAAGGTTGCTGTTGTTGCGCAAAACCTGACCCCCAAGACGGCTGTTCTGCAAAACCTGACCCCCAAGACTGGTGTTGTTGCGCTTGTCCGGTATGCCAGGGATGCTGCTGACAGTATGGTGATCCAAACCACTGATCTTGCTGCGCTGGATCTCCGTGATGCTGCGGCTCTGGTGCAGGGTCATGCTGCAGTTCCGGTGCCGGCTGATACTGCTGCTCTGGTGCCGGCGATAAATGTTGAGAAATATTATATGAACCGAATACACCACCAATTAATTGGTCTGCATTTGAAAATAGAGCCTGAGTTGCCGGACCAGCCTCAGTCGGGTATGGTTCCTACACCATTGTTTGTACGAGATGCAACCCACGAGCCTGTCGTTACATTAGAAATAAGAAATAAGTATTGACTCATACCGCCGGATGTTAAAAAATAATATAATATAAAGAATTCAACTTACCGAATCTCGTTCCACGTGGCCTCTAGGCTCGTACCGCGAGATATTTGGGAAGTTGTTAGGGGGAGCAGAAAGATATTTTATGGTGACACGCTTAACCACTGTAGATATGCTTCGGTAGCGTCGGTGGCTGTTTGGTCACCTATTTGCTGTAAGGTAATATTACGATGCCTATCCTCCCATCCCAGCAAATATTGATGATGATGCTCCCTCCAGTCACGCTCCGTCTTTCCTCCTCGCATGTCTCCCTCTATTGTCATAGGCGAAAGCGGCGGGACGGGAATATGTTGAGATCTATCAAACTGTCGCAACACCCGGTCCGGGAGGTGCATGACAACGACATTAATGCAGAGGAGTGGGCATCGAGCCCGCCAAACCGGCTCTCCTTCGATACAGATGTCGGGTAATCTTTGCAGACGATCCGCTGTATAAGGAGTCCACATGAACTGCGCAAATAATATAGTACAAAAATTGTGATGAAGGTATTTCAAAATTTTAAAACAAACTTAATTACCTAAGTTATGGTTACCTGAGTCGCCTCCATGCCGGGTTAAGTTAAGTTGTATATGGCCTATGTTTAGTGGAAATGCATTGGTTGAAATTATAGACGATGCATCAATATCTTCGATGATAGATTTCGGTCTGTCAAACACCCAATATTATTTTGAACTTTTGGTTCAGAAGGAGCAATTGGAAGTATCAGATGTCCCTCCAACGGGTAATTTTGATGGTAATGCTGAAGATAGTTCCTGAGGGTACGGTCACATGGTTAACGATGATACCGTCAGTCTCGGTGGATATGACTATACACAACATTATTCAAACCTTCAAACTCATGTGTAAACATTTTATAAATCCATATTCAAACATTTTAGTAATACCAAGATACTAATATTCAAACATTTTATAAATCCATAAATCCAGGTTCTCCTAGTCGACTGCTGCAGTTACATGCACCCCAGAAGAACAACAAGGATTACCATGCACAACCTTACACAGGTAAATAAATCTGAAACAAGTGATGATTTATTTACGAAAATATTAAGGAATAATATTATAATAACAATTTATATACTAAACGCAGATTTTCCCACAGCTCCGCATCATTCCAACACGATCCAAGTAGCGCATTCCAAGCATGTCCGTCCACATCTTTCCGGTCTTCTCACCCCGAACCATCCACATTACACCGACCACAACCATCATATATTGCACCCGAGCCTTATGTTGCTACGGGTGACATTGATATGTGTGGCAGTGATGATGAAATCGGTGAATGTCATCAGGGGGAGGATAGCGTGGAATATGCCGCTCAATTGAATGAGGTAGCATTCTTTGATGGTATGGTTGCGAATAATGATTTTGCCGAACTAGAAGATCCCGGCCTCGATCCGCTGGAAGATGATAGTTGGGTAGACTTAGCCGTGGTAGAAGTAAATATGGAACCCTATTTGGAAGCGACAGCAGCAAGCGAAGATTGCGTCAGTATCGGGGATTTGTTTCAGGAAAAAGATCTTATTTGTAAGCTGAAGTCGTGATCTATTCAGCAAAACGTTACATTTAAAACCGAAGAGTCAAATAAGACGTACTATACGGTGGTATGTACGAAAGCTCCTGAATGTAAGTGGAGATTGCATACATGTTCCAAAAGAGCCAAAGCTTGGAAAGTCACGAAATACAACCAAGAACATACTTGCATCAATTCTATTATGTTACAAGATCACCGGAATTGCACTTCATCTTACATTTGCTCGCTAATTATGCCACTAATCCGTACAGATGTGGCGATGACTCCCCGAGAGATACGGCTCTTGGTTAGTGGAGAGCATAAAATTCAGATTTCGTATGTGAAGGCATGGGATGCTCGTAGAAAGGCTTTATGCAAGATATTTGGGGACTGGGAAAGCTCGTACAACTCACTAGTCCCTTTTATGGAAGCCATGAAAGCATCAAATCCGGGGACCGTATACCGGTTAAAAACCACAGAAACAGACGTCGAAGACTCTGTCAGGTTTCAAAGAATTTTCTTGTGCTTTGGTCCATGTGCGGCTGGTTTCACACACTGTCGGCCGGTATTGTGCGTTGATGGTACGTATCTATACGGTAAGTACAGAGGCTGCATGTTAATTGCTACAGGTGTTGATGCTAATAACGGTATATTTCCGTTAGGATTTTCTATTGTCGAGGGTGAAAATACATCATCCTGGTCATGGTTTTTCCGTCAACTCAAAAATATCTCATCTGTTATTGATAAAACAGATTTATGCATCATATCTGATAGACATCTGAGAATACTAGCAGCAATGAGATCTGTATTTCCGACGACCCCACATAGATTTTGCCTACGGCACTTCAGGCAAAATTTTGATCGAAAATTTAAAAATTCGGATCTACATAAGCTTATGTACAAAGCCGGTGAAACGCCTGATCCTAATGTTCACGACATATACATGACGAAAATTGGGGAGATGAGTCAAGCCGCGAAAGCGTGGTTAAATGAGTATCCAGTATGCATGTGGTCACAAGCACATGATGATGGGTGCAGATATCTACTAATGACGACTAATATGTCTGAAAGCTTCAACGGGGTCCTTAAAGGCGTTAGAGGCTTACCGATACAGGGGTTGATTGTTCGAACCTTTTTCCAGATGAATACGTATTTTGTGCACAGAAGAGAAAAGTCCTTGGCGATGGAGACTCCGCTCACCGCGTATTACGAAGATATATTTCGGAAAAGAGAGCGTAGAGCACAATACTACAGATCCGAAAGATTTAACACGGCGGAGTTTCAAGTAACGGGCAGTAATGGGAATCAATATACCGTGAACTTTAGAGATGAAGGGCTCTCTTCGTGTACATGCGGTCTTTTTCAGCAACATTTACCTTGTGCCCACGCAATTGCTGCTGCGAGCAGCATGCATAACTCACATTACAATTTTGCTTCGCATTACTATACAGTTTCCAATTACCAAGACGCATACGATCCAAAATTTCATCCTATACCGGACAGTCGCTATTGGCACTATTATACTGCCAACAGACAAACACCAACTGTATTACCGCCGGAAAAAAATATAAGGCCTGGAAGACCTAAGGTGCGTCGAGATCGAATGACAATGGATACTGATCCCTAGCAAAGGCACACCAGATGTAGCCTATGCAAACAACCAGGCCATTATAGGACCAGATGTCCAGGACAGTTATCAGGGGCAGGACCTTCAGGATCGTGACAAGTGCACAAAGCAGATTTTTTTGTATTATAAATTTGACGGATTCATTTTGTTATTATAAATTTGACCGTCGATATAGAATTTACATTTTACAAACAGATAGGATTTTTTTATATTGTAAATTTGACGGATTCATTTTGATATTATAAATTTGACCGTCAAGATAGAAATCGGATAGGATTTTTTTGTATTGTAAATTTTGACGGATTCATTCTGTAAAAAACATTAATATAATGAAATTTTATTATTTTATTTAAATATTTTTTACGTTTATTTAGTTTTAAAATTTTTATAAAAAAATTATGATTATGATTATAATTATAATAATAATCATAATCATATTATAATTCAAATTATATTTATAATTATATAATTATAATTAAAATTATATAATTAATATTTAAAATTAAAAATTAAAAAAAGGGGGTTCCTAGAACCTGCCCCCTATACAATTGTATAGGGGGCGGGTTCTGGGAACCCGCCCCCTATTCTGACTGACCAGAACCCGCCCCCTATTCTGACTGGGGGGTGGGGTCGGGGGTTGGGGGCGAAACCGTCATATTCTTATAAATTTAAATCTAATATCCTTATTTTAATAATTAATTTTTTAATTCCTATTATTTCAAAAAAAAACCTATTAACTAGTGCATTGTAGAATGCGTTTCCAAAGGATGGGGAAGATGGCAGCGGCGGTGCCGATATTGTGTTGTTGTAGAGACTAAATAGAATAGGAGTGTATTAAAAAAGGATATTGCATTGTTGAATGCATATTCAATAAATTTATTATATTTTCTCTACGTCTTTCAATGAATATTTTGGGGTAGTTGCAAATTTTTATTACGACGCGATCTCAAAGATACTCATGTTTTGTTGTTGTGAAACAATGGGTATTAATTTATATATTCATTACCATATGGGAAACTTATAAAGCATGTCTATTGAAATATTGAAGTGTTCCTTATACACTATTCACTTCATCTACTAGAGTTGAAAATTTCTACACAAACAATTAACGCGTTGGTTGGTATTGTTGCTACATACTCGCTAGCCCAACCTATAGGCTATGAAAAAATAAGATTAGTATATTAACTGGTATTTTACTTTAGCCAACCTTATGTTAAAAAATTAAACTAAGTTGTAAGCAAAATTAATACAGAGGAGTTAGATAAAGAAAAAGAGCTTGTGGGTTTACGTATTGTAACATTACATAAAAATGTGAGTGTTGTGTAATGACAATGACAACAAGCTGGCAATAGCACTTGCGAAGAATCCATTGACGTATCAAAAGAGCAAGCACATTGAGATGGGATATCATTTCCTCAGACACCATGTAAAAACTATAAAGCATGTATACTGTGAGACAGAGGATAAGGTTGTAGACATTTTTACCAAAACTCTGAAAACAAAAGCTCATAAAAGATTGAAAAAACTACTCGATAAGGTGAAACGGTTTAGGTGGGAATGTTGAAATATTAATGTGGTTTGCATACATTATTCCCATCATCTACAAGAGTAGAAAATTTCTAAACAAACAACTAATGGGTTGTTGTTGCTGCCACATGTTCACCGGCCTATTATATAGGCTATGAAGAAATATTCTTGATCCTCTATCTGACAGGATACATGCTTTATATTCTTTTCTTTTACTCGGTGCCTGAGAGATTGAAATATCGTCTCAATGTGCTTGCTCCTTCCATACGCCACTGGATTCTTCACAAGTGCTATTGTCAACTTGTTGTCAATTGTAATTACAAAACACAACACTCTTGCTTTTATATAGTATTACAATACGTACTCTCACAAACTTTTTCTTTCTCCAACTCATATGTACTTATTTTGCTTCCAACTTAGCTTAATTTCTTAACACAAGCTTTCAGCCAATTCATAACCAAAGTAAAATACTATTTAATACATTAATCTTATTTTTTCATAGCCTATAGGTTAGACCGGTGAGCATGTGACAACAGCAACCCATGAGTTAATTGTTTGTGTAGAAATTTCCAGCTCTAGTAGGTAAATAGAATAATACATGTGGAACACTTTAATTTTTCAATGCTCTTCCTTAAATTATTTCACTATGCCGAGTTGTTTTATTAATGTTTCATGAGCTTTTATCTTCAATTGAACGCAATGATCGGAGAGTTCGAGATGCTTGACATCGGAGAAATGTCCTACTTCCTCAACGTATAGGTGATACAATCCGAGGAGTTTTCAACTTGCAGAAGTACGCAAACCAAATTCTCACAAAGTTCAATATAACTACAAACCAGTTGAAACACCGGTAGAGAAAGGTTTGAAACTCTTGCAGGACTTGCCCAAAAAACTAGTCGATCCGACGTACAAAATCTTAGTAAGGAGTTTGCAATATCTGACTATCACAAAACCCGACATTATGTATGTCGTCGGTCTATCCAGTAGATACATGGAGGAACCCAAGCAAGAGCACTTCAAGACGGCCAAAAGAATTCTAAGATACGGAAAATAAAGTAATAACAATGGTTTACTCTATGCATAGAGCAAAGATATGACGTTGGTAGGCTACACCGACATCGATTATAGTGGTGATGTAGCAAAAGATAAAGCACATCCGGGTACGTGTTCAACATTGGGTCGATAACATTTAAATGGTCCTCGAAGAAATACTTAGTCATCACACTCTCATCTTGTGAAGCGGATTGCAACAACATCGTGTGCCGATCAGGCGATATGGATCCGAAACTTGATGAAGAAGTCGCACCATCCAGAAGAACCAACAGAGATAAACATTGATAACAAGTCGGTAATAGCCCTTGCGAAAAATCTAGTGAAGTATAGAAGGAGCAGGCACATTAAGACGAGATATCATTTCGTCATGCACCAAGTAAACGAAAAGAATATGAACCCTGTATACTATCGAACAAAGGATCAAGTTGCGGATATTTTACCAAAGCTATGAAAACAAAAGCTCATGAAAGATTGAAAAAATAACTCGGCATGATGAAACAATTTAAGAAAGACCGTTGAAATATTAAAGAGTTTCACATGCACTATTTCCTCCACCTACTTGAGTTGGAAATTTCTACACAAATAAGTTACTCATGGGCTACTTCAGTTGCCACATGCTCACGAGCCTAACCTATAGATTATGAAGAAATAAGATTAATATATTAAATAGTATTTTACTTTGCTATAATTTGGCCAACCTTATATTAGGAAGCTAAGTTAGAAACAAAATAAGTACTGTACTCTTCCATGCAAAAATCCAAAATTCTCATGGCTTGGGCCATCTCCAATTAGGCTTCCATATAACCAGAGATTCACCAGGATTCATTTCATATGATTTTTTTGATTATGTTTCATTGATGAGGAGCTGTCTTTAAATGCAAAAATCTCATAAAAAGCCTAAACAAACATAAAATCCGCTATACATCGTTGCTGGATATGGAGCATAACAACCTTATACTATACAGAGCAAGAATTTATCTTTGATCTGTATGAAGGGCACCTCCACTTTCTGACCAAATATATTCTGGTTGCCATCCTTTAACCAGATCAAATCAGCTTTTTCTCGAGACCCACAATTCAAGAGATTCTACTTACCCTGTATAAATGTTGGGACTATTAACTCCCCTTTTTACATCTTAGAGAACTAACACTAGACTTCGGCGTAGTGCTCAATGTCTGCTAACTTGAAAGCAGCAGTAACACTGGAAATTAGGAACCTAATGCCAAGAAAACCCCTCAGAAGCCAGTTTTAATCACTGCCCTATATCTCCTATCTCTATTTCTAATCATTATCTTCATCTTCCTCACTTAATCTTCATCTTTCTCTTTACGTCAAATTCCTTACTTAATAATAGCCTGGACATTCAGATATAGGTTTGTAATCTCATGGATTGTGGGTGCCAATAAAAGATGACTTGACCTTCGGTATCCCAGTGCAAGATGCCAATAGAAAACAGTAGGTCAGTGTGTGGAGATTCCCTTCGAACGGATAAGAGACCAGCTCTTAATCTGTAAGGTACAGGGAAGCCAAGTGGTACATCCCGCAACACTAAGCTAGAAATTATACAGAAGCTTCAAGATTTGACGAGATATTATGTTCAAGATTCCCGCGCTTAAGAAAGCCACTCATTATAAGAACAGATTTGAGGTCATGTAAAATGGATAAATGATCCAAGTGAATCTCCGTTTAAGGAAGCTAGAACAGACAACCAAGCCTAGGATAGAGAGAGTTAAAGATTTCTGTATAGTACAATATATACAGAGAAGCAAAGGTATGTAGCCGATATACTTTGTAAACTGTTCATGGTAATGTACGACATGAATCGATATCCATGTTTCAGAATAATGGACTTCTGCTCATCGATTACATGAGTTTATTTGAGAGATTTGCACCCCCAATATAAAATCTGCAACTACAACATATCTCCATCGAAAAATATGGAGAATATACAGAAATATTACTGTTTATGCATTGGATTACATCAAAACGATGAAGCATCAGATCATTAGGGTGAAGTGGATTGGGATTAATTTGATATATCCATGGTCATTGGTGGGATTTATCATTTATCCACAAGCACATGTTTATGATCACCACAAACTTCAAATCTTTGTAGTGCAGTTTTATAATTCGAAGGAGCTAAAGAAAGAATTTCTATTTGCATCTGAGTCGACAGAGGGTTTTCTCTAAAAATGTCATTAACACCACCTGTTAACTTCTCAATACTTTGCATCATCTCATCTAATATTCTCGCATCACTACAGAACACCAACAATTGCTAAATTGCATGTGTAATGATATGATGGCAATATTTCTCATCTCGATGTCTTCATCCGCTACCATGCAAGTATAAAGATGTTGGCAGCAAGTTATTACCATGAATATGCTAATTCAGATATTGTCTTCTCCAATGCTCAAATTTCTAACGATCTAATGGACCTACTGGATATTTACTTTTGAAAAAAAAAAGTTCTCTGAGATATATCCATTAAGTTTAAGAGGGTAGGTATATTGTTGACTGGTTCTAATAGTACTTTTAATAGAATAGTCGAAATACAGGCTTATACTATTATAGTCTACCATGTAAGAGGCTATACTTACGGCAGAAAATTCGAGAAAGCCATCCATGGACGGCTCAATTCGACAAAAACAACGGTAATCTCCTCTACTTATAACACCGGAACATTCATGCACATATAGGATAGAAATGCAAGATATAAGTGATGGTCAAGATGAATACAGGTATATTCAGAAATTGTAGTAATGATACCCACATGGTATGAATGTCTCAAAAATTAACCTGTTCATCCATAAACTCGAACATCTCCCAGAAAATCCTAAACTTAGAGACTTGTATAAACTTGTAAGTGGACCTTTGAAAAAACTTACCTGATCTATGGATTATTTGCTTTTATCTATCAGGTAACAAAAGGATCTTGAAATAACTTAACAAGATAGAACTTGATTGGCTTTTGCTAATCGCAAGAAGAAATTGTGTGTCAATGGACATATGAGATCTTTTCATATAGGGCCCGCATCCATTAACATCCTGAGGAGGAAACACAAACTCTTAAGACCAAAATGATGTGAAAGCTGTGAATGTGGGCCAGGTGAAAGGTCTTCAAGAGAAAAGAACTAAGAACCACAAACGAGAAAATGGTCACTCAAATAATTTCTCAGCATCATTTATCCATTCATCAAAAGATTTATCATTAATTAAATGATGGAAAAAGTACATTAGCTCACATGGTGTTAATCCATCTAATTGCCTAAATCAAAAAACCAATCATTCCTTAATTTGGATAGCTCCAAGGAGGTTTTGGCGCTTTCAATGGATCATTTCCATTGTCCTGAATCACATCCATTGAGAAAGTTGAATATCCACACAATTATACAGTCATTGCAGATCTAGTACCATCTGATATTCAAATATTCAATAGTTGTCGCTTGGCAAACTGCTAAAGTCCTATCTTTGTCAAAGCAAAGTTCAACCTAAGAAATCGGCATATGGCACATCCACTACAGAGGAATTCATTTATAACTCTAATCTTAGTTGTATATTCAAGTTATCTTAGAAGTTAGTATTGTAATGCTTAAAGGAATATGTGGTAATGACTGCATAAACAGAGAGCCCAAATGGATACCAAATAATATTAATAACTATGAAACAATAAAATTCTTGAAATCTACAATGCACTGAGATAATATGGCTACATTAGAACGAAGAAACACATCCACGTCTATATATGAGCATCTATGGAAAATTACCTTAGCAAGGGTGCCAGCCCTTGAGCAATACTCGACTGTAATACTCAACTTCATCTATAAATGTAATGTCCTAATTTTTTTATTAGCAAGAATGTAAATAAAAAAGTTTTCCGAGTTTTTATGTAATTAGGTATTATTTAAATAAATTCTCTACCCCACAATTCCCTAATTCTCTAACCCTATCCGCACTCGTATTCTCTCGCTCCTCTGTTTCTCTCTCTCTCTCTCTCTCTCTCTCTCTCTCTCTCTCATTCTCTATCTTCTTTTCCCTCTCCCTCTCTTTCTCTCTCGCTCGGATCTCTCTCATCGTTCCTCTCTCTAACATCTGACTTGCGCCGTTTCTCTCTTATACCGAAGTCTTCATGCACACCTTTTAACCGGAATCCTTTCATCAAGTCTCCATGGCCTTAATAATAAGTAGTGTGGTATCCCCGTCCTCTTTTTTTTCAACCTATCGGCATACTGGTAAGAGAAATAGATCAAACCATTTGTAATTAATAAAATACATATATATTATAGAAAAAATAATTCAATATTTAATAAGTGCTCTAGATATCTTAGAAATTGATTTTTCCCTTAGATTCAAGGTGTAGAGTTCTTGCTTGATTTGCACAAATAATTTATAAGAGTATCTTTCGACATAGGATGTATTAATTATAATATTTATATGGTTCTGTAGATCGTTTTGGAGTAGAGGACTTGGAACTATGGGAGTTGGAACTTTTACAAGTACGGTAAGTGGGAATACATTGTTTAACAATTATTTAATATATTTGGTGTGTGTCCCTTTGCAAATATTGTAATTGATTGAATGTTTTGTATGTGATGCTTATATATGTATGTAAATATATACAATATAGTTGTATGCATTGATTTTATTGATGTTGTGCATTAGTGAGCTAACTAGTTTTATGAAACTAGCTAGATTATATATAAACAACGATTGTTTGCATGTAACGAACTCGATGTGAAGTTTATATGAAGTTGGCATAAAAATCATTTTTTTCATATGGTTAATGAGATGCGTACACATGTGTCGTGACTTGAATATTGGTCTTGTGCATATGACATAGTTATTGTATTGGTTGAAACATTGGGCACATAGTTTTCGTTGGTTATACAAGTTTCAACTATATTTTTGGCACATAGGTTACATGCATCTTATATGTCAATACCGGTATAATTATGGAAAGTTAAGTGAATCACAACACAGGCTAGTAGTATAGACCCGCTGGGGTTATTACACGTGCCATATGGCAACCTCACCGCAGGTCAATATCGGTTCTCCCTACCATGGGCTATTAATAGTGGCGTTTTTTTATGTCAACCGAGCTAAAGGTGTCAACCGTACTTAGCCGTAATTCACTAGTCTTCCATCACATGAAAATATATTTTTTCTAAATTATTGCATATTCATTGGATGAGGTTGGTTATTTCGGCAAAATAATCGATTTATTGTGTTTATTTGCTATAAGTTATTATTATATTTGTTGTTTAGTATAATACCTTTCCTTATATAACTTGCTAGACATCATAGTTATTCCTCTTACTGAGTGTTATAACCCATCCACCTGTTATGTGGCTGCTAATCAAACCGTTGGTTTTATACCTAAATGGAGAAGCTTTCAAGTTAATTAAGAAAATGGCGATTTGGTTGTGGAATTTAAGGTGTGCTTATGAATATTTGTGATTGTATATATATCGCCGGCAGTTTTTTTTATTGAGATAGGCCTTACAGTCTTTTTTAGGAGAAGATTGTGGCATGACACGCTTGGAATTTTTAATTTATATATGTCTGAGTTTGGGGCGTGACAATAAAGCATCATATACACCGGTCATGTTTCATAGCTCTGTAAGAGATAAAAACACACTAAATAAATAACGAGATAACAAGAAACCCATTTTCTACCGGTACAAAACGACTCACTTCAGGCTGAAGGCCCATGGCTAAACACCTTGTTGAAAATCCCTGTATGGATTCGGGAGAGGCAAGGATATTCCCTAAAGGTCGTTCAGTGAGGACGAGAATTGTGTGTGCCTGTAAATAGTGTCGTAGTTTCCTGGACGTGATGACAAGCGCGGGGACTATTTTTTCTATGGCCGGGTATCTGGTTTCCGCGTCCTTGAAAACATGGCTCACATAGTAAACCGGTTTCTGCGTTCCTTCGAACTCTTTGACGAGCACTGAGCCTCGGGCTTGGTCAGAGACGGCCAGATATAGTAACAGCTCGTCACCTTCGACCGGTCTGGTGAGAAGTGGTGGGATCGCGAGGTGTGCCTTGAGTTGTTCTAAAGCGTATTGGCATTCCTCGGACCATTTAAACCTAGGGATTTTTCTTAGGGCTCTGAAGAAAGGAAGGCATTTTTCCCCGGATCTGGACATAAAGAGACTTAAGGCAGCCACCCTCCCGGTGAGTCGCATGATATCGACATTGCTTTTGGACGGTCGACATGTTGATGATAGCGCTGATCTTCTCTGAGTTTGCCTCGATTTCTCGGTAGGTAATCATGAATTCAAGGAATTTTCCGCTTGTGATGCCGAACGCGCATTTGGCTGATTCAGCTTCATCTTGTATTTTTGCAGGACGTCGAATGTTTCGGCGATGTCTGTTGTGTGTCTGGCCGATGAGACAGATTTCACGAGCATGTCGTTGACGTAGACTTCCATGTTTTTTCCAATTTATGGTCTGAATAGTTTGTTAACCAGTCGCTGGTACGTGGTTCCGGCGTTCCTGAGTCCGAAGGGCATTAGCTTGTAGCAGTATACTCTCCGATCCGTGGTAAAGGCTGTCAGCTCTTCGTCGGCCAAGTTCATTCGGATCTGATTATAACCGGAGAAAACGTCCATGAAGCTTAGTAATTCGTGTCCGGCCGAGCTGTCTACTAGCTTATCTATCCAAGAAAACGGGTAGTTGTCTTTGGGGCAAGCCTTGTTCAGGTCCGTGAAGTCGACACACATGCGTCATTTCCCGTTTACTTTCTTGACCATCACCACGTTTGCCAACCAATCCGAGTAGTCCAGGTTCCTGATGAAGTCGGCAACGAGCAATCGGTCCACTTCCTCCTCTATCGCCTTTTGTTTTATTGGCGCGAAACTTCTCTTCTTTTGTCGGATTGGCTTGGCTTTCGGATCGACCCCGAGCTTGTGGGAGATCATCTTGGGATCAATCCCGGGCAGGTTCGTCGGCGTCCAAGCGAACACATCCGAGTTGTTCCGGAGAAACCGGACCATGTCTTCGCGGACGTCCCCCGTCAAGAAAGAGCCGATCTGGACAATCCGTCCATCGACCGCTTCTATGAAGGAAACTTCCTCTAACGCTTCCATCAGGGCGTCTCGGATTTCCTTTTGGTCGTCGCGTGTGTCTAAGGTGCCCTGGGGATCATGGGTATCTTCAAAATCGTCGCCCTGCTCCCCGGCGGGAGATGTTGAGGCAAAACAGATCCTGGCAGTTTGCTGATCTCCATAGACGCTAAGGTAATATCTGAGCCCGAAGCGCGTTTAAGATGGGGCGTCCCAGGAGGATGTTATAGGACGACGGGATCTTTGACAACGAGGAAGTTCACCGATATGGTTCGCGTTTTGCCTACATCCCAAATGTTAAGGAGGAAGGTCATCAAACTCTCGGCCGGAATGGAATGGTTGGTGAAACCAGAGAGGACGTGAGTGGTCGATTGGAGATCGGAGGGACCTAATCCTATACGCTGGAAACAGTCGTAGAACAAGATATCCGCTGAGCTTCCTGAATCGACCAATATTCTCCGGACCTCGTTCTAGTGAACTCAGGCTGCTGTCTCAAAGGGTCATTGTGTGGGAGTAATATGTCGTGAAGGTCTTCAACGGTGAAGGTGATCGGATCATCCTTCCTGTGCTTCTATTGGGTGGATCACTTATGGCCATGACTGGTAGGGGCGGCGGTCTCCCTCACTGTCCAGAGTCGGATGCATCGAAATGACCATGATCTGTCCGATAGTTAACTCCCCAGGAGGGGGTTGGTCTTTTTGCTCTTGTTCCGCCTACCGCTTGTCTCATAGATATTTCGCCAGGTGGCCAGAGCGGCTCAGTTTCTCAATATAGTCATGGAGTTGCTTACAACTCTCGGTCGGGTGCCCCTGCGACCTATGGTAAGCGCAATACGGGCTCCGGAGCCGCTTGCCCGCCCTTTGGGTTGCGGGCGGGAGCTTGAAAAACCTCTCTCCTTTAGCCTCCTCTAGCAGTTTTATCTAGGAGATGATTAGAGGAGTGTACTCATGGAATCTCGGGAAATAGGGTTTTGGACGGTCAACTTTCTTTTTGTCCTCTCTGTCCCTTTTTCAGTCTGCTTGATCACCCGGGGGCAGGTTAGCGTTCACCTCTGACTCGAGTTAAATCTCTCACTCGGTCCATACTTTTACTTCGGCCATAGTCCTAGATTGCGCTAATGCAAAAGAGCGGAGCCACTCTTTGTGCCTAAGACCTGACCTCAAGGCGATGATAACCGTTTCGTCGCGATGCTCGGGAACCTCTAGAAGGGCATTGTAGAAGCGGATGACGTACCCCTTGAAGGATTCCTTGTCTCCGCTCTTTATGGTAAACAGACAGTCGACCGTCTTTTTTTGCCGTCGGTTACTGACGAAATGACTGAGGAATTGGGTCGTCAGCTCGTCAAAGGTCGAGATGAGTGCGGTGCGAGCCATCGGAACCAATCTCGGCAAGCCCGAATGAGAGTGGTGGGGAAGGCTCGGCATTGAGCCACGTCTAAGTTGTCTTGGAAACTCATGCCTGCCGTAAATGCGTCCAAATGGTCCTTCGGGTCGGACTTTCTGTCAAAGAGGGCCACTTTGGACAGTTTGTTCCTGGACGAGGCACGCTCAGCTAGTAGATGTTCGGTAAAGGGCCTTGTGAGTGAGTCAGCGGAGTACTTCGTGTTGGATATATGTATGCCCTAGAGGCCATTATATGATAGTGTATGTACTGATGTGTGTGTGTATTCAGAGGACAGTCTTGCTCGACATGATAGTATGCTATCTGGTTGCTCTTTATCATATGTTCACTTGATCATGCTTTTACTCATTTGATACATGTTAATAAAGCCCTTAGGATATTTGCTTGACTACTGGGATTATGATGTGGATCATACTAGTGGGACACCTGTAGTTTATAAGCATATCCTTGAAATATTCCTAGTTGTAGGTATATCGAGACAGGGCATCGATATTCCAAAGTAGACTAGCGTATACCATTCTTGTTCCATATGATGGGCGATGGATGATCCCATATCCATCTGGTGTGGTGACACCAAACATTGTATACGGGTGCTCAGTAAGACTGGTACACTGAACGGACTCGCCGAGAACTCCTATGTGGTATTATATCATACGTCGGATAGCAGTTCTCAGGTGACACTGGTACAGGTTAGTCTGTAGACCCGAGATCGTCATAGAGTCTTGTGTGTCCTCCCACTGTACTTTGATCTCCACCCTACTACGGCTCTACTGAGTCGTACAAACAGGTGGATTTTGGGTACAGTCCCGAAGCACATGGAGGCGATGAGCGATAGGAGGGGTATCGTCTCTCCCGGTATTGGGGGTTGATGTTGCGCTATGCACGATTGGCTATAACAGGAAGTCCCTGGCCAGGGCTACTGAGATATTACTGATAAGTGTTATCAGTAGTTTCTCGATCTGTTGTAGACCATATACCGGCATGACTTATTGAATTATTAGGATCGACGTTACCATCCCTAAACTCGATATGCATCATATCTGACGAAGAGACCGGACTGTACGGTAAGTGTTGCCAGTTGGATTGACGGGAGTTTTGACAGGTTCGCTTGTTCTTCTTCTGATCGCTCAATACCCGGATGGCCGTTACGTTTAGCTGACCGCTTGCGGCTTGTAGGTGTTTGATGTGATCATCACCTACTGCCGGCGTATTGACGAGTCTTAGAGTCCCACACAGGAGTTTCCTGGCTCAAGCGAAACGATGTGGTGTACATATGAGATATGTGCGGGAGCTCGATTAAATACGTGTATTTGATACCGTGTTTTAATCGGGCGTTTACTATTGGTCGGGTCGTATGAGATATGACCGGTTTATTAAATCAAGTGTTGATTTAATATTGACTTTTATCTCATTTAAATAAACCTTTTTCTTTATGATGGATGCATGGATGTATATGTACATGTTGATGTGCATACACACATACATACATGCATTTGTATCATGGTTGATGATGCAACAAAGATGGCAATATAAGAATTACATGGAAAGTAAATATATTTATATATTAGAATGAGAAAAAGAAAATTGATATTAAATCATGGTCGACTATTCTTTACTTGACCTAGCTTAAACCATGGTTTCATTTTCATTTGTTATTTTTCTCTCATTCTAAAATATCTAGATATTTATTGACCATGGTTTGAGATGAGATATTTATCTATCATATTTATCTTTCTCTCATTATCATTATCTTTTATACAAAAGAAAAATGAGCTCAAGGATGCCATCTTCTTCTTCCTCTCTCTAGCTCTCTCTTGAGTTTCCAAAGTAAATGAGGGTAAAAGAAAGAAAGAAAGAGTTTTTATATGAGAACATAACCATATCATCACACTACACTTGTTTAGCCCATTGGTGTAGTTTGTTTGCTTTATCATCATTGCGATCTAGTGGAGCAAGGAGCTTTGAGCAAAGGTACTCCAGATGGATCATCGTGGACGTGGAGGAAGTTCAAGCTAGCTCGTTCAAACCCTAGGAGATCCAAGGAGTTGCGAGGAGGTCTACAAAGGTTGTATCTCTCCCCACTTAGTGTTAGATACTAGCTAGTATATGATACTAGAACTTGTTACTCTAAATATTCTAATTCGATTCCTAGGTTTGTTTGTTTAACACCTCATAAATTTTTAATATGGCATGTGTGATACTTGCAAAACCCTAGGTGAGGTGCTAAAGAAACCCTACAGTGGTATCAGAGCCAAGCTAGAATTTTAGACGATGTTAGATATTACGAAAACGAAACAAACACGAAAAATACGGATTTCTGGAAACCCCGAATCTGATCTCTGTCGATTTTTAAATGACCCAGAAAAATTATTTAAACAACTGCAGAAGTTAGCATGGGAGACCACTAGAGCACATAAGAAAAATGGGGACCATCCCTCGGTTTTGAACCGAGCACCTACCCCAAAAAACCGGGGAGGCCGGCCCTATGATGTCCCTTGTGCCCCGTTTTCCTTGTGTGCACTGGTGTGTTGGTTTTGGGTTTCCAGGGATTGTTTGTTAAGCTTAATTTTTCATGTGATGATTATTGTGCTTATGGGCTATTTCGTAGTGTTTCGTAGTCGTAAATTTAACATTGTATTGGTAACTTTGACAATGTTTAACAGTTCGAACAGATTTTCAAACCCCACATTATCACCCCCTCTGAAATTTTCAAGTGTTGTAATTTTCCAAGTTGATTATATTCAATAAGTAGTGCGAGTATTCCTATGGACCCTCTAGAAGAATATACTAACCTTAACTCGATTCTATGCCCACGGAACCGCGATCGAACATTAGGGTTTGCCGTAGTTCCGTGGTGTCATAGGTGAGACATTGGTTAACTCCTTCTACGGCTGGACCATAGACACTGCGGCACGTTTTTTGAGTACTTTCAACTTCGCTCAAGTGTTGAGCTCTCGGGGTAACTTGTGGGTGTTTATTGATTTGATCGAAACGTTTAATATCGTCATGATATATCTGAATGTGATTGTTTTTCACTTTCTTTTCTGTGACCGTAAGCGTAGTATGTGGTGTATCGCCGGTTTCCTTGCTATACATCAACGACAATTGGGATACGCATACTTGCTTACATTGATGACATGTGATGTTATGTGTTGCTAAGATATGTTGTACAGGATCGTCGTGATTGAATAGCCGGGGGTTTTATGTGAGATGAGAGTTTTTATTTTCATTCATGTAAAATTCAATTGTATGTAATATTCTTTTATTTGGGGCACTTACGGGTTGAGGATGATGTCACCATTGTTGTATATTATTTACTTTTCCGTATTAGGATAGACCCAAGGAGGGGAGCAAAGGTGACCGAGTTCTAGGGTTCAGTGGGAGGCCATCTTGAGGAGTCGAGACCGGGTCTCCTAAACTCTAGAATTTGTAGGGTCACTTGCCGCTCTCGTAGGGGACTTAGGGTGTGGGCCTGGCCATTTATCGCGACCGTAGAATCCGTATTTTCTATTGCTGGCTAAATACTAAATACGGACCTCCTAGATATCCTATATTTTCATATGTGCTTCTGCTGTGTTTGTTCTGTGATGAGATCACTTTACATGTTGAGACGAATGCTATTATATATATGATATATAATAAACGTTGTTTATGTTTTACATCCGCGCTAGTCCCGTCCCGCTATGCCTTTAATTAAGTAACCTAACGGTGCATAACGGGACACCGTGACGAATGCGAATGGCATAAGCGTACGTTATATTTTCGTTTCTTTCTGTGATGGCTTTAGGACTTAAACGATGGGACTACATTAATAAGATTAATGTAAAAAAAAAAAATGAACCTAAAAAGATGTTGTAGAATCGGATTTGAAACCCACTCGGCTTTTTATGGAAAAGCAAGTTTTCAAAGTGCGGAGATTAAGCCACTCCTTTTAAACCCATTTGATTCCACAACGATATCAAGTTCAAAGCGTTAAAAGTTTTCTTAAAAACTATCCGCAGCCCTCCGTCATTTTAGGAAGTATAGTACTTAGTATTCGTGCTGGGTATTTTGACTTTAGTTAAGGCGCAGTGTACGGTTGCTAAGTGATGCCTTCCTACACCGCATATGATGCGGATTAGTTAGGACATTCATATGATTATGTTGACTTTAGTTAAGGGTCATGTGGGTGGGTCTAGTTAATCACGAAATGACGGGAAGAACTTGACTAGTACTTATGATATGTTGACCATAGTTAAGGTCATGAGTGCTAGGGGTAAAAACAATATCGAGAGTTTCAAGAGTTGAAATTTGCAATGAGATTGCATACCTTCTATATGATAGTAGGATCCCGATCCCACTGTGAGCAAGAGTTGCTCCCGGGAGAGTTTTGCACTTTACAATTAGCTAACCCATTAGGTGTCTAGAAAGGTGTCAACGAGGCTACGCCTCTGGAAAAACGAGGTTTATTCTAATTAGGTCCGTGCGAAAGCACGGGGAACCTCCCTCAAAGTACCGGCACTGGCCTGGCTGAACGGTTAACGAAGTTGTAGAATGTAATTAATCCCGGCTAGTTTTCTTTTTAAAAGGTTTTAAAGAAAATTTGATAAAATAGTGGGAGACATCGATTAGACAAGATAATAACAAATCTGATCTTTGCAAGAGCTTTTACTGAGTGTATTCTTTTCTCTCTCTTAATGGCAGATACCAATGACAGGCCTTAAGCTTCTACTAGATAAAAACAAGCTGACCGGACCAAACTACAAAGACTGGCTGAGGAACATAAACATTGCTCTAACATATGATAAAGTATCATATGTCCTCACTTCCAAAGCCCCGCCCACCCCAGGACCTGAATCTTCCACCGCGGATAGGGAAATCCGCAAAACGTGGGATATTGACTGTGCTACGGCCAAATGCCTCGCGCTTGCATCGACGGATTACACATCAAAAGCAACACGAGCATATGGACATCCAATCCATTTTTCTCCATACAAAAGATATGTATGGAGAGCAATATCGGACCCTGAGATATGAAGTATCTCGAAAGTTGTTTCAGATGCGGATGGCTCCTGGCACATCAGTAGGCGATCACGTTCTGAAGATGATCTCTTATAGAGGAGCTTGAGGACCTCGGGTGGACAATGGATAACGAACAGTATACTGATATTGTTCTTCAGTCTCTTCCCTCCGCCTTTACTCCATTCATAGTGAACTTCAACATGCATGACATGGAGAAGTCACTACCCGAACTTCTTAGTATGTTAAGAAGTGCGGAGAGCACGCTGAAAGCGAAGTCCCCCTCTCTGCTTATTGGACAATTTTCCTCTTCCTTCCCAAAAGCCAAGGCCAAGGGAAAGAATAAGAAGAAGTTCACCAAGCCAAGAGGAGGAATCAAGAAGGCGAAGAGAAAAGACAAACCCAAAGCTGCGGAGTCGGGGAAGGGAGAATGTTTCCACTGCAAGAAGGCGGGACACTGGAAGCGGAACTGTACTGAGTACCTTGAACTCAAGAAAAAGAAGCATGGTGATGCTTCAGCTTCAGGTGTGTTCGTGACTGAAAACTGTTTTTCTATTAACTCTGCTTCCTGGGTATTAGATACCGGTTCGGATTCTCATATTTGCAATTCTGTGCAGGCGTTGAGAAATAGCAGAGTTTTGAAGACAGGTGATCATACTCTCCGGGTTGGAAATGGTTCCAATGTACAAGCAGTTTCAATGGGAGAGTATCACCTAGGGTTGCCGTCGGGTTGTATATTGGTTTTGAACCCATGTTATTTTGTACCAGAAATGCTATGTAATATTATATCTGTTTCCTTGTTAGACAATGAAGGATATCATTTTGCTGTGTAACACAATGTTATGAACATTAAACTAAATCAAGAGTTGATTGGTTGTGGTACGCTAAATAACGGGATATACGTCCTTAATCAGCACACAGTTTTCAACATTGAACACACAAATAAAAGAAAATTTTTAGATATAAATAAAGCTTTTCTTTGGCATTGTAGACTTGGTCATATTAATGAAACAAGACTAAGCAAGCTTCAAAAAGATGGATATTTAAAACCTTTTAAGTATAAATCTTATGCAACTTGTCAGTCTTGTATCAAAGGTAAAATGACCAAAACTCCGTTTAGTGGACACGGAGAAAGAGCTACTGAGCTCTTGGGCCTCATACATAGTGATGTATGTGGACCAATGTCTACACATGCAAGAGGCGGTTTTTCCTACTTCATAACTTTTACTGATAATTTCTCAAGATTCGGTCATGTGTTTTTGATAAAGTATAAGTATGGAGCTTTCGAGAAATTCAAGGAGTACAAACTTGAAGTAGAAAAACAAACAGGAATGAGCATCAAGATACTTCGATCAGATCGAGGTGGAGAATACCTTAGTACTGAGTTCTTGAACTTCCTAAAAGCGAATGGGATTCTCTCTCAGCTCACTCTCCATTACACACCACAGCACAACGGTGTGTCAGAGCGGCGAAATCGTACCCTATTAGATATGGTGCGATCGATGATGAGTGATTCTAAGTTACCTCTCTCCTTTTGGGGGCATGCATTGGTGACTGCAGCTTTTCTGTTAAACAAAGTTACAACCAAGACCGTGTCTACCGCTCCATATGAGATATGGTATGGGAAGAGACCATCTCTTAAACGAATTAAGATTTGGGGTTGTCCAGCTTTTGTCAGAAAGCAGAATCCAGACAAACTCGAGACACGATCGGTCAAATGTATATTTGTGGGATATCCAAAACATTCGTTTGGGTATCTTTTCTACCACAAGAAAGAACAAAAGGTGTTTGTTTCTCAGTATGCCACATTTTTAGAAAATGAGATTTTTCCAAATGATGTTGATGGCAATATGGTAGATCTAGAAGAGGTTCTAGAAACACAAGTTACAAATGACGACTTGGCTGAACCGGATGTTGCAACAGAATCTAATGAACCTCAGCCACTCTGTAGATCTGGCAGGACTTCTCGCCCACCGGAGAGATACTACGATTTTCTCATTGATAATGATAGAGAAGATTGCGTCATGGATGATGATGACCCTGCCAGTTTTCAGCACGCTATCACGAGTGGTGACTCTATGAAGTGACTGGATGCCATGAGATCCGAAATGGAGTCCATGTACACCAACAAAGTATGGACTTTGGAGGATGTACCCTCTGGGATAAAACCTGTAGGCTGCAAATGGATCTTTAAAAGAAAGATCGGTGTAGATGGACAGGTGGAGACCTATAAGGCAAGGTTGGTAGCGAAAGGCTTTCGTTAAAGACCAGGACTGGACTATGACGAGACTTTCTCTCCGGTAGCCATGCTTAAATCCATTCGGATCCTACTTGCTATTGCTGCTCACTACGACTATAAAATCTGGCAGATGGACGTTAAAACTGCATTTCTAAATGGTGATTTAGAGGAATGCGTTTATATGGATCAGCCAGAAGGTTTCATTGATAGTGGGAGCAGCGGGAAAGTATGTAGGTTGCTTAAATCCATTTATGGATTAAAGCAGGCATCACAGAGTTGGAACATCTGTTTTGATGATGTTATCAAAGAGTTTGATTTCATCAAAAATCTAGATGAACCTTGTGTTTATAAAAAGACTGTAGAAAGAACTGTCGCATCCTCGTATTGTACGTGGATGACATTCTTCTAATAGGAAATGACATCCCTATGCTACATTCGGTCAAATCATTCTTATCACAAAGGTTCTCCATGAAGGACCTGGGTGATGCAACGAACATATTGAGCATACGGATCTATAGGGATAGATCCAAACAGTAATTGGGATTGTCCCAAACCAAGTACATCAACACCATCCTAAAGAGGTTTAGTATGGAAGACTCCAAGCGGGGTACCTTACCCGCTTGCCACGGAGTCACTCTCTCTAAGGACGATTGCCCAAAGTCTGATGAAGAGAGAGCTCGGATGAGCATTATTCCCTACGCTTCAGCCGTAGGATCAATAATGTATGCGATGATGTGTACACGCCCTGACGTTGCTTATGCACTGAGTGTGGTAAGCAGGTATCAGTCAAACCTAGGAGAGAATCACTGAACTGCTGTGAAGAACATTCTTAAGTACTTACGAAGGACTAAAGAATTGTTCTTGGTGTATGGTAACGGGGATCTCCAAATGGAGGCCTTTACCGATTCGAGCTTCCAGAGTGATAAGGATGACAGCAAGTCTATCTCAGGGTTTGCATTTACCCTCAATGGAGGGACGGTGAGTTGGAAGAGTTCCAAACAGGATACCGTTGCAGACTCTACGATGGAAGCTGAGTACATCGCTGCAAATGATGTTGCTAAGGAAGTCGTCTGGATGAGGAAGTTCATCTTGGAGTTAGGAGTAGTTCCAACCATTATTGATCCAATACCTTTGTATTGTGACAATAATGGGGCTATGGCGCTGGCCAAGGAGCCCAGGCCCCATCAGAAGTCCAGACACATCCTGAGACGATATCATTTGATCCGGGAGATAGTTGATCGCCACGAGATCGAGATTAAGAGAGTAGATACAAAGGACAACACTGCGGATCCATTCACCAAGGCCCTCCCTCAGCCGCAGCATGAGCGACTTTTTGAGATGTTGGGTATGAGATACGCCAATAATTGGCCTTAGTGCAAGTGGGAAATTGTTGGATATATGTATGCCCTAGAGACCATTATATGATAGTGTATGTACTGATGTGTGTGTGTGTGTATATATATATATATATATATTCAGAGGACAGTCTTGCTCAACATGATAGTATGCTATCTGGTTGCTCTTTATCATATGTTCACTTAATCATACTTTTACTCAATTGATACATGTTGATAAAGCCCTTAGGATATTTGCTTGACTACTGGGATTATTGTAACATTTCAAAAAAAAAAATTATTTTTGGGAATTTTTATAATTTAATATTATTTTATTGAATATTTTAATATTTTGGTATAATTAAATACAGAAAAATTTGGAAAAATTACGGAAAATTCTAAAATAGGGTATTTTATGGAATTATGCCATTTTTAAGTTTTTATGATCATTTATATGCTAATTTAGTGCTAATCGCGATTAAAAATCGCTAATCGGCTTTTTAGCAATTTTGTGCAAAACATGCACATATCTTTTTTCTTTTTTACACTTGTGTTACATTTTCACCATGGGTTGTTTTGGGGTTACTATTTGAGTGAGAAGGGTTTTAAGGAAAAGAAAAAGAAAAAGGGGTTGAAATTTGAATATAATATGAGGTATGGTGAGAGAGAGAGGTATGGGTTTTACTTTGACCAAAGACTTAGCATTTTCTCTTCATTCTTTCCCTTATTTCTCTCCCTCTTTCTCCATTGCTATTGCTGCTCCTGCTCCTCATTTTCCCCCATCTCCAAGCCACAAAAACACCTCTAAAACAACTCCAAAACCCCACTCTCATTTCATTAAAGGTGTGCACAAGCTCAAGACCTACACATTGGACCAAGAAAGCAAGGATTTTGGCCACTAGGGGCAACTCAAGAAATTCTTGAGTTGCCAAATGAGGTAATTACTGAACCATTAGCTTAGTTTTTGTATTACATACACCCCCATACTAGTTTAGAATCGATATTGTGTGATTTGGTGGACTTAAGGAAAACCTAGTTAGGGTTTGAGGGAAATTTGAGTTATGATGTGAAATTGAGCTCAGTTGAGGTTATATAAACATCCTAGTGCATGAATTGAGACCCAAACCTGAGACTTAAGACCCGGAATACGGATTTAGAAACCGATATCGGAAAATTTGTGAAATCTGTGAAGGTTATATTGAATCTGCTATCACCCCGAGACTCTGAAAATTATTTTGGATGGACAGTGACATGTGCAGGCACCCAGGAAGCTACCACCTAGACCCTAACCCCTAACTCTTTTTCCCGACCGTAAATTTAATCCTATTGGCCGCAATTTGCGGCCATACCTGGACCATATTGTGTCGTTTTGGTTCTGTAGCTCCTACATGTATAGATTAGGCCCCTGGCATGTGTAGATTTGTCTAATTTGGCCTAGGGTAAAATCTGGAGCCTATTTCCTTAGTTGCTGTTTTGGATTCGTATTTCCGTATTCCGTATTTTTATTTCTGAATTTACGTATTGTGTTTTACCTCGACTACTTGGCGTTTATACGACGATATCGAGAATTGATTGATGGTTTTGAAAGCGTATCCATAGGTTCTAACATATAGGCCCCTTAGCGTATCGTTTTGGGTTTCGTGTGTCGCTTTAGTTTTGACTTGGTTTTAATGCGCATATACGATACTTTGATGTGTAGGTACCCCATGAAGACTTCGGGACGACAAGAAAGCGCGCGGCGACGTCGACAAATGAAGACGCAAAGTGAGTAGATTATATCTACGGGGGAAGTCGGGTGGATGGCGTATAGCACCCCCGCAGTCCGAAGTTGATATACTATATATATTATATATATGATAGTTATAGAATGTCATGGATATTGTGTTAGGTGTACTATGGTTGGATTAGGGTATAGAAGTAAACTAGTATAGTTCCTAGTCGCGAACCCTAGAATAGGTTACACTCACACGCACCCTTGCATATTCATTATACTTGCACTGTGTTTGATGATGATATTGGATGACATTGGAGATGAGTCGATAATATTGGGCATTGTGCCGTGAGATCGGTGATGTGATGTGATTCGTATTTGGGATACGACATGTGATCTCTAGCGGGCCTTTGGACGTGTGTTTACACACGCAGTGATGGATGGTATCGATTTGTACTAGACTTAGATCAGTACCCCAGATTATGTGATATGATGATAAGGATACCAGATAATTGATGAGCTGATTGTGATATTGACCCGTACCCAGCTATTGGGATGCCGTACGACGATGTACCGTACGAGCTTATAATGATGATAGATCCGCACTCATGACTCGAGGATGTCTTATGATATACTGTATCGTACGCGACACTATTGAGGCGGGATCACCGACTATTATATCTATATATATATATATATATCGACTCAGATTTAGGTGGTTTCCATACCCCTCCCGACTGACTTGATACTTAGATCTGTAGTTTGCATAATAGATGTCAGACTAGACCCGAGTCATACCTATTTCAAAACTAACGAATCGGGATTATCTTAAAGACGGGTAAAGGGATTCTACGGGTATTTTCAAAAGACGTATCTATTCTTAAAAACACCGTAACCCTTATTTTACCAAAACCCCGATTCGTCTTATTTCAAATGGCACCACTGCATGACATATACATATTGATGTAGATTCTTCACTGTTGCGTTGATTTATTCGATTCCGCATTTTCATTGCTATTCGCATCGCATTGCATGTGTTTATTTCTATATTGCAATCATGCTGTTAGGACACCAGCACCATTATCGATGATGCATATGTTCCACGTACACTTGCTTGCCGGCTCACACACTTCATCATCGATAATTGTCATGTCACTACACGGTAGTATTATTGCATCAGGATATGACCCTTGTATGTGCATACTATTATTCCATGTTGCATGATATACTGTTATACTTGCATTTCATTTATATGTCACATACATCATGTTTTCTGATTATGCGCATTGAGATGTGTTGTTTCCATGATATTTCTGGATTTGGGAACCGTGGATATTTCAAAGAGATTATGTAAATGTTTCAAAAACCCGGTTCCCTTGATATAATATTTCAGGACGTCCACCATGTGTTTTCTCGTTGCTGAGAGCGACATGTGAAACCCGAATCGAGGAGTGGACGAGGCCGATTGCGGATACATGGTGGACCCGGTATGGTACCCCGGGGCGAGAATGGATCCGTCGCGCAGTAGGCGATGAGCCTGGCAGAGGGACCACCACTACCTACCGGTGATTGTATTTGAGCTCGGCGGATATCCGGAAGATACCGACCGGAGTTGAGAGATGGACATGGGCTGACCCGTGCTGCCGGGGCCGAAGGCCGATACCGCAGACGGAGCCCCATATGGATGAGGATTTACGTGCCGATGCTAGGTACAGGTTTTATTATGTTTCCATGTTTTGATTATATCCTCATATTTACATGCATGATGCTTATTGTCATTGGGTGACAGGTGGACGGGATCCACACATATACAGACATTGATCACATACAGACTTTGATTACATTGATCATACTTCATTTGTATATATAACTGGGTATGAGGGCGCTGTTATATATACCCTTACACCAATATTAATGGAATGGGACGCTAATATATGTGTATTGATATCCATTTGATACTTCATCATATTTACTTCATGCAGACATACCCTATATTTATGACATGTTATTACCCGAGTACTTGGCACTACATACATGTTTAGATGTTACATTGCCACCTTATCATGTTTCAGACTTATCCTTTTGAGGTTTATATATTTAATCGTATTGACCTAGGATTATGTCATGCATTCGATTTCTGCTTGTAGATATTTTCTATTCACGAGTTGGCAACTCACCCCCGTTGTGCCACAGTTCTTGCAGGTTTTGCCGTACAGGTTCCATAGCGGCATTTCTGGCACACTGCTTCCTTTGAGGGTGAATTGCTTTTGGTAGGTGGGTTCTTTTGCATCAGAACCCCATTGTACATGTATTATTCTTTTGTATCTAGAAATTCCATCAACCAAAACTTGTGTATTGTTTCAGACTTAGACACTAGTAATGTATTATTCAACCTTAGAGTCGCGTGTAGTAGTATTACGGTTTTCATGTTATTTGAGTTTCTTTGTGAATTTTGATCCTCGCCTTTCGGCGTTGTATATTATTATTGCTTGTGTGGTTGTGACCGTCGATTGACGAAGAGCTAGCTCCCGGTTGGGGATGCCTTTTATTCATTGCATATATATTATTTATGTTGTACCCCGTTCGGGGCCAGTATTTACAAAGGAAACTCTGCCGAAATTTTTAGAAAAGGCTACACATTTTAAAAATGCATTTTCGGCTTATTTATTTAAAATCTTTGATTTCAAAATATGTTTCTTTGCTTATTAAAAACCAGTTTTCTTTATTTACTCTTAAAATGGTTTTGGATTTCTGGGCTTTTGGCTTACTTGGATCAGATGGAGTCCTATAGACTTCATATGGTTCAAGGGCCAGTCACGTGCTCTTTCGGGTCGTGACAAAGTTGGTATCAGAGCGTTAGGTTAACCTTGGTTCGAGTCTAAGTTTGACTATGTGGAGCCTAGGGCGTTTATATATATACGGAACTTAGGCTTGACCTTACGGAACTTAGACTTAGTCGAGGGGGTATTAGACCCGAACTTTCGTCACGTAGAATGACCCTTGGTTGATGGAATAGGTGACTTCAGTAGAGTGACGTACTGTGTGTATGTTCCGTGGCAAACTTACGACACGCCACTCCGCTTAAGGAACCTTAGGATGTACATTTTCTTGCACAGTATTATATTCATTCCTATGATCTATCCTCATCGATACTGGTTATGATTTTGCTACCACGATCACACGGGCAGAGAGAGCTACGGCTAGAGTTGCGTCAGCTTGAACTCGTCGCAGACGAGGACTGACCAGGACGTGATTTCAGAGACATACGAATGCATATAGAGGTGTCGTTTTATTGTGTTTTCGCGGCATGAGCGTTTGACAGATCGCTTTCACGAGATTTCTCGGATGTGCTGATCAGTACCAGAGGATCGGGTTACTGCTAGAGGCCATCCAGGATGTGATGACCGTTGATATATCGCTTATTCAGGATGATTGAGGCGCTGTTCAGCGTACAGACGAATGAGCCAGTTGTTGCTGCAAATGACGAGATATTGCCCAGATGATTGGAGCTACTGCAGCATGGGTATATACTTAAAGATATGATGGAAGCTCGCTAGTCACCCAAGGATGAATGACTAGGACAGGTGTTCGTTCGATTACCCCGATGCGAGGTCATCAGATAGATTGATTCCAGCTAGAGGCGACTTCACGCGGGTTCGTTGAGAGTCGATGGAGACGATCGAATGTCAGGAGCCCATTTTCCAAGTTTAAAGTATACGGAAAGACATGCAGGCGATTCTATGGACCCTCTAGAAGAATGAAACCCTAACTCGACATAATGACCGTGTGAAAGCCTTTGAACCTTAGGGTTTGCGGCAGTTCCGCGGCGCCATTAGTGAGGCTTGGGTTTGCCTTTCTACGGCTGGACCACCGAAGCTGTGGTATGTACTCGATACTATTAAACTGTACTCAAGATGTTGATCTCTTGGGGGATTATGAGGTTCTGACGAGTCGATCGAATGGTTCGACATCATTCAGATATTATGTGATGGGACACATTGCTTGGGAGACTTCAGATACGAGTATAGCCGTTGGAGCGCCGACCATGCAGCCACGATGAGACGAGTCCGAATCAGTCGACATTGAAGCAGAGTGAAGTAAAGAGTTCGCAAGAGATTTCGACGAGATGACGTTCCACTCCGCTGACATCAGAGATGCGATACGCACGCAGAGGCATTGTTTATGGATATATCTTCCAGAAAGAGGCGCAATGAGTATGCAGCCGTTCCGGAACAAGAATTAGCTTCAGCAATGGACGATGACTTCCGGGCAATTCGGCAGAAAAGAGATATGAGAGAGACTTCGGATGGACCGTAGCCGAGAACGTTGCAGTGCGCAGATAGAGACGTGACGTCGAAATAGACGATGATACAGACAAGCGGGACAAGAGGTTCGTGCGAGATGCTGACGAGTTGTTGCTACCCCCCGTTAAGATTAAAGGCCGGAGATGTCCACAAAGGCGTTGGGATGCGACCAGTTTCCGAGAAATGCTGTGCTGAGGACGCAGATGTCCAGAGAGCGAGAAGAGATTATGCAAGAGTACCAGCCTCCGTACAGTTCGGCATAGGCAAGATCGAAAGAGACCTTGAGCGGGATTCCTTCCAGGACACTGCTGCAATGATATTTGCACCCAGGATCAGATGGGTCACGTGCATTCAGAAAGCCAGAGGCCGACGCCCACAACATGCTTCTTTACGAGTGGTCGTGATGATTGACCGAGAAATGACCAGAGAAGTGCCAGAACGGAATCATCCCCGTTAGCACACCTGACAGGGCCGATGAGCCGATGGATTGCGAGATTGGTAATACACCGAGGAAATAAGAACCCAGAGACAGAGGACGCCAGACCGTGAGCAAAAGGCAAGTAAATATCTTGCGCAGCTAGCATTGGATGCACCGACACCTTCTCGATTTTGAAGGAGGGACTACCGACGACGGTATTTATGATTTGTGATTTTGTGATTCGATTATCACGTATCCGTCACCTTGGATTTCGGTATTTTGGGCGTTCTGTTTGCATGATTTAGTCTTGATGACTGAGTTTCATGATATTTGTTTTCTTGCACCATGGTTGCACCTACTGGGTATTTATATTTGCGCATAGTTATTACGATTGAGGTATTGATTGTGATTTCATGCCTATTTTATGCTGGTGATTTGATTTACGCTTCCAGCATAGTTTTCATGCACCTTTAGTGTTTTGATTTGATTTGTGCACGCTGATACATATGATTGTGAGCTTATACACTGCGGAATACCTGATTTGGATTGAGTCGTATTGTATACCGTCGATTTCGATTTTGATATTGATTTCTTGCACTCCGTGCATTTGATTTGGATTTTTGCGCATGTTGGGCGCATGTTTTGAGATACGATTTTGGTGCATACCAGATGCACTAAATCGGGATTCCTTGTGCATGTCAGATGCACCTGATCTTGCTGTCAAGCACACACGTTGCCTATGACGGATATTTCGTGCACACCCGTTGCACCTAGATGTTGTTTTGTGCACCTGTATGACACATATATGGATTTTGATTTCCTTGCGCACCAGACGCATAGGATATTTTTTTTTATATACATTTTGAGATTTATTCCTTATGGAGCATTACGTTTTTATGATATTTGCTATGTGTTTTCGTACTGAACGGGACTAGTGAGAGAACAGTACCCGCATACTTTTGCATGCATTTACTTTAGTTATTTACATATATAGCTTTCATGTATACATGTATAATTTTGATATACATCATACTGGTTTGTTTTGGATTTGACATTTGTATCTTATCAGGACTCCGATGATTGCGGGATGCTTGACGGAGTTTTGATTTTGAGCTCTCTGCTCATTACTTATAAGCATGCATTGCGCTATGATGCGTTTTATGTATTGATGATTTCGGAGCCCCGACAATTTGGATTTTTACTGAAATGTTTTAGAATTTGGGGGTTTAAATTTAAATTCGGGGACCGAATTTCTTTAAGGGGGGAAGATTGTAACATTTTTAAAAAATATATTATTTTTGGGAATTTTTATAATTTAATATTATTTTATTGAATATTTTAATATTTTGGTATAATTAAATACAGAAAAATTTGGAAAAATTACGGAAAATTCTAAAATAGGGTATTTTATGGAATTATGCCATTTTTAAGTTTTTATGATCATTTATATGCTAATTTAGTGCTAATCGCGATTAAAAATCGCTAATCGGCTTTTTAGCAATTTTGTGCAAAACATGCACATATCTTTTTTCTTTTTTACACTTGTGTTACATTTTCACCATGGGTTGTTTTGGGGTTACTATTTGAGTGAGAAGGGTTTTAAGGAAAAGAAAAAGAAAAGGGGGTTGAAATTTGAATATAATATGAGGCATGGTGAAAGAGAGAGGTATGGGTTTTACTTTGACTAAAGACTTAGCATTTTCTCTTCATTCTTTCCCATTGCTGCTGCTGCTCCTGCTCCTCATTTTCCCCCATCTCCAAGCCACAAAAACACCTCTAAAACAACTCCAAAACCCCACTCTCATTTCATTAAAGGTATGCACAAGCTCAAGACCTACACATTGGACCAAGAAAGCAAGGATTTTGGCCACTAGGGGCAACTCAAGAAAATTCTTGAGTTGCCAAATGAGGTAATTACTGAACCATTAGCTTAGTTTTTGTATTACATACACCCCTATACTAGTTTAGAATCGATATTGTGTGATTTGGTGGACTTAAGGAAAACCTAGTTAGGGTTTGAGGGAAATTTGAGTTATGATGTGAAATTGAGCTCAGTTGAGGTTATATAAACACCCTAGTGCATGAATTGAAACCCAAACCTGAAACTTAAGACCCGGAATACGGATTTAGAAACCGATATCGGAAAATTTGTGAAATCTGTGAAGGTTATATTGAATCTGCTATCACCCCGAGACTCTGAAAATTATTTTGGATGGACAGTGACATGTGCAGGCACCCAGGAAGCTACCACCAAGACCCTAGCCCCTAACTCTTTTTCCCGGCCGTAAATTTAATCCTATTGGCCGCAATTTGCGGCCATACCTGGACCATATTGTGTCGTTTTGGTTATATAGCTCCTACATGTATAGATTAGGCCCCTGGCATGTGTAGATTTGTCTAATTTGACCTAGGGTAAAATCTGGAGCCTATTTCCTTAGTTGCTGTTTTGGATTCGTGTTTCCGTATTCCGTATTTTTATTTCTGAATTTACGTATTGTGTTTTACCTCGACTACTTGGCGTTTATACGACGATATCAAGGATTGATTGATGGTTTTGGAAGCGTATCCATAGGTTCTAACATATAGGCCCCTTAGCGTATCGTTTTGGGTTTCGTGTGTCGCTTTAGTTTTAACTTGGTTTTAATGCGCATATACGATACTTTGATGTGTAGGTACCCCATGAAGACTTCGGGACGACAAGAAAGCGTGCGGCGACGTCGACCAATGAAGACGCAAAGTGGGTAGATTATATCTATGGGGGAAGTCGGGTGGATGGCGTATAGCCCCCCGCAGTCCGAAGTTGATATACTATATATATTATATATATGATAGTTATAGAATGTCATGGATATTGTGTTAGGTGTACTATGGTTGGATTAGGGTATAGAAGTAAACTAGTATAGTTCCTAGTCGCGAACCCTAGAATAGGTTACACCCACACGCACACCCTTGCATATTCATTATACTTGCACTGTGTTTGATGATGATATTGGATGACATTGGAGATGAGTCGATGATATTGGGCATTATGCCGTGAGATCGGTGATGTGATGTGATTTGTATTTGGGATACGACATGTGATCTCTAGCGGGCCTTTGGACGTGTGTTTACACACGCAGTGATGGATGGTATCGATTTGTACTAGACTTAGATCAGTACCCCAGATTATGTGATATGATGATAAGGATACCGGATAATTGATGAGCTGATTGTGATATTGACCCGTACCCAGCTATTGGGATGCCGTACGACGATGTACCGTACGAGCTTATATTGATGATAGATCCGCACTCATGACTCGAGAATGTCTTATGATATACTGTATCGTACGCGACACTATTGAGGCGGGATCACCGACTATTATATCTATATATATATCAACTCAGATTTAGGTGGTTTCCATACCCCTCCCGGCTGACTTGATACTTAGATCTGTAGTTTGCATAGTAGATGTCAGACTAGACCCGAGTCATACCTATTTCAAAACTAACGAATCGGGATTATCTTAAAGACGGGTAAAGGGATTCTACGGGTATTTTCAAAAGACGTATCTATTCTTAAAAACACCGTAACCCTTATTTTACCAAAACCCCGATTCGTCTTATTTCAAATGGCACCACTGCATGACATATACATATTGATGTAGATTCTTCACTGTTGCGTTGATTTATTCGATTCCGCATTTTCATTGCTATTCGCATCGCATTGTATGTGTTTATTTCTATATTGCAATCATGCTGTTAGGACACCAGCACCATTATCGATGATGCATATGTTCCACGTACACTTGCTTGCCGGCTCACACACTTCATCATCGATAATTGTCATGTCACTACACGGTAGTATTATTGCATCAGGATATGACCCTTGTATGTGCATACTATTATTCCATGTTGCATGATATACTGTTATACTTGCATTTCATTTATATGTCACATACATCATGTTTTCTGATTATGCGCATTGAGATGTGTTGTTTCCATGATATTTCTAGATTTGGGAACCGTGGATATTTCAAAGAGATTATGTAAATGTTTCAAAAACCCGGTTGCCTTGATATGATATTTCAGGGCGTCCACCATGTGTTTTCTCGGTGCTGAGAGCGACATGTGAAATCCGAATCGAGGAGTGGACGAGACCGATTGCGGGTACATGGTGGACCCGGTATGGTACCCCGGGGCGAGAACGGATCTGTCGCGCAGTAGGCAATGAGCCTGGCAAAGGGACCACTACCTACCGGTGATTGTATTTGAGCTCGGCGGATATCCGGAGGATACCGACCGGAGTTGAGAGATGGACATGGGCTGACCCGTGCTGCCGGGGCCGAGGGCCGATACCGCAGACGGAGCCCCATATGGATGAGGATTTATGTGCCGATGCTAGGTACAGGTTTCATGATGTTTCCATGATTTTGATTATATCCTCATATTTACATGCATGATGCTTATTGTCATTGGGTGACAGGTGGACGGGATCCACACATATACAGACATTGATCACATCCAGACTTTGATTACATTGATCATACTTCATTTGTATATATAACAGGGTATGAGGACGCTGTTATATATACCCTTACACCAATATTAGTGGAATGGGACGCTAATATATGTGTATTGATATCCATTTGATACTTCATCATATTTACTTCATGCAGACATACCCTATATTTATGATATGTTATTACCCGGGTACTTGGCACTACATACATGTTTAGATGTTACATTGCCACCTTATCATGCTTCAGACTTATCCTTTTGAGGTTTATATATCTGATCGTATTGACCTAGAATTATGTCATGCATTCGATTTCTGCTTGTAGATATTTTCTATTCACGAGTTGGCAACTCACCCCCGTTGTGCCACAGTTCTTTCAGGTTTTGCCGTACAGGTTCCATAGCGGCATTTCTGGCACACTGCTTCCTTTGAGGGTGAATTGCTTTTGGTAGGTGGGTTCTTTTACATCAGAACCCCATTGTAATGTATTATTCTTTTGTATCTAGAAATTCCATCAACCAAAACTTGTGTATTGTTTCAGACTTAGACACTAGTAATGTATTATTCGACCTTAGAGTCGCGTGTAGTAGTATTACGGTTTTCATGTTATTTGAGTTTCTTTGTGAGTTTTGATCCTCGCTCTTCGGCGTTGTATATTATTATTGCTTGTGTGGTTGTGACCGTCGATTGACGAAGAGCTAGCTCCCGCTTGGGGATGTCTTTTATTCCTTGCATATATATTATTTATGTTGTACCCCGTTCGGGGCCAATATTTACAAAGGAAACTCTGCCGAAATTTTTAGAAAAGACTACACATTTTAAAAATGCATTTTCGGCTTAGTTATTTAAAATCTTTGATTTCAAAATATGTTTCTTTGCTTATTTAAAACCAGTTTTCTTTATTTACTCTTACAATGGTTTTAGATTTCTGGGCTTTTGGCTTACTTGGATCAGATGGAGTCCTATAGACTTCATATGGTTCAAGAGCCAGTCACGTGCTCTTTCGGGTCATGACAATTATGATGTGGATCATACTAGTGGGACACATGTAGTTTATAAGCATATCCTTGAAATGTTCCTAATCGTAGGTATATCGAGACAGGGCATAAATATTCCAGAGTAGACTAGCGTATACCATTCTTGTTCCATATGATGGGCGATGGATGATCACATATCCATCTGGTGTGGTGACACCAAACATTGTATACGGGTGCTCAGTGAGACTGGGTACACTGAACGGACTCGCCGAGAACTCATATGTGGTATTATATCATACGTCGGATAGCAGTTCTCAGGTGACACTGGTACAGGTTAGTCTGTAGACCCGAGATCGTCATAGAGTCTTGTGTGTCCTCCCACTGTACTTTGATCTCCACCCTACTACGGCTCTACTGAGTCGTACAAACAGGTGGATTTTGGGTACAGTCCTGAGGCACATGAAGGCGATGAGCGATAGGAGGGGTATCGTCTCTCCCGGTATTGGGGGTTGATGTTGCACTATGCACGATTGGCTAAAACAGGAATTCCCTGGTCAGGGCTGCTGAGATATTACTGATAAGTGTTATCAGTAGTTTCTCGATCTGTTGTAGACCATATACCGGCATGACTTATTGAGTTATTGGGGTCGACGTTACCATCCCTAAACTCGATATGCAACATATCTGACGAAGAGACCGGACTGTACGGTAAGTGTTGCCAGTTGGATTGACGGGAGTTTTGACAGGCTCGCTTGTTCTTCTTCTGATCGCTCAATACCCGGATGGTCGTTACGTTTAGCTGACCGCTTGCGGCTTGTAGGTGTTTGATGTGATCATCACTTACTGCCGGCGTATTGACGAGTCTTAGAGTCTCACACAGGAGTTTCCTGGCTCAAGCGAAACGATGTGGTGTATATATGAGATATGTGCGGGAGCTCGATTAAATACGTGTATTTGATACCGTGTTTTAATCGGGCGTTTACTATTGGTCGGGTCGTATGAGATATGACCGGTTTATTAAATCAAGTGTTGATTTAATATTGACTTTTATCTCATTTAAATAAACCTTTTCTTTATGATGGATACATGGATGTATATGTACATGTTGATATGCATACACACATTCATACATGCATTTATATCATGGTTGATGATACAACAAAGATGGCAATATAAGAATTACATGGAAAGTAAATATATTTATATATTAGAATGAGAAAAAGAAAATTGATATTAAATCATGGTTGACTATTCTTTACTTGACCTAGCTTAAACCATGGTTTCATTTTCATTTGTTATTTTTCTCATTCTAACATTTCTAGATATTTATTGACCATGTTTGAGATGAGATATTTATCTATCATATTTATCTTTCTCTCATTATCATTATCATTATCTTTTATCCAAAAGAAAAATGAGCTCAAGGTTGCCATCTTCTTATTCCTCTCTCTGGCTCTCTCTTGAGTTTCCAAAATGAGTGAGGGTAAAAGAAAGAAAGGGTTTTTATATAAGAACACAACCATATCATCACACTACACTTGTTTAGCCCATTGGTGTAGTTTGTTTGCTTCATCATCATTGTGATCTAGTGGAGTAAGGAGCTTTGAGCAAAAGTACTCCGGATGGATCATCGTGGACGTGGAGGAAGTTCAAGCTAGCTCGTTCAAACCCTAGGAGATCCAAGGAGTTGCGAGGAGGTCTACAAAGGTTGTACCTCTCCCCACTTAGTGTTAGACACTAGCTAGTATATGATACTAGAACTTTTTACTCTAAATATTCTAGTTCGATTCCTAGGTTTGTTTGTTTAACACCTCATAAATTTTTAATATGGCATGTGTGATGCTTGCAAAACCCTAGGTGAGGTGCTAAAGAAACCCTACACTTCACGCCTTCGCTAGCCATTCGGTCATCCTGTCGTATGTCTTCGATTTTCCTTTCGAGGGTCTCGATTTGTTGTTGGTATCCCGAGGATTTGTCACAGTCAGAGCGCCTGCTATCTCTGCTCTTGGCTTGTCACATTCCTTAAATCTTCAGGGCGGGCCCTTCGTAGATAGCCCCGGCGCTCGCCGTATGCGTGACCGTGACAGAAATGGCAGCACGGGTCTAGCCTGGAATCAGGCAATTTGACCGACACTTAGGGGCGAGAAAGCGCAGCGCGCATTTTAGTGATAGCCCGGTCTCCCCTGAAATCAGGATGTCGAGCTATCCGGCATCCAACGGGTCATGGAATCATTTCCCGCATGCGGGTCATGACTGCCGGAACCAGCACGCCGGTGTTCGGCAACATCAAGATGAGCGCGAGTGAGATCAAAAGCCTTAGCGTGCCCTTCCATTTCCCTGCGCATGTCGACATCCCGAGGAGGAGATGCTGCGGTTTAGCGGGCATCGCCGTGAGCCTATCGATTCGAGCGAATAAGGCGTTGATGACGTTAAGAGAGGGAGTAGGGTTGTTTCCACCCCCGTTGTGGAGGACAGGACGGCTCGTGCTGGGATCGTCGCGGTTGTCGCTTGTCATTGAATCGGAGGCGGAAGATCAACTTTTTGGGTGGAGAAAAAAGTCACTTCCCACAGACGGCGCCAACTGATGGAGGTCGGAATCTCTCCCAGATGTTGTCCTCCGTCGATTTTACTGCAAGCGGTTCTAAACGATTGTGATTGAGAGTGAGAATTGAATGTGTGGATCTCAATAGGTTGTTGGATGTTGTTGACGCCGAGCTACCTGCAAGGAAAGTCCCGGGGTGGGAAACCACCGTAGGACCCTCCGTCGATCAAGTAAGTACCGAGGAATAACGGCAGAGTAGCTACGTATTGAAATAAATTTGACTTACCCGAGTCGTCTGGTGGAGGGGGTTTATATAATGGTCACATGAGGTGAACCAGCGCGAGATTCTCGCCGTACGTTACGCCTCTGCGTCACGTTCGCGTCGATGGTGGGACACGTCTATTAATGGCGGGATACACTCATTAATGGCGGGATACAGTCATTAATGACGAGATACGGGGGCGTGAGATGCGGGTCATGGAGCGATACGCTAGCGTGAGATGCAGGTCGTGGAGCGGCGGAGATCTCATCGTGGCACATGGAGCCGTTACGGGGGCGCTTGGGCTCCATGCTCTCGGTTGAAAAGAAAAACCAAGGAAGCTCAGCTCGATGGATAGCTCGGAGGCCGAGGAAGCTTAGCTGTAGGATTGCTCGGAGACCGAGAAAGCTCAGCTGTAAGATTGCTCGAAGGCGAGCGAGGAGGCCGAGGAAGCTCAGCTGTAGGATTGCTTGGAAGCGAGCTATCGGCTGGTTGCTAGCCAAATAGGAAAGGTACTCCGGAGAGGTCTCCAAAAGGTCGGATGCAACCTTGGAGACGAGATGCCGAAAAATGTCCCCAATACATCATACTTATTCCAGCTCCGTAACCCCAGGAATGTAGCGGGCTTACAGGGTTTACATGGATGACACGTCATCCGCTACATGTCGTGATATGGGGAATATTTGTTTATGAGCCTCATCACTAATATTTAAGACAAATTCTTGCAAAAATTATACTCGTGTTGCCGATCGATTACGATTGCCCAACGAGGTGAAACTCCATCTGGTCTTTCATGTCTCGTAGCTAAAGGAGTAAAGAGGCTCATCTATATCTGTTTAAGCTAAAACTTCAAGCTTGTTGGAACATCATCTACATGAAACCGGAATTATCACCAACCGCCGGATGCGGCGGAAGGGTACATAGCAGTGACATCTCTTAGTCAAATGAAAATACTCGACTCAAGAGAATGCTACTTGGGAGGAATATGAGGACTTTTATGCCAAGTATCCTGAGTTCGACCTCGTGGATTAGCGATTTTAAGCGGTGGGGTTGTTAGGCCCCATCCTTAACACCCTATACCGAGGTGGAGTGGTTCCTTAAATAACTAGAGTAGAGATGGCAAGCTAGGTTGCATGGCTTTAATTGATCTATTTCCTATTATGTTAGCATGAAAATACGGTGATAGCTTAGGCCTATATAAGGCCTCCTCTCTAATGGGTGAGATATAACAAGAAGTAAAATCCCAAATTCGTTCATTCTTGCCTTGTCTATTCTTCCAATTCTTGCAGCACTGGCACAACGTGACCACGGCGGATGTCGTGGATCAACTTTGGGCCATGACACAATCAAATGGCATTTTATTTCCATCGGCTCCTTCCACCTCTAATCATATAAAAATCGGTCTATTCCATTTTTATCCGAATGCTTTCATTTAGGTGCTAACAATAGTAAATCCATGTGTCGAATCCATATTAAAAACTAAGCACAAGAAAGTCTCTGCTTAGGGTTTCGGATTGGGAGTTGCTTAAGCACTTCTTTGAATTTTCAAATGCTAGGAATCATTAATTATCGCTGACAATCCAAAATCACGAAGTAAGAAAAATCTACATCTAGAGAAAATAGCATTCTAGGTATGCAAAAATCGCATCTTCTGAATTTTAAGCAAATATAACAATACTTGATTATTCAATAAAGGATAATCTAAAGCTACTTAAAGAAACAAAAAAGGGATCGATGCTAAAGTTCTCTCGGATACCCTAATTTTACAAAACATAAAAGATGGTGAAGTGATAAAAACTGACCTAAATCCCACCACGCTGACATCCTGTTCGAGATGAAAATAACGCCTCGGATTTAAACGTGTTTAAAAGAAGGTTTTTTTTTATCAAAAAGCTCATGCTTTGTCAATTGCTAAAAGACCCTCCCATATTTTGTATTTACTTATACGTTTAATTTGCATTAAAAACCCACTGGTTTTCCATCCAAATTTAGCATCGCATTAGGCAGATGGAGCTTGAGCTTGAGCTGCTCTCTGACCTTCTAGGTATTTGGGTAGGTCTTTCTCCCACTAAAAGAACACACATTCTCATTTAGTTGAAAATTAGGATTTAGCACGACTAAAGAATCGCTTTTCTTCCGATTGATATTGTCCGTTAACTGAAACTTGTAATTAAAGAGACAATGACATTTGAAAAGTTTTTTGCAGGAGAAAGTTAAGAAAGACGAGTTGGTTTCCATTGTTAATTTGAGAGATTTTTTATCGAAACCTAACCTTAAAACAAATTTGGGGGAAAGGTTAGAAATTTTAGGAGTGGAAGAAGGGCTCAAAGGGTTTTAAAATCCTAACCAGATACTCAGCGTTAACCTCCTCATGGATTAATATAAGATACCAAAAAGATTATATTTTTGGTCGTTTGGGGGTTTTTAATGCAACTTAAATATATTATGGGTGTATTTTAAGTAAATTTGAAGTATGAGTGGCTTTTTTAGTAATTAGATAAGTATGGGGGCATTTTAGTAAAAATCCTTTTTTAATCATGGAAATGTATATGAAGGATAGGAATGCAATTGTCCTCTAGAATCTCACACGGCCTATGCGTTCAAAATGATTCAAGATATTTCTCGAAAAATTGACAAACCAAATAAAAAAGCAATATATATTAATTTTCCAACAAAAAGTTAGTACCCATTTTTAATAAAATAAAAATGTAATATTGGTTTCATTTTAAAAAATCCATATTATGATTATTTTTTTAAGTGCCCATTAAAATTTTAAACAATAATAATTATTTAAATAAATAAACCTGAGCATCAACTTTAAAGCAACTTTAATTCTTATAAGCAAATGTAAAGAATAGATTATTCAATAAACATATTTTATTTTGTTATGCTTGATTTTTTTTATAAAAAAAAAATTGAATCAAATCGCTGTTTGCCGTAGGATCTAACTAAAAAATGAACAAAAAATCAATAATTGAAAACCAAATTATTAGAAAAAAAACCGAGAAAATGTCATTTTTTGGGTCTCGGCTATTTATAATAGATAGGAAAGAAATAAAACGAAAAGGAAAGAGCAAAAAAGGAAAGAGCAAATATAGTGTTTTGGGAAAATGTTTCATTTTACAAAAGATTCCTTTTGAATGACCCGACTTTGTAGAAATACTAGATATCGACCCCATACGTTATGCGTGGCATCAAAGTGATTCAAGATATTTTTAGAAAAACTGACAAAGCAATATACATTCATTTTATCAAAAAGAAGTTGGTGGCCATTTTTAATAAAATAGAAAAGTAATATTAGTTCCATTTTAGGAAATCCATATTATAATTATTTTTTTGAAAACGCCTAATAAAATTTATTTAAATGATTAAATCTAAGCATAAATTTTAAAGCAACTATAATTCTTATAAGCAGATGTAAAGAATGGATTATCCAATAAACATATTTATTCTATTATACTTGATTTTTAAAAAATATTGTATTTATGTAAAATACTATCGGTTCTCTTGGAAAAAATAAAAGTACCGAAATTTTCTTTCTAAATAAATACCAAATTATTGTTTTCCGTACAATATCCAAGGATAAATTAAGAAAATAAAAAAAAATAAAAACTAAAAAATGAAAACCAAACAATTAGAACTAAAAAATGTCATTATTTGTTTTTAGGCCTCCCATGGGCCATTTGGAAATGGATATAAAAAAAATAATAAAATGAAAACGATAGGGCAAAAAGGGAATGAGAAAAATAGTGTTTTGGGAAAAGATTCCTTTTTTGCAAAATATTCCTTTTGGATGACCCAACTTTATAGTAATGTAATAGATAATAGATAGATATAGATGGATAATGATAAAATGGGCTATGGACTTAAAAGTTCATTTTGTACTTCTTGTTCATAGAATTTTATATGCAAATTAGGGTCTGAATGAGCTATGCAATTATTTTGTACCTTTACTTAATAGAATTTTAAATGCAAAATAAGATTTATATAGGTTTATAATTATAAATATATTTATTTTAACATGTGGTGGATATTACCATGTTATTGGCTCCATGTTTACCGTTCACCGGAAGTGATGATGCTCGATATCGGTGAGCTCTCAGATCAGGACACGTGGCAGACAGCGTGTCCCAGGGCTCACAAGAAAGGACCTACAGTGGCCGACCAGACCACTCCTGTACCCGTCCTACAAGCAAACGTTGGCTCACCTCCGAGTCCCTACACAATGGGCCTCCTCGGCCTCACAGCTCGTCTCAGAGCTATCACAGGCCCGAGCCTTCTCGGCCCTCTCAGCTCGCCTCTGGGCTCGAGCAGAACCAAGTTATCTCGGCTCTCCTACTCGTCCGCGTGCTCTCCCGCCGAGGTCATCTTCCTCGGTCTCATCGACCGACCGACGGCACCGCTCACAGGCGCAACCGCCATCCCGCGAAACTCGCCATGCGCGAGATTTCCGCCGGCCACATCCCATGTTCCACGCCATCACGATCCCCCATTAACGAGCCCGTCTCGCCATTAATGGGAGATCCCTCTCATCACGCGGGCGTGACGTCGGGAGCGCAACTGCCGGCGTGATTCTCACGCATGCCCTGCCTGCTGCCACCGCTATATAAACCCCTTCTTCAGACGGTCCAAGTAAACCATTTTGACTCCACTAAGCCGTTACTCTGCTCGGATCTCTAGTCTAACTTGACCGTCGGAGGGTCCTCGGTGGTACAACCACCCCGGGACTTCCTTGCAGGTAGCTCGGCAACCACAACCTCAAATCCATTGAGATCCACACGCTTCAGGATCGACAGCCTCCAGATCCAATCTCAGCCATCCATTGCCACCATCAGCAGATCAACGAAAGGTAACATCTTGGCGCGATCCAGGTCGCGTCAGCTGGCGCCGTATGTGGGAAATCCTTGATTCCACAAAAACAAAAGTTCACTTTCCGATCTCAATCTAATGGCGAGTGATCATCACGACGATCCAAGCACCAGCCGCTGCCTCCCCCTCAACGGAGGCGCGGACGAACCCCCTCCGCACAATGCCATCAACGCCCTCGCAGGCCGGATAGACCGACTCGCGTGTCATGCAGGCGCTGATCCGCGTCCAAACGGCGGGGCAAGATCACCAAGTCGCCGCTCCCCCGCCTCGGGACCAGGACCCCTACAGGGGAGAGAAGACTCTGTTCGCGTCGGCACCGCCGACCACCGCCTCGCTACCTCCCACGGCAGCAGATCTTCCGGGCCAATACGTTCTGAGACCCGCTGGGCACCCCATAGACCGACACCGAGATCCGTCGCCAGAGCACCTCGCCCCGAGATCCTCCGCGCACCTGTCCCTCCCGTGGAGATGTCTGTCAGCTCGCCTGTTACCAGGCATGACCGACACCCCCTGTTCATCACTGAAAACTGCATTTTAATACCGCTCATTCGTTATCTATTTTTTGTATATATCGGTATTATTAACCGGTGTTTGCTCAGTAATACAGATTACAGGTATCCGTGACAAAATACTAGAAATACATCTAGAATCACGGATATTACATTTGTGAGCTAACACCGCAACCAAAACTGGAAACCGGCCGATATCCAAAGAGTTTTTGCGAATAAAGTGTGTGCACAACATTTTGGTCCAACACATAGCATGTATGCACACATGCTCTTTGGCACATGGACCATGATGGGGCAGCCATGAATCATGGCACAAGTGGGCATGGCGTGATGTGCATTAATGGTGCATTCAATGCATAAAGTGTTGATGTGATTCATAGCTACAAGTTTCCCTCCAAGCCCTGAGTGCATCCAAAGCCTTTAGTGACCAAGCAAACAACATCAGAGTGATGTGGGGGACAACACAAGCCAACACGGCAAGAGCGAGCCAGAGAGCTCGGATTTAGGCCGAGCTCAAGACCTATGTGGCCGGCCCCAAATGCCCCCAGTTTCTCACAGCCCCTTCCCTGATGCCACCTCATCATGTTTTTATTGTTTGTTTATTTTCCTTTTGAGCCTATATATAGCAGATGAGTGTGCAAGGGAGAGGTCTCTCACATTTTTGTATCATTCTTTTGTCCAAGCTTTGTTTCTCTTTTCATTTTGTATTTGTACATACCTTCCCCTTGAGTTCTTTTATCTTAACTTGATCTTACAACCTCTTCATTGAGCTTGCAAGGTTATGCTTTGGTTATTGATCTCAAGGGTTGTATCATTCTTGAAGATCAATAAAGTGTTCTTTTGTGCCTTCATTTGCCTTGTGTTTTTAGCCCTCTCTTGATCTTGCAACCTCTTAATTGAGCTTGCAAGTTCAAGTTTGGGTTATTAAACCCACGGTGTGTAATGTGCTCTTTGGTTCCTAGTTGTTCTTACTTGCTTTTCTTTCTTGCTCTTTTCTTTCTTGCCTTTTCTTTCTTGCAACTTAAATTCCATGCTTTACATTCTTGCTCTTTTCATTCCATGCAATTTACTTACTTGTATTGTTTTCTTTTCTTTTCTTTGCTTATCTTTTCTTTGCTCTTTTGGTTTGTTATTGTAATGGTTGTAAATATGTGTTGTTGGGAAACGAATATGATATTGTAAGTTAAGGTTTTCTTTGGTCATTTCCTTTTCCCGTATTTTCCAATTGAACTCCGTCCAAACGTTACGCAAGCGCTCCGTTAGGCACCCTACCCTACCAAGGTAACAGTGATTCCTAACCGCGACCGGTTGCGTTTGGTTTGGCCGGAGGCAAAAGCAAGAGACAAGAACAGACATACAAGGATCAATAAGCCGGACTCGACGAATACCGTGCTTAAGCACCCTAATCCACGTTGTTGCCGATTTCTCTAGCTTCAATCGCTAAGTTCGGCTCAAAGATTTTAGTGCGGATTCCCTTAGCTTACACTATTGTAACTTTTCCTGACAACTTTATAATTGTGCATATATACACATAGGGTAGATACGAACTTTCCGCCTCGCGCATTAACTCGTCAAAACAAGAACCATAAACGCACCGTCTCCCTGCGAACGACCCGTGCTCATCACTGCTAGCTGTAAAGCGACACCGTCCTAATCGCAGTTAAACTTTAGAACTCTTCAAAACACGACACACCAAAAGCGTGCGATCAAATGGCACTGTTGTATTGGCTATAATGCCCTCAAGTCAATTATTGGATCACAGGCACATGATTGCAATGATTGAGGGAGGACCTATACCGGTAGAACAGTCTTACTCGAGATGATAGTATGCTATCTGGTTTGTCTTTATCATCGTGTACATGCTTCAGGTGACATTACAGATCACTATTACACGTTGATGGAGCCCATAGGATTCTTGCTTGACTACCAGCAGTATGATGGCAATCATATACGTAAGAGTTGGGTAGTCTATAAGCACATCCTTAAAGTGTCCCTAGTCGTGGGAGTTTCGAGACTGGGCATCGATACTCCGAGAGTAGACTAGTGTATACGGATCGAGACCCGATGAGGGGCGGTGGCTGGTCTCACAATCCATTGGTGTCAGTTGGTTCACCTAAGATAGTATACAGGTGCTCATTGGGTTATGAGTACACCGGACAGACTCGCAGGGGCACTGCTGATTGGTACTATACCTATCGGCAGGAGCAGTTCCCAGGTGACATGAGTACAGCTTAGTCCGTTGACTTGACACTGCTATATTGTCTCAAGTGTGTTCCCACCGTTCTTTGATTGCTACCCTACCACGGCTCAAAGGAGTAGTGCAAACAGGTAGTAGTTGGGTGCAGTCCCGAAGCACTTGGAGGCAGTGGGGGTTAGACAGGATTCGTCTCTCCCGGTATTGGGGGCTGATATCGCGTTGTGTCTGGAGAGCCATTACACAAAGTCCTTGGCGAAGGCAAGTGGGATTTAGTGGTAGGTATTCCAGTAGTTTCTCAAGGTATTCTGGGCTACACTCCAACACGACTTATACCGCTATTAGGGGTCTGACGTTTACCATCCCCCTAGGCCCGATATGCGATACTCATAGACGAACAGACCGGACTGTACGGAGATTGTCACAGATAGGCTTAGTAGGGTTTCGAGATGAGTTCGCTCGTCAGCTTCCCTTTCGTTCAATACATGGGCAGCCGTTACGTACAGCTAGTGCCACTGACGTGCTTGTGGTTAAACCCACTGCCAGCGTATTGACGAGTCTTTAGAGTCCCCCACAGATAGTTTCTTAAGGTTCGGGCGAAACGTTGTAGAGGCCGTATGGTTTTATGGCAGGGTTCGATCATATACGTGCACTCGTGCACGGATCATGATCGGACGGGTCATACTAGTGAGCTTTGGTTTAAGCCGGATCCTAATATTAGATTTGTTGGATTACTTTAGTCTCATTGCATTCACATTTAGTCAGAATGCGGATGCAGTTATGTATATATAGGTGAGGGGTATCCTTGTGATCCGTCACGAGTTTACTTTAGATGTTGCCATTTTCTTTTTTGATTAAACATTTTGGTTTAAATTTTTAGTGGTGGAAATTGTGAGTAGAAATCATCATGAAGAGCAATTAATGTGGCATGTGCATGGGTGATGACTCATGGTCTTATTTTTTGTGCAATGTCAACATTTTTGATTGATTATTGTGTTGAAATGATATGAGGAGAGAGAGTGGACAGCCACTATGGCTTGGGCTTGCTCTTGGGAATTATGCTAGTGCTCTCATTATTCATTCCAACAAAATAATAAGTCAAGCACTTCTTCTTCTTCCTTCTCTAGCTCACAAGTTTCATCCATGGCTTCATTTTCAACCTCCGTCCATACAATCTCATGAATTGAGAATCAATGGATGCTTGAGATAAAGTTATTACACACATTCCCTACTTCACCTTGGACATGTCGGCTAGCAAACTTCATGTCCGAGTTTCTTCGGTTTGAAGCGGGAGCCCGTAAAAAGACTTCATGATGCGGTGCCCTTTTCGACGAGGAAACCGGAGATCGAACGAGATCGGAGATGCCGCGAGGAGCTAGAGATGGTGGCTAAAGACCGAAGGACACGAATCGATCGGTATAGATATTCTAACTTCTTGTAGTTAGCTAGTTTAGTGTTAATGGTACGATCAGGGTAAAGGTTATGATAGCGCCAAGTTTTGAAAAGTTTTTGTTCCGCATTTGGCCTCGGATTGACGGCCGGGGCGCTGCCGTAGACTTACATGGTATCAGAGCCACGCCATTAACCTTTACTAACTTGTTCTAACATGTTTAAAATATCTATCGAACGAAATTTCCAAAACCGCGATTCCATTTTTTGCAGTTTATGTCGAAATTTTTTTGTGGTCTAAAAATTATTTTGAGTATGTCAGAAAATCATGCAGCCTTTTTTAAGACCCCTGAAGAAATTTGAAAGCACGATCCCATCATTGCGCCGTGGAACCGCGGCAGAACTGACATGTTTACCGCGGATCTGTAGGGTTACTAGGCACTGTCACAAGGTTCTACAAGGCATCAATCATGCCCGATTTAAATTTTAGACGTGCCGAACAACCCTAACCAAGATCTTAGACTAGAAATTAGGTGAAAACATAAGCAAGAAAACAACTTTACTTCTAAGAGTTTGGGATTACAACCTTTATAGTCCGGTCCTTCACTTCATAAGCTCCGTGTTGTGGTCCTTTCGCTATGATCATCAAGTTCCCGGACTCTAGAGAGGCTCCACGAAGAGAAAGATACAAGCTTGCTTCCGATCTTCGATAACTAAGATGATCTACCTTGAAGAAACTCAAACCCAAGCTCTTGCTTTGCTAATCAAGTATTAGCAAAGCAAACACCCTAATCTAAATGGCTAGAATAGATTAGGATGATGAAGTAGGAATTTAGCTCTTATTTATTTTCATAATCTCACACTAATTCATCACAAAACTCAAAGCCAGAAAGCTTTACAAGGAGGAAGAAGAAGATGAACTCATTTGTGATGAATAATGAATTGTAATCCTAATTACAAATGCAACCATGGTTGATAAAAGAAAGGGCTAACCATTGTAGAGAGTTAACTAGGGTTAAGGGTTTGGGTTGGGTTTAAAAATATCTCACAAAATATCAACATATAATATCTTAGCTCAAAACAAAATAAAAGTTTCTAGAAGCTACAAGAAAGAGCTAACCCAAATCAAACCCTAACCATGTTTAATCTCCACTAATCATGTTGCATTAGTAATCATAACTTGTTACAATATTATATATCACATATATAATATATTTTTGTAACAAAAGAAAATAATACAATTAACATATATCGCATATATATCAATATATTACCCGGTGAGAAAATGAATCAATAAAGCGAGCCAATACTAGATAATGTAATGTAATATATCACATATATAATTATACATTAAATTATCGAATCAACACTTGATCCGACAATCTGGCTATTTCTCAAATAACCGACTAATATATATATCTGTACCGATTCATCGAATCAACACTTGATCCGATGACCCGGCTGATATCAAATATCGCGAGAACAGAATACGGTATCTCATATCGCATTATCCTCGGTCATGCACATATCACATATGTGCCCCTACTCCGTTTTGCCTGAGTCAAGAAACCTCTGTGTAGGACTCTAAAGAATCGTCAATACGCCGGCAGTAGGTGATGATCATATCAAACACCCACAAGCTGCAAGCGGTCAGCTAAACATAACAGCCACCCAGGTATTGAGCGATCAGAAGATCAACAAGCAAGTCTGTACATTCTCCTGTGAATCCAATCAGTAACACTCCCGTACAGTCCGGTCTCTTCGTCTGATATGTCGCATATCTCGCATAGGGGTGGTAAACGCCAGACCCCAGTAGCTTGATAAGTCGTGTCGATATGAGGTCTATAACAGTTTGAGAAACTACTGATAACACTTACCAGTAAATCTCAGCAACCCTGGCCAGGAATTTCCAGTTATAGCCAATCGAACACAGCGCAACACCAACTCCCTATATCGGGAGAGATGAATCCCTTCCTATTGCTCATTGCCTCCATGTAATTCGGGACTGTACCCAAAAGCCACCTTTTTGCACGCCCTCTTGGACGTGGTATGATGGAAATCAAAGCACAGTGGGAATCATACAAGACTCTATGACGATCTCGGGTCTACAGACTGTAGGGTTCCTAGGCACTCTAGTGAGGTCTCACAAGTGATCAAACATGCACAAATAAAATTTTACGGGTGCCTACAAACCCGACTACGGATCGTTTACTAGATATTTAGGCGAAACATAAACTAGTTAACAATTTAACTAAGGGAACGGACATACAACCTTTGTAGATCCGGTCCACCACCTCCACGGCTCCGCAACGAAGTCCCCTCGGCTGTCCAAAATGAATCCGGAACTCAAGTATCGGCTTCGTCGAAGAAATGGGCGGGCTTGATCGTCGGTTCAATGCCGAAGATGATCTACGTCGAGATATCGCAAGAACAAGCTCCAACTTCATCAAGTCGGAAAAACTTGTGAAGGAAACACCCTATACTACTTGGCAATAGGTAGAGGATGAAGAAATAGGAAGTGGGTAAACTTTAGTTTTGGATTTCTCACTAGATTTGAAGACTTGCCATTGATGGTCAAGTTTTTCTTCACTTGAAGGAAGAAGAAGAAGATGAGCATAGAATTATGATAAGTATATCTTTAATCAAAAAGAAAATCCAATACTTATCATAACTAACTAGGGTTAGGTGTAGAGAATTAACCATGGTGATTAGAGTGGGTTAGGGTTAAGCAAAATGACAAGAATGGTGGCATAAAGTCAAATGTTCATGAAGCATCCAATAAGAAACAAAAATGGCCTCCATTCTTATCATAACTCATAACCATTTTCATTTAAATAAATAAATGAATAAATAAAATGATAAAGCAAACCCTAATCATCTCTTAACCATTGTTTAATTCTTCACACTTAACCTCAAGAGCAAGCATCATCAAACATGATACATAGATGTGTACTAAAGTATATCACATATACTTTGTGCACAAATCAAGTGAGAAAATCCGTTTAAAGTGAACCAATACTAGTTAGTGCAAAGTAATATATCAAATATATAATTATGCATTAAATCATTAAATCAACACTTGATTCAATGATCCGGTCATGTCGCACACAACCGACTAGTATACAATGTATCGGCTTATCGGATCAACGCTTGAATCGATAACTAGGTTATATCACATACAACCATTCGATACATTCATCGCGAGAATGAAATACGGTATCACATACACGCATTATTCTCGGTCCCGCACATATCTCATAAGCGCTCCTATTTCGTTTTGCTTGAGCCAGGAAACCTCTGTGTAGGACTCTAAAGACTCGTCAATACGCCGGCAGCAGATGATGATCATATCAAACACCCACAAGCCGCAAGCGGTCTGCCAAACGTAACGGCCACCCGGGTATTGAGCGATCAGAAGATCGACGAGCAAGCCCGCTCACACTCCTGCGAATCCGACCAGTAACACTACCGTATAGTCCGGTCTGTTCGTCTGATATGTCGCATATCTCGCCTAGGGGTGGTAAACGTCAGACCCCAATAGCTCGATAAGTCATGCCGACGTAGGGTCCATAACATTCGTGAAACTACTGATAACACTTACCAGTATATCACTGCAACCCTGGCCAGGGATTTCCTGTTATGGCCAGTCGAGCATAGCACAACATCAACCCCCAATACCGGGAGAGACGAATCCCCTCCTATCGCTCATTGCCTCCATGTGAATCGGGACTGTACCCAAAAACCACCTGTTTGCACAACTCAGTAGAGCCGTGGTAGGGTGGAAATCAAAGCACAGTGGGAGACACACAAGACTCTATGACGATCTCGGGTCAACAGACTAAGCTGTACCAGTGTCACCAGAGAACTGCCATCTGACGTGAGGTATAATACCATCTGGGAGTTCTCGGCGAGTCCGTTCAGTGTACCCAGTCTCCACTGAGCACCCGCATACCATCTTCGATGTCAAACACCAATGGATATGGGATCATCCATCGCCCATCGCATGGGTCGAGAAGATATGCGCTAGTCTACTCTGGAATATCGATGCCCCGTCTCGATATTCCCTCGACTAGGAACAATTCAAGGATGTACTCATGGACTACCCAGGCCCCACTAGTATGATCTACATCATAGTCCTGGAAGTCGAGTACATATCCTAAGGGCTTTATCAACATGTAATCAGAGAGACAGAAAGTATACATGTTAAGACAAAGTGCAACCAGATAGCGTACTATCATGTCGAGCAAGAAAGTCCTACCTATATATGTCCCAGCATCCACTACAATATACATCCAATGTACAGTAATGGCCTCTAGGGCATATATATAACTAACAATCTCCCACTTGCACTAGGGCCATCTGTAGCAGTGGTTGCAGTATCACATACTCAACCATCCCCTAAATTGTCTCTCTTTGGGAAAAAGGGCCTTCGTGAGTGGATCCGCCGTGTTGTCCTCTGAGTCTACTCTCCTAACCTCGATCACCCTGGAGATCAACTGTCTCCATGATCAGGTGATGCTGCCTCAGAATTTGTCTGGGTCACTGATGGGACCAGGGTTCCAGGGTCGAAGCCACGCTTCCATTGTCATACAATGGCAGGAACCTAGTTCATCTTATGAACCAATATACACCCAAACAGCCTCTTTGGTAGTATCTTTAATAGCGATGTTACCAGCCTTTATCTTCTAGTTTGCCACGGTATTAAGCTTGGAACTCTTCCAACATACCGTCCCTTTACTGAGGGTAAAGACAGTGCCTGTGACTGACATTCAGTCGTCTTTATCACTCTGGAACACTTCCAGTGATTCTCCCCAGGATCGATTGATACCATCTCACTACATTTAGTGAGAATCCTAACATCCAATTACATCTATCTCATAGATGAAAACTCAGGATTTAGGAGGTATCACTTTGATCCTATTTGGGGAATCCTAGTGATAAAAGGAGATTGACCGATCGTAGTATAGGAAACTCTTTTCCTATTAAGAGTATGTTGTCTACGTACAATACGAAGATGACCACCTTACTCTCTACTACCCTTTTGTATATACAAGGTTCGTCTACCATTTTGATGAAGTCAAACACTTTGACTATCACATCAAAACAGACGTTTCCAACTCCGCGATGCCTGCTTTATTATGTAAAGCAACTTGCACACGTTTCCGCTGCTCCCACTGTTTACGAAGACCTCTGGCTGTGTTCTTATAGACGTTCTCTTCTAAATCAGTATTTAGAAAAGCAGTCATGGCACCCAACCGCCAGATATCGTAGTTATGGTATGTAGCCGTGGCAAGTAGGATCTGGATGGACTTAAGCATAGTCACTTGAAAAGGTTTCATCATGATCCACGCCTGGTCAATGATGCAAACTTTTAACAAGTCTAGCTTTGAAAGTCTCAACTTTTCCATCTACACCAAGTAATCTTCTCAAGATATACTTGCTCCTGATGGGGATTTAACCCTTCAGATATAGCAACCAAAGTCCATACTTTGTTGGTGTATAAGGATTCCATCTCAGATCGATAAACATCCAGCCATTCTTACAGAGTCTCACTCCTGATGGCCAGCTCGAAGCTAATTGGGTCATCATCTCATGATGTATTCCTCGCTCCCACTGTCATAGAGAAACCGAAGTAACTCTCAGGTGGGTGAGGAACCCTACTAGATCGGCGGAGAGGCTGAGGTTCGTTGGTATCTACTGAATACTTTGGTTCTATCAAATCATCTGCTGTAGTTCGTATAGCTGGAACATTTCCAGTTCTACATAACAGACCTTGCCTCGAGCTTGTCCGGATTTTGCTTTTAGACATAGGACGGACAATCCCCAAATCTTAACTAACTTAAGACATGGGTTCTTCCCATTCCATATCACATATGAAGCGGTAGGCAACTGATTTGATTGGAACCCTACTCAATAGGTATGCAGCTTCTCAAGTGCATAACACCCTAAAGGAAACAGGTAACTCAGTATTACTCATCATAGAGCACACCTTATCATATAGGGTGTGATTGCTCCGCCCTGATATACCATCGTGCTATGGTGTATACGGAGGAGTGATGCTGAGAGAGAATCTCATTCTCCTTTAGAAAAGTCCAGGAATTCCGTGCTCAAGTATTCTCCTCCTTGATCACATCAAAGGACATAATACTTATACCCGTATTCTGGTTCTCTACTTCAAACTTATATTCTGTGAATATCTCAAAAGGTTCGGACTTGTGTTTCAACAGGAACATAGGTCTGAAACTCGAAAGATCATCAGAGAATGTAATGAAGTATAAAGAATCAGTCCTGGCATGTGTAGACAGGGGACCTACATACATCAACATGTATCATCCCAAGAGTTTACTAACTCTTTCTCTGTTTCCAATAAACAGAGCTGTGGTCATCTTATCTTTGTGACATGACTGGCGAGTTTCACAAGATGTAAATTCAAACTGATTTAAATATACATCTATATGTAACTCTAGCCAGTCGGGTCGCATTGATCTGACCTAGTCTACAATACCTCAAGAAGAATTCGTTCATTTCTGAACTCTTCCTCTTGTGTGTGTTCCGTATACTTAGATCTGTAGTTTGATTTAGAACTTCAATGCTTTTAGACAACGTGCCTGAACCGATCAACTTTTGATATAGGAAATGTTCAAAACATTATCCAACAATACAAAATTATATCCTTTCTTTACTGATAAAGAGACTGATATGATTTTGTATATCAGGTTCGGTATCTTATAACAATCGTTCAGAATCAATGTATTGTAATACAGGGTGACAGTGACCAACAGACTTGGCTGCAACACTTGCCCCGTTTTCTGTCTCATGAAACTTATCACCCGTTCTCAGTTTTTCTACCTTTCTGTAGCCCTATGTAACAGATTACATATCTGGGATCCTGATCTGGTATCATATACCCAGGACGTAAAGGATACTGAGAAACAGTTCTGTATAATGAACACACCCGAAGATGATGCATCAACATGCACTCTCTTCGTTTGGGCGGCATAGGAAATCTGGTATTCCCCTATTTCCTGTTCTGTCTTATAACATTTATAAGTTGGAGCGGGACCAACGTTCCCCAGCTCAGTATAACAAGCGGGTTCGGTCAATAATCCGTATTATTATCTTGATTAAGGCGTGATATGGTCGCTACCTGGAGAGAGAGAGAAGAAAACACTCAGCGTGCGCTCTTTCAAGAAAAGATTGGTTATATATTTTATCTAATCAGGATGGCTCCCACTGTTTTTATCAAATCTTCCTTCAAACCCTAAAAGGAAAGACTAGCCGGGATTAATTACACACTACAAGTTCGCCAATCTTTCAGCCAGGCCAGTGTCGGTACTTTGAGGGAGGTCCCCCGTGCTTTCGCACGAACCTAATTAATGTAAACCTCGTTTTCCCAGAGGCGTAACCCCGTTGACACCTTTCTAGACACCTACTTGATCGGCTAATTGTAATGTATAAAACTCTCCCAGGAGTAACTTTTACTCGCAGCGGGTATCGGGATCCAACTATCTCATAGAAGGTATGCAATCTCATTGCAAATTTCAACACTTGAAATTCCCGATAATATTTTTACCCCTAGCACCTATGACCTTAACTATGGTCAACAAATCATAAGTACTAGTCAAGTTCTACCCGTCATTTCGTGATTAATTAGACCCACCCACATGACCCTTAACTAAGGTCAACAAAGTCACGCGACTGTCCTAATTAATCGCATCATATGCGGTGTAGGAAGACATCACTTAGCTACCGTACACTGTGCCTTGACTATGGTCAACAAACACAACACGAATACTAAGTACTCTACTTCCTAAAATGACGGAGGGTTGCGGCTGGTTTTTGTGAAAACCTTTAACGCTTTGAACTTGATCTCGTTGCGGAATCAAATGGTTTTTAAATGGAATGTTTTTGAAGCTTTTCTAGTTTTGCTAAAGGGGTCACTCCCGGTGAAGGGATCGTCGGCCCTTTCCTCGTCGAATGAGGTGCGGGATATATCATATATATCACTGTGCAAAGCGGAAACTATAGAAGCGATCAAAGACAAACCGAGGGTTGTAGCATCTGCCAGTTATTGCTAAAGGAGTCACTCCCGGTGAAGGGATCTCGGTCATTTCCTCATCGAATAAGGTGCAGGATGTTCTATAATGAACACCGCGATGCAAAGCAAGAACTGTAGCTACCTGTTTTATTTTGAAATTCGATTCCACAACATCAATTAGGTTTATTTTCTTTCATTAATCTCATTAATGAATATCCCATCATTTTAAGTTACCTAAACATCACAGATAGATATGACGTACACTTATGCCATCCGCATTCGCCTCGATGTCCCGTCTGCACCGTTAGGTTAGGTAACTAACGCCAGAGCGAGGCAGGGCTAGCGCGGGTGTAAAACATAAGCAACGTCTATATAATATATCATATATACTATATATAATACCTGTCACAGAACACAGAACATCGCATGATCACAGATAAAACACAGCAGAAGAAACATATGAAATATTGGATATACTAGGACGTCCGTGTTTTCAATACGAGCCAGTATAAAACACGGATTCCACGGTCGTGATGAATAGCCAATCCCACACCCCTAGACCCCTACGAGAGCGGCAAGCAACCCTGCCAATTCTAGGGTTAGGAAACCCGGACTCGACTCCTCGAGTTGGTCTCCCACTGGACCCCAGAACCCGGTTACTTGTGCTCCCCTCCTTGGGTCTATCCTAGTGCAGAAAAGTAAATAATATACAAATGGTGACTACTTCCGCAACCTGGAAGCGCCCCAATAAAAGAATATTACATACAAGTTTTTACATGAATGAAAATGAAAAACACTCATCTCACATAAAAACCCCCGGCTATTCAAACACGACGATCCAATATAACATATCCAGCAACACATAACATCACATGTCATCAACGTAAGTAAATATGTCCATCCCAATTGTCGTTGACATATAGCAACGAAACCGGCGATATCACATATTACACTTACGGTCACAGAAAAGAAAGTGTAAAACTACAACAGTTGGAATCCGCAATCTCTTCAGACATCGCATGCCTGACCAAATGAATTACTTAGACATCGCATGCCTAACAATTATAAACCCCGCATTTTAGTCTCATTATCGAAAACACTTTTCAATATTAAGTCGGGCAATTCAACAAGATTCCCGACATTTTGATCGAATACTCGTCGCAAACTTCAGTAGGCGGCCGCACCCCTGATACCGTCGACGAAGTGCACCAAGGCGGAACACCGCTACCGCGAGCACCCGGACGGATGCTTTCGGCGACGGGGTTCTCCTACAGTCACTTGGTCGGGGCTATGGAGTGAGGCTGTCTATTAAGTTTACCCGGCGAGTATCCGCGTACGCTACGTGATTGCGACGGACTTTTGATCACATCAAAATTCCGTGGCAACCGATCAAGTGAGACTAAATTGCTATGTTTATAACATTCATTCAGTTATCATATAACTTATTGTGAATTCCAATTATTGTATCCCATTCCGGATAAACAGAAAATGTTAAACTTTTCGATCGAACAATCTAACACCCAACTTTTCCCGAAACAGATCGACACATGAAACAAGTCTAACAACATTCCGTTCGTGCCTCAGTACCAACGATCCAGCCGTAGAAGGGTCAAGCCAACGCCTCACATGTGGCACGCCGTACTGCGCCAAACCCGAAGGTTCAAAGGGCAGTTCAAGACGGTCACATAATCGAGTTAAGGTTTGTGTCTTCTAGAGGGACCATCGCGTTACTTGCACTACTTAGAACATCGTCAAACTACGGAAAAATCCAACACTTGGAAATTTCCCGACAAGGGAAAAATTGGGTATTTATATCCGGTCGAACTTTTTAACATATTCTAAGATTTATCCGGAAAGCCACACAGACAAAATTTGATACCCCGATCGAAACACCGAATCCCCAAATCAACTCAGAAAAATTCAACTCTTGAAAAAATATCAAAAATATCCAGGAATACCAGAATAGCAGAAGAGGAATTACTGTACAAAATTTGTTGCGCAATACGACAAATCGGCCGCTCTTCCGCCGCACGAGCCATGCTCGTACCGCGGAAGCGCGGCGGTCTAATGGAATTAGGGCTACGAATTTTGCAGTTTTCCTTATAATCTCCTGCTGATTTTACTGAATATTTTTAATATAGAAAAATCACTGTTTTTGAAAAAAGTACAGAGAGCTCTTTTGGTTCGGGGTTTCGGGTTCGTTCGGACTTCAATTTCCGTCTGGACTTCGCCTAAGGCTCTAGCTAGGCTCTGATACCACTGTAGGGTTCCTAGACACTCTAGTGAGGTCTCACAAGTGATCAAACATGCACAAATAAAATTTTACGGGTGCCTACAAACCCGACTACGGATCGTTTACTAGATATTTAGGCGAAACATAAACTAGTTAACAATTTAACTAAGGGAACGGACATACAACCTTTGTAGATCCGGTCCACCACCTCCACGGCTCCGCAACGAAGTCCCCTCGGCTGTCCAAAATGAATCCGGAACTCAAGTATCGGCTTCGTCGAAGAAATGGGCGGGCTTGATCGTCGGTTCAATGCCGAAGATGATCTACGTCGAGATATCGCAAGAACAAGCTCCAACTTCATCAAGTCGGAAAAACTTGTGAAGGAAACACCCTATACTACTTGGCAATAGGTAGAGGATGAAGAAATAGGAAGTGGGTAAACTTTAGTTTTGGATTTCTCACTAGATTTGAAGACTTGCCATTGATGGTCAAGTTTTTCTTCACTTGAAGGAAGAAGAAGAAGATGAGCATAGAATTATGATAAGTATATCTTTAATCAAAAAGAAAATCCAATACTTATCATAACTAACTAGGGTTAGGTGTAGAGAATTAACCATGGTGATTAGAGTGGGTTAGGGTTAAGCAAAATGACAAGAATGGTGGCATAAAGTCAAATGTTCATGAAGCATCCAATAAGAAACAAAAATGGCCTCCATTCTTATCATAACTCATAACCATTTTCATTTAAATAAATAAATGAATAAATAAAATGATAAAGCAAACCCTAATCATCTCTTAACCATTGTTTAATTCTTCACACTTAACCTCAAGAGCAAGCATCATCAAACATGATACATAGATGTGTACTAAAGTATATCACATATACTTTGTGCACAAATCAAGTGAGAAAATCCGTTTAAAGTGAACCAATACTAGTTAGTGCAAAGTAATATATCAAATATATAATTATGCATTAAATCATTAAATCAACACTTGATTCAATGATCCGGTCATGTCGCACACAACCGACTAGTATACAATGTATCGGCTTATCGGATCAACGCTTGAATCGATAACTAGGTTATATCACATACAACCATTCGATACATTCATCGCGAGAATGAAATACGGTATCACATACACGCATTATTCTCAGTCCCGCACATATCTCATAAGCGCTCCTATTTCGTTTTGCTTGAGCCAGGAAACCTCTGTGTAGGACTCTAAAGACTCGTCAATACGCCGGCAGCAGATGATGATCATATCAAACACCCACAAGCCGCAAGCGGTCTGCCAAACGTAACGGCCACCCGGGTATTGAGCGATCAGAAGATCGACGAGTAAGCCCGCTCACACTCCTGCGAATCCGACCAGTAACACTACCGTATAGTCCGGTCTGTTCGTCTGATATGTCGCATATCTCGTCTAGGGGTGGTAAACGTCAGACCCCAATAGCTCGATAAGTCATGCCGACGTAGGGTCCATAACATTCGTGAAACTACTGATAACACTTACCAGTATATCACTGCAACCCTGGCCAGGGATTTCCTGTTATGGCCAGTCGAGCATAGCACAACATCAACCCCCAATACCGGGAGAGACGAATCCCCTCCTATCGCTCATTGCCTCCATGTGAATCGGGACTGTACCCAAAAACCACCTGTTTGCACAACTCAGTAGAGCCGTGGTAGGGTGGAAATCAAAGTACAGTGGGAGACACACAAGACTCTATGACGATCTCGGGTCAACAGACTAAGCTGTACCAGTGTCACCAGAGAACTGCCATCTGACGTGAGGTATAATACCATCTGGGAGTTCTCGGCGAGTCCGTTCAGTGTACCCAGTCTCCACTGAGCACCCGCATACCATCTTCGATGTCAAACACCAATGGATATGGGATCATCCATCGCCCATCGCATGGGTCGAGAAGATATGCGCTAGTCTACTCTGGAATATCGATGCCCCGTCTCGATATTCCCTCGACTAGGAACAATTCAAGGATGTACTCATGGACTACCCAGGCCCCACTAGTATGATCTACATCATAGTCCTGGAAGTCGAGTACATATCCTAAGGGCTTTATCAACATGTAATCAAAGAGACAGAAAGTATACATGTTAAGACAAAGTGCAACCAGATAGCGTACTATCATGTCGAGCAAGAAAGTCCTACCTATATATGTCCCAGCATCCACTACAATATACATCCAATGTACAGTAATGGCCTCTAGGGCATATATATAACTAACACAGACTAACCTGTACCAGTGTCACCAGAGAACTGCCATCTGACGTGAGGTATAATACCATCTAGGAGTTCTCGGCGAGTCCGTCCAGTGTACCCAGTCTCCACTGAGCACCCGTATACCTTCTCTGATGTCAAACACCAATGGATATGGGATCATCCATCGCCCATCATATGGGTCAAGAAGCGCATACGCTAGTCTACTCTGGAGTATCGATGCCCTGTCTCGGTACTCCCACGACTAGGAACATTTGAAGGATGTACTTGGCGACTACTCTGTCCCCACTAGTATGATCCGCATCATAGTCCTGGTAGTCAAGTACTCATCCTAAGGGCTTTATCAACATGTAACATAGAGACAATCAGAGTACATGTTAAGATAAAGTGCAACCAGATAGCATACTATCATGTCGAGCAAGAAAGTCCTCCCTATATATGTCCAAGCATCCACTACAATATACATCATATGTACAGTAATGGCCTCTAGGGCATACATATAACTAACAATCTCCCACTTGCACTAGGGCCATATGTTGTGGTATCGCATACCCAACAATTAGCTGTGGTTGAAGTATCTCATACTCAACCATCCCATAAAAGTCTCTACTGGGAAAAAGGCCTTTGTGAGTGGATCCGTGCTGTTGTCCTCTGTGTCTACTCTCCTAACCTCGATCTCCCTGGAGATCAACTATCTCCATGATCAGGTGATACTGCCTAAGAATTATATCTGGATTTCTGATGGGACGGGGGTTCCTAGGCCAAAGCCATAACTCTATTGTCACACAATGGTTGGAACGAAGTTCATCTTATGAACTAAAATATATCTAGACTGCCTCTTTGGTACCATCTTTGGTAACGATGTATCTTCCCTTTAATCGTCTAGTAAGTCACGGTATCTAGCTTGGAACTCTTCCAACATACCGTCCCTCCATTGAGGGTAAAGACAATGCCTGCGACTGACATTCAGTCGTCCTTATCACACTGGAACCTTTCCAGTGATTCTCCCCAGGATCGATTGATACCATCTCACTACAACTAGTGAGAATCCTAACATCCAAATAGATCTATTTCATAGATCCATAATCCAGGATTTAGGAGGTATCACCTTGATCCTATATGGAGAACCATTATGATAAGAGGATATTGACCGAGCGTAGCATAGGAAACTCATTCCCTAACAAGAGTATGTCATCCACGTACAATACGAGGATCACCACCATATTCCCTACTACCTTTTAGATTAAGTTTCTCGTTGTGTCGGTATTTAGAAAATGAATATAGAAATCACAACCAAAAATATTTTGACCGCAATCAATAACGGTGTCGGATGTAGCGTGTTAGTAAGTGCGGATCGTCCTTAGGGAAAGTGAGATCCGTTCAATTTCCGAATTAGATGAGTTGAAAATTTAAGGAAAAAGAAAAGAAAACAATTCATGATTTGTAATTGAAGATCAAGAATAAGAAAAATCTAGATCTAAAAGAAATATTAAAAACAAGAATTTAGATGTGTGATAATTTCCAACCAACAATCAAGATTAGAAGTATGGCTCGTAGGAGTAGATCGGATCTATAGATGTGATGGGATCTAATGATTACTCATTCTTATCCATTAACGAATTGATACTAGATCGATGCAAATTCATCGAGGTTTAAGGATCTTGCGAGGAAATTAGGGATTCCGCAACTCATCCTTTGTTCTTTCGATGGATCGCATTCAAGTTCTAGCTTCTAGTTAATCAAATGATCAATAGTTGTTCACTAGTTTCGAGTGAACACGATCAAGAAAGCATCATCTCGAAGCTAGGTCATTAATCATTTGATTCACTAGAATTTCCAAACATTATAGGATTTAAGAATTGTAGAAATATCTAAATCATCATCATCTAAAGATCGTCACAACTCCTACACGAGCGGAGATTACTCAAACATCATGATCACAAACACAATCACAAATTGAGATCTAATCATTATGCTTGAATTAAAAGATAAGCAAGAATATAGAAAATTCACCTTTATTTATCGACAAATTTCGTTACAACTCTCTTGAATTTACAAAAGGAAGGAACTAGATCGTCGATTTAGGCTTCGCTCGGCTCCTTGAGTCGCGGATCGGCGTGGATCTCTTGCTCCGTTGAAATCCGACGTCGTTTCTAAAGGTTGAAGGCTCACTTGCTTGAATTGCTCTCGGGATCTTGATCTTGATCTTGAATTGGAATTTTGAGGCACAAGTTGTGTCACTCAACTTGTAGAAGGAAGAAGATGATGGATTCTTGAACAATTTGAACCCTAGATCTAGGCTCCTTTTTATAGACCTCAAAATTCTAGATCTAGGATTGAAATTTGAATTTTCCCTCCATAAGTTGTTAGCAAAAGATTTGAATTTCCCTTCAAAAGTTTGTTAAGAGAGCCTTCTAGAAATATTTTGTTAAGCCGAGCCTTCTAGATGCGCCGCGTGGAGCTTCTGGGGTCTTTTGGAAGCTTTGGCCGTTAGGGGAGACACGTGTACAAAATTTGAGCCAATGATCTTTTAATAAGGCCGCGGATCCGCGGCGCCAAGGGGGTTTGGGCCGCGGATCTGCGGTCCATTAAGAGCCTTGATGCTTCCTTTTTACATGGTAATTCTTGGGCTTTCATATGGGCCTTTATACAATATGTTGAATTTTGTTTGGAATTCTGTATTACTACCAGATCATACATCTTTGAGTTGGCGTATCTTTTATCAGCCTTTCCTCAATTTTGGGCTTTGCTTCTGGAATTTCCTGCATTAGACCCCAAGACAAGAGTTGCGCAATACAAGGATGATGCGATGCCATGATAAACACTCAATTTCCCTTAAAGTGCCGGTTTAAAAGTCTAATACATGCAATCTGGTATTTCAGAGATGATTTGGTAATATGTGCAATTATGAATACCGAACACTTCTATATGAGTTCAAATGGTAGGGAAATTGTCGTGTTAAAATTGCAGTATTTTCGACTGATCAAATTCTCCCAAACTTATTTTCGATCGTCTCGAGCGAACTTTATTAAAAAGAAAGGAGAAAATAAAGAAAGAGAAAAACTAACTAGCACACTTTCGTAGGCAATACGATTGCACTGAGCACGTGCAACAAGCCTTTAAACCTCTAGGTGTCCCTAGTAGGAGGAGTGTTGTCTTCTGAGGGTTTTCAGCGGATTGCACCCACAAAATCCAATAATAAAAGGAGGATCATGAAGATTACATTTAAAGAAAAGAATCGTAAAAGAAAAGCCTTGAAAATTAGGGTTTCCAACTAAGCTAGCTTTTCGGTTGTCATGAGCCCTATCTTAATGGTCATGAAATTGATGTCAGAAATCACGTCCTTCCTCAATAAAACATCGTCTTATTCTTCATTCATATCTTTCTTCCAAACATCGATCATATAACCCTGCGTGTGTGTAAAGGACATCCCTACACCCGGAGAATTCAATTCAAGCTATCATACTCTTGCCCATCAGCCTCAGTACTTTTTAATTAATGAATATTTAGATGTGCTCACACACTTTCATGCGACCGTTAATACTTCTTGAGGTACTAACCGACCGATTACTCATGTGCTTGCTTATTTGGTGTATTTTCCTCGTCTTGCACCACCTAAGGCATAGCAGTGACTCCCAGACCAGTTGGCCTTAGGGCACTAGGTGAAGAGGCACCCTCGCTATATATTTTTTATTGCCCTCGGTGATAACAAAACCAGTGTCCATTTTTCTCACCACTTTATTTTTTTATTCATTTCTTTTATTTATATTTCCTTCATACATCGGCTTTAAGACAAGAGCATTTCAAGGTATCCTCTACTATCCCGGGCTTCAAGACCTGTGTAAGTGCGAATAGCAGGGTATCAACGTTCAAAATGTTTGGCTTTCCAGAATAGGAACTATTTTTCAGACTTATTTTTATCCTCAGATTAGTGACTTCCTTCATCTTACTAACCCTTGGGACAACGGCTCATAACTACTTATTACTAGTTCGAATAAGAAAACTTCTAATTTTCTTGGTTTTCTTAAATTTTTCTAATCTCATGGATGTAATTTTTCACTATCTAATCTTTTATTATCTTATTTATTTACAAAAATATTTTTTTATCTTTTGAAAATTTTTAAATTTTTATAGGTTTTCAAAAAATTTTAAATTTTTATGGATTTTGAAAAAAAATGATGTGCCAAAACTTTTTACACAAAATTTTTATGGTTTTTAAAGAAATGTTTTGTGCTTATGCAAATGATATGCACATGATGCAAAACTAAGCACAAACCTCCCCCAAACTTGTTTTCAACAGTGTCCTCACTGTTGCCATCTGCTAAATCTCGAAAGACCTGTAAGCTTGGGAGGAATTTATTAGTGGGGGCAAAATATTTAAGTGAAGATCCTCCCCCAAACTTATTTTTGGCTCAAAATTTTATAAAAATTTTCTTTTCAAGAGCCAGATAATGTACCCCCCAAACTTGAGTTATGCAATGTTAATCTTTGAAAATCACATGAGAGGGTCAAAAATCATTGGTCAATGCCAAGCTTTGCAAAGACCGAAAGTTAACACCAACCATTCGAAAATTTTATCAATGCAGTGCTCTGGTTGGTGGAAGAAAAAGTGGGGAAATGTTAAGTGGTGGAATAGAATATGTGTGCGTCTCATTTTGGAGAGACGATGCAGTGAATGTGATGGATTGCTCGCATTCTTTTTACAATTCAGAAGAAGGGGTGGAGGTTCAATTTCATTGATTGGGAGATTCATCTCAACACCCGTGTCATTCAAAAATGCGAGTTCATCAGCGAAGATTTCCTCAAAAGTTCCATCAATACCCCGATGAATAATGTCATCACAAAGTGCGGGGTGATCTTCAGACTCTAAGAACAGTTCATAATCCGTGTTAGTTGTTGACCCGGACATCTCGGTGGAAGAGTCCGTATGTGTATAATACATAGTTGGGTCAAACAATAACGTATGAAAAGAGTCATGATCAGTGTCAGGAGGATCATCAAATTCGCTGCTGTCGACATCCTGTAAGTCGACAGAACAGACCTGAGCAGTAGGTTCGGAGGGTATACTTCCCAACTTGTAAATGTTCAGCTCAATTGACCTATTCCCGAAGGATAGGGTCATAGAACCATTACGACAGTTGATGATAACGTTGGAAGTGGACAAAAAGGGGCGACCTAAAATCACCGGAATCTGATTCCGTGGGTTCGCTACAGGCTGTGTATCAATTACAATAAAATCCACAGGGAATATAAATTCCCCGATTTTTATTAACACATCCTCCAGTTCACCCCTAAGTTTGGTCAGCCATCTGGAGAGTTATGCTCGAGGGCTTTAACACTCCGATACCTAGTTGCTCATAGACTGAGAAAGGAAGCAAGTTAACACTAGCGCCAAGGTCTAGTAGAGCACGGTTGATGTGTTTCTCCCCGATAGAAATGGAAATCGTAGGATATCCAGAATCCTTACGTTTCCTCGGTAATTGCTGGGGAAAGGCTGTGTCTACTATCTTTGCCATGAATATCTTCTTGGGCACTTGAGTCTTCCTCTTCCTAGTGCACAAGTTCTTAAGAGTTTTTGCATAGGACGGAACTTGTTGGATAGCATCTAGGAGAGGGATGTTGATATTAACTTGCTTGAACATGTCCAAAATCTTCTCCATATATGGACTCGATGTGTTAGCCCTTAACCGATTAGGATAAGGTGCTTTAGCAATAAGTGATGGGTCCATCATAGGAGAAGGAAGTGGGGGTAGACATGATCTCAAAAGTGGAGTGGGGATCGTCTGTGGAGGAGTAGAAGAGGTGGGCTGAGGTGGCGAGCCTTGTGGGAAACGAAGAATAGGCTCGCAAGAAGGAGGTGGGTGAGGAACCAGATCGCTAAGCATCCAGCCATTCTTACAGAGTCCCATTCCTGATGGCCAGCTCGAAACTAGTTGGGTCATCATCTCATGATGAAATCCTCGCTCCCACTGTCATAGAGAAAACCGAAGTATCTCTCAGGTGGGTGAGGAACCCTACTAGATCGGCGGAGAGGCAGAGGTTCGTTGGAAACTATTGAATCCTTTGGTTCTACCAAATCATCAGCTGCAGTTTGTATAGCTGGAACTCTTTCCAGTTCTACCTCATGACCACTAATTTCTTCACAAGAAATTCCCTTTCACAAAGGTGGCATGCTGAGAAACAAAACATCTTTTGTTCCTCGGTTTAGTAGAAGATATTCCTTTGCGAATGCTCGGGATATCCAACAAACTTCTACAGAACTGACTTTGCCTCGAGTTTGTCTGGATTATGCTTTTAGACATAGGCCGGACAACCCCAAATCTTAACTTATTTAAGATATGGGCTCTTCCCATTCCATATCACATATGAAGTGGTAGGCACCTGATTTGATTGGAACCCTATTCAATAGGTATGCAACTTCTCAAGTGCATAACTCCCAAAAGGAAATAGTAACTCAGTAGTACTCATCATAGAACGCACCATATCTAATAGGGTGTGTTTTCTACGCCCCGATACACCGACGTGCTGTGGTGTATACGGAGGAGTAATGTTGAGAGAGAATCTCATTCTCCTTTAGAAAAGTCCAGGAATTCCGTGCTCAAGTATTCTCCTCCTTGATCTCATCAAAGGACATAATACTTATACCCTTTTTGGTTCTCTACTTCTAACTTATATTCTGTGAATATCTCAAAAGGTTCAGACTTGTGTTTCAACAGGAACATATGTTCGAATCTTGAGAGATAAACAGTGAATGTAATGAAGTATAAAGAACCGGTCTTGGCATGTGTAAACAGGGGACCTTACATACATCATCATGTATCAATCCCAAGAGTTCACTAACTCTTTCTCTGTTTCTAATAAACAGAGCTGTGGTCATCTTATCTTTGTGACATGACCGGCAAGTTTCACAAGATATAAATTCAAACTAATTTAAATATGCATCTAAATGTAACTTAGCTAGTCAGGTCGCATTGATATGACCTAGTCTACAATGCCTCAAGAAAGATTCGTTCATTTCTGAACTCTTCCTCTTGTGTGTGTTCTGTATACTAAGAACTGTAGTTTGATTTAGAACGTCAATGCTTTTAGATAACGTGCCTGAACCGATCAATGATATAGGAAATGTTCAAAACATTATCCAACAATGCAAAATTATATCCTTCTTTAGTAATAAAGAGACTGATATGATGTTGTATATCAGGTTCGGTATCTAATAACATTCGTTCAGAATCAATGTATTTGTTAATACAGGGTGATAACTACCAACAGACTTGGCTGCAATACTTGCACCGTTTCTATCTCATGAAACTTATCACCCGTTCTCAGTTCTCTACCTATATATAGCCCATGTAACAGATTCCATATGCGAGATCCTGATCCGGTATCTCATACCCAGGACGTAAAGAATACTGAGAAACAGTTCTCTGTAATGAACACACACGAAGATGATGCATCAGCATGCACTTTCTTCGTTTGGGCGGCACGGGAATTCTGGTAATCCCCTATTTCCTGCTCTATCTTATAACATTTATAAGTTGGAGCGGGACCAACGTTCCCTAGCGCAGTATAACAAGCGGGTTCGGTCAATAAATCCGTATTATTATCTTGATTAAGGCGTGATATGGTCGCTACCTGGAGAGAGAGAGAAGAAAACGCTCAGCGTATGCTCTTGCAAGATTAGATTGGTTATTTAATATACCTAATCAGGATGTCTCCCACTGTTTTAGTCAAATCTTCCTTCAAACCCTAAAAGGAAAGACTAGCCGGGGTTAATTGTACCCTACAAGTTCACCAATCTTTCAGCCAGGCCAGTACCGGTACTTTGAGGGAGGTTCCCCATGTTTTCGCACGGACCTAATTAAAGTAAACCTCGTTTTCCCAGGGGCGTAACCCCGTTGACACCTTTCTAGACACCTACTTGATCGGCTAATTATAATGTGTAAAACTCTCCCAGGAGTAACTCTTACTCGCAGCGGGTATCGGGATCCAACTATCTCATAGAAGGTATGCAATCTCATTGCAAATTTCAACACTTGAAATTCCCAATAATATTTTACCCCTAGCGTGCTATGACCTTGACGCATGCCAAACAACCCATAGTCCGCTAGTCAAGTTCAACCCGTACATTTCTTGATTGAATTAAACCTACCCGCACGACCCTTGACGCATGCCAAACAACGCCGTACGAATACCCTAATCCAATCGCATCGTATGCAAGCAGATAAGCACTAGTTAGCTACCGTACACTACGCCTTGACGAATGCCAAACTACCGCAGCACGAATACTAAGTAGTACTTATCTGAAATGACGGAGGGCTACGACAGGTTTTTAAGAAAACCCTTTGCGTAATGAACTTGATATCGTTGTAGAATCGAGTGATTTTAAATGGAATGTTTTTTAGGCCTTTTCTAGTTTTGCTAAAGAGGTCACTCCCGGTGAAGGGATCTCGGCTCTTTCCTCATCGAATAAGGTGCAGGATATTTCACAAATATCACTATGCAAAGCAAAAACTATAGAAGCAATCAAAAAACAAACCGAGTATGCAGCATCTGCTAGTTTCGCTAAAGAGGTCACTCCCGGTGAAGGGATTTCGGCTCTTTCCTTATCGAATAAGGTGCTGGATGTTCTACAAGGAACACCGCTATGCAAAGCAAGAACTAGAGCTACCAGTTTTTAAACAAGTTTCTACAACATCTTTAGGTTTCTTTTATTTCATTAATCTCATTAATGAAGTCCCATTTTAATTATGCTTCACAAGCATCATATATGAAACGAAATCAACAATATATAATATATATCTCATATATATAATATAAACATTTGTCTCAGGAAGTAATATGATCTCATCACAGAACATAGCAACAGAAGAACATATATGAAATATTGGATATACTAGGAGGTCCGTGTTTTTAATACGAGCCTGTATAAAACACGGATTCCACGGTCACGATGAATAGCCAAACCCACATCCCTAGACCCCTACGAGAGTGGCAAGTAAGCGTGCCAATTCTAGAGTTAGGAGACCCGGTCTCGACTCCTCGAGATGGTCTCCTACTGGACCCTAGAACCCGGTTACTTGTGCTCCCTGCCTTGGGTCTATCCTAATGCGGAAAAGTAAATAATATATAATGGTGACATCATCCTCAGCCCGGAAGTGCCCTAATAAAAGAATATTACATACAATTGAATTTTACATGAATGAAAAAGAAAAACTCTCATCTCACATAAAACCCCCGGCTATTCAAAACACGACGATCCAATATAACATATCACAACAACACATAATATCGCATATCATCAACGTAAGTAAATATGCGTATCCCAGTTGTCGTTGATGTATAGCAACGAAACCGGCGATACACCACATATTACACTTACGGTCGCAGAAAAGAAAGTGTAAAACTACAACAGTTGGAATCCGCAACCTCCTTAGACATCGCATGCCTAACCAAATGAATTCCTTAGACATCTTATGCCTAACAATTATAAACCCCGCATTTTAGTCCCATTTTCGAAAACTATTTTCAATATCAAGTCGGGCAAATCAACAAGATTCCCAACATCCTGATCGAATACTCGTCGCAAACTTTAGTAGACGGCCGCACCCCCGAAGCCGTCGACGAAGTGCACTAAGGCGGAACACCGCTGCCGCGAGCACCCGAACGGATGCTTTTGGCGACGGGGTTCTCCTACAGTCACTTGGTCGGGGCTATGGGGCATGGTTGTCTATTAAATTTACCCGGCGAGTATCCGCGCACGCTACGTGATTGCGACGGACTTTTGATCGCATCAAAATCCCGTGGCAACCGATCATCTGAGACTGAACTGCTAGATTTATAATATTCAAATTAGTTATCTCATAACTACTTGTGGATTCCAAATATTGTATCACATTCCAGATAAATAGACAATGTTAAACTTTCCGATCGAATAAACAAACACCCAAGATTTCCCAAATAGCTCAACACTTGAGCGGAGTTCAAAAAGTATCCATCACATGCCACAATACCAATGGTCCAGCCGTAGAAGGGTCAAACCAACGCCTCACATGTGGCAACGCCGTACTGCCCCAAACCCTAAGTTTTAGAGGCGGTTTAGACGGTCACATAATCGAGTTAAGGTTTGTGTTCTTCTAGAGGGTCCACCGCGTTACTTGCACGACTTTGAATGTTCTTTAACTAAGGGAAAAATCCAACACTTGGAAATTTTCCGGCAGGGGAAAAGGTGAGTTTTTGATATCCGTTCGAACTTTTTAACACGTTCTAAATTACCCGGAAAAAACTTAAACGAAGTTAAACTTTCCGATCGAACCAACGAATACAAGAGATCTCCAGAAAACTCAACACTTGAGTAGAATTAAAAATTCCCAGAAGCATGAAAAATTTAACCAAGAATAAACCTCAGAAGAATTAGCACCTGAAACCCTAAGTCGGCTGCGGAACCGCCGCCAAACGCATGGTTTGGCCGCGGTTCCGCGGTCTCTTGAAGGGATCATTGCTCCGTACTTCACAGTAATTCTTAGAATTCCCTGCTTATTATTCTGAGTATTTTTAATATGAAAAAATCAACATTTAAAAAAATTTCCAGAGAAGGGGTTCGTGTCGGGGTTTCGGGGTTCGATCGGACTTTAAACTTCGTCTAGACTTCGCCTAAAGCTCTAGCTTGGCTCTGATACCACTGTAGGGTTATTAGACACTGTCACAAGGTTCTACAAGGCATCAACCATGCCCGATTTAAATTTTAGACGTGCCGAATAACCCTAACCAAGATCTTAGACTAGAGATTAGGTGAAAACATAAGCAAGTAAACAACTTTACTTCTAAGAGTTTGGGATTACAACCTTTGTAGTCCGGTCCTTCACTTCATAAGCTCCGTGTTGTGGTCCCTTCGCTGTGATCATCAAGTTCTCGGACTCTAGAGAGGCTCCACGAAGAGAAAGATACAAGCTTGCTTCCGATCTTCGATAACTAAGATGATCTACCTTGAAGAAACTCAAACCCAAGCTCTTGCTTTGCTAATCAAGTATTAGCAAAGCAAACACCCTAATCCAAATGGCTAGAATAGATTAGGATGATGAAGTAGGAATTTAGCTATGTAACGCCTTAGATTTCGGTTAGTGTTCGTTTAGACGTTAATGCGGGTTTACTGTATAAAGTTTACCAATTCGGGTTCCTCACATTTTATAACATTTAATTAATAATTTATTATTATTTGTTATAAGCATGCACGCACGTGTGCACGTAAATGTGAGTTTTGTTTGTGCTAATCTAGTTTTAGCAACCATGACACTTAACCTAATCCTTTGATTTTCCACCCTTTGCTAAATCCTTAATTATTTCTTTTGTGAGAGTGAAAAGTTTCTAGGTTATTTGAGAGAGAGGATATTTGTTTTGGATGAGTGAGGAGGTGGTATTTGAATGTATGAATGCATTAATGGTTCATTAATGAAATGGATACACTCACCTCTCATTCACACCCTACACTCACCTCCCTCTCTCATTTCCTCACACTCTCTCATTCTTTCTCATTTATTTCTTTCATAATTCTCTATCTCTCTCAACCAAACTGAACACTTAGCTTCACCTCACCAAAATTCATCAAATCCTTCACAAAGTTCATTAAAATCACATCTTTTCTTGGATATTGCCTCTTGGATGCCTAGGAGCATGCAAAGCTTGGATCTTTGTGTTCTTTTGGCTAGGTAATGATCTTTATCTCTTCTTTATTTAGTTTTTGTGCTTTGTAGCTAGTTAGTTTCTGTTTAGATAGTGTAAAGTTTAGTATGATGCATAATATTGTATTTTTAGTGTCGGTTTGTGACATTTGGGATCTGCTGTGACCCGGAAAGTGTACTAGAAAACCAAACAAAATTGTTGTGTTGTACCAGTGAACCTAAGACCCTACCTTGGAGACGAGACCCATCCCACCGGCCAGGGCCGGCGACATCTGAAGAGGGTTCCGGCGACCTCGGCCCCTTGAGGCAGTTGGTGTGTGGGTTTTCGAGGGTAGGTCTATGATGGGGTTTGGGTGTATTTGGTCTTGTTTGTTTGTTTAGTTTTCACTGTATACAAAATATGGGATCACCTAGGTAGTTTCTAGTGTTTTGTGTATACGCGATATGTTATACGACACGGATCGTGCACTTGGTGTGGTTTTGCTCTTAAGTTGTTTTCGTCGTGTCGCTACGTGCGTTAGCCACAATACAAACACTTGAGAGTATGTTTTGTGTTGTTGCGTCGGTCTAATGTAGTTTGTACGTGTTTTAGGATTATTATTAATATACACTTGTTTTATTGTCTTACTGTTGTAGGTTCGCAGGCGGGGACTACGGGCACATCTACAAGGGAAAAACAAGTGGTTGGCTTCACTTAGCCAGGAGCGTTGGTGAGTAGATTTAACATCTACAGGGGAATCGCCCGCATGGCGTTATGCGTCTGGGCTAGAGATGTTATTTCCGTCGCATATTCTATGTCATAATTAGAATTGCGCATACACCCTAATGCTTAGTTAAGTGTTGTGCTTGGACTAGTATCCTTAGGACACTGCACTATTATTGACGGCTCATATTGCACGAGCACTGATTGTATGCCACACACACCGTCAAGAATTGCCATGTCACGCACGACCCATATATAGAAATGCTATTGTTTGGTTAGGGGCATTGAGACATTGATTCATATTTCTTATCGCATATGACATTTAGCATACCTGTATATCCACATGCTTACACATATGCCTTCACATACTTACGTGTTAGATACCTGTATACCTATAGAGTATCGTACCATTAGTGATAGATACATACACACTTTATGTCATAGCTACAGGTGTACCTTGCTCACATACTTCACTTATACCCAGGGGGTATACTACATCATTACTCATAGGTAGATACATATATCTTGCTATACCTTTATGTTGCACATATATCTGGTTATAGCTACATGTTTACCTTTACTTGATGTTATTTTAGAATTGGAGAAATTAGGAACCGCATGATATTTATATTAACTTGTTGCGGTTAATTAGCGGCTTTTCCTTTATACGCTTACATTACAGTTTTATGTTGTGTATACTTTATTCATGGATTTTCGAATTGAGATATGGATTTTTCATGATGTTTTCTGGATTTGGGGACCATGGGAGTTCATGAAATTATGCATTATTTGAAAAACCCGGGTTCCCTTGATATGATATTTCAGCAGCCACTATGAGATTTATCGGTTCGGATATATATATACCCCACGCGAGGAAAGGAGGGGTCCGTGTGCGGGTACATGGTGGGGCCCAGAGGTACCCCGAGGCAAGAATGAGGTCGTGGTGCTAGACGATGAGCTAGTGGGGGAACCATACCATCCAATGACATTATCAATGACTCAGCGGTTATCATGAGGATACCGACGGGAGTCATGTACGTATTGATACGTCGAGAGGCGAGGGTCAGAGCTAGGCACTCGTGCTTTTGGGATAGCGTACGATACGTACATATCAGGGTGCCAGTCATGGTAACAGCACCTGATAGATCAGCATTCTGTGTCGATACTTGACACATTGATTTTATGATATTTCTTTTTACTCCTTTGTATATATAACAGGGGATTAGGCCGCTGTTATATATGCCCTTACACCAATATTAGTGGAATGGGACGCTAATATATGTGTATTGACATTAATTTATATATATCATCATATTTTATTCATGCAAATATACCTAGAATGTAAAGGACTCATTGACATTGGATTTAGGACATTTGAGAATTCATTTGATATTGATTACAGGATATATATGAGATTGCTGATTTTGTACACTCGGGATATGTGAGATCTACTTGATATTGTACATTCGAGGTATACGAGATACACTTGATATTGTACATACGGGATATGTGAGATCTACTTGATAGTGTACATTCAGGATTTGTGAGACTTATATGATATGAGAGCCAATTTGGGGGCTGATTTGAGGAATTGGGATTTGGATTTGTCTTGATGGATTTTGATCCTACCACGATGTCAGGATTCCGTGGAAATGACATGTTTCATTCCATACTCTACATTTACTGTTTATGCACTGCTTCATGTGTAGTTGTACTGTTAGTGTACCTTCCATGATTGTGGCATATATACATTTTCATATCTTTATTGCATGACTATTGCATATTGATTGTCATATCACTACTTCATGTACTTATAGTACCTGATAGAGTACCTTACATGACTGTTACCTTCATATCGTCATATTATTGCTTCATGTATTAATTGTACATGCTAGTGTAACTTTCATGATTATTGCATTATATATGACTATTCATTGATATTAAATGCTTATGTTAGATTCGCGCTGTACGTGCATACTCGCGATTACCTGCATATGTTATTTACTATTCATGAGTTGGCAACTCACCCCCGTTGTGCCACAGTGTCTTGCAGGTGTTCCTCAGGATAGTCAGAGGCATAGCTATTTTCATCCATCGTATCATCTTTTACTGCGGATACCACTTCTCCTGACAGTGTGCAGTTTTGCCCAGGTGGGTTTTGTGATTATCCGATGTTGTATTGTATATTCGTTGTATCCATATACTCTCCATCTACCAGTATTATGTATGACTTAGTGACTTGGTGTGATGACGATATTGTATACTGTTTTGTGACTTGGAGATTTTTATGCAGTTTTATTTATATCGTCTCTTTCTTCGCTACGGCGTCGTATATCTGTTGTGGTGATTGTTTTCCGCCGTTGGGCGTGATTTTGCTCCCGTTTGGGATGCTTTTACTTACATATTATGTTGTACCCATTTTTGGGGTTGGTTTTTACAAAGGAGGTGCCGCCAAAATTTTAAGGAATAAAAGTGAGACTTTAAAGAATTTGGGTTGTTATTTCAAAGGTTTTGAAAATACTATTATCACTTTCTTATTATTTTTGATGGTTTAGATTTCTGGGTTTTGGCTTTCTTTTACTGCGTTACGCCTGTAGACGTTGCGTAGTATTAGGGCCGTCACGTGCTAATTTCGGGTCGTGACAAAGTTGGTATCAGAGCGCTAGGTTTTTACCTTACGGAGTGTAGGATGACCTTGGTATGATGGAGTGGGTAGCTTAAGCAGAGTAACGTAGTGTGTGTATGTCTGCAGCATACTCACGATGCAGTACTCCCCTTAAAGTGCCCTAAGTACAAATTTCTTGAAATTCCTTCCTTGATGATTCATATCCTTGTGATTCGATTTCCGTGTACATATCGAATCCTATCTCTATTATAGCCTTTGCCGCCGACGACTATGGGGACTCAGAAAGGTGCAGCGAGGGCCGAGATCAGTATTGACTCGGGGAGAGCGAGGACTGACCAGGATGGCACGCTCGTTGCACAGGTGCAGACGGTTTCGCCTTCGACTGATAGTATCGCTAGGCTTGTGGCAGAGATGCAGGACTTGCGCTAGACGATGAGTTCTTTGGTTGAGGCCATTCGAGCGCAGCGACAGGAGGTTGTCACCCCTGTTACCCAGTTGTTCCTTGCGATCAGCACACAGCTTTCCGTCACTTACATAGCACCAGTGGATGCAGCCCTAGTTGACGAGACACGTATTCCAGAGACTTCGGGAGTTTCGGAACCGTAGAGGACTCGTACCGGGTATCAGCTCAGAGACAGAGGCTTAGTCGTCGAGACAGCTTTCGTGACCGTTGCGGGAGTAGCAGAGGTTTGGGACGAGGGGTTTTCATGTTAGCTAGATCAGCCGTTTGTTGTGTTAATTTCTGTCAGCGATTCTTTTGTTGCGCAACACGTATTTCAGTCGTATGCCAATCGGTTAGGAGATTCATCCGTTACTTGATCCTTCTAGAGATGTTGGATTTGACGTTCTCCTGGGCACGGACTGGTTAGCTACGTGCTAGGCGTCTGTAGACTACCGCGAGAAAATAGTCAGGTTTTGTTTTTCCGGCAAGTCAGTTCGTGTTGTGTAGAGGGACAGTGGTGCCGCCTCTCATAGCTTGAATTCTGCCTTTTTCGCTTGTCGACTTTTGAGGAGAGGATGTCGTGGATTCTTGGCGTTCATTCGAGATACCGGAGCCACAGTGGATTTGTTGGACCGGGTTCCTTAGTGCGTCTGAGTGTTTCACATTGAGGAGCTCCTATTTCTGTTCGTCAAGGAGAAAGACGGCAGTTTGAGGTTGTGTATTGATTGATCGTCAATTGAACCGGCTTACGTGGCGGTTAGGTATCATTTACCTCGCATTGACGATTTCTTCGATCAACTCCAGAGTGTGAGACATTTTCTAAGTTTGTTGGGGATCAGGTCATCATCGTTGCGGGTTCGGAGTGATGGCATTCCGAATACTGCTTTTGTGCGTGCTACGGGCAGTTTGTGTTGTGGTGGTGTCGTTGGACTCACCAATGCCTTAGCAGCATTCGTAGATATGATGAACCAGATTTCTTCAGGCCGTTCCTCGACCAGTTATTGTTGTGTTATTGACGACATTCTGGTCTATACAATGTGTCGTGAGGAACAGGAGCAGCACTTGAGGATTTGTTTTGCAGACATTGGGAGAGCCCCAGCTGTTTGCTAGATTCTCGGAGTGTTCCTTCAGGCTTGTTTGTGTTGACTCCTAGGTCTTGTAGTTACGGGAGACGGTTTTGTATGGTTCCGAGGGAGATCGAGACCGTACAGCTTTGGCCCAGACTGGTGTACAGACGGAGGTCCGTTGATTTTTGGGCTTAGCAGGTTTTTACCGCTGTTTCATGCAGGATTGCTATTGTAGTGCTGCACCGTTGACTGGACTGACCTGAAAGGAGGTTCTTTTCTTTGGACTGAGGCATGCGTGCGGAGTTTTCCAGCAGTTGGAGATTCGGTTGACAACTGCACCAGTTCTTCTTGCTTTCTGGTTCGGGCGACTTTGTTGTTTAACTGTGATGTTTCGCGAGTGGGGCTCGACTGTGTGCTGAGGTGACACTATAGAGTTATCTCTTTTGCTTCCCAACAGTTGGAGGAAGTACGAGAAGGATATCCTACTCATGATCTGGAGATGGCCGCTGTGGTTGTGCGTTGGAGAATTGGGGACACTACTTGTTCGGAGAGTCGTGTCAGATTTTTCAGGACCACCAGAGCTTATCATTCGGGTGTTTGTTGTCCGATTATACTCATTTTGCTCAGTTGTTCTTTGTTAAGTTTTTGCGTTGCACAGAGTTCCTTCATGGGTCGTATCCAAATAAGGCACCCTTTTCGCTTGCCATCTTGGACAGGAGCTTCAGGAAGCCTTGGGTACTGGTTGAGCTTTAGCTCCATTTTTCCCTCCGCAGGATTATGGTTTTGTGAGAGCGGGCTATACCGACTCTAGAGGTTATGCTTGTGCGTGCGTAATTGTTGTCGACAGTTGGGATCGTCACTTGCCATTGTTAGGATTCTCCTTAGATAGCCGTTATCAGGAGGCACTCCAATTGGCAACCTTCATGTTAGTTGTTAGGTTGTGCCGATCACCAGTCTGTTTTTCTGACTCTGCGTAGTAGGATTTTTGGACCCCAGCGAGTCTAGGGACTTCGGGAATGATCCAGTTGGTTCAGGTCAGGATGATGACAGCCCAGTGCAGATAGAGGTCTTATGCTGACCATGGTGGTCGCAGACTTGAGTTCGCAGTGGGAGATCATGTATTCCTACGGACTTCCGATGATGACGTGTTGTGTTTTGGGAAGCTTATCCCAGGATTGTAGGTCCTTTTGAGATCTTCAAGCGAGTTGGTTTCGTTGCCTATAACTTGGCACTTCCGCCCAGATTTTTGACTATTCATCCCGTTTTCTTTGCGTTGATACTTTGCAATTACCTTCATGACTTTCTCACATGATTCAGCACCAGACCATTTAGTTTAGACGCGAGCTTTTGTTCACCGGCAGCCAGTGGTGTTAATGGCTCGGCAGGTGGAGAAACTTCGGTCAAGGGTCTTGCTATCTGTGGAGGGTTTTCTTGGACGTAGCCGTTTAGTGAGGTGATCACTTGGGAGGCTGCGAGCGAGATTTGGGAGTTTTTGTACTCTTCTCTTTGAAGGTACGCTTAGTGAAAATTTTAAATTCGGGGACGAATTTTTATAGGGGGGAGATTGTAACGCCTTAGATTTCGGTTAGTGTTCGTTTAGACGTTAATGCGGGTTTACTGTAAAAAGTTTGCCAATTTGGGTTCCTCACATTTTATAACATTTAATTAATAATTTATTATTATTTGTTATAAGTATGCACACACGTGTGCACGTAAATGTGAGTTTTGTTTGTGCTAATCTAATTTTAGCAACCATGACACTTAACCTAATCCTTTGATTTTCCGCCCTTTGCTAAATCCTTAATTATTTCTTTTGTGAGAGTGAGAAGTTTCTAGGTTATTTGAGAGAGAGGATATTTGTTTTGGATGAGTGAGGAGGTGGCATTTGAGTGTATGAATGCATTAATGGTTCATTAATGAAGTGGATACACTCACCTCTCATTCACACCATACACTCACCTCCCTCTCTCATTTCTTCACACTCTCTCATTCTTTCTCATTTATTTCTTTCATAATTCTCTATCTCTCTCAATCAAACTGAACACTTAGCTTCTCCTCACCAAAATTCATCAAATCCTTCACAAAGTTCATTAAAATCACATCTTTTCTTGGATATTGCCTCTTGGATGCCTAGAAGCATGCAAAGCTTGGATCTTTGTGTTTTTTTGGCTAGGTAATGATCTCTATCTCTTCTTTATTTAGTTTTTGTGCTTTGTAGCTAGTTAGTTTCTATTTAGATAGTGTAAAGTTTAGTTTGATGCATAATATCGTATTTTTAGTGTCGGTTTGTGACATTTGGGATCTGCTGTGACCCGGAAAGTGTACTAGAAAACCAAACAAAATTGTTGTGTTGTACCAGTGAACCTAAGACCCCACCTTGGAGACGAGACCCATCCCACCGGCTGTTCACACCATAATATTGTATTATTATATTCCCCATTCTTATTCGTTTTATAAATAAACAGGTGCTTTTGACGCATGTCTGCTACATATTACAGGTTACAGGTTCTTGCACAGAAAACAGTGAAAACGATGAAAAGACGATGCAAAAGTGGACTTTGACCAACAAACAGAAGACTCTTGATCAAGCCTACATCAAAGATAAAATTCACAAAGTACAAGGCAATGCAAGGTCCAAGATTACAAAGCGAACGGTTAAAAGTCCACCGCAATTGTTCACTGGAGATCTGGAAGAAACATAGAAGCTATTTTAATAAAAGAACCAAATAATAAGGAAGCCCAAAAACAGAAGAGCCAACAAAGGAAATTTCAAGGCCCAATACTTCCTTTTAAAGAGACAGAGACATAAAATTTTACCAAAGCTTGGAGTCTACTTTGACTAGGTCTTCCTAAGGATATTTTGGTAAATGTAGACGTACGAATCAATTGTAACCTAGGGTTTCATATCCTCTATAAATAGGAACTTTAAATCATTGTATTCTTTTCATGCCTCCCTATGCCTCTTTCTATGAATAAAATTTAGAAATCTTTTGGAGAGCATCGATGTCTCTTTTCAATTCATGAATTCAGATCTGACAACCCTGTGTTGATGTTTGGAGAGAGCCATCTGTAAAGTAAGTAATTAATTTCAATTCTTGCCCTAGGCAATTTTTCATTCTCTGCCCTAGCATAAATTTAATTCCTTGCCCTAGTTAGATAGTTAGATCTTTAATTCAATTGCCCTAGATTAATTTAGTTTTTAGATTTAATAATCAATCCGGCTCCCATCGGAATTAACTCGTTAGCGCGATTAGGAAATTCACAACATCCCTGTGGACCGACCCGTACTCACCGGCTAGCTGCAAAGCGACGCCGTTCTTGATTGCGGTTAATAGATTGTTTTTGAGATAAATCACCGGCCAGGGCCGGCGACATCTGAAGAGGATTCCGGCGACCTCGGCCCCTTGAGGGAGTTGGTGTGTGGGTTTTTGAGGGTAGGTCTATACTGGGGTTTGGGTGTATTTGGTCTTGTTTGTTTGTTTAGTTTTCACTGTATACAAAATCTGGGATCACCTAAGTAGTTTCTAGTGTTTTGTGTTTGCGCGATACGTTATACGACACGGATCGTGCACTTGGTGTGGTTTTGCTCTTAAGTTGTTTTCGTCGTGTCGCTACGTGCGTTAGCCACAATACGAACACTTGAGAGTATGTTTTGTGTTGTTGCGTCGGTCTAATGTAGTTTGTACGTGTTTTAGGATTATTATTAATATACACTTGTTTTATTGTCTTACCGTTGTAGGTTCGCAGGCGGGGACCACAGACACATCTACAAGGGGAAAACAAGTGGTTGGCTTCACTTAGCCAGGAGCGTTGGTGAGTAGATTTAACATCTACAGAGGAATCGCCCGCATGGCGTTATGCGTCTGGGCTAGAGATGTTATTTCCGTCGCATATTTTATGTCATAATTAGAATTGCGCATACACCCTAATGCTTAGTTAAGTGTTGTGCTTGGACTAGTATCCTTAGGACACTGCACTATTATTGACGGCTCATGTTGCACGAGCACTGATTGTATGCCACACACACCGTCAAGAATTGCCATGTCACGCACAACCCATACATAGAAATGCTATTGTTTGTTAGGGGCATTGAGACATTGATTCATATTTCTTATCACATATGACATTTAGCATACCTGTATATCCACATGCTTACACATATGCCTTCACATACTTACGTGTTAGATACCTGTATACCTATAGAGTATCGTACCATTAGTGATAGGTTCATACACACTTTATGTCATAGCTACAGGTGTACCTTGCTCACATACTTCACTTATACCCAGGGGGTATACTACATCATTATTCATAGGTATATACATATATCTTGCTATACCTTTATGTTGCACATATATCTGGTTATAGCTACATGTTTACCTTTACTTGATGTTATTTTAGAATTGGAGAAATTAGGAACCGCATGATATTTATATTAACTTGTTGCGGTTAATTAGCGGCTTTTCCTTTATACGCTTACATTACAGTTTTATGTTGCGTATACTTTATTCATGGATTTTCGCATTGAGATATGGATTTTTCATGATGTTTTCTGGATTTGGAGACCGTGGGAGTTCATGAAATCATGCATTATTTGAAAAACCCGGTTTCCCTTGATATGATATTTCAGCAGCCACCATGAGATTTATCGGTTCGGATATATATATACCCCACGCGAGGAAAGGAGGGGTCCGCGTGCGGGTACATTGTGGGGCTCGGAGGTACCCCGGGGCAAGAATGAGGTCGTGGTACTAGACGATGAGCTAGTGGGGGAACCATACCATCCGGTGACATTACCAATGACTCAGCGGTTATCATGAGGATACCGACGGGAGTCATGTACGTATTGATACGTCGAGAGGCGAGGGTCAGAGCTAGGCACTCGTGCTTTCGGGATAGCGTACGATATGTACCTATCAGGGTGCCAGTCATGGTGACAGCACCTGATAGATCAGTATTTCTGTGTCGATGCTAGACACATTGGTTTCATGATATTTCTTTTTACTCCTTTGTATATATAACAGGGGATTAGGCCGCCGTTATATATGCCCTTAAACCAATATTAATGGAATGGGACGCTAACATATGTGTATTGATATTAATTTATATACATCATCATATTTTATTCATGCAAATATACCTAGAATGTAAAGGACTCATTGACATTGGATTTAGGACATTTGAGAATTCATTTGATATTGATTACAGGATATATATGAGATTGCTGATTTTGTACACTCGGGATATGTGAGATCTACTTGATATTGTACATTCGGGATATACGAGATACACTTGATATTGTACATACGGGATATGCGAGATCTACTTGATAGTGTACATTCAGGATTTGTGAGACTTATATGATATGAGAGCCAATTTGGGGGCTGATTTAAGGAATTGGGATTTGGATTTGTCTTGATGGATTTTGATCCTACCACGATGTCAGGATTCCGTGGAAATGACATGTTTCATTCCATACTCTACATTTACTGTTTATGCACTGCTTCATGTGTAGTTGTACCCGTTAGTGTACCTTCCATGATTGTGGCATATATACATTTTCATATCATTATTGCATGAGCATACTGATTGTCATATCACTACTTCATGTACTTGTAGTACCTGATAGAGTACCTTTCATGACTGTTACCTTCATATCGTCATATTATTGCTTCATGTATTAATTGTACATGCTAGTGTACTTTTCATGATTATTGTATTACATATGACTATTCATTGATATTAAATGCTTATGTTAGATTCGCGCTGTACGTGCATACTCGCGATTACCTGCATATGTTATTTACTATTCACGAGTTGGCAACTCACCCCCGTTGTGCCACAGTGTCTTGCAGGTGTTCCTCAGGATAGTCAGAGACAGGGCTATTTTCATCCATCGTATCATCTTTTACTGCGGATACCACTTTGCATGACAGTGTGCAGTTTTGCCCAGGTGGGTTTTGTGATTATCCGATGTTGTATTGTATATTTGTTGTATCCATGTACTCTCCATCTACCAGTATTATGTATGACTTAGTGACTTGGTGTGAGGACGATATTGTATATTGTTTTGTGACTTGGAGGTTTTTATGCAGTTTTATTTATATCGTCTCTTTCTTCACTACGGCGTCATATATCTGTTGTGGTGATTGTTTTCCGCCGTTGGGCGTGATTTTGCTCCCGTTTGGGATATTTTTACTTACATATTATGTTGTACCCATTTTTGGGGTTGGTTTTTACAAAGGAGGTGCTGCCAAAACTTTAAGGAATAAAAGTGAGATTTTAAAGAATTTGGGTTTTGATTTCAAAGGTTTTGAAAATACTATTATCACTTTCTTATTATTTTTGATGGTTTAGATTTCTGGGTTTTGGCTTTCTTTTACTGCGTTACGCCTGTAGACGTTGCGTAGTATTAGGGCCGTCACGTGCCAATTTCGGGTCATGACAAGCTCTCATTTATTTTCATAATCTCACACTAATTCATCACAAAACTCAAAACTAGAAATCTTTGCAAGGAGGAAGAAGAAGATGAACTCATTAGTGATGAATAATGAATTGTAATCCTAATTACAAATGCAACCATGGTTGATAAAAGAAAGGGCCAACCATTGTAGAGAGTTAACTAGGGTTAAGGGTTTGGATTGGGTTTAAAAATATCTCACAAAATATCAACATATAATATCTTAGCTCAAAACAAAATAAAAGCTTCTAGAAGCTACAAGAAAGAGCTAACCCAAATCAAACCCTAACCATGTTTAATCTCCACTAATCATGTTGCATTAGTAATCATAACTTGTTACAATATTATATATCACATATATAATTTATTTTTGTAACAAAAGAAAATAATACAATTAACATATATTGCATATATATCAATGTATTACCCGGTGAGAAAATGAATCAATAAAGCGACCCAATATTAGATAATGTAATGTAATATATCACATATATAATTATACATTAAATTATCGAATCAACACTTGATCCGACAATCCGGCTATTTCTCAAATAACCGACTAATATATATATCTGTACCGATTCATCGAATCAACACTTGATCCGATGACCCGGCTGATATCAAATATCGCGAGAACAGAATACGGTATCTCATATCGCATTATCCTCGGTCATGCACATATCACATATGCGCCCCTACTCCGTTTTGCCTGAGTCAAGAAACCTCTGTGTAGGACTCTAAAGAATCGTCAATACGCCGGCAGTAGGTGATGATCATATCAAACAACCACAATCTGCAAGCGGTCAGCTAAACGTAACAGCCACCCAGGTATTGAGCGATCAGAAGATCAACAAGCAAGTCTGTACATTCTCCTGTGAATCCAATCAGTAACACTCCCGTACAGTCCGGTCTCTTCGTCTGATATGTCGCATATCTCGCCTAGGGGTGGTAAACGCCAGACCCCGGTAGCTTGATAAGTCGTGTCGATATGAGGTCTATAACAGTTCGAGAAACTACTGATAACACTTACCAGTAAATCTCAGCAACCCTGGCCAGGGATTTCCAGTTATAGCCAATCGAACACGGCGCAACATCAACTCCCTATATCGGAAGATACGAATCCCCTCCTATCGCTCATTGCCTCCATGTGATTCGGGACTGTACCCAAAAGCCACCTTTTTGCACGCCCTCTTGGACGTGGTATGATGGAAATCAAAGCACAGCGGGAATCACATAAGACTCTATGACGATCTCGGGTCTACAGACTAACCTGTACCAGTGTCACCAGAGAACTGCCATCTGACGTGAGGTATAATACCATCTGGGAGTTCTCGGCGAGTCCGTCCAGTGTACCCAGTCTCCACCGAGCACCCGTATACCTTCTCTGATGTCAAACACCAATGGATATGGGATCATCCATCGCCCATCATATGGGTCAAGAAGCACATACGCTAGTCTACTCTGGAGTATCGATGCCCTGTCTCGGTACTCCCACGACTAGGAACATTTGAAAGATGTACTTAGCGACTACTCTGTCCCCACTAGTATGATCTGCATCATAGTCCTGGTAGTCAAGTACTCATCCTAAGGGCTTTATCAACATGTAACATAGAGACAATCAGAGTACATGTTAAGATAAAGTGCAACCAGATAGCATACTATCATGTCGAGCAAGAAAGTCCTCCTTATATATGTCCAAGCATCCACTACAATATACATCATATGTACAGTAATGGCCTCTAGGGCATACATATAACTAACAGGATCTGTGGTGGAAATGTAGGCTCAGAGCTTCGTCTTTCTTCTGGGTGTCTTTGAGGTGGAATTGTGGTTTCTGGAATATTTAGTTTAGGCCCAGATTTGTTTGAGTGCTGAGTTTTGCACTTGGGGCCCACTTCGGGAAATTTTGTCGATCAAAATTTTAAATATGATAGTTCACAGTACTTACATTACTATCTGCGACCGTGACTGTCACTCGAGCGGTAAATCTTTTCTAATTGCTATAGCTTTTTTAGATGGGTTTGCGAACGTAACATTCACGTTGATGTTATGTGTTGTGCTGTATTGTTGCGGATTTGTCGTGGTGGATACCTTGGTGCAATGTTAGTACAGTTTAGTTTATTTGTAGATTTGATATCGCGGGGCGAGCGTCCGACATGTGGACTGCCGTCACTGCCTGTTTGTATATTATTCTTTTGGGGCAGGACCGGATTGAGGTCGATGTACCTGTTGTACATATTTTTTTCTTCTTTTCTTCACTAGGGTTACCACGCGGTGAGGTGCACGGATAGCCGGGTTCTAGAGGGCAACGGGTCCGCATTTCATGGCTTTGAGACGGAGGGGGCTTCACTCTAGAATTGGCGGGCTATTCGCCGCACTCGTAGGGGGTACAGGTTGACCCAAGGAGGGGTGCTCAAGTTACCGGATTCCGTGAAGTGCTGGGTGGTCCATTCACTTTGCTGAAGGGGGCTGCCTCGCTTCTGGTTTTAGCGGGTAACTTGCCGCGCTCGTAGGGGTCTAGGTTTTCATTGCACAGGCTATCCACACGATCAGGGGAACGTCGGGTTTCACTTGCGGCTCAATGAAACCCGGGGATCCCAGATTATCTGTATTGTTATGTGATGCTTATTACTTTTCTGTAATGTTACATTTATCACGCCCGGAGCGATTATTATATATTGATATATATACTAGTAGATGTTGTATATGTTTTACACCCGCGCTAGTCCAGTCCCCGCTCTGTCGTTAGTTAAGTAACCTAACGGGTGATGACGGGACCCAGTGACGAATGCGGATGGCATATACGTACATCATATTTTCATTCTTTTGTGGTGTGATTAATTGATGGGATTGCGTTGATTCAGATCAATGCAAAGAAAACAAACCTATTTGATGTTGTTGGAACAATTTTCAAAAAGCTGTTATTGCAAGGACGTTCTCTTTTGTTTTGCACAGTGGTATTCGGTTATGAATATCCAGCACCTCATTCGACGAGGCAAGGGCCGAGATCCCTTCATCGGGAGTTACCCCTTGGACTGAGGTTTGCGCCAGGGTAATAACTTCACTATAGTCGATTACTTTTTGCTTTGTATCGCGGTATTCAGTTTGGAATATCCTGCACCTCATTCTACGGGGAAAGAGCCGAGATCCCTTCACCGGGAGTGACCTCTTTAGCAAAAGTTTTCGCCACTAAATATTTGTAAAACCACTTGGATTCCTTCAATGATATCAAGTTCATTACGTTAAAGGTTTTTCGCCAAAAACCAGCCGTAGCCCTCCGTAATTCCATATTAGTATTGCTTAGTATTCGTGCTACGTATGTCGTGCTTAGCCGAGGCGTAGTGTTCGGTAGCTGTGTAGTGCTTTTCTGTTGCATGGATATGCGATTGGTTATGATAGTCATGTGGTCAATTTGGCTTAGTCAAGGACTCGTGCGGGTGGGTCTAATGCAATCAAGATAATGACGGGTTGAACTTGACTAGGATCCTTTGATATGTTGGCTCAGTCAAGGTCACTTGGGTCCTAGGGGTAAAAACACACATCGGGAGTTTCTAAAGAAACTGAAACTTGCCAGGCATGTGCATACCTTCAGGAGTGTTGTGACTTGAGTGGATTCCATCAAGTTATCATGCGATGATAGTTAGATCCCGATTCCGACTGATGAGTTGGTTTACTCCTCGGGTGATCCCGACTAATTCTTCTTTCAGGTTTGGAGAAGAATTTGAGTATACAGTGGGAGACATCCTGATTAGATAAAGTGATTAACCATTCTGATCTAGGTAAGAGTGCACGATGAGTGTTTCTTTCCCTCTCTTTGACAGCAACCATGGCCCGACCCTAGACTATAACTCAGTGACCAAGTTAACCGAACTTTCTTAAAACACTGGCTTTTGGATTGTCTAAGTTGCATACATCATTGCCACTCCTTCTTTTACCCTTTGCATTTCTCCAGAACACCCTGTATCACTACGAACATCCACTTCCATTGGATAAATCCATCGTATAGTTACATATGAACTCGAAGGAACTTGTTCCAGATTCGAGGATGGATTCTGGTTCTGGAGAGATTGAATAGGTTTATTCAGTTGTTTTTTCCTTTTACCTTCTCTCAAGTTATGAGGGCTCCTAGGATTAGGAGAGGGTACACGTATTACGCTTATTGGATAATCTTCTTCCAAACCATAGGCAGGTGCCGAAAGGTAGGGAATGAAGAAAACCAATTAACCTAAGTGTGGTGTACAGAAGGTAATAAGTAAAGACAAATAAAGGGATTAGAAAGAGGGCAAAGTAAATTGCGACTGCTATCATTCACGACCAAACCACATATTTCATCATCACTCCTACTTCACCTTTGTATTTCTCCAGAACACCCCGTATCACTACGAACATCCATTTCCATTGGATAAATCCATCGTATGGTTATATACGAACTCGAAGGAAGCTGTTCCAGTTCGAGGATGGATTCTGGTTCAGGAGAAATAGGAATAAGGTTTATTCAGTTGTCTTTTATATTTACCTTCTCTCAGGTTGAGAGTGCTCCTAGGATTAGGACAGTACACCTATTACGCTTATTGGATAGTGTTCTTCCAAACCATAGGCCGGTGCCGAACGGTAGGTAAGGAAGAAAACCATTAAGCCTAAGGGGGTGTACAGAAGGTAATGAGTAAAGAAAAATAAAAGGATTTGGAAAGATGGCAAGGAAATATACGGTTACAGTCATGAATCTGATAATCGAAGAGGCATTACTAGGAATGTGCCTCCAAATTTTCAAAGCAAAGACTACCGCGGCTAACTCCAAGTCATGTGTGGGGTAGTTCTTCTCGTGGTTTCTCAGTTGTCGAGAGGCGTAAGCAACCACACGTCCGTGCTGCATCAAAACACAGCCTAAACCCTTCCCTGAGGCATCACTGTGTATCACCAAACCACCGGAATCATCTGGCACAGTAAGAATAGGCGCCGTGGTTAACTTCTGCTTTAGCGTGTCGAAAGCCTGAGTGCACTCCTCTGTCCATGTAAACGGCACGTCCTTCCGTGTTAGCCTCGTCAATGGTTCCGCGATTCTTGAGAAATCTTGGACGAATCTCCGATAATAACCTGCGAATCCCAGAAAACTCCTGATCTCAGCCACTGACTTCGGCGTCGGCTAATCTCTGACAGATTCTATCTTTGCCGGGTCCACCGAGATGCCTTCGACCGAAACAATATGTCCCAAAAACTGCACCTTGTCGAGCCAGAACTCACACTTGCTTAGCTTCGCATACAGCTTTTCTTCCCGAAGAATTTGTAGGACTGTGCGCAAGTGTTCAGCGTGCTCCTCCTGAGTCTTCGAGTAGACCAGTATGTCGTCGATAAACACAACGACAAACGTGTCCAAGTAATTTGCGAACACCCTGTTCATCAAGTCCATGAATATTGCTGGGGCGTTGGTAACGCCGAACGGCATCACAAGGAACTCGTAATGTCCGTATCGGGTCCTGAAAGCCGTCTTGCACACATCCTCGGCTGCTACCCTGATTTGATGATACCCAGAACGGAGGTCCAACTTCGAGAAAACCTTGGCTCCACTTAGTTGATCAAATAGGTCGTCAATGCGCGGTATTGGGTACTTGTTCTTTATGGTAACCTTGTTCAGCTCCCGGTAATCTATACACATTCGCAACGATCCATCCTTCTTCTTTACCAATAGAACTGGTGCACCCCACGGGGAAGCGCTTGGCCGAATGAATCCTTTCTGCAAAAGTTTTTCAACCTGTTTCTTCAATTCCGCCAATTCAACTGGTGCCATTCTGTATGGGGCTCTGGATACTGGGGCTGCGCCTGGAGTTAAGTCGATTGAGAACTCCAAAATTCGAGGAGGTGGTAGGCCTGGTAAATCCTCGGGAAAAACGTCCAGAAAGTCCCGAACAATTTCTGGGGCTGGGCTCCTATCAATCTCCATAGCTGTCAACTCCTTAGGCTTTGCTCTGTATTTAGCTGGCTCCAAAGATTCGCTTCCGCCCTCGAAAATAAACTCCGGGTGATTGGGAATGCGGAAGATCACATTCCTTGCACGACAATCGATTACAGCATGAAAAGTGCTCATCCAATCCATCCCAAGAATTGCGTCGTAGCTGCCTGTCCCAATTAGGAGGAAATTCGCATAGAATTCCCTGCCACACACTACAACCGGGCATAATCTACATTCTCGACTAGATATTATGACGCCATTACCCGTATGAATTTCCCATCCCTTTGTTAGTGGTTCATGTGGTATTGAGTGTGTAGTAGTGAAATGCTCAGACAAGAAACAATGCGATGCTCCCGAATCAAAAAGTACTCTAGCTGGTAAGGAATGCACGAGTAGAGTACCTGTAACCACATCTCCTGACGCTTCCGCCTGCTCGGCGGTCAAGGTGAAAGCCCGTCCCTGACCGCGACCTGCGAATGGTTGTCTCTGCTCCTGCGGCCTCTGCTGTGACGGTCCAGAACCTGCCTGTACCTCTGCTCGCTCAGGGCAACTGCCGATCTTGTGCTGACTAGAACCGCAAATCAAACACTGTCCCTTGGCACGGCGACAGTCCTTCTGGGTATGTCCTCCTCTACCGCAATAGCCGCAAGTCACGCCCTGTCTCTGGGGGCGCTGCTGTGGTACGAACGGGCGCTTCATTTGCGTCGTCCCTGGCCTGTGAACCGGTATGGCTCCTCGAGATGGCGTGTGGGTACGTGCTGGAACGACTGGGGGTCTCCTGAACTTGTTAATCAGTTGCTCCTGAACTCTCGCCGCGTTGAGTACCTGTGCGAAAGTCTGCAGATCCAACGAAGCAATCAACTGCTGCAACTCAAAATCTAACCCCTGAAGAAAACGTCTGGCCCTGGTAGCTTCTGAGGCGACCATGTACGGAGCGAAACGACTCAAGCGGTTGAATTCTTCCGCATAAACATCCACTGGGCGTCCATTCTGCTTCAAAAGAATAAACCTCTCCTCCATTTCTGCCTTGGCTGTGGAAGGAAAGTAATGATCTAGGAAGCACTCCTTAAACTTGCTCCATTCGATCGGCCTGTCAAGTCTGCTCTCTTCCACCGACCACCATGTGCGGGCCTCGTCTTCTAATTGTATCTTTATCACGTCCACTCTGTCTTCCTCTGGAACCCTGGCGGCAGTCAATAGATTCTCCATATTCACCAGCCATTGCTCAGCCTCAAGGGGTTCGGCTAGCCCTGTGAACGCAGCTGGGTGTAACCGTCGGAAGTCTGCTACTGTACCAGCCCTAGCATGATAAGCTGGTGGAACAACGCCCTCGGGGGCGGTAATAAATGCGGAGGGTCCTCCTGTGGCGGTAATCGCCCTGAGTCCCTCAGTGAGCAAGTCGGTCTTCCTCTCCTGAGCTTCCGCGAGAGTGGTCAGTGCGCTGAGCATCCTTTCCGTGCGGTCCTGAGAGCTGGAGTCCGAGGAGGGGTCGTTCGGGGACGTCATATCACTGGAAGATTCAAAAGGATAGGATCAGATTCAAGGATGGAAATCAAGAGTAGTGAAACAAGAATAACGTAATACTGCATAGTTAATGTTATCCCTTGATACTAAACCTGGCTCTGATACCAACAAAACCATGTCACGCCCCGCTTCCCAAAATACGGAAAACGAGGGATGACTAGGCCAGCCATGCTCCTACGGTCAAGGAATCATCCCGCCGTAGTCACACTTCGGCTTCTAGCATTGCATAGTAATCAGTAAATAAAGCACAGTATTAAAGGAATCACATCACTAATATTACATTAATATTCCATTGTTCACAAATTATAGATAACAAGAACAGGTACTAACCAAAGTCAAACTTACGATCACTTTTGTGGAAAGCAGAAGAATAGAAAATACACCAATCTAAATCTCCGTAAACTCGAAGGGTAGATCCGTCTCCTGTGCTGGTCCTCCCGCGGGATCTGAGCATGCATACTCAGGTCGTCAGAGCGACACAATAGCAATTATATTATAATGAGGTGAAACAGGTATATGAGGTAATACTGGTGTAAGAACAATGCAAGTAATCACTATGTCACTATATGATGCAGAATATGTTATGTGTCCCTATCGGTCTCTAGGTCATGTTTGAAATCACATAGTGGAAGGAGGATCATGTTTAACAGGAGTCTCGTACATACCCGAGACAACGGCCCACATGCTCGGGACATAACCCTGTCAGCCGGATCGCTAGATCCTATCCTACATGTATCAGTATCTCTGTTCGAATGATCATCCTCTAAACACGGTCCCGCTAAATACGATACTCTTTCCACTTTGATTTCCCCTTTTTCCCCAGGTTCTCACTAGTTATGATCTTGATCTAGTTGTGTATAAGTATACCAATGGCACGATTTTATCACTGTTCACTTTATCAATCACTGTTACGAATATTCACTTTCCATTGGTGTACTCGTCACAACCAAACCAACATCCATCACGCACGATAATGCAATGTCCACACGCGCTAACACTGAGTATATGACAAGGGTATGATATATGTATTGTATGCTACCAATAAGCTCTGTATGTTATGAATTAACATGCATGTCATGAACTAAAATAAATTGCACAAATTGACATGTTCAGAATTCAGCAGAAATGATGTAAGCGGGATATATAGAACAATCAGTCTGTAATTCATCAAAATTTGTTTCAGTGTTCGGTTTTCGAGATATAGCGGTTTCATTTTAAGTGCGCGCGGCTGGAAATTCAGTTTCAGAACTGAACGTCCGTTTCGCGACACGAATTGCACCCAGTTGGGCTCAGAATCTAGTGATGTTACAGTTGAATGAAATCTAGGGTTTTCTATGAAGTATTCAACGCAACAGACGGATCCTCAATCGCATCTGTACGTTGAAAGTTATACACAGTTTAATCTCAATATGTCATTTCTGAACCTGTTCTGGACAGATATACGTTCCGCCCTTTTTAATACATTTTAAAATAGCAAACGGCGATGAAATGGAATGGAACCGCTTGGTTTGTTAAACTAACAGAAATATCTTCAATTTACTGTAGGATTCCGTAACATACGACTTCAATAAACACAGTGGTGCAGGTCTTTGAATCAGAACACAATAATCAGAAACGCTCTGGACTGCAGTCCAGAGTCGTGTTCCGACCCAGTTATCATCATGATTACAGAACAAAAATCATTGGGATTTTCCATAGGGTTAAAGTTCGTCAAGTCGGCTTCGATTTAAGCCCTAGAACACATCAATCCATTATTCATATGATTTATAGTGATTTTATTCGTTTTCAGACACGAGAAAATTCTAGTTTTAACGGCATATTTTGGGGTATCAATTTTTGTTACAAACAATCATATCTTCCAGCGAGATTCATACACTATGTTTATCACTATATGGGCCAACATAAAACATCGGGTTCCGTCAAAATAAACAATCATTTTCATGGGAGATTAGTATCGAACACATAGGTTGTATTATGTATCGGTATTTGGCAAATCCGTAACCTAGCTATTTTAGGTTATACCACTAATATTTTAGCATGAAGCAAGTAAGCACTTGCCTGGAAGATGTCTCGGGGTCACACGGCAGCAACGATGTCACGAACGCGCGTTGTACGCCGCGGAACAAGTTCGCGCGAGCCTCGATCGAAACACGGGTTTTTCGTCGGAGTTTCCAAGTGCTCGCCGGAGGTATAGAGTGTGCTCTGTGTGTGGCCTGGGACTTGCTGGGGTCGACGACGGTCGACGGCGTCGCTCCGGCAGCGTGCACGGAGAGTGCGCAGTGAGGGGAAAGAATGGGTTCTTTGGTGAGAGAGAGAGAGAGAGAGAGAGAGAGCAATGGGGCTCGGGTGATGGAGTGGTGCTGAGGAGGTTAGGGTTGACGAGATGTTTCAGGTGTAGGGGGGTTCGCCGGCGTCGAGGAGGCGTGCAGGGGAGACTTGAGCTCGGCGGGTAGTGTTGGAAAATGGAGTTGGGTTGATGGAGGAAGAGGGCTGAGCGGACGAGGGGGTGAAGAGGAGTGAGGTGAGAGGGAGGAACAGGGGTGGTCGTAGTCGTCGTCGGCGGCAGAGGTCAGAAGTTTTTGCAGTGGGTTCGTGGGGAAAAACTTGAGGGAGTTGGAGAGTTTTGAGAAGGAGTTGGAGTGAGAGGGAGATGAGGAGTTGGAGACGGGGAGTTTGAGGGAGTCGTGGCTGAGGTCGCGGGTCGTGGCCAACGGTGAGGGCGACGTGGGGAGCTCGAGAACATGGGGGTCGCGACGAGGGAAGAGGAAACGAGCGGGAAAAATGAAGTGGGGAAGAAGGAAGTAAGGAAACGGGTCGGGTAGGGTTGAGGATAAAAATTTCCTTAAAAATTTGTCGTGGGCTGAGGGTGAGAAACGGGCCGGGAATTTTTTTAATTGATCCAAAAAGGATTTAGGGGTTTTGTGTGTGGGCCGGGGAATAGGGTTATAAAAATTTATGTGTGGGCTGAAGGTAGTTTAGGGTTTTAATTTATTTTAATCTTGTTTTTAATTTGGCTTTGGGTTTTAGGTTTTAATTTCTGGGTTTTAACTTTTAGGTTTTGGGAAAAATATAAATATATTGCTTAACCAATCAATTCAAAATATGAGGGAAAAGAGAAAAGAACTACTGGAATTCAGAGAATCGGAAACTTTTATTAGAATGGAAACGGGGATTTACATATAGGTACAAGAATAAAGTACCTCGTGATGCAAGTATCGGGATTTTTCAAGGTAATCGAAAATGTAGATACTTGTGTTTAGTATTCAGTCGATAGTAATGATTTTGAGAACTTGCTTCCCTTTTTCAGGTTACTCATAATTGGATGCACTCCTAAGTTGAGTAATGCTGATTGGCCTATCTCCATTTAGTTGACATGCACTGGAGATAGCTGCATGATTTGAATCTGGTTCCAATTAAATCAGTGCCTCTATTTCTATATTTTATATAGAATGGATCATATCTTAACAATGTTAAGGTATATGGAGTTGTTCGGCTTATGCTTAAAACCAGACTCTGGATAACCCAAGGCAAGTTTCTGTAATGGCAATTCGTGGGTTAACCCAGGCCTTTGACGAGGGTTGACTTTCTACCATCTGGAAGATCAATAGTGATATTGTTCTTGACTTGCCACAGTTTTAGTAAAATGGATTTTTTCAGAAAAACAGTAGTGGGAGTATGGTAGAACTGGAAGTGATTCCATAACCGCAAACGATTACTGAAAATTTAATAGTTACTAAAGATTCAATCAGGTTTGACATTCCATTAGCCACTCCGCATATATGGTGGGTAACCTCAGGCACCCGAGAGGTACTCCGGTAGCCTCAAGGACGGTGACAGGGAGGTTCTTGTTTACCCAGATTTGCCATTATTGTTGTTCCAGACCATGAGACCCAGCATGAGGATGAGTATAGCGTCGTTCTAAACTAGTTTTGGAAGTACACGTTTATATGATTCTGCTAGAGGGTTGTCGTAGTCAGTGGGAGCAGCGGAAGCATAGTGGACAAGTGGCTTATGTCTATTTATAGACTAAAGCAGATATAGCAGAGATAGATCATCTATTTTTGATGTGACAGACATAGGTTTTGACTTCATCAGAATAGGAGATGGATCTGTTAAGAAGGTAATAGGGCGGTATGTCCTGGTATTTGGATGACATGCACGATGTAGGAAGTGAAATTCCTATACTACGATCGGTTATACTGTGGTTGTCACACAGTAGTTTCTCCACATAGAATATGGATATTATATAAGGCATTCTGGTTACTAAATCTATGATTTTAGATCTAAATTTGGGTAGTATCCCAATCTGGGTACTTAGACAGTATTCTAAAGATATTTTAGAATGTACGACTCCTGGCACGGTAGTATACCTGCAGGTGATGGAGTCACCCTCTCTAAAGGTGTCTTACAGACTAAAGGGGAGAGGGATGTGTATGATTGGCATATCACTTGCTTAGGCAATTGAGTCAATCATGAGATGTCAAGTACCACACCAGATATTGTTTTTGCACTAGTTGCTATAAGTTGATATATTAATCCAATCCTGGAGAAAATTTTGGAAGCAGTTTTAGAACATAAGTGAATGTTTTAGGGATTTGATAACGTCGGCCTCTTTCGGGAGACGGTTATCATTCCAGGCTTCCAAGATGACCTGGGTGACAGAGTGACTGTCAGAGTTATATATTTTTCCCTTTGACGAGGGGCAGTAGTTTGGACAGGTGGTCCAAGCGGATACTGAGGGAGGCATGGCGCATGATACTGATTAAATTCAGTTGGCGATACAGTCTAAGAAGTTTGCTGGATTTGGAGTTCATTTGTGAACTAGGTCACATCAGATATCCAGATATATTCTAAGACAGGTATTGCTCATTTCGGGAGATGGCTTTCTCCGAGAACTTGAGATTAAGAGAGACATAGAAAGAAACATCAGAGCGGATCCACTCACTGAGGCTATTTCTCGAACGCAATAGTTTCACAAACGAGCTTTGTGAAACTGATTAGTAGAGGAGTTGGGTGTTCGGTATCACACGGGCGGTGAGTATGAGACATTGCAATAATTATCCTTGAGTGCAAGTGGGAGATTGTTGGCTATAGTGTCCTCAAGTCAATCTTTATCAAGCCTACAATTTAGAGAATAAACGAAGATCAATGAACAAGTTCACAAAGTACAAAGGCAGTGCAAGATTCAAGACTTCGACACGAAGCAAAGGGTAAAAGTCCACGACGTTATGCACTGTGGAAATCTGGAAGAAAACTAGAAAACAATCTGAGAAACCAAGTGAAGAAACAAGTAGGAAAATGCAACAGGAAGACAACCAGAGAATTGCAGCCAACAAGCCCACATCATGGCCGCGGAACCGCGGCCAAACCTGACTTCTGGCCGCGGATCCGCGGCCATGTGTCGCCCGTGTTGGTGCAAAATCTCTGTGGCGGCTGGCGGTGCGTTGACTAGTCTTCTTTAGGGGTAAAATTGTAAATGCAGACGTGAATCGATTATAACCCTAGGGTTTCTATGATCTATAAATAGAAGCCCTAAACCTCACTTTGAGGTATGCATCTTCTTGTGCCTCATTTTATTCATCTAAATTCAGATTCCTGTAAATGTTTGAAGAGAGCATCAAATAAAAATTAGAGTAAGTTTTCTTTTCATTGCCCTAGTTAATTTTATTATCTGCCCTAGTATAACTTTTATTATCTGCCCTAGTATAATCTTTCTTATCTGCCCTAGTTAAATTAGTTAGAACATGTTAACAATTCCCTAATGAGTGAGTAGTCTCCTCACTTGTTAGGGTTAGGAATAGGGAAGGTTTGAGAGATGAAGATCTCTCACCCCTTTCTTGCCCATCATACGTTTTTATAGGACTCCATGCATACATACACACACCGCTCCCTACGGCACCCTATCCCATGAGGTAGCGGTGATACCGTAGTATAAACGACCGGTTGCGTATGTTTTCCATGGAGGTTAGGGTAAGAATTAAGAAAGAAAGGACAAGAACCTAGAGGCAGAAACCTAGTTTCTTCCCGATGGTACTAATCCACTTTATTAATTATTACCATAACACCTCATAGATCTAAATTAGGGCATAGAAAGCGGTGAGGAATATTGACTTTCCAAACTTAACCTAAACCTAACCCTAGCAAAGTTTTAATCCTAGTCTAGATCAACTTTAGTTTTTAGTGATAATCAATCCAGCACCGTTTGGAATTAACTCGTTAGAACAAACTAAGAATACACAAAATCCCTGTGGACCGACCCGTACTCACCGGTTAGCTACCAAACGACGCCGTTCTTGATTGCGGTAAAATAATTCTTTGATTCGCAAAATCTCTTTCAATCAAATGGCGCCGTTGCCGGGGATGGCGTTGTTATTCTCTTTTTGTAATTTCGGGTTAATATAAAATTGAAAAATCATAAAAACTGAAAAATAAAAAAATATAAAAATTTATCATCTTGTTATTTTGTGAAGGGTATTTTTGTTTGAATTGTGCAGGATCGAAGAACAAATTCAGATCTGGAAAAATCCAGAGATCAAAACAGAAAACAGCAGATCTGAACAACAGGGGAAAATCAGAACAGAGGAGCAGAAAAAAATCTCGGGATTTTAACTGCTCACCAAACCGCGTTTCCGCCGCGGAAAGGGCATTTTGGCCGCGCATCCGCGGCTTGGTGGTGATGTCACCTGTCCAATTTTCTTCTGTGAGCATCCTTTCTCCTTCTCTGCAACCCCTGATATCTCCTCTGTAAAATTTGCCTGCAGGATTCTTTGCGCCAAAAACTTCTCCCCTTCTCAATAACTTGATCTTGTGCAGGATTCTTTGCGCCGCGTTAAAAAAAATTTGTTTGCAAGTGATTGTGTTTACTGCTTTGCATATTTTAAAATTGACTTTAAGGGGCTTTTACACCAATCAAGATTGGGTGGGGATTTCATTACCCTTCCCAGGACCCCAAAAATCATATAAAGTATATTGCATTGACCATCAAGTTAATTAAAAAAGATTAGACTCAGCCCTAAGGACTTCGCGCTCAATAGGACAAAAGACTAGTTGTAGGCATCGACCGTTGATCCTAACCTGACTTTGTGGTGCCTACGCTAGACAGGTAGTGAAAGGTAACTTTAAAAGGCCCGTCTCACGGTGATTCGAGAGCGGATCCCTCCTTTCTCTACTTGTGCTTACCTGGCCACAATTGACGGTGACGAGGCGGTTTGAGGTCCAACTTCTTGCCCTTTGGAACAGTTAGGAGCTGTCTAGCTGACCCAGGTGACCCTAGAATTAGGCTTGATTGCGCATTTTGTGATTGATTGAACGTGTGTCTAAGCCTCTTATTAAAAATCTTTTTGCAAAAAGCTCCGCATATAAAAAAAACACAAAAAGAAAAAAAAATTATTAAAAACTTGCCAGTTGTCGCTAATAAATCCGTGCACCCCACATTCTTTTTCTTTTCCTTTCTTATATCATGGGTACACCACCTCACAAAACTTTTGCCGAACTTTGGTATCCTGAACCAAACTTTGCTTCTTACGCGAATTGTTTTGGTCGAATTACGGACGACCCCTCCATGCCTAAAATTTCTTTGAAAGATCGAATAGAAGCGTCTAGGAGAAACAGTTGGACTCCGCAATCCACTTTGTATCAACCATTTCAACCTTCACCACCTTCTTACATTGATACTCCTTTTTCGAGTCCTGTTGTAACTCCGAAACCCATGTCTATAGCTGAACATATTGAACAATCTCGTAACCGATCTTTCACTCCTTTCAACACTTCCAGTTCTTTGGATCAACAAGTCCATTCATCTTTTTATCCAAATGTTGATACTACTCCTGTCCAACCATTCAATTCCTACCAGTCCTACCCGACTTCCGCACCTTCCTTTGACACTGTTTCTACACAACCATTTGGGAGTTTCACGTATCCAAACAACTTTGAATCTTTTACTGAAACCCCTTCACAACCCATGTCTAGTCTAGAACAGTCGTTGGAAGCTTACATTGTAGCGACAAACAAACAGATGAGGAATTTGGATGCGTCCATTGCCGCCCTATTGCAACCTAGTGAACCGGTAGCTAGTTTCCAACTAGCTCCAAATCTTCCAATGTATGATGAGGCGGTTGGACAGAGTGAGAATTTGAGTGGTGAGAGTGAGCTATACACACTTCCAAATCACACCTACCCATACCCAACTGAATCCCACAACTCCGGTTTTCAATCAAGTGTCCCAAATGATTCACCAGTTGAAAATAAAACGTGTAATGAGTTGTGCGACTTTGTAGTGTTTGATTTTCCTGATTGCGAAGAGCCCTTTTCGAGTGAAACCATCACCAATCCTTTTAATCTCTACACCTCCACTCTAGAACCTGATTTGATAAATATCCATGCTTTTGATAAGGTGTCTAAAAAAATTGATTTTCACTTGATTCAGGATATTGACGACGGGAATATTTTGGATGATGAACCCGATTTGACTGAAATTTTATCACCAATTCATCATCCCGAGTCATTAAATGTTTCTCCCGAACCTCATATGCGTCTTGATTTTGATAATAATTGCATGGATGAGATAACTTTCGAGGAGAATTATGAGGATAGTATTGACGAGAGTATTGAGGATAGTATTGAGGATGAACCAGTTTTGTTTGATGTGTCGGATTTTCCAATTCATCCTCCTGAACCTTTAACTGTTATACTTCCTAAATTACCCCCTTCCTTTCCATCGTTCCGACCACGCAAAAGATCATGCAGGAGGACTGTGAGCTTGAAAGATTTCTATTCGATCACAGCAGTTTGGACGCCACTAGTGCGTACCTCTTTGAATCTGACACAGTTCTCACAGCCGATAACGATTACGAGTGCTTCACTTTTTCGGACGATTTTGAAGACTCACCGCCCGAGTTTGAGTCATTTGAATTTTCAGATGAGTTAGTTGAACCATCAGACTCGGTTCCTTACAGTCATTTCGAACCATTGATGGAATCCTTCGAGTTCGAGACAGTTTACTTCGGTGAGAATAAGACTATTCCTAAATCACTCCCCTTCGTCCTTTCCATCACTTCGACCACGCAAAAATCCGTCGCGTTTCCATTTTCAATATTTGGTTTACCAAGTTCAACGTACCCATATTTTCTCGCGAATCTTGAGGGATTTGACCCCATTTCTCGACGGGTTGATAAATTAGCACAATCGCTTTTAACACATCGGTCATCACAATTTGTGCTAATTTATTCACTTAATTTACACACTCAAGTTCGTACTACACTTCTTTCTCTCTTCCGCCATTCTTCTCCGAATATACCGAGACCATATTCCACCCTTCTTCCCATACGGTCTCGTGTGTTTCTTAACTCCTTTCTCTGCACTCCATTCGTCCACCAACCTTACCATTATAACGATAAATTTTTTGAATGGTTGGTGCTAACTTTTGGCCTGTGTAAGGCCTTGTATAGTTTGATTTTTCTCCTCCCTAACTCTGAACTTTAACGCTTAAAACAGTGGAAACACTGTTTCACTTAAGTTTGGGGGGACCCTTTTTGTATATATATTTTTGTTTTTCTTTTAACAATAAAAAATTAAAAAAATTATAAATAAATAAACAGGAAAGTGCCGACATTTTTGACCCTCTTGGTATAGCATGACAGTGAGGACACTGTCAAGTTTAAATTTGGGGGTATGCTCGGTAAGCTTTCTTCCTTCATATTCATATGTATATTTTTGCATTTGCATACTTATTTTAAAACCCAGAAAAATTGAAAATTTTGAAAAATTATAAAAATTAAAACATTCAATTTTGGCTTTAATTGACATAAGTTTGACAAATAGGTTAACTAGCTAGGAACAACTAGATCTTAGACGTAGTATATTAAAAAGCCTAAAAATAACCTTTCTTAAAATTTAACGGTAGAAAGTATATGTTTTTGTAGTTTATTTAGAAATAGGCAAATTTCGAGTTGACTTCTTGGGCTAAGTTAAAACAAGTGAAAAGTATTGATATTTTTATTAAAGTATAAGTTTGAAAAATAAATCCTAAGCTTAAGTCTAAATTCTGAAAATATATACCCTATAAATTGCACAAACACGAACCTTGAAACTTGGAATAGTGGAAGAGACCTTGAAATGCTCTTGTCTAAAGTCCTTAATATGAAGAAAAATAAAATAAAAATACAAGTGTGAATAAAGAGATAAAAAAATGAACACTGGTTTTTGCAATTACTTAAGGGTGCATAAATAGGAAAAAAATATTTAGCGAGGGTGCTTTATCGCCTAGTGCCTTAGACCAAATGGTTTGGGAGTCACTGCTAAAGCCTTATGTGTTACAAAACTAGGAATTACGCTTTAATGTGTAAATACATTTTCTAATCGGTCTTTGGTACCTCAAGAAGTATTAACGGTCGCATGAAGAACGTGTGAGCAATTTCATCTAAAAAGTCACCAATTGAAAAGTACTTTGGACGATGGACAAGAGTATAATAGCTTGATTTGAATTTGCAAGTGTAGGGGTGATATATACACACACGTAGGGGTATGTGATTAGGGTTTAGATAAGAGATAGGAATGAAAAATAGGACTTGTATCTTTAATAGAGATGATAAAAATTCCTAAATTGAGATGGAACCCTAGAAGGAAAACTTAAAAGATGCCAAAAGCTAAGTAAATTCACAAGAATATATATAATCTTAAGTTAAATGATAAGGAAGCGTGAAAAATACGGGTGGATAATTTCTGAGTCGAAGATAATAGAATTCCTTGTTGGAAAACCTAATTGGAGAATAAAAGTCATTAGGCCAAATTGATAGGATTTTGTGGGTAGTATCCGCTGAAAACCCTCAGGAGACAACACTCCTCCTACTAGGGACACCTAGAGGTTTAACGGCTTGTTGCACGTGCTCAGTGCAATCGCGTTTCCCTGCGAAAGTGAGGTTAGTTTTTTTTCAAGAATAAAACTAGGTTTTGCTCGAGGACGAGCAAAAAATAAGTTTGGGGGTATTTGTTCATATCATAATTTTGCATTATTATATTCCCCATTCTTATTCTTTTTACAAATAAACAGGTGCGTTTGATTCATGTCTGCTACATAGTTGCAGGTTACAGGTTCTCGGAACAAAACAGTGAAATTGATGAAAAGACGTTACGAAAGTGAGACTACGTCCGATAATTGGAAGAATCTTTATCAAGCCTACAGTTTAAAGAATAAACGAAGATCAATGAACAAGTTCACAAAGTACAAAGGCAGTGCAAGATTCAAGACTTCGACACGAAGCAAAGGGTAAAAATCCATGACGTTATGCACTGTGGAAATCTGGAAGAAAACTAGAAGACAATTTGAGAAACCAAGTCAAGAAACAAGTAGGAAAATGCAACAGGAAGACAACCAGAGAATTGCAGCCGACAAGCCCTCATCATGGCTGTGGAACCGCGGCCAAACCTGTCTTCTGGCCGCGGATCCGCGGCCATGTGTCACCCGTGTCGGTGCAAAATCTCTGTGGCGGCTGGCGGCGCGTTGACTAGTCTTCATTAGGGGTAAAATTGTAAATGCAGACGTGAATCGATTGTAACCCTAGGGTTTCTATGATCTATAAATAGAAGCCCTAAACCTCTCTTTGAGGTATGCCTCTTCTTGTGCCTCATTGTTTTCATCTAAATTCATATTCCTGTAAATGTTTGAAGAGAGCATCAAATAAAAATTAGAGTAAGTTTTCTTTTCATTGCCCTAGTTAATTTTATTATCTGTCCTAGTATAACTTTTATTATCTGCCCTAGTATAATGTAACACCCTAGTTCATTTATACCAATTCCTGTTCAAGTATTTACTTATTTATGGTAGTTTCTTGGTTTACTGTGTTTTGGGTGCGAAAAGTATTTTGACATTTGTATTTGCATTTTACCCGACCCGCTTGCTTGAAACCTGTCTTGATTCATGTTTATGATTTATCCTGACCTGTTACATAGATTCGTGCATTTTCATTTTTACTGCATACTGGCATTTTATCTGGCATCTGCATTTTTTTAATATAACATTTAAAGTCAAGTAAATTATTTTAAAAATATCTAGCATGGCCTGCATGATACCCCTGACCCTGTCGTAGCATCCGCGTATCTTGTTCTCGTCCCGTTCAGTAAAACGGACTTGTTTGGATGGCTACACGCACGTACGTGCATCCGTTCTTAGGGGTATGCATTTTCGTTACCCGGACATCCAATTTGAGTTTTGGTCGACATGTATATTTTTTATATTTTTGAAACTGAATTTTAGACCCGACCCGGGCGTATTTTGGACTAAATTTGTATTTACCAGAAAATCCAATTTTATTTCATCTAATATCTTTATTAAAATTTAACAGTTTAAAATATTTATAACTTACAAAATCTTTTTAAATTAAAATCTAAACCTTAATAATAACGCCTTTATCTCTCTCTCTCTCCTCTGCATATATATATATATATATATATATATATATATTTGTATATATTTTATTTATTTATTTATTTATTTCCTTATTTAATACACAGCCTCTTCTTCTTCTTCTTTCTTCTTTCTTTTTCTTGATCTTGTTTCTTGATTTCGGTGATCACCGCCGGAGCCGTGCTCGTCGCTGACGATCCGAGTGATCCAGTGAATGTACCTTGCCTGTGTGATCACCCTCTTGTCTTGCCTGGACCCGTCCCGCATGCCGCGTGTGCGTTGCGACGATTTACCGATGTCGGACGTGCCGTGCGTATCCGTCGCGTGATTCGATCGAGGCAAGTTTACAACTTGCGACATGCTATAATTATATCTATAAAATTTATATCGTCGTAATATTTCTTATTATTATCTTTAATTATTTTATAATCTGCATTTTATAATGTTATACAAACTATAGTTTGAAAATATTATAGTTTACACATGAAACGTCGTTGCAAAACGGATACGACAATCTGAAATTTATTGTACACCTTACCTTATAAAATTCATTATAAATCATAGAAAAATCATTAGTATACGTTCTTTAGTTCGTTACGAAGCTAACTCAGAATACTATAACTCTATGAAATATTTACTTGCAAAATAAATTATTTAAATAACGTAAAATGCAAATAAAAATATCTCTAAACTGCTGTCCTGGGAAATTCTAGCAGCAAACTTTCAATTTCAAATATTCATATCTTTTTGTAGGAATAACCTGAGATACTTAAACTTATAAAAATGAAAACTTTATTGAATTATCTTTGTTTTGGTATAATACACGTCCCTTTTGGAGAACGTTTGTTATTTTTAAGCTATTTTACAAATCAAGGTGACGCTGAATTTCTGAACGGAACTTTCTTGTGCATGGTTAATCAATACCACTTTTATAGTTATTAATCGGTTTGAATATGTTATCCATGTTAATATTATTATATCACTATTTACATATTTAGTCGCATGCTAATTCATCTTGCTACAGGTATATTATTATGCATCCATATAAGTAAAATGTTACCCGTTTATCACATTGTATATCCATACTAAAAGTTTACTGTTTTTGGATACCCGTTTGCATCCATATCATTTAAAATATATATAACTGCATTTATAGATCATATTAATTCATATTATTATTGTAGTAACACCCCATACTTAATAATGTGCATCCCATTTAGTCTTGGAACTATAATGTAACCCTAATCGATGTTTGTGCATCCATACCATTAATCGTGTACCTATTTGCATTCCATGTCACGTTATTTCATATTATTGTTTTTATTGGTATCCCATGCTTGATATTGTGCATCCTACATAGCCATGATGTAACCTCTGATAAATATTTGTGCATCCATACTTTTATCGTACATCCGTACTTGTACCGTGATTCCGTACTTGCTATTGTTTATTATGAGCATCCGCTTGACACATGTACACTACCTGACATGACCTGACACACCACTACTTGACATGACTTGATACATGTACACAACCTGACATGACCTGATATATCACTACTTGACATGTTACCTGATCCTATTTCTAATGCTGACAATCTTGACATGTTATCCCGATGGACATATCCTGTTGTCTGTATAGACAAACATGTTCCTGCTTGATCCTGTGTTGGCATTATCTTCAGATTTATCAATACCTGACTTGAACACATAACTTGGGGGTATGGGGAAATCAGGAATGTAACCGAACATAACTCAAAGGGCTATCATATTGTTTGCCGTTTTTCCGGGCGTTACGGAATACCTATTGTTTGCCGTTTTTCCGGGCGTTACGGAATACCTATTGTTTGTCGTTTTTCCGGGCGTTACGGAATACCATATTGTTTGCCATTTTTCCGGGCGTTACGGAATAATCACCGATGGGTTACGATGAGGATTACATTAATTGATTTCGAAGACTTTAGAATAGATAACCTAGTACCACAGTTTAGATTACTCACCGCACGTCACATGTGCTTATACCCTTCACTGTTTCTTATTCGTGTTACTGTTATACTTTTATTACTGTTCATACTCATGCCTGCATAACTTGTTACCCCTGATTATATTATTATTGATATTATGACGCACTGACGTCTGGGTTTTGCATGGCCCAGATCCTCTACCTTTGTCGCAGGCTGATCAGGAGTATTTCCGCCATCAGGCCGAGCAGTGAGGATCCTGTTAGTATCCAGTTAGTATCCAGTTTAGTTATGTTTACTTTCCAGATGTTATTGCTCATTAGATCTATTGCTTCCGCATATTATTTCTTGACTCGTGCACTCTGGCTTATGGACATGTACTAGATAGTTTATTTTATTTCTACTGTTCTTGATATCTTATAGACAGCCGTAATGTGACTGTGGAGGGATGTTTCCTATCCACAGATAGCATGGTTGGCTCTGTCACGTGCCTCATTATTTTCATCTAAATTCATATTCCTCTAAATGTTTGAAGAGAGCATCAAATAAAAATTAGAGTAAGTTTTCTTTTCATTGCCCTAGTTAATTTTATTATCTGCCCTAGTATAACTTTTATTATCTGCCCTAGTATAATCTTTCTTATCTTCCTTAGTTAAATTAGTTAGAACATGTTAATCAATTCCCTAATGAGTGAGTAGTCTCCTCACTTTTTAGGGTTAGGAATAGGGAAGGTTTGAGAGATGAAGATCTCTCACCCCTTTCTTACCCATCATTCGTTTTTATAGGACTCCATGCATACATACACACACCGCTTCCTACGGCACCCTATCCCACGAGGTAGCGGTGATACCGTAGTATAAACGACCGGTTGCGTATGTTTTCCATGGAGGTTAGGGTAAGAATTAAGAAAGGAAGGACAAGAACCTAGAGGCAGAAACCTAGTTTCTTCCCGATGGTACTAATCCACTTTATTAATTATTACCATAACACCTCATAGATCTAAATTAGGGCATAGAAAGCGGTGGGGAATATTGACTTTCCAAACTTAACATAAAGCTAACCCTAGCAAGGTTTTAATACTACTCTAGATCAACTTTAGTTTTTAGTGATAATCAATCCAGCACCGTTTGGAATTAACTCGTTAGAACAAATTGAGAATACACAAAATCCCTGTGGACCGACCCGTACTCACCGGCTAGCTACCAAGCGACGCCGTTCTTGATTGCGGTAAAATAATTCTTTGATTCGCAAAATCTCTTTCAATCAAATGGCGCCGTTGCTGGGGATGGCGTTGTTATTCCCTTTTTGTAATTTCAGGTTAATATAAAATTAAAAAATCATAAAAACTGAAAAATAAAAAAATATAAAAATTTATCATCTTATTATTTTGTGAAGGGTATTTTTGTTTGAATTGTGCAGGATCGAAGAAAAAATTCAGATCTGGAAAAATCCAGAGATCAAAACAGAAAACAGCAGATCTGAACAACAGAGGAAAATCAGAACAGAGGAGCAGAAAAAAATCTCGGGATCTTAACTGCATACCAAACCGCGTTTCCGCCGCAGAAAGGGCATTTTGGCCGCGCATCCGCGGCTTGGTGGTGACGTTACCTGTCCAATTTTCTTCTATGAGCTTCCTTTCTCCTTCTCTGCAACCCCTGATATTTCCTCTGTAAAATTTGCCTGCAGGATTCTTTGCGCCAAAAACTTCTCCCCTTCTCAATAACTTGATCTTGTGCAGGATTCTTTGCGCCGCGCTAAAAAAAATTTGTTTGCAAGTGATTGTGTTTACTGCTTTGCATATTTTAAAATTGACTTTAAGGGGCTTTTACACCAATCCAGATTGGGTGGGGATTTCATTACCCTTCCCAGGACCCCAAAAATCACATAAAGTATATTGCATTGACCATCAAGTTAATTAAAAAAGATTAGACTCAGCCCTAAAGACTTCGCGCTCAATAGGACAAAGGACTAGTTGCAGGCATCGACCGTTGATCCTAACCTGACTTTGTGGTGCCTAGGCTAGACAGGTAGTGAAAGGTAACTTTAAAAGGCCCGTCTCACGGTGATTCGTGAGCGGATCCCTCCTTTCTCTACTTATGCTTACCTGGCCACAATTGGCGGTGACGAGGCGGTTTGAGATCCTACTTCTTGCCCTTTGGAACAGTTAGTAGCTGTCTAGCTGACCTAGGTGACCATAGAATTAGGCTTGATTGCGTATTTTGTGATTGATTGAACGTGTGTCTAAGCCTCTTATTAAAAATCTTTTTGCAAAAAGCTCTGCATATAAAAAAAACACAAAAATAAAATTTTTTTATTAAAAGCTTGCCACTTGTCGCTAAGAAATCCGTGCACCCCACATTCTTTTTCTTCTCCTTTCTTACATCATGGGTGCACCACCTCACAAAACTCTTGCCGAACTTTGGTATCCTGAACCAAATTTTGCTTCTTACGCGAATTGTTTTGGTCGAATTACGGACGACCCCTCCATGCCTAAAATTTCTTTGAAAGATCGAATAGAAGCGTCTAGGAGAAACAGTTGGACTCCGCAATCCATTTTATATCAACCATTTCAACCTTCACCACCTTCTTACATTGATACTCCTTTTTCGAGTCCTGTTGTAACTCCGAAACCCATGTCTATAGCTGAACATATTGAACAATCTCGTAACCAATCTTTCACTCCTTTCAACACTTCCAGTTCTTTGGATCAACAAGTCCATTCATCTTTTTATCCAAATGTTGATCCTACTCCTGTCCAACCATTCAATTCCTACCAGTCCTACCTGACTTCCGCACCTTCCCTTGACACTATTTCTACACAACCATTTGGGAGTTTCACGTATCCAAACAACTTTGAATCTTTTACTGAAACCCCTTCACAACCCATGTCTAGTCTAGAACATTCATTATAAGATTACATTGTAGCGACAAATAAACAGATGAGGAATTTGGATGCGTCCATTGCCGCCCTTATGCAACCTAGTGAACCGGTAGCTAGTTTCCAACTAGCTCCAAATCTTCCAATGTATGATGAGGCGGTTGGGCAGAGTGAGAATTTGAGTGGTGAGAGTGAGCTATACACACTTCCAAATCACACCTACCCATACCCAACTGAATCCCACAACTTCGGTTTTCAATCAAGTGTCCCAAATGATTCACCGGTTGAAAATAAAACGTGTAATGAGTTGTGCGACTTTGTAGTGTTTGATTTTCCTGATTGTGAAGAGCCCTTTTCGAGTGAAAGCATCACCAATCCTTTTAATCTCTACACCTCCACTCTAGAACCTGATTTGATAAATATCCATGCTTTTGATGAGGTGTCTAAAAAAATTGATTTTCACTTGATTGAGGATATTAACACCGGGAATATTTTGGATGATGAACCCTTAGATTTGATTGAAATTTTATCTCCAATTCATCATCCCGAGTCATTAAATGTTTCTCCCGAACCTCATACGCGTCTTGATTTTGATAATAATTGCATGGATGAGATAACTTTTGAGGAGAATTATGAGGAGAGTATTGAGGAGAGTATTGAGGATAGTATTGAGGATGAACCGGTTTTGTTTGATGTGTCGGATTTTCCAATTCATCCTCCTGAACCTTTAACTGTTATACTTCCTAAATCACCCCCTCCTTTCCATCGTTCCGACCACGCAAAAGATCATGCAGGAGGACTGTGAGCTTGAAAGATTTCTATTCGATCACAGCAGTTTGGACGCCACTAATGCGTACCTTTTTGAATCTGACACAGTTCTCACAGCCGATAACGATTACGAGTGCTTCACTTTTTCTGACAATTTTGAAGACTCACCGCCCGAGTTTGAGTCCTTTGAATTTTCAGATGAGTTAGTTGAACCATCAGACTCGGTTCCTTACAGTCATTTCGAACCATTGATGGAATCCTTCGAGTTCGAGACAGTTTACTTCGGTGAGAATAAGACTATCCCTAAATCACCCCCCTTCGTCCTTTCCATCACTTCGACCACGCAAAAATCCGTCGCATTTCCATTTTCAATGTTTGGTTTACCAAGTTCAACGTACCCATGTTTTCTCGCGAATCTTGAGGGATTTGACCCCATTTCTCGACGGGTTGATAAATTAGCACAATCGCTTTTAACACATCGGTCATCACAATTTGTGCTAATTTATTCACTCAATTTACACACTCAAGTTCATACTACACTTCTTTCTCTCTTCCGCCATTCTTCTCCGAATATACCGAGACCATATTCCACCCTTCTTCCCATACGGTCTCGTGTGTTTCTCAACTCTTTTCTCTACACTCCATTCTTCCACCAACCTTACCATTATAACGATAAATTTTTTGAATGGTTGGTGCTAACTTTTGGCCTGTGTAAGGCCTTGTATAGTTTGATTTTTCTCCTCCCTAACTCTGAACTTTGACGCTTAAAACAGTGGAAACACTGTTTCACTTAAGTTTGGGGGGAACCTTTTTGTATATATATTTTTGTTTTTCTTTTAACAATAAAAAATAAAAAAAATATAAATAAATAAAAAGTGGAGTGCCGACATTTTTGACCCTCTTGGTATAGCATGACAGTGAGGGCACTGTCAAGTTTAAGTTTGGGGGTATGTTCGGTAAGCTTTCTTCCTTCGCATTCATATGTATATTTTTGCATTTGCATACTTATTTTAAAACCCAGAAAAATTGAAAAATTTGAAAAATTATAAAAATTAAAACATTCAATTTTGGCTTTAATTGACATGAGTTTGACAAATAGGTTAACTAGTTAGGAACAACTAGATCTTCGACGTAGTATATTAAAAAGCCTAAAAATAACCTTTCTTAAAATTTAACGGTAGAAAGTATATGTCTTTGTAGTTTATTTAGAATTAGGCAAATTTCAAGTTGACTTCTTGGGCTAAGTTAAAACAAGTGAAAAGTATTGATATTTTTATTAAAGTATAAGTTTGAAAAATAAATCCTAAGCTTAAGTCTAAATTCTGAAAATATATACCCTACAAATTGCACAAATACGAACCTTGAAACTTGGAATAGTAGAAGAGACCTTGAAATGCTCTTGTCTAAAGTCCTTAGTACGAAGAAAAATAAAATAAAAATACAAGTGTGAATAAAGAGATAAAAAAATGAACACTGGTTTTTGGAATTACTTAAGGCTGCATAAATAGGAAAAAAATATTTAGCGAGGGTCCTTTATCGCCTAGTGCCTTAGACCAACTGGTTTGGGAGTCACTGCTAAAGCCTTATGTGTTACAAAACTAGGAATTACGCTTTAATGTGCAAATACATTTTGTAATCGGTCGTTGGTACCTCAAGAAGTATTAACGGTCGCATGAAGAATGTGTGAGCAATTTCATCTAAAAAGTCACCAATTGAAAAGTACTTTGGACGATGGACAAGAGTGTAATAGCTTGATTTTAATTTCCAAGTGTTGGGGTGATATATACACACACGTAGGGGTATGTGATTGGGTTTTAGATAAGAGATAGGAATGAAAAATAGGACTTGTATCTTTAATAGAGATAATAAAAATTCCTAAATTGAGATGGAACCCTAGAAGGAAAACTTAAAAGATGCCAAAAGCTAAGTAAATTCACAAGAATATATATAATCTTAAGTTAAATGATACGTAAGCGTGAAAATTACGGGTGGATAATTTCTGAGTCGAAGATAATAGAATTCTTTGTTGGAAAACCTAATTGGAGATTAAAAGTCATTAGGATAAATTGATAGGATTTTGTGGGTAGTATCCGCTGAAAACCCTCAGGAGACAATACTCCTCCTACTAGAGACACCTAGAGGTTTAACGGCTTGTTGCACGAGCTTAGTGCAATCGCGTTTCCCTGTGAAAGTGAGGTTAGTTTTTTTTTCAAGAATAAAACTAGGTTTTGCTCGAGGACGAGCAAAAGATAAGTTTGGGGTATTTGTTCATATCATAATTTTGCATTATTATATTCCCCACTCTTATTCTTTTTACAAATAAACAGGTGCGTTTGATTCATGTCTGCTACATAGTTGCAGGTTACAGGTTCTCGGAACAAAACAGTGAAATTGATGAAAAGACGTTACGAAAGTGAGACTACGTCCGATAAATGGAAGAATCTTGATCAAGCCTACAGTTTAGAGAATAAACGAAGATCAATGAACAAGTTCACAAAGTACAAAGGCAGTGCAAGATTCAAGACTTCGACACGAAGCAAAGGGTAAAAGTCCATGACGTTATGCACTGTGGAAATTTGGAAGAAAACTAGAAAACAATCTGAGAAACCAAGTGAAGAATCAAGTAGGAAAATGCAACAGGAAGACAACCAGAGAATTGCAGCCAACAAGCCCTCATCATGGCCGCGGAACCGCGGCCAAACCTGCCTTCTGGCCGCGGATCCGCGGCCATGTATCGCCCGTGTCGGTGCAAAATCTCTGTGGCTGCTGGCGGCGCGTTGACTAGTCTTCTTTAGGGGTAAAATTGTAAATGCAGACGTGAATCGATTGTAACCCTAGGGTTTCTATGATCTATAAATAGACGCCCTAAATCTCTCTTTGAGGTATGCCTCTTCTTGTGCCTCATTTTATTCATCTAAATTCAGATTCCTGTAAATGTTTGAAGAGGGTATCAAATAAAAATTAGAGTAAGTTTTCTTTTCATTGCCCTAGTTAATTTTATTATCTGCCCTAGTATAACTTTTATTATCTGCCCTAGTATAATCTTTCTTATCTGCCCTAGTTAAATTAGTTAGAACATGTTAATCAATTCCCTAATGAGTGAGTAGTCTCCTCACTTGTTAGGGTTAGGAATAAGGAAGGTTTGAGAGATGAAGATCTCTCATCCCTTTCTTGTCCATCATACGTTTTTATAGGACTCCATGCATACATACACACACCGCTCCCTACGGCACCCTATCCCACGAGGTAGCGGTGATACCGTAGTATAAACGACCGGTTGCGTATGTTTTCCATGGAGGTTAGGGTAAGAATTAAGAAAGGAAGGACAAGAACCTAGAGGCAGAAACCTAGTTTCTTCCCGATGGTACTAATCCACTCTATTAATTATTACCATAACACCTCATGGATCTAAATTAGGGCATAGAAAGCGGTGGGGAATATTGACTTTCCAAACTTAACCTAAACCTAACCCTAGCAAGGTTTTAATCCTAGTCTAGATCAACTTTAGTTTTTAGTGATAATCAATCCAGCACCGTTTGGAATTAACTCGTTAGAACAAATTGAGAATACACAAAATCCCTGTGGACCGACCCGTACTCACCGGCTAGCTACCAAGCGACGCCGTTCTTGATTGCGGTAAAATAATTCTTTGATTCGCAAAATCTCTTTCAATCAGTAGTCTATAAGCGCATCCTTAAAGTGTCCCTAGTCGTAGGAGTTTCGAGACCGGGCATCGATACTCCGAGAGTAGACTAATGTATACGGATCGAGACCCCGACGAGGGGCGGTGGCTGGTCTCACAAGCCATTGGTGTCAGTTGGTTCACCTAAGATAGTATACAGGTGCTCATTGGGTTATGAGTACACCGGACGGACTCGCAGGGGCACTGCTGATTTGTACTATACCTATTGGCAGGAGCAGTTCCCAGGTGACATGAGTACAGCTTAGTCCGTTGACTTGACACTTCTACATTGCCTCAAGTGTGTTCCCACTGTTCTTTGATTGTTACCCTACCACGGCTCAAAGGAGTCGTGCAAACAGGTAGCAGTTGGGTGCAGTCCCGAAGCACTTGGAGGCAGTGACGGTTAGACATGATTCGTCTCTCCCGGTATTGGGGGCTGATATCGCGCTGTGTCTGTAGAGCCATTACACAAAGTCCTTGGCGAAGGCAAGTGAGATTTACTGGTAGGTATTCCAGTAGTTTCTCAAGGTGTTCTGGGCTACACTCCGACACGAATTATACCGCTATTAGGGGTCTGACGTTTACCATCCCCCTAGGCCCGATATGTGATACTCATAGACGAACAGACCGGACTGTACGGAGATTGTCACAGATAGGCTCAGTAGGATTTCGGGATGAGTTCGCTCGTCAGCTTCCCTTTCGTTCAATACATGGACAGCCGTTACGTACAGCTAGTGTCACTGACGTGCTTGTGGTTAAACCCACTGCCAGCGTATTGACGAGTCTTTAGAGTCTCCCACAGATAGTTTCCCAAGGTTCGGGCGAAATATTGTAGAGGCCGTATGGTTTTATGGTAGGGTTCGATCATATACGTGCACTCGTGCACGGATCATGATCGGACGAGTCATACTAGTGGGCTTTGGTTTAAGCCGGATCCTAGTATTAGATTTGTTGGATTACTTTAGTCTCATTGCATTCACATTCAGTCGGAATGCGGATGCAGGTATATATATACAGGTGAGGGGTATCCTTATGATCCGTCACGAGTTTACTTTAGATGTTGCCATTTTCTTTTTGGATTAAACATTTTGGTTTAAATGTTTAGTGGTGGAAATTGTGAGTAGAAATCATCATGAAGAGCAATTAATGTGGCATGTGCATGGGTGATGACTCATGTTCTTATTTTTTGTGCAATGTCAACATTTTTGATTGATTATTGTGTTGAAATGATATGAGGAGAGAGAGTGGACAGCCACTATGGCTTGGGCTTGCTCTTGGGAATTATGCTAGTGCTCTCATTATTCATTCCAACAAAATAATAAGTCTAGATCTTCTTCTTCTTCCTTCTCTAGCTCACAAGTTTCATCCATGGCTTCATCTTCAATCTCCGTCCATACAATCTCATGAATTGAGAATCAATGGATGCTTGAGACAAAGCTATTACACACATTCTCTACTTCACCTTTGACATATCGGTTAGCAAACTTCATGTCTGAGTTGCTTCGGTTTGAAGCGGGAGCCCGTAAAAAGACTTCTTGATGTGGTGCCCTTTTCGACGAGGAGACCGGAGATCGTGCGAGATCGGAGATGCCGCGAGGAGCTAGAGATGGTGGCGAAAGACCGAAGGACACGGATCGATTGGTATGGCCATTCTAATTTCTTGTAGTTAGCTAGTTTAGTGTTAATGGTACGATCCGGGTAAAGGTTATGGTAGCGCCAAGTTTTGAAAAGTTTTTGTTCCGCATTTGGCCTCGGATTGACGGCCGGGGTGCTTCCGTAAACTTACACGTTGCCGGGGAGACGGTAACTTTTTTGTTTTTGTTATTTCGGGTTAATCTTTGTACATCTCATTTATACAACTAACCCTATTTTCAAAACAAACTAAAAATTTCAAAAAACCAAAACTAAAACAAAAAAAATAACAAACTAACATCTTTTGCTCTCTGGATTTCGTACCTGCTTGCACTCTGTAACTAAACTGAAAAGATAAACAATACCAGTGAGGCACTAGTGGAACAGTGAGACACCAGAAGAAGTTTGGAGCCCATCTGCTACAAGGGGGCCGGCGACATCCCTCATTCATTCGAGCTCGCCGGCCAAGTTGTTTTCTTCTGCCTCCAAACATTTCTTCTGTGCTCCAGTGTTCTGTTTCTGTCCCATTTTTATTGTTTGTTTTTATAATTTTTAGTGTGCAGGTATTTGGGCATTCATATCGCTTTTTCGCACTAATATCCGTTTTCCGACATTTTCAGATTTTTTTGCGGATTTGCGAACTGCGATTGTGGGGAGCAAAGTGTACATTCCAAGTTAAGGTGATTACGAAATACAGTGCCAAAGATCCGGGTAGTTTGACCCGCGCAAGCGAACTTTTCAAGCTTACCGGGTTTGATTCAACGGGGGTTCTTTAACCCAAAAACTTATCGGTACGTATTTCTAACACCTTCTTTCTCAAATCTGACGCATCCAATATACTATTCTTTGCAAGTTCGCTTCCAAACGCTCAAATTAACTAACCCGTATTTGCTGCAGTGCCGTGCTTAACATAAAAAAAGATTGTTTGATGTTTTGAACAATTTTTTTTATTGAATTGCGCATTGCCTCCATTAATACGGACTTAAGGGCAAGCGAACCCCACAACAAACGGTAAAGGATTTGATCCCCTTTTCCGTGGCCCACAAATCACGAAATGTGCATAAACGTTTACCCGCACAAATTTTAAAAGAAACTAGACTTTAAGCCTTTAAGGACTTCGCGCTCACTAGGAGAAGTTAACTGTGTTTAGAACACCGCTTAACGGTATATCGTTCACGGGGTGTCTAGGAAAGTGTTCACGGCAAAACCGCCAAAAGAGAAAGGGCTATTTAATTAAGGACCTTCGCGAAAGCGTCGGAAAACCTCCCCTATCTCTGCACTTACCTGGCCTCGTGATCAGTATATCTTGAGCCCGTTTCTCGACACAGTTTTACTTCAACAATCAAGTTCTGGAGCAGGTCTAGTTGAGCTAGGTGAACCCTAGACCAATTAGGTGTGTGGTATTTTTGTGTCGTGATTGTTTTTGTCCAGATTCTTTTTTGTATATTTCATTCTTTTGTTAATAACTAACTTAAAAATAAAAAAAATAAAAACCCCCACATTCTTTTCCCTTCCTTTTTTCTTATTCTTCTTCCTCTCTTCATATCATGGGTACCCCACCTCGTAAAACTCTTGCCGAACTTTGGTATCCACAACCAGACATTACTTCCTACGGGTCTTGGTTTGGTCGAACGTCGAACGATCCATCCATGCCAAAAATTTCTTTGAAAGATCGGATAGACGCGTCTAGGACAAACAACTGGACTCCGCAATCCACTTTGTATCAACCATTTCAACCTACCCCACCTTCTTACGTTGATACCCCTTTTGAGAGTCCTGTTGTTACTCCAAGACCCATATCTATTGCCGACAGAATTGAATAATCTCGTAACCGATCTTTCACTCCTTTCACCACTGCCAATTCTTTTGATCAACAATTTCAACCACCTTCTTATCTGTATGTTGATCCTACCCCTATCCAACCATTTAATTCCTATCCATCCTACCCGACTTTTGCACCTTCCCTAAACATTGCTTCTACACAGCCATTTGGGAGTTTCCAGTATCCAAACGAGTTTGAATATTTTACTGAAACCCCTTCACAACCCATGTCTAGTCTGGAACAGTCGTTAGAAGACTTCCGGGTAGTGTCGTACCAACAGATGATGGATTTGAATGCGTCCATGGCCGCCCTCATACAACCTAGTGACCCGGTAGCTAGTTTCCAACTAGCTCCAAATTTTCCAATGTATGATGAGGCGGAAGGACGGGTTGAGAATTTGAGTGGAGAGAGTAAGCTGTACACCCTTCCAAATCAAACCTACCCATCCCCAATTGAATCCCACAACTCCGGTTTTGAATGTCTATCTAGTGTTCCAAACGATTCACCGATTGAAGATAGAAGAATTAATGAGTTGTGCGACTTTGTAGTATTTGATTTACCTGATTGTGAAGGGACCCTTTCGAGTGAAAGCACACCAAATCCTTTTGACCTCTACACATCTACTCTAGAACCGGAATTGATTGATATCCATGCTTTTGTTGAGGTGTCTGAGAAAATTGATTCACTTGATTGAGGATATTGACGCTGGGAATATTTTGGATGATGAACCCGCAGATTTGGATGAGTTTTTTCCTCCAATTCATCATCCCGAGTCATTAACTGTTTTTCCCGAACTTCATATGCGTCTTGATATTGATGATAAATGCATGGATGAGCTTAACATTGAGGAGAACTTTGAGGATATTTTTTAGGATGAACCAGTTTTGCTTGATGAGTCGGATTTTCCAATTCATCCTATCCCTTCCATTGACTGTGTACACCCTCCTGAACCTTTACTCGATATCCCTCCTCAATCACTTCCCTCCATCCTTTCCGTCGTTCCGACTTTGCAAGACAACGTATCAATTTCATTTCTTATGTCTGGTTTACCAAGTTCGGCGTACCCATGTTTTCTCACGAATCTTGAGGAATTTAACCCCATTTCTCGACGGGTTAATAGATTAGTACAATCGGTTTTTACACATCGGTCATCACAAATTGTGCTAATCTATTCACTCCATTTCCACCCTCAAGTTCGTACTCCATTTCTTTTTCCCTTCTGCCATTCTTCTCCTCCACCGAGACAGGACGCCGCTTCTATCCCCACACGGTCTCGCGTATTCTCCATTTCTTAGCTCTCCGCATTCTTTCACCAACCGACACACTATCGCGATAGAATTTTTGAATGGTTGGTGCTCACTTTTGGCCTGTGTAAGGCCTTGTATAGCTTAATACTGTTCTCTTTCCCCCCAATCCTGAACTTCAACGCTTAAAAAGTGGAAACACTGTTTCAGTTAAGTTTGGGAGGGACCCTTTTTGGTGTATATATTTTTTTGGTTTTCTTTTTTGTTTTGTATAAAATTTTCTTTTGGGGAGCGCCGACAATTTTGACCCTCTTGGTGTAGCCTGACAGTGAGGGCACTGTCAAGTTTAAATTTGGGGGTATGCTCGATAAGCTTTCTACCTTTGCATTCATTTGTATATTCTGCATTTGTATACTTATTTTAAAATCCACAAAAATAAAAAAAATTACAAAAATATAAAAACTTTGTCGTCAAGTTAGTTAATAGGGCAACTTAGATTTTTTCCGAAAGTTTAGTTGATACGTTAGAAATAACTAAATCCTAGGCTTAGGAATTGAAAACCCTAAAAAATAACCCTCATTCTGTTTAACCTTGGTAATTATACATCCTTGCAGTTTTTTTTGGAGAAATAGGTAATCTTGAGTTCAGTTCTTTAGTTAAGTCAAGATGAAGGGAGAGTATTGAAGCTTTACTGAAGGATAAATCTGAAAAATAGTTTCTATTCTTGAGTCCAAATTTAGAAAGTATATATCCTACAAACTGCAAATACACGCACCTTGAAACTTGGGATAGTAGAGGATACCTAAAAATACTCTTGCCTGAAAGCTTAGTATGAAAGAAAAAACGGTATTTAAAGCTAAACACCAAAAGAGCATCAGTGAAAAATATATCCGGTCTTGAAAAAGAAAAAAAATAAAGAAAAGAAAAATAAATAAATAAAGTCAAGACCTGGAAACTGCTATTTACGCTTTAAGCTCGCGCATTCAGTAATCAGTTGTTAGTGCCTCAAGAAGCATTAATAGTCGCATGAAAGGTGTGTGAGCAGCACCGTCCATCATTAATGAAAAGAAGTAATATTAGATATTAGGGCAAGGGTACTATAGCTTGAATTGAATTCTTAAGTGTCGGGATGAAAAATTTACACACACGTAGGGGTATACAATCGATATTTGGAGGAAAGAGAGAAATGAAGAATAAGACTTATGTTTTCAGTAAAACTGATAAAAATCCCTGATTTGAGACCACACTTTTAGAAGGAAAACTCAGGAGATACCGAGATCTTTCTAAACTTTTTTTGGAACGTATAGGATCTAGGGTTAAATAAATAGGAGGTGTGAAACATAAGGGTAGGATATTTCTAACTTAGGATAATAGAATTTCTAACTTGGATGCTAAACTGTAGGAGTAGAATCGATGTTAACTTATGAAACTAATTTGACGGGATTTTGTGGGTAGTATCCGCTGAAAACCCTCAGGAGAAAACACTCCTCCTATTAGGGACACCTAGAGCTTTAACGGCTTGTTGCACGTGCTCAGTGCAATCGCGTTCCCTGCGAAAGTGAGGCTAGTATTTTGTTTTGCTCGGGATGAGCAAAAGATAAGTTTGGGGGTATTTGTTCATCACTGAAAACTGCATTTTAATACCGCTCATTCGTTATCTATTTTTTGTATATATCGGTACTATTAACCGGTGTTTGCTCAGTAATACAGATTACAGATTTCCGTGACAAAATACTAGAAATACATCCAGAATCACAGATATTACATTTGTGAGCTGACACTGCAACCAGAACTGGAAACCGACCGATATCCAAAGAGTTTTTGCGAATAAAGTGTGTGCACAACATTTTGGTCCAACACATAGCATGTGTGCACACATGCTCTTTGGCACATAGACCATGATGAGGCAGCCATGAATCATAGCACAAGTGGGCATGGTGTGATGTGCATTAATGGTGCATTCAATGCATAAAGTGTTGATGTGATTCATAGCTACAAGTTTCCCTCCAAGCCCTGAGTGCATCCAAACCCTTTAGTGACCAAGCAAATAACATCAGAGTGATGTGGGGGACAACACAAGCCAACACAGCAAGAACGAGCCAGAGAGCTCGGATTTGGGCCGAGCTCAAGACCTATGTGGCCGGCCCCATCTGCCCCAAATTCCCCCAGTTTCTCACAGCCCCTTCCTTGATGCCACCTCATCATGTTTTTATTGTTTGTTTATGTAGGGTTTCCTTAACACCTCGTATAGGGTTTGGAAGCATCACACATGCCATAACTTTAATTTTATGAGGTGCTAAGTAAACTAAACTAGGAATCGAACTAGAATTATAGAGTAACAATTAAAAGTATCACATCTAAAAGATAATCTAACACTAAGTGGAGAGACTACAACCATTGTAGACCTCCTAGGGTGACTCCTTGGATCTCCTTTGGTTTGGAACGGCTCGTTAGATCACCTCCAAGTCCACGACGATCCACCCGAAGTCCTTTGCTCAAAACTTGTTGCTTCTCTTGATCTTTGAAATCCTTGAAGCAAAACACCCTACACAAAATAGCAAGAGTTGTGTAGGATGATGAAGTGGTTGGTAATCTCACTTAATATCCTTTCTTTCTTTTTATCTAACTCAATTTTGAAGTCAAGAGAGAGCTAGAGAGAGGAAGAAGAAGATGGCTTGATATTTTTTCTTTTGGATGAATAATGCAAAAAGAAAATGAGAGAGAGAGAGAGATAAATATCATAATAGAAATCATAGTTAATAGTAATATCTAGATATTTCTTCATGAGTTAAAAGGCAAAGGAAAATAAGCCATGGTTAAGTCAAAGGTCAATGATTTAAAGAGGTTTTTATCGATCAAAAATAATTACCGCAATCAAGAACGGCGTCGCATGAAGCTAGCCGGTGAATACGGGTCGATCCACAGGGATCTTGTAATTCTCCTAGATGTTCTTACGAGTTAATTCCAAATGGTGTCTGGTCTTTTAATTAGATCTAAAAACGAAGTTGTGTTATACTAGGATTAGAAACTTGCTAGGATTAGGTTTAGGTAAAGTTTGGTAAACAAAGATCTACACCTCTTTCCAATGCCTTTAATTAGATTTCATATTAGGGGTTATGGTAAATTTTAATAAAGGGGATTAGGATGATTGGGAAGATGTTTCTTCCTCTAGATCCTTGTCCTTCCTTTCTTAACCTTTACCCTAACCTCCATGGAAAACTTACAACTCCGGGCCTTTATACTACGGATCACCGTTACCTCGAGGGTAGAGTGCCGTAGGGAGCGGAAGATGAAAGTATGCATGGAGTCCTAATGTTCACAATAGATTGGCAAAGAAAAGAGATGAGAGATCTTCATCTCTCAAACCCTTCCCTATTCCTAACCCTAACAAGCGAGGAAACTACTCGCTCATTGAGGGATCTACAAAAGACATGATTTTTATTTGAAGTTTTTATTAAAGAGAGGAAAGATCTACTACAAGTTAAAAATTCTAAACTATATTAAACTAGGGCAAGAAAAGAATTTACCTAGGGCAGAAATTAAAATTAGAACTAGGGCAGAAAAATAACCTACTTACGATTGATGCACTCCAATCTTCAAAGAAACTGAAATTTTATTGATGAATAGAGGCATGAGAAAATACAATGATTTGGGTTCTATTTATAGGACATAGAAACCCTAGGTTTACAATTGATTCGCACGTCTGCAATTACAAATTTGCCCTTAGATTGACTAGTCAGCGCCGCACCACGAAATGGTAAAAAATCTTTTCTCTCCGGGCTTCTTCTGGCCGCGAAACTGCGGCATTGGTAGGCTTGGGCCGCGGTTCTGTGGCCCATTAGTCAACTTGGAGTCTCAAATTTTGTGGCTTGATCTGGTTCTTTTAGGACTTCTTGTTTACTTGGTTCTTTTCTCCATTTGGCGTCTATATATTCTCCAGATCTCCATTGAATCATTTAGTAGATTTTAACCGTTCGCTTTGACATCTTGGACCTTGCGTTGCCTTGTACATTGTGAACTATTCTTCATCTAGGCTTGACTAAGATCCTTCTATTTGTTGGTCAAAAGTCTCTCTTTTGTATCGTCTTTTGTCTTTTTCACCGTTTTCGCTCCAAGAACCTGTAACCTGTACTATGTAGCAGATATGGGTCAAAAGCACTTGTTTTTATTGTAAAATGCATAAGAATGGGGAATATAAAATGCAATATTATGATATGAACAAATACCCCCAAACTTATCTTTTGCTCGTCCTCGAGCAAACTTATTTTTTTTATTTTAAAAACCTAACCGCACTTTCACAGGGAAACGCGATTGCACTGAGCACGTGCAACAAGCCGTTAAACCTCTAGGTGTCCCTAGAGGAGGAGTGTTGTCTCCTGAGGGTTTTCAGCGGATACTACCCACAAAATCCTATCAATTCGGCTTTTCGACTTTTGTCCTCCAATCAGGTTTTCTAACAAGGAATTCTATTATTGTCAACCCGTAAATTATCCACCCATATTCTTCACACTTTCTCATCATTTAACTTAAGATTATATATGTTCTATAGACTTACTTAGCTTTCGGCATTTCCTAAGTTTTCCTTCTAGGGTTCCATCTCCACTTAGGAATTTTTATCAACTTTACTTAAAGATACAAGTTCTATTCTTCACTCCTTTCTCCCATCTAAATCCCAATCACATATCCCCACGTGTGTGTATAAATCACCCCTACACTTGGAAATTCAAATCAAGCAATCGTACTCTTGTCCATTTTCCAAAGCACTTATTAATTGGTGAATTTTTAATTGAATGTCGCTTACACATCCTTCATGCGACCGTTAATACTTCTTGAGGTACCAACAACCGATTACAAGATGCGTTAGCACTTTAAAGCGTACTTCCTAGTCTTGCAACACCCAAGGTTTTAGCAGTGACTCCCAAACCAGTTGGTCTAAGGCACTAGGTGATGAAGCACCCTCGCTAAATATTTTTCTATTTTTTAGCCTTAAGTAATCACAAAAACCAGTGTTCATTTTTTTCTTTATTCACTTTTTTTTCCTTTTATTTTCATTGTACTAAGGACTTTAGACAAGAGCATTTCAAGGTCTCCTCTACTATTCCAAGTTTCAAGGTGCGTGTTTGTGCAATTTGTAGGGTATACATTTTCAGAATCTAGACTTAAGCTAGGAACTATTTTTCAAACTTATACTCTAATAAAAATATCAATACTTTTCCTTCGTTTCAACTTAGCCGAAGAAGTGAACTTAAAATTTGCCTATTTCTAAATAAACTATAAAGACATATACTTTCTACCGTTAAACTTTAAGGAGGGTTATTTTTAGGGTTTTTAATTTACTAAGTATAAGATTTAGTTGTTCCTAGCCAGTTAACCCATTTGTCAAACTCAAGTCAATTAGCTAAAATTGAATACATCAATTTTTATAATTTTTGAAAATTTTCAATTTTTTATGGGTTTTTCTTTTCAAATTTTTCAAATTTTTATGATTTTTATATAAAGATGCAATGCAGAAATTAAATATGCAAAAGAAAAAGAAAAATATATACAAAAATTAAAATATGCAATGCAATGCAAAAGATAACTATATACACCACCATCTCCCCCAAACTTAAGCAAAGCAGTGCCCTCACTGCCCGGCCCCACGTCGCGCCCTTGAGCGTGAACGTGATCGTTCCTCTCTAGCCAATAGGGTTTGAATACCCCTCTCAATCTCCATCAGTCGACGGTCGTGCTTTCGTGCCGACATCCTAAACTCGTCCCTCAAAGAATCAATTTCCCTCACCGTTCTCCTCATTAAGCGTGCATGCTCTTGAGGGGTCATCTCACCCTTGCTCGATGTGGAGCTAGAGCTAGGGGTGCGAGCGGGGACATTCTCGGCCGGTTCGGTTCGCGACCATATATCAGTCAGTCTAGAGTAGGACGAAGTAACGCCCTCAACAAGTGGTCGAACCGGAACTCCTCCCATCATGTAAAAGTCAAATTCCTCGACGGGGAGGAAATAACGGCAAAGCTGGGTGACTAGCATAGGACAGGGGTAGTTTGTAGCCTTTTTCCCCGCACCTATAGAATGAAGCAAAACAGTGCACATGTCGAAACGTGGGTTCTTTGTCATAAGTGTGTGCACTACATGTAAGGAGGGGGTGAAAAAAGTTGTGTTGTGAGAGCTGCCAAAAATATTGTTTTGTGTCCACCGGCACACAGTAAAAACATTCGCGTAAAGGGTTCTTGCTTGGATACCCTTTCGCGGCTCCCTCGATCAGTCGTTGCCCATCAAGGGCATGTAATCCTCAAACTGTAGGGGGTGGTCATGTGCAGGCAAACGAGGTATAAGTGTGACCTCGTGGATCAAATTCCTATCAATGTTTATTACACGATCTCCCCAATTCAACTTTATATACCCTAAGTCCGCTAGACAACTATCCTCCATGGATTCATAAAAATGGGTAACTAAATCTGAAAGAGCAAAAGCAGAGGGGTGATTGTAGATCAGAAAAGTCCAGCCCCTCCGCTCTATTTCGTGTGCAAAGTAGCTACCGTAAAGTTCATGCGAGAAAACTGGAGAGAAATCCCTCTCGAATTGCATTTTGTGTGCCATAATGATTTACAGAAAGAAAATATGCAAGAAACAGAGAGGAATTTAACAGAGAGTACATCCCCTGAAGTTTCAGGGGGTAAAGCGTCAGACACGCGGCGGAAGGGCGGCGCGAGGAGGCTTCTGCGGCGGAATCGCGGTAGTTTGGCGGCGGCTCTTCGAGAACTTTCTGCAGAATGGATCTTGAGGCCGCTAGGGTTTTATATGAAGAGAATTTTTTTAGGGTTAGCGCAGGGGGAAGGCTCGGGAGGTTTATATAGGGGGAGAAGAATGGAAATTTGTAGAAAACACCCTCCAAAAGGAGGAATTTATTTGTAAATAAAAATTTTTATTTAATAATTAATTCTGAAATTTTACAAAAAGGTCTAAATAAATTTTTTATTGTTTTTCAAATTTTTTTTTATTTTTTATGGTATTTTGTATTTATGTATTTACAAATGATACACACCCCCAAACTTATTTGAAATAAAGTTTTGGGAAAATTGGGAATTCGGGGGTGAAAGTGGAGGAGAATTAATTGGTGTAGATCGGCTCCTGCAAAAACAGGAGCTCCTCTGATGGGTCCGCTGTGAGGAACGGTTTCAATCGATATCCGTTCACTTTGAATAAAGTACCGTCCTCCGGATTCTCAAGATCGACTGCACCGTACGGATAAACGGTGCGAACTACAAACGGTCCTTTCCACCTAGAACGGAGCTTGCCGGGGTGATAATGTAACCGAGTATCATAGAGTAAAACATGTTGACCAGGTTTAAATGTTTTTCGCAAAAGGTGTTTATCGTGGAACACCTTAGTTCGGTTTTTAGCAATTACGGCATTATCATATGCCTCATCCTGCAGCTCTTCTAGTTCATTCAACTGCAGCTTTCGATTGCTGCCCGCATCTCCTAATAATAGATTCAACTCTTTAATAGCCCAAAATGCCTTATTCTCAATCTCTACTGGGAGGTGGCAAGCCTTTCCGTAAACAAGCCGGTATGGAGACATGCCAAGATCGGTCTTGTATGCAGTACGGAAAGCCTATAGTGCATCGATCAGTTTGAGTGACCAATCTTTCCGGTTTTTAGAAACCGTTTTCTCCAAGATTTGCTTAATTTGCCGATTCGAGACCTCAGCTTGCCCACATGTTTAGGGATGGTATGGCGTTGACAGCTTATGGGTGATAGAATATTTGCGCATTAAGGACTCAAAAGTCCTAATGCAAAAGTGAGAACCATTATCACATATTATCGCGCGAGGGTGCCCAAATCGAGAAAAGATGTGTTCTTTAAGAAATCAAATGACAACCTTGTTGTCGTTCGTTCGGCTAGGCACAGCCTCGACCCATTTTGAAACGTAGTCAACAGCCAAAAGAATATACACATTTCCAAAGGAGTTAGGAAATGGTCCCATGAAGTCTATACCCCAAACATCAAAAACATCCACAACCAAAATTGGTTGGAGCGGCATTTCGTTTCTCCGCGATATCCGGCCCAAGTGTTGGCACCAGGAGCATGTCTTGCAGTATTCATAAGCATCCTTGAAGAGTCGTGGCCAATAGAAACCACACTGCAAGACTTTCTCGGCTGTCTTCTTTGGGCCAAAGTGCCCGCCACATACTTGATCGTGGCAAAAAGACATCACACTCTTAAACTCATTTTCCGGCACACACCGACGAATGATTTGGTCGGAACAATATTTAAAAAGATAAGGTTCATCCCAGTAAAAATGCTTTGCTTGGGACAATAATCGAAGTTTATCTTGTTTCGACCAATTTTTAGGTATCAAGCCGGTGGCTAAGTAGTTTACAATATCGGCGAACCATGGTTCGCAAGAAACGGTCAAGAGTTGCTCATCAGGAAAAACATCAGTGATTGGAAGTTCAAGTGTAGGCGAAGAAGGAAGTCGTGAAAGGTGATCGGCCACTACGTTTTCACATCCTTTTTTGTCCCTTATGACAAGGTCAAACTCTTGTAGCAAGAGGATCCAACGTATTAGCCTCGATTTAGCATCCTTCTTCGCAAAAAGGTGGCGAAGAGCTGAATGGTCCGTATACACAATGACTGGAGAGCCGATTAAATAAGGCCGAAATTTTTCAAGTGCAAACACAACTGCTAAAAACTCTTTTTCCGTTGTTGTGTAGTTTAATTAGGCCTCATTTAATATTCGTCTAGCGTAATAAATCACGTGCGGCATCTTATTAATGTGCTATCCAAGAACACCACCAATGGCAAAATCTGATGCATCGCACATAATTTCGAAAGGATGCGTCCATTCTGGAGATGAAAGAATGGGCGCAGAAATGAGAGAGTGTTTCAAAGACTCGAACGCTTCCATGCAAGTTGAGTCAAAATCAAATGTTGTGTCCTTGGCCAATAAGAGAGTCAAGGGTCTAGCAATATTGATAAAATCCTTGATGAACCGTCTATGAAAATCGGCATGGCCAAGGAAAGCTCGGATGTCTTTGACGCATTTAGGAGGAGGAAGATTAGAAATGACTTCAATTTTGGCTCTATCAACCTCTATGCCGTTTTGCAAGATGACATGTCCTAAGACAATGCCTTCTCATACCATAAAGTGGCACTTCTCCCAATTTAAAGTTAGGTTCTTATCCCTACAGCGGGTAAGAACTGCGTCAAGATGTCATAAACACTCGTCGAAGGAGTCACCAAAAATGGAGAAATCATCCATAAAGATCTCCAAAAACTTTTCAACCATGTCCGAAAAGATCCCCATCATACACCGCTGAAATGTAGCGGGTGCATTGCATAACCCAAAGGGCATGCGACGATAAGCAAAAGTGCCAAAGGGACAAGTAAATGTGGTCTTGTCTTGATCCTCTTTGGCTATGGGGACTTGGTTATAGCCGGAATAGCCATCTAGAAAGCAGTAGAACTCGTGCCCAGCCAATCGTTCTAGCATTTGGTCAATGAAAGGTAAAGGAAAGTGGTCTTTCCTTGTCGCGGCATTGAGTTTTCTATAGTCGATGCACACTCGCCACCCAGTTTGGGTGCGAGTAGGAATTAACTCATTTGCCTCATTGGTAATGACCGTGATGCCCGATTTCTTTGGCACAACATGAATGGGGCTAACCCATTGGCTATCCGAGATAGGGTAAATGATACCACTATCAAGACATTTAACAATCTCCTTCTTGACAGCCTCTTTCATAATGGGGTTGAGGCGTTTTTGTGGATCCCTTACCGGCTTGGCATCATCCATCAAGTGTATATGATGTTCGACTATGAGGGGACTAATCCCCTTGATGTCCGCCATAGACCAGCCAAAAGCTTGCCGATTATTATGTAAGACCATTAAAAGGGCCTTCTCTTGCTCAAGAGCTAGAGAAGCCGATATGATGACGGGTAAGGTCTCATTATCACCTAGATAAGCATATTTAAGGTGCGACGGCAAAAGCTTTAGTTCGAGTTTAGGAGGTGAAACAATAGATGGTAACAATGGAGTAACTGTTTGAAGGATTCCATTAAAGGTTCAAATCGAGTGTACGCAACCGAGTCAGATGGTTCAACTAACTCATCCGAAAAAGCAAAAGACTCAAACTCGGGTGGAGAGTCTTCAAAATCGTCTACAAAGGTGAAACACTCATAATCTTTGTCCGTCGTGAAAGCTGTGTCGGATTCTAGGAGGAACGCACTAGTGGCGTCGACCCTGCTGTGATCGAACATAAAATTTTCGAACTCACAGTTCTCCTCCGCGATCTCATTGATCGAGCAAATATCAAGTACGCTAGAATTAGGCTCGCACGGCTGACTTCCCAACTTGAAAATATTGAGTTCAATTGTCATATTGCCAAAAGATAGATTCATTGAACCGTTACGACAATTGATCACTGCGTTAGAAGTCGCAAGGAATGGTCGACCAAGTATCACCGGAATTTGACTCCGGGGGTTAGCGACAGGTTGTGTATCCATAACAATAAAGTCAACGGGGAAAATGAAATCCCCTACTCTAATTAACACATCCTCCAATTCTCCCCTGAGATGGGTGATTGATCGGTCGGCCATTTGGAGAGTACAATGAGTGGGCTTAAGCTCTCCAACGCCTAATTGCTCGTACACCGAATAAGGTAGCAAATTGACACTAGCACCAAGATCTAATAGTGCTCTATTGATGTTCTTGTCCCCAATTATGATCGAAATAGTAGGACAACTGGGGTCCTTGTGCTTTGGGGGTAAAGAATTGACAAGAGCATCACTAACAGCACTAGACACAAAAACTTTCTTTAGTACTTGTGACTTCCTCTTTTTGGTGCATAAGTCCTTTAAGATTTTGGCATATGAAGGAACTTGTTGGATTGCATCCAAAAGAGGGATATTTATGCTGACCTGTTTGAACAACTCTACAATCTTCTCCATCTGTAGAGTTGGTTTATTGGATCTCAACCGGTTTGGAAAAGGAACATTTTGAAAAATCGTTGAGTCCAATTTTTACGGGTCAGATTGTTGAGTTGGAACGGATCCCCGTGTAGATGTGTTCGTGTTGTGAGAAGTGGGTTCGTTCGAGCTAGAAGAAGTAGAGCCGTGTGAAGGATGGAGAATAGGCTCTAACGAAGAAGAAGAAGAAGGTGAAGAAGATGAAGAAGGACCACCGGCAGGGGTATCATGGTTAATACCCACATTATTTTGCAACACTTTTCTGGATCTCAACGTGGTCACAGCATTTACGTTATGATTCTGATGTTCATATGCAACATGTGCGTGACCGGGATTTGGCAGTGGTTGAGACGGAAGCTTTCCTTTTTCTCGCTCTTTCAACGCAACATTGAGTTGTGCAATTTGTGCCTCAATAGATTTGATGCTTTGATCGTGTGAGGCACTGTTTTGCACCAAAGATTGAATAGAAGTCTCTAATCTTGCTGTAGATTGTGTAGATTGCTTTAGAAACGCCTCTAGACTTCTTTCGAGCGAGCTAACCTTGTCATTATTAAGTTGAACAAAATTGTTTGGCGGGTAAGAAGTGTTAGGCACAAAATTGTTCACTTGATTAGGGTAAGGTTGCTGTTGGAAAGGTTGTTGAAATTGAGTTTGTGGAGGTGCTTGTTGTTGTGGAGGAGGAGGCCTTTGAAAATTGTTATTTCCTTGGAATTGTTGATTTTGGTTCCAAGCGAAATTTGGGTGGCTCTTCCAACCCGGATTGTATGTCGAAGAGTATGGATCGTTTCTTTCTCGTTGCTGAAAGGCAGCATTGACTTGATCCTGTCCTTGAGTAGATGCAGTGTAAGGACACTCTTCGGTGAGATGTGATGGATCCGAACAACAAGCACAAACAGTTCGTGGAGGTATAACGGGGGCAGGAGAAGGCGATGAGATTTTGGTCTCAATCGCTTCTAGCTTTTTCGTAAGAGCGGCCATCTCGGCCTTCATAGCAATCGACATCTCTACTTGATGTATGCCTGCCCTAGGTTGACCAATACAAGAAGATGATGATGTGGTCTTGGTGCTCTCCTACTGAATTGTTTGTTCACTAAGGTCTTCAAGAAACTGCCACGCTTCCTCACTAGACTTGGATAGAAAGTGACCTTGACAAATGGTTTCTAGCAACTGCTTCGTTGCCGGGTTCAATCCCTCGTAAAATGTTTGGCATAGTTGCCAACTTTCGATCCCATGGTGAGGGCATTGAACGAGTAGGTCTTTGAATCTTTCAAAACACTTCCAAAATGGTTCGGAAGGAAGCTGTGAAAATTGTATAATCTCATTACGGATTCTAGAAGTTTTGTGATGAGGATAGAACTTTTTAAGAAAAGCTTTCACAAACTCGTCCCAATTTCTAATTGAATGTGATGCTGTGCTGTATAGCCACTTCTCGGCTAGGTCACATAAGGTGAAAGGAATGACCCTTAGCCTTATAGCGCCATCACTTAATTGGGTCGTTTTCATCATAGCGCAAACGTTTTGGAATTTATTGATAAAGATATATGCATCTTCGGATTCCAAACCATGAAACTTAGGCAGCATATTGATGAAGTGGGGTTTGATCTCAAAATTGTCCCCATTTGCCGGTGGGGGTGAAAGACAGGTAGGTAAAGAGGTGCGGACAGGGTAGAAGAGATCCTGGAGCGCGACTCGTGTGGGCGCTTCAACAGGTGGGTGATTCGCACCTAACGGAGGTGGAATCAGTCCCGTCGGTAAGGTGTTGTTAGGATTGTATCCCGACATACCTTCGGAAGAAGAATTTGCAGGTGAAAGTGAAGAAGTGGAAAGGATTTCGACTTCGGAGTCGAAAGGTTCGTCGGTCGGTACCAACGAAACACGGACTAATCGGGCGCTAGTGTCCCTAGTCCAACTGAACATACACTAAAAGGGTAGTGTAGTCAAAAAGCGAAAGATAGAATGTGGAGGTAAGAAAACGTCAATGAGAAGAAGTGGTGTAAGTGAGGTGCAAGATTTCTTTAGCGACAAGTTGCAAGTTTTGAAAAGATTTTTCCTTTTTTCTTTTTATGTGAGCTTTTGCAAAAAGATTTTTGAAAAGATACTTGTGACACAAATGCGATCAACCACAAATGCACAATCAGGCCTAGATCTAGGGTTACCTAGGTCAGCTAGACAGCTCCTAACTGTTCCAAAGGGCTAGAAATAAGACCTCAAACCGCCTCTTCACCGCCAATTGCGGCCAGGTAAGTACCAGGTAAGTGGGAAGGAACCACACTGTGGGCCTAATTAAAAACCACTAGCCTCGACACACTTGCCTAGGCACCGCAAAGTCAGGTTAGGATAAACGGCCGATGCCTATACTAGTCCTCTGTCCTAGTGAGCGCGACGTCCTTAGGGCTGAGTCTAGTATTTTTTAATTAAGAGTGGTCAATGCAAATGCTTTAAGTGATTTCTGGGATCCTGGGAAGGGTGATGAAATCCCTACCCAATCTGAATTGGTCAATAGCCCCTTAAAGTCCGATTAAAATATGCAAAGCAGTAAATCACTTGCAATCAATTATTTTTTAGCGCGACGCAAAGAATCCTGCAGAAAATCAATTATTGGAAGGGGGAAGAAGATTTTTAGCGCAAAGAATCCTGCAGAAGATTTGACAGAAGATATATGGGGATTTTCATAGGGGAGAATGAGGAAACAAACCGTGCAAAAATTGCGCGATGATACGTCAGGGAGACCGCGGTTCCGCCGCAAACAGCACCTCCTGGCCGCGGTTTCGCGGTGGGAAGAAGAGATCAAGTTCTGAAAAAATTGGTATGGCTCTGTTGTGGCAATCTCCCTCTTTTCTGATGTACCCTTTTCTGATTCGCCTTCTGTGTTGTTTCAGATCCGTCAATCCTGCAAAGAGTCATAAAAGAAACCCTTCAAACAATAAAAGATGATAGAATTTTTATATTTTTGGTTTTTCAAATTTTTATGGTTTTTTTTATCTTTTATATTAACCCGAAATTACAAAAAGGTAATTTTACGCCATCCCCGGCAATGGTGCCATTTGATTTAAAGAGGTTTTTATCGATCAAAAATAATTACCGCAATCAAGAACGGCGTCGCATGAAGCTAGCCGGTGAATACGGGTCGATCCACAGGGATGATGTAATTCTCCTAGATGTTCTTACGAGTTAATTGCAAATGGTGTTTGGTCTTTTGATTAGATCTAAAAACGAAGTTGTGTTATACTAGGATTAGAAACTTGCTAGGATTAGGTTTAGGTAAAGTTTGGTAAACAAAGATCTACACCTCTTTCCAATGCCTTTAATTAGATTTCATATTAGGGGTTATGGTAAATTTTAATAAAGGGGATTAGGATGATTGGGAAGATGTTTCTTCCTCTAGATCCTTGTCCTTCCTTTCTTAACCTTTACCCTAACCTCCATGGAAAACTTACAACTCCGGGCCTTTATACTACGGATCACCGTTACCTCGAGGGTAGAGTGCTGTAGGGAGCGGAAGATGAAAGTATGCATGGAGTCCTAATGTTCACAATAGATTGGCAAAGAAAAGAGATGAGAGATCTTCATCTCTCAAACCCTTCCCTATTCCTAACCCTAACAAGCGAGGAAACTACTCGCTCATTGAGGGATCTACAAAAGACATGATTTTTATTTGAAGTTTTTATTAAAGAGAGGAAAGATCTACTACAAGTTAAAAATTCTAAACTATATTAAACTAGGGCAAGAAAAGAATTTACCTAGGACAGAAATTAAAATTAGAACTAGGGCAGAAAAATAACCTACTTACGATTGATGCACTCCAATCTTCAAAGAAACTGAAATTTTATTGATGAATAAAGGCATGAGAAAATACAATGACTTGGGTTCTATTTATAGGACATAGAAACCCTAGGTTTACAATTGATTCGCACGTCTGCAATTACAAATTTGCCCTTAGGTTGACTAGTCAGCGCCGCACCACGAAATGGTAAAAAATCTTTTCTCTCCGGGCTTCTTCTGGCCGCGGAACCGCGGCATTGGTAGGCTTGGGCCGCGGTTCCGCGGCCCATTAGTCAACTTGGAGTCTCAAATTTTGTGGCTTGATCTGGTTCTTTTAGGACTTCTTGTTTACTTGGTTCTTTTCTCCATTTGGCTTCTATATATTCTCCAGATCTCCATTGAATCATTTAGTAGATTTTAACCGTTCGCTTTGACATCTTGGACCTTGCGTTGCCTTGTACATTGTGAACTGTTCTTCATCTAGGCTTGACTAAGATCCTTCTATTTGTTGGTCAAAAGTCTCTCTTTTGTATCGTCTTTTGTCTTTTTCACTGTTTTCGCTCCAAGAACCTGTAACCTGTACTATGTAGCAGACATGGGTCAAAAGCACCTGTTTTTATTGTAAAATGCATAAGAATGGGGAATATAAAATGCAATATTATGATATGAACAGTCAACCATGGAAAAGTGTAGAAGAAATGAGTCATTAGAAAAGAAATGAGTCATTATCTATTTTCCTTTATCTTTAACTTAATTCAAAAATATCCATATATTAAATTATGAACCATGTGATTCTTATATTGCCATCTAAGTTGTATCATCAACTATGATACTAATACATGTATGTATGTGTGTATGCACATCATCATGTACATATACATGCATGCATCCATCAAAAGAAAAAGGTTTAAATAAATGAGATAAAAGTCAATATTAAATCAACACTTGATTTAATAAACCGATCATATCTTATACGACCCGACTAATATAAAACACCCGATTAAATACAGTATCATATACTCGTATTTAATCGAGCTTCCACACATATCTCATATGCGCACCACTTCGTTTCGCCTGAGCCAAGAAACTTCTATGTGGAACTCTAAGACTCGTCAATACGCCAGCAGTAGGTGATGGTCATATCAAACATCTACAAGCCGCAAGCGGTCAGCTAAACGTAACGGCCACCCGGGTATTGAGTGATCAGAAGAAGAACAAGCGAACCTGTCAAAACTCCTGTCAATCCAACTGGCAACACTTACCGTACAGTCCGGTCTCTTCGTCAGATATGCTGCATATCGAGTCTAGGGATGGAATCGTCGACCCCAATAACTCAATAAGTCATGCCGGTATATGGTCTACAACAGATCGAGAAACTACTGATAAAACTTATCAGTAATATCTCAGCAGCCCTAGCCAGGGACTTCCTATTATAACCAATCGTGCACAGCGCAGTATGAACCCCCAATACCGGGAGAGACGAAACTCCTCCTATCGCTCATTACCTCCATATGCCTCAGGACTATACCCAAAATCCACCTGTTTGTACGACTCAGTAGAGCTGTAGTAGGGTGGAGATCAAAGTACTGTGGGAGGACACACAAGACTCTATGGCAATCTCGGGTCTACAGACTAACCTGTACCAGTGTCACCTGAGAACTGCTATCCGACGTATGATATAATACCGCATAGGAGTTCTCGGTGAGTTCGTTCGGTGTACCCAGTCTCACTGAGCACCCGTATACAATCTTTGGTGTCATCACACCAGACGGATATGAGATCATTCATCGCCCATCATATGGAACAAGAATGGTATACGCTAGTCTACACTGGAATATCGATGCCCTATCTCGATATACCTACGACTAGGAACATTTCAAGGATATGCTTATAAACTACAGGTGTCCCACAAGTATGATCCACATCATAATCCCAGTAGTCAAGCCAATATCCTCAGGGCTTTATCAACATGTACCAAATGAATATAAACATGATCAAGTGAACATATGATAAAGTGAAACCAGATAGCATACTATCATATCGAGCAAGACTGTCCTCTGAATATATATATATATACACACACATCAGTACATACACTATCTCATAATGGCCTTTAGGGCATACATATATCCAACAGTTTATTTTCCTTTTGAGCTTATATATAGCAGATGAGTGTGCAAGGGAGAGGTATCTCATATTTTTGTATCATTCTTTTGTCCAAGCCTTGTTTCTCTTTTCATTTTGTATTTGTACATAGCTTCCCCTTGAGTTCTTTGCCTTAACTTGATCTTGCAATCTCTTCATTGAGCTTGCAAGGTTAAGCTTTGGTCATTGATCTCAAGGGTTGTATCATTCTTGAAGATCAATAAAGTGTTCTTTTGTGCGTTCATTTGCCTTGTGTTTTTAGCCCTCTCTTGATCTTGCAACCTCTTAATTGAGCTTGCAAGTTTAAGTTTGGGTTATTAAACCCATGGTGTGTAATGTGCTCTTTGGTTCGTAGTTGTTCTTACTTGCTTTTCTTTCTTGCTCTTTTATTTCTTGCATTTTCTTTCTTACAACTTAAATTCCATGCTTTACATTCTTGCTCTTTTCATTCCATGCAATTTACTTACTTGTATTGTTTTCTTTTCTTTTCTTTGCTTATCTTTTCTTTGCTCTTTTGGTTTGTTATTGTAATAGTTGTAAATATGTGTTGTTAAGAAACGAATATGGTTCTTGTAAGTTAAGGTTTTCTTTACTCATTTCCTTTTCCCGTATTTTCTCCAAACGTTACGCAAGCGCTCCGTTAGACACCCTACCCTACCAAGGTAACGGTGATTCCTAACCGCGACCGGTTGCGTTCGGTTTGACCGGAGGCGAAAGCAAGAGACAAGAACGGACGGACAAGGGTCAATAAGCCGGATTCCATGAATACCGTGCTTAAGCACCCTAATCCACATTGTTGCCGATTGCTCTAGCTTCAATCGTTAAGTTCGGCTCAAAGGTTTTTAGTGCGGATTCCCTTAGCTTACACTATTGTAACTTTTCTTAACAACTTTATAATTGTGCACATATACACATAGGGTAGATACGAACTTTCCGCCTCGCGCATTAACTCGTCAAAACAAGAACCATAAACGCACCGTCTCCCTGCGAACGATCCGTGCTCATCGCGGCTAGCTGCAAAGCGACACCGTCCTGATCGTGGTTAAACTTTAGAACTCTTTAAAACACGACACGCCAAAAGCGTGCGATCACCCCCTCCCTCGACGGTGTCGCGCAGACGGAACTGGCCGCGGCGGCTCGAGAGCCACCTCGCCGGGGGATCTAAGGAAGCTCATTGAGAGGAACCGGAGCCGCGGCCAGACGCAGGCCTCCAACAGCAGAGGCCGGGGATCAGAATGCGCCGAGTCGTCGGGATACCACGACCGACTCGACGCTTTCGAGAAGAAGATCGAGGGTATGCACCGGGAGGGTCACCGTTCGAGCAACGGGGCTAAGTACGCTGCCGACTCGCTCACTAAACCATTCACCGAAGAGCTGCTCGCTGTCCACGTCTCCTCTCGCAACAAGCCCCCAAAGGTCTCCCTCTTCGACGGCAAGTCTGACCCGAAGGACCATTTGGATGCGTTCACCGCAGGGATGAGCTTCTAAGACAACTCCGACGCCGCCTAATGCCGGGCTTTCCCGTCCACTCTCATCCGTTCCGGGCAAGATTGGTTCCGAGGACTCGAGCCGCGCTCGATCTCAACTTTCGACGAGCTGGCCACCCAATTCCTCGGCCACTTCGTCGGGAACAGGCGGCAAAAGCGTACCGTCGACCACTTCTTCACGATCAAGAGCGGGGACAAAGAGACGTTCAAAGCATACGTCACCCGCTTTTACAACGCCCTTCTCGAGGTCCCCGAGCACCGAGACGAGACGGTCATCACGGCACTGAGGTCTGGCCTTAGGCACAAGGAGTGGTTACGCTCCTTTGCATTAGCGCAACCTAAGACCATGACCAAGGTAAAGTCCTAGACCGAGCGTGAGGTCCAGCTCGAATCCGAGGTGAACGCAAACCTCCCCCGGGCCGAGCAAACCGATCAAAAGAAGAGGGCAAGAGAAGAGAGGAGGGGACCTGAGCGGCAAAAATCCTACCTCCCAAAATTCCAGGAGTACATTGTAGGGTGTTTTTCGTCACCCCATTGAGATGGGAATACGCGCGCACTTGTCAGGCGCATTACAGATTTTCCCTGCCTAGGGTAGGCTGGGGTTTATTGATTGTGGGGATTCGAATCTCCGGCAGCCGCGGACTAAGCTGCCGTTAATTACCCCTCGCATTTGGAGCGAAGAAACCTCCGATTGACGGGTTAAACTGGTCATGCGAACTCAATATGCAGTGCGTTGGTGTGTGTATTTTTTTGGTTTTGTTCCACTTGTAAAAAAAAAGATATATATACATATATATATTTTCTATATATAAAAACAAAAATAAATAAGTAAATAAATATTTAGAAATTTTTTAATTTTTAAAAATTTATTATTATTATTATTTTAATTTTAAAATATTATTTATAATTTATTTTTATTTATTTAATATTTTTTAAATATTTTTTTTTAAATAAACAAAGAATTAAATAAAGAAAAGAAGGAAGAAAAGAAGAAAAGAAAAGAAAAGAAGAAATGGGGGCCATCACATGCTCAGCATGTGACTCGTCACATGCTCAGCATGTGAGAAGGGGGAGCCGTCACATGTTTAGCATGTGACCCGTCACATGCTTAGCATGTGACGCCCGTCACATGCTTTGCATGTGACCCAATTTTTTTTTTAAACGTGGAGTTCAACTCCAAAACAATTTTATATGGCTGGAAAAATTATAATGTGGAGTTAAACTCCCCCAAAAAAGGATTTTTACTGTGAAGTTAAACTCCAAAAGAATTTCTGTAGTGGAGTTAAACTCCAAAAGAATTTTATTTGTGGAGTTGAGCTCCAAAAGATTTTCTGTAGTGGAGTTAAACTCCAAGAGAATTTTATTTGTGGAGTTGAACTCCAAAAGAATTTCTCCTTTCTCCTTTGAGAAGAAACCCAAAATGGGTTCTCTTGAAACTCCAAGATCTAGATCTTGGATGATAAAAAAAAGAGATCCTTTTTCTTCTCTTGATGGAGTTTTGGGAGATGGGTTTATGGTAAAACTTTATTTAGTTTTTTTTTTTTAAAAGAGAGAGCTAAGCTCTTGATTTATTTGGAAAATGAAAGGGAAGAGGAAGAACTTGAAAAGGAGAGAGTGGAGGCACAATCCCTAGTTTTTGGGGGAATGAAAAGTTGTTTTTTTATTCATCATCATTTTGCCTTATATAGGCTTACATATTTACGTATAGCCCATTGGGCTTCACAAAATGGTGTTTTGCCCATCCCATGGCTCATGTACCATTTCTTTTTGCACATAAGCCATGGGCTTACAAAAATTTGGCTTTATGCCCATTTTGTTTACATTCATGCATAAAAAATTACATAAAAATTATTTATTACATGATTTCGTTGTTGGCATGGGGAGGCTGGCCGCGGGCTCGACTTGGGCATGGGCCCGCTTGACCTGGGCTTGGGCCCACCTAGCATGGGGGTTGATCTTGACTTTGACTCGGTCAACCGGGGTCTAAATTTTTACCCCAACAAATTGCCCCCCATCAATGAATGCACACCGCATATGTGGATCGTGTGCATGAAATTGATGGATCTTCTTTTGCGTGGAGGCGACTTGCTTTGGTTCCTACTTTTTGGGATGCACTGCCCTTTTTACGACGTGGACGGTCGGTGCTTGACCTGTCTCCGAGACAGAGTGTCCGTGGTAGACGTTTCCCTTGCCCGGAGTGATTTCGTTGACGTGCCCCCAGCGCGGAGTGTCGCTGGTCGACGTTTCCCCGATGCGGAGTATCGGCTGGTTGACGTGTCCCCGAGACGGAGTGTCTGCTTGACGTTTTCCCGGCACGGAGTGTCGTTGTTGGACGTTTCCCTGATGCGGAGTGTCTGTGTTGGACGTTTTCCCGATACAGAGTGTTGCTGGTTGACGTTTCCCCGGCACGGAGTGTCGCTGATCGACTTTTCCCCGGCGCGGAGTGTCGCTGATCGACTTTTCCCCGGCACGGAGTGTCGGGTTGACTTTTCCCCGGCACGGAGTGTCGCTGATCGACTTTTCCCCGGCGCGGAGTGTCGCTGGTTGACTTTTCCCCGGCACGGAGTGTCGCTGATCGACTTTTCCCGTTCGACTTTTCCCCGGCGCGGAGTGTCGGGTTGACTTTTCCCTGGCACGGAGTGTCGCTGATCGACTTTTCCCCTGCGCGGAGTGTCGTTGGTTGACTTTTCCCCGGCACGGAGTGTCGCCGATCGACTTTTCCCCGGCGCGGAGTGTCGCGGGTTGACTTTTCCCCGGCACGGAGTGTCGCTGATCGACTTTTTCCCGGCGCGGAGTGTCGGGTTGACTTTTCCCCGGCACGGAGTGTCGTTGATCGACTTTTCCCCGGCGCGGAGTGTCAGGTTGACTTTTCCCCGGCACGGAGTGTCGCTGATCAACTTTTCCCCGGCGCGGAGTGTCGCTGTTTGACGATTCCCTGATGTGGAGTGTCTGTGTTGGATGTTTCCCCGATGCAGAGTGTCGCTGGTTGACGTGTCCCCGACACGGAGTGTCTGCTTGACGTTTTCCCGGCACGGAGTGTCGCTGTCGGACGTTTCCCTGATGCGGAGTGTCTGTGTTGGACGTTTCCCCGATGCAGAGTGTCGCTTGTTGACGCAGAGGTCGATGTTGGAATTGGTTGGTTTGATTTGTTTGATTTGAGTTGATATCAGCATCACTACACTGGAATATAGTATCAGGAGCGAATCATCATCTGTCTTGAGAGGATTTGGGAATTGGTTTTTTTTTTTGTTTGGCATCTGCTTTGCTGCACTGGAATAATGCCAGGAGCAACTCATCATTTGCCCCGGGAGGATTTGGGAATTGGTTTTTGTTTGGCATCTGCATTGCTGCACTGGAATAATGCCAGGAGCAACTCATCATTTGCCCCGGGAGGACTTGGGAATTGGTGGCTTAGGAGACAGGTTTAGATCCCTATCACCTAAGACTTTTCAATTTTGTGAGCCGTAAGGGTCTCACAAAGCATTTTCTCCCTACGGGTCGTAAGGATCCCGTAGGTGTATATTCTCCTTAGGAGTCGTGGGGACTCCTAAGTGTGTTGCTCCTTTGTGAGTCGTAAGGATCTCACGCGGGAATTTTCTCCTCACAAGGTCGAGAGGACCTTGTGAGTGCATTTCATCTCTTTCTCACGAGTTTGCGCCCTTTCGGGTTTTTACAAACTCGCCGGCAGTCCTGCTGTTTTTACTCACGGAGCCCTTTCGGGTTTTCATCCGTGCCCATTTTGCTTGTGGACATACCCTTTTTTTTATTTTATTATTTTTGGAGAGATTGAGATTGTTTTACGCCCGTGGATTGTATACGGTTTTGCAGGATGTATGATCCAGACCGTAGGGCCATAAAAATTTCGGGACTTTGTTGGCATCTGCATCGCTGCACTGGAATATAGTACTAGGAGCGACCCATCATTCGCCGTTGGGGTATGCGATTTGGAATTTGGTTGGCGTCTGCATCGCTGCACTGGAATATGGTACCAGGAGCGACTCATCATTCGCCACTTGGGGACTGGGGAGCGATGGCTTAGGAGACAGGTTTAGATCCCTATCGCCTAAGGCTTTTCAATTTTATGGGCCGTGAGGGTCCCATTAAAGTATTTTCTCCCTGCGAGTCGTAAGGATCCCGCAGGTGTATGTTCTCCTTAGGAGTCGTGAGGACTCCTAAGTGTGTTTTTCCTTTGTGAGTTGTAAGGATCCCACAAAGGTTTGTTCTCACCATGTATCGTGAGGAAACATGAGTGGATTTCCCTCGTTCCCAGTTTAATGACTTAGAGGTCGACTGTTTCCAGTTTAACGATTTAGAGGTCATCTGTTTCCAGTTTAACGACTTAGGGGTCTATTGTGCCTAGTTTAACAACTCAGCGGTCATCTGTTTCCAGTTTAACAACTTGGAGGTCATCTGTTTCCAGTTTAACGACGTGGTGGTCATCTGTTTCCAGTTTAACGACTTGGAGGTCATCTGTTTCCAGTTTAACGACGTAGAGGTCATCTGTTTCCAGTTTAGCGACGTGGTGGTCATCTGTTTCCAGTTTAACGACTTGGAGGTCATCTGTTTCCAGTTTAACGACTTGGAGGTCATCTGTTTCCAGTTTAGCGACGTGGTGGTCATCTGTTTCCAGTTTAACGACTTAGAGGTCATCTGTTTCCAGTTTAACGACGTGGTGGTCATCTGTTTCCAGTTTAACGACTTGGAGGTCATCTGTTTCCAGTTTAACGACTTGGAGGTCATCTGTTTCCAGTTTAACGACGTAGAGGTCATCTGTTTCCAGTTTAACGACTTGGAGGTCATCTGTTTCCAGTTTAACGACGTAGAGGTCATCTGTTTCCAGTTTAAAGACTTAGAGGTCTACGGATGGCGAGCTTGGAATTTTGGGGTAGAGGCCGGCATCAGCGTTGCTAACACTGAAGCAGAGGTGCCAGGAGAAATTCATCATTTGCCTTTTCCTGTTAGGGAGCGATGGCTTAGGAGACAAGTTTAGGTCCCTATCACCGAAGGCTTTTCAATTTTATGGGCCGTGAGGGTCCTATAAAAGCATTTTCTCCCTGCGAGTCGTAAGGATCCCGCAGGTGTATTTTCTCCTTAGGAGTCGTGAGGACTCCCAAGTGTGTTTTTCCTTCGTGAGTCGTAAGGATCCCACAAAGGTTTGTTCTCCTCATGTATCGTGAGGACATATGAGTGGATTTCTCCCGTTCCTAGTTTAATGACTTAGAGGTCGACTGTTTCCAGTTTAATGACTTAGAGGTCATCTGTTTCCAGTTTAACGACGTAGTGGTCATCTGTTTCCAGTTTAAAGACTTAGAGGTCTGCTATTTCCAGTTTAACGACTTAGAGGTCATCTGTTTCCAGTTTAAAGACTTAGAGGCCATCTGTTTCCAGTTTAACGACTTAGAGGCCATCTTTTTCCAGTTTAACGACGTAGTGGTCATCTGTTTCCAGTTTAACGACTTAGAGGTCATCTGTTTCCAGTTTAAAGACTTAGAGGTCATCTGTTTCCAGTTTAACGACTTAGGGGTCATCTGTTTCCAGTTTTAAAGACGTGGAGGTCATCTGTTTCCAGTTTAACGACTTAGCGGTCTACCGTTTCCAGTTTAACGACTTAGAGGTCTGCTGTTTCCAGTTTAAAGACTTAGAGGTCATCTGTTTCCAGTTTAACGACATAGTGGTCATCTGTTTCCAGTTTAACGACATAGTGGTCATCTGTTTCCAGTTTAAAGACTTAGAGGTCTGTTGTTTCCAGTTTAACGACTTAGAGGTCATCTGTTTCCAGTTTAACGACATAGTGGTCATCTGTTTCCAGTTTAACGACATAGTGGTCATCTGTTTCCAGTTTAAAGACTTAGAGGTCTTCTGTTTCCAGTTTAACGACATAGAGGTCATCTGTGCCCAGTTTAACGACGTGGTGGTCATCTGTTTCCAGTTTAACGACGTGGTGGTCATCTGTTTCCAGTTTAACGACGTGGAGGTCATCTGTTTCCAGTTTAACGACGTGGTGGTCATCTATTTCCAGTTTAACGATGTCGAGGTCATCTGTTTCCAGTTTAATGACTTAGAGGTCGTCTGTTTCCAGTTTAACGACGTGGTGGTCATTTGTTTACAGTTTAACGACTTAGAGGTCGTTTGTTTCCAGTTTAACGACTTAGAGGTCGTCTGTTTCCAGTTTAACGACATGGTGGTCAGCTGTTTCTAGTTTAACGACGTGGTAGTCAGCGGTTCCCAGTTTAACGACTTAGGGGTCGTCTGTTTCCAGTTTAACGACGTAGAGGTTATCTGTTTCCAGTTTAACGACGTGGTGGTCATCTGTTTCCAGTTTAACGACGTAGAGGTCATCTGTTTCCAGTTTAACGACGTGGTAGTCATCTATTTCCAGTTTAACGACTTAGGGGTCGTCTGTTTCCAGTTTAACGACTTAGAGGTCGTCTGTTTCCAGTTTAACGACGTGGTGGTCATCTATTTACAGTTTAACGACTTAGAGGTCGTTAAACTGGAAACAGACGACCTCTAAGTCGTTAAACTGGAAACAAACGACCTCTAAGTCGTTAAACTGGAAACAAACGACCTCTAAGTCGTTAAACAGTAAACAAATGACCACCACGTCATTAAACTGGAAACAGACGACGTGGTGGTCATCTGTTTCCAGTTTAACGACGTGGTGGTCATCTGTTTCCAGTTTAACGACTTAGAGGTCGTCTGTTTCCAGTTTAACGACGTGGTGGTCATTTGTTTACAGTTTAACGACTTAGAGGTCATTTGTTTCCAGTTTAACGACTTAGAGGTCGTCTGTTTCCAGTTTAACGACGTGGTGGTCAGCGGTTCCCAGTTTTACGACTTAGGGGTCGTCTGTTTCCAGTTTAACGACGTGGAGGTCATCTGTTTCCAGTTTAACGACGTGGAGGTCATCTGTTTCCAGTTTAACGACGTGGTGGTCATCTTTTTCCAGTTTAACGACGTAGAGGTCATCTGTTTCCAGTTTAATGACGTGGTGGTCATCTGTTTCCAGTTTAACGACTTAGGGGTCGTCTGTTTCCAGTTTAACGACTTAGAGATCGTTTGTTTCCAGTTTAACGACGTGGTGGTTATTTGTTTACAGTTTAACGACTTAGAGGTCGTTTGTTCCCAGTTTAACGACTTAGAGGTCGTCTGTTTCCAGTTTAATGACATGGCGGTCAGCGGTTCCCAGTTTAACGACTTGGTGGTCATCTGTTTCCAGTTTAACGACGTAAAGGTCATCTGTTTCCAGTTTAACGACGTAGAGGTCATCTGTTTCCAGTTTAACGACGTGGTGGTCATCTGTTTCCAGTTTAACGACGTAGAGGTCATCTGACGGGGAGCTTAGAGAAGATACCCGATTGAGCAGTTGTCGGGGGCACCGCTGGAGCTTGCCCGAAATGCCTTGTCACTTTGTCGGTGTTGATGGCCTTGCACCCAGCTGGGGCCAAGGAAAGTCTTTCAAATACCGACTTGCATTCGAAGATGGAAATTGAAAGTCGTTAACCCCTGCAAATAGAAACAAGATTTCAGTATAGACAATCGATATGTACATTGATTGAGCTCGCATGAACATTTAACCCGAAATATGGGAGGAGAGATAGTCCCACCGGGCGTGCCAGAATCTGTAGGGTGTTTTTCGTCACCCCATTGAGATGGGAATACGCGCGCGCTTGTCAGGCGCATTACAGATTCCCCCTGCCTAGGGTAGGCTGGGGTTTATTGATTGTGGGGATCCGAATCTCCGGCAGCCGCGGACTAAGCTGCCGTTAATTACCCCTCGCATTTGGAGCGAAGGAACCTCCGATTGACGGGTTAAACTGGTCATGCGAACTCAATATGCAGTGCGTTGGTGTGTGTGCATTTTTTTGGTTTTGTTCCACTTGTAAAAAATATGATATATATACATATATATATTTTCTATATATAAAAACAAAAATAAATAAGTAAATAAATATTTAGAGATTTTTTTAATTTTTAAAAATTTATTATTATTATTATTTTAATTTTAAAATATTATTTATAATTTATTTTTATTTATTTAATATTTTTTCAATATTTTTTTTAAATAAATAAAGAATTAAATAAAGAAAAGAAGGAAGAAAAGAAGAAAAGAAAAGAAAAGAAAAGAAAAGAAATGGGGTGACCCGTCACATGCTCAGCATGTGACCCGTCACATGCTCAGCATGTGACCCGTCACATGCTCAGCATGTGACCCGTCACATGCTCAGCATGTGACCCGTCACATGCTCAGCATGTGACCCGTCACATGCTCAGCATGTGACCCGTCACATGCTCTGCATGTGACCCGTCACATGCTCTGCATGTGACCCGTCACATGCTCTGCATGTGACCCGTCACATGCTCTGCATGTGACCCGTCACATGCTCTGCATGTGACCCGTCACATGCTCTGCATGTGACCCGTCACATGCTCTGCATGTGACCTTTTTTTTTTAACGTGGAGTTTAACTCCAAAAGAATTTTATATGGCTGAAAAAAATATAATGTGGAGTTAAACTCCTCCAAAAAAGGATTTTTACTGTGGAGTTAAACTCCAAAAGAATTTCTGTAGTGGAGTTAAACTCCAAAAGAATTTCTGTAGTGGAGTTAAACTCCAAAAGAATTTTATTTGTGGAGTTGAACTCCAAAAGAATTTTATTTGTGGAGTTGAGCTCCAAAAGATTTTCTGTAGTGGAGTTAAACTCCAAGAGAATTTTATTTATGGAGCTGAACTCCAAAAGAATTTTATTTGTGGAGTTGAACTCCAAAAGATTTTCTCCTTTCTCATTTGAGAAGAAACCCAAAATGGGTTCTCTTGAAACTCCAAGATCTAGATCTTGGATGATAAAAAAAGAGACCCTTTTTCTTCTCTTGATGGAGTTTTGGGAGATGAGTTTATGGTAAAACTTTATTTAGTTTTTTTTTTAAAAAAAGAGAGAGCTAAGCTCTTGATTTATTTGGAAAATGAAAGGGAAGAGGAAGAACTTGAAAATGAGAGAGTGGAGGCACAAACCCTAGTTTTTGGGGGAATGAAAAGTTGTTTTTTTATTCATCATCATTTTGCCTTATATAGGCTTACATATTTACGTATAGCCCATTGGGCTTCACAAAATGGCGTTTTGCCCATCCCATGGCTCATGTACCATTTCTTTTTGCACATAAGCCACGGGCTTACAAAAATTTGGCTTTATGCCCATTTTGTTTACATTCATGCATAAAAAATTACATAAAAATTATTTATTACATGATTTCGTTGTTGTCATGGAGAGGCTGGCCACGGGCTTGACTTGGGCATGGGCCCGCTTGACCTGGGCTTGGGCCCACCTAGCATGGGGGTTGACCTTGACTTTGACTCGGTCAACCGGGGTGTAAATTTTTACCCCAACATACACCTCGCTCAACGTCTTCCAGGCGGTGCTACTAGAGGAGGCCAAGGGAGAGGGGTTCTTCAAGCTTCCCCCGGTCCCGTGAATGGCCTCAAAGCGAACCCGGGGCCCCTACTGCGGTTTTCATAAATCGCCGGGCCACTCCACGGAGAGCTGCAAACAACTCCGAGACTATATTGAAGAGCTCATCCGTTCGGGGCACCTCGCAGCGTACTTAAGGGACAAGTGGCAAGCTGACCGCGAGCTGGAGCAGCATCCCCCTCCCGCCGAGCTGACCATCGGCCAGATCATGGTAGTGTCAGCGGAGGATACGCCTGGTACCCATGAAGCTCGGTACCCTGTGCCGGGCGTAGATACCAACAGACATCCGGGGGGCTCAAGCTGCACGAATAAGAACATCTACTAGCATGTATTTTCTTTTCAGTGCGATATACATCTTTCTTAAGATCTTTTGTTCATATAATAAAGGGATCAATAAAGTATTGAGAAAAAGAATCTTATTCGTTCAAGAGGTACTATAAGCTCCTCAGCCATACATAAAAATATATATTACAACAGTGGGGGAATGGGGTATAGAGAGCACTATTCGTGGTACTCTAAAGATATTTCCGCCAGCCGAGCCCTCGTGGCGTTTAACCTCTCCCTTCGATGACCCCCGCTAGCGTCGGCATCGAGCCTCAGGTGGTAGCACTCTAGGACGAGCGCCTCCGAGTGATTTAGCCGGCTCACAGAGATTAGGCCGAAACGCCTCAGAGACCTCAGCTTGCCAATGGCCTCGTCTTTCAGCTGCTCGGATAAGGGGTTATAGAGCCTCGGCGACGCCCTCCAGATGGAGTACATCAGTAGCTGGAGGAGGGAGGAACGCCGGGGGAGCAATCGGCGGAAGTGGTCCTCGATCCTTCCTATAACCAACTGCACCGTGTCCTCGGTGCAATACGGGTCATAGAGGTAGACGTCCTCGAAGTTTATGATGTCTTCGATGGTGAAGGGGAAGTCCTACATTTTTGTGTTTGGGGTATGAGGAGCAAGTAAACAACACCCCCTCAGTTTTATAGCCCCCAAACGCCCCCCGGAGTTCAATGGTCGCCCGTTTCACCCGCGACAGTGTCGCCACGCGGCAGAAGTTGCGCCGGTCGATGCGAAACCGAAACGACACTCCATCGCTTCGCGTTCCCCGCACAATCACGACACGTGTCGCCAGCGACCGTACCTCTTCCCGGTGCGCCGACTGGCTATCAAAGTCAAAGCCCTCGCCAAGAGGCAGCCGAGCGGCTACCCTGCTCGGCCATCCCTGGTCGGTAGCTTCCCTACCTCGCAACGCCAGGGATCTAAGCCCTCGCATAGAGGCATCCGAGCGGCTTCCCCGCTCGGCTATCCCTGGCCGGTAGCCTCCCTACCCCACAACGCCAGGGATCAAAGCCCTCACCGAGAGGCAGCCGAGCGGCTACCCTGCTCGGCTATTCCGGCTGGTAGCTTCCTTACCCCCACAACGTCAGGGATCAAAGCCCTCACCAAGAGGCACCGAACAGCAACCCTGCTCGACCATCCTTAGTAGGCCACGTACGGCCCCTCCCGCGCTAAGGATGAAAAGCCCTCGCAAGAGGCAACTGAACCCGCCCTTGTTCGGTTATCCCTGGCTGGTAGTTCCCTACCTCAACAAATCAGGGATCAAAGCCCTCGCCAAAAGGCACCGAGCAGCTGCCCTGCTCGACACCATCCTTAGTTGGCCAATTACGGCCCCTCCATCAGCTAAGGATCAAAGCCCTCGCAAGAGGCAGCCCTACAGCTACCCTGCTCGGCTATCCCTGGCTGGTAGCTTCCCTACCCCATAACGCCAGGGATCAAAGTCCTCGCCAAGAGGCACCGGGCATCAACCCTGCTCGGCCATCCTTAAGGACAAAAAGCCCTCGCCAAGAGGCACCGGACAGTAACCCTGCTCGGCCATCCTTAGTAGGCCACTTACGGCCCTTTTCGCACTAAGGATGAAAAGCCCTCGAAAAGAGGCAACCGAGCCTGCCTTGCTCGATTATCCCTGGCTGGTAGCTCCCTACCCCAACAAACCAGGGATCAAAGCCCTCACCAAAAGGCAGCCCTGCAGCTACCCTGCTCGGCTATCCCTGGCTGGTAGCTTTCCTACCACACAACGCCAGGGATCAAAGCCTTCGCCAAGAGGCACCGGGCAGTAACCCTGCTCGGCCCGTCCTTAAGGATCAAAGCCCTCGCAAGAGGCAACCGGGCCCGCCCTTGCTCGGTTATCCCTGGCTGGTAGCTCCCTACCCCAACAAACCAGGGATCAAAGCCCTCGCTAAGAGGCCCCTGCTTGGAACCATCCTTAGTAGGCCACTTACGGCCCCTCCAACACCTAAGGAACATGAACTCAATAAGAGGCATCCAGTCTATCAACATCTGAGAGATCTCCACGTCGACTTCGGGGCTATGGAGATACCGTCTTCCCGCCGGTCTTCGCACACTCAGCAGATGATCAGATTCAATTCGACGCGTAATCGCTAGACGAAGAACCGACACAACATGAAGGCAGTCTGTGCAAATACAAGTATCTACCAACAAAAGGAAATATAAGCACAAACACTACTGCAAAAACAAAAATCTTTATTCAAAAAGTCAAAGCTTTTACAAGGGTATTATGGTGTCCCCAGCCTTACAAAATGCCCGGAGGCCTACAAAACAGCGAGGCAGCAAAAGAAAAGACAAAGAGAAGACGAGGGGCTTCAGGCCTTAGGGCCGGGCGCGATACCGATGAGCTCGATGGCCACTACGACTGGCGATGCGTCCGTCACAGGAGCCTCGGCGTCTCCCTCGCCGAGAGTCCCTTCCCCGGCAATGCTCCCGGGGGCATCCCCCTGCTCGTCATCCCCGTGGGGATACTCTGCTCGGAGCTCTTCATCAGCGAACTCCGGCACCCAGGCCTTAACGGCGTCGAGAGCCTCGTGCTAGATGAGGGTGGTTGCCGAGGCTAGGATGGTGTAGAACTGCTCCGACCTCTAGAAGTTCTCCACCGTATCCGCCGCCCTGAGGTCGGCTCGCTTCGCTGCCTCTACCGCAGCCCCCAACTCCTTTTGGAGGGTGCTCACTGACTTCTTCATGGTGTCGACGAGCGCCTTGGAGTCCTGAAGCTTGGCCTCGGCGGCCTCGCGGAATCTGGCCACCTCTTGCATCGAGGCCACCACCTCCCGCTTCGCGATCGCCGCCGCCTCGCAGCCGTCGCCTCTTGCCTCCCGGCAGCTACCTCGCCCTCAAGGGCAGCGACCCTCGCCATCACTGCCTCCAGCTCCCGCTTCGAGCTCTCCTCCAGCAAGGAGAGCACGCCCGCGGCTCGCATCGCCGGGGCTATCTGTAACACTTTGAAATTTCGTTAGAATGTTTTTTAGTGTTAATTAGCATTTGTGCGTGTTATTTTATATGTCTGCATAGGATTATTAGTTATTTTTAGTCGGGTTACCCTAATTGGAAAAATTTTCTTATGTAGTGTACACATGCACACTTAGCCAATTTTGTGACCTAGGTTTAAAGTGTTAGCCATTTCTTTTGTTGCATGGTCGATAATTTATTCCCATCATTTTTAATCAAGCTAAAACCCTTTTTGAAAATCAAAATTTGGATTAGAAAAATGAAGCATGGGGGTTAGGTAAAAAGGTTGACTTTTGACCCCATTTCCTCCTCTTCTCTCTCTCTTCTCCTCATTTCTGAATTCTGCAGAATTCCAGCAGAAACCCCCCATCTTTTCTCCATCTTTTCTTCTCCTTTTCATTTCCCTTTTGATCTCTACACAAAACCCTACACAAATCAACACATTTTCTTCACAAAACCTTGGGAAAAGGGGCCTTTTGAGGTGTTTGGAGACAAATCTGCACACTTGAGGCTAGGGCTGAGACTTGTGGTGTTTCTTAAGGTCTTTTGAAGGTATATGGCTCATAGTTAACACTCTTTTTCATAACTTGTAGTAATTCTAGCAAAATATCATGTTTTAGTGCAATTTTTAGTGCTATTGAAGGGATTTTGTGATGATATGTTAAAATTAGCATTTTTATGGCTTAATTAGCTTGGTAATGAGTTGTTAGTGTGATTTTAGACTTGGGTTTGCTTCAGATTTCAGAAAAATACCATAAAGTTTCATTTTAGTGCAAAAGTGGGGTTTTTAACTAGAAATAGGGTTCTGTAGGATCTGCTGCTACCCGAGTTATTTCAGAATGAAATTGGATTTACTGTAGCATGTATAGGGGTATAGAGTGCACACACAAAACCTGGAAGCCCAATTCCCAAGACAGGCCGCCGGAATATTCATTCTGGCCGCAATTTGCGGCCAGATGGGTGAGTTGGGGGTTGGGGTCTGGGCCACTGGAGTCTGCTGCTATGTGGAGTATTTTGGTATATATATTTTTATAATATCTATTCTGTATCAAAATCTGGAGTTGAATACCCTCTTTCCCGTATTTTTAATCTTTCGCGACACGCGTGATACGTGTGTGTGGGTTTGGGGTTTCTGCGTATCGCGACGCGTCGGAGTGACTTCAGGCGCATAATCACACGTTTTAGCGTTTCGCGCACACGCGCGCTTGGTTTGCGACACGGGTTTCTAGTTGACTTTAAATGTCGTGTTGTATGGTTTTGAGCTTATGTGTGGTATTCTGTGAAATTCTAGGTTCGCAGGCGAGTGCGACGGACGCCGCGAAGAAGGGGAAACAAGTCATCGGCTATACCTAGCAAGAGACTACGGTGAGTAGATTTAACATCTACGGGGAAATCGCCCGCATGGCGTTATGCGTCAGGGCTGATAGGACCTTGTAGCAGCATATTACATTTACATACATTGACTGTTCATGGCTACTATTTTGTGCATACCACATTCCCTGCTATATGTATATAAACTTGAATTGATAGAACACCGCACCATTACTAACGGTTCATGTTGCACGGGCACTATCCTGCATGTCACACACACACCGTTAGTAATTGCCATGACACTCACACTGCAGAATTTCCATGATCATTATGCTGTAGCTCATCTTTTATGTGACTGGACATGATATTCATACTTGATGCATATATCACATTGCATTGACTTGCATATTGGTTTGGATTACATGTGATTTCTGGATTTGGGAACCGTGGATATTTCAAAAGAGAATAGGTAATTATTTAAAAACCCGGTTTCCCTTGATATGATATTTCAGTGCGTCCACCATGTGTTTTCTCGGTGCTAGAGCGCGATATATGAGAGAGAGAGGGCTGACCCGGACTGACGGATGCCCGATATATGAGAGAGAGAGAGGGCTGACCCGGACTAACGGATGCCCGATATATGAGAGAGAGAGGGCTGACCCGGACTGACGGATGCCCGATATATGAGAGAGAGGGGGTGTAATACCCAGCCCCTTTTATACCAAAATCTGTATTTTGCTACTTTATAATTCTATTTACTTTATTTATATTTTTATTTCATTCTATTTATATTTTATTTCATTCTAAACCCATTTTTCTTTTATCAAACAAACTCAAAACCCTAATTCCTTTATATTCTCTCAACCAAGCCTATTCTTTAACTAAAATTCTTTTAAGAAAACCCAAGCCCGCTAGCCCCTTCTCCAAGCCCAACCTCTCCTTCTTTCCCCAATTAAATTTTCCTTTTATATTCTTGGCCCGGCCCGTTATTCTTTTCCTATAATTTATTTAAATCCCTCACAGGCCGGCCCTTCTCCATCAGCCCACGCCCAACCCGTTACACCCTATCCGACCCACTCCTACTGTTCTTCTCCCCAACGGCTAGTCCCTCATCTCCCGCGCGCGTTTCCTCCGCCGCATCCCACGCCTGCGCCCACGTCGCCGCTCGTCACGCGCCTCGCTCGCGAACGTTACCACGACGCGCGCCCTCCACCTCTCTCCTCTACCCACTACTCCTTCTTCCTCGCTCGCTCTCTCCCTCGTTCTCATTTTTCCTCCTCAAACTCTTCTGCAACCATTTTTTTCCGACGACGACGTCGAAGACGGAAGCTATCTCACGACTACGCCGTCTCCGTCTCCGGTCACCTCCCTCCATCACCATCGCCTCGTCTCCACGCAGAATCACCCACCTCGCCGACGTGCAACCCTCACGACCCCATTGCCCGCACCTCATCCCCTCACCACCCTTCTCGCTCCGAGCCCCCTCACTTCCGATCTCCCTCTCTCGAGCCCACGCCTCACTCCACCGGCCATCTCGTCGGACCTTCATCACCGCTCTCATCTCCTCACCACCATCCCTCGTCTTCCTCCTCCTGCTCACCAAGCACCGCACCCGAGCCCCGCCTCCTGCACCTCTCGCCGGCAGGCCCACTGCACCGTCGTCGACCCCATCATCGTCGTCCTCACTCTCTCCGTCTCCATCAATCCCTCTCTGTTTCCCTCTCTCTCACTTTCTCCCTCTCTGCCTCTCAGTTCTTTCTCATCCATCTCTCTCTCTCTTCTCAACTCTCTCTCTCCCCCAATCTCTCTGTTTCTCTATCTCTCTTTCATTCTCACTCTCTCTCTATTCCTCTACTTTCTCTAACTCTCTCTCTCAATCCCTCTCTGCCCACACACTCTCTCTCTCTAAAGCTCTACCCCCCAAGCCGATGTCACCCCTGCACACCGTCGGAGCTCCTAGTTGTTGCCACCTGGATCGCCGCAGTTGAGATACCGAGCCCCAGCTCCTCTCCGCCTACCCGTCGCAGTCGAGCTTGAGTCTAGTCGTCGCGAGCCGAAGCCGTGAAACCAAACCACGTCGTTCGTCGCGCGCTCGTGACGTTGCCGCTGTCGTACATCGCCCAAAACGTTCCCAGGCAAGTTCTCTACTTGCTACATGCTACAATATGATAATTACACATTATAATCTTGTATATCTTATGTTTTAATTTCTGCCAAATATTACGATGTAACTGTTCGATACATGTTCTCATAGGACAATATCATTTAATTTGACGGAACTAACTGGTATAAGTTGGCCCGTATGGCCGTGAATCTAATGTGTGAAATTCGTTGGAAAATATGACCGTTAACGACTAAAACGACTACCCCCAAGTTTGCCTGTAAAAATGGATATTTCTGTACCTGAAAACCGTAAAAATCGCCATAAATTATATACATACTAGAATGATGCGTTCGAGGGCTCAAATCGAAGCCGACTCGACGAACTTTAACCCTATACTAGTTTCCTGATATTCCTGTACATAAACTGTGACAATATTTGGATCGGAGTGCGATTCTGGACTGCAGTCCAGAGCGACTCCAATTGTTGCTTACTGTTCCGTAATGAACACCACCCTGTTTCCTAAACTCGTAGGTTGCGGAACTCCACTGTTTATTGTAGGTGAACCTGTTAGCTAGATAACACAAGTGGTTTCATCCTGTTTCGTTATCGTTTGTTATTTAATCTGTAATTTAATAGATCGGGACGCATAACAGTCTCAACAGAATCAGAACTGACATATTGGTATTGACTAGTGTATATCTCCTGACGTACAGACGCAATTGAAGATCCGTCTGTTGCGTTGAAAACCTTACTGAAAACCATAGATTTCATCAAACTGTAGCATCGCTAAAATATGATCCCAACTGAGATTAAAATGCGTTGCGAAACGGACGTCTGATTCTGAAACCGGATTTCCAGCTGCGAGCGCTTAAAATGAAATGGTTATAATTAATGATCCTGGAACCCGATTGGCTTGAAACTAAATTCGATGGATGGACAACTGAACATACTAATTATTACTTGTTTATCGTTTCACTAAACTATACACGTACGTTTCATGATAAATCGTGCAAGTGATAGAAAACTATTTTATGACACCTTAATCATGCTTCATATACTGTTTACGCATCATATCATACCCATATCATTGCATTGATAACCTAGTGATATCGTGCATTTACCTAGTGTTAGATTTTAGTGATGATTGTGGCAAGTACGTCAGTGTTCGTGTATCCGTGAATAAGTGAAAGTGATACGTACTTGTACACAATCAGTGACCCTATTATTCTATTGCATTGTCGACGTCTGTGGGATGCGTGTACGGGTGACTATAAGTGGTATGGGACACTTATGGAAGCTCTTGCACGAGTGTCACAGATAAGGCATCAGACACTGCCATTTATCTTAGGTATTAGTCGGGACGTGCTTGATGGAGGTCCTGCCTCCAGTTCTCGCGCAGACATGTCACCGACCGATTGGTATTTAGGGTTATGGTTAGCGTTTGATGTAGACCACGGGGTGTGGGGTAGTTTGAGTGTGAGTTCAACGGAATCTCGGGAGTCCCATGCCGGCTTATATATTTAGGGAGATATATGGAGATTTACAGGGTATGTGATTATCACCGTGATATACATGTTGGGCCCGTGGTCCCTTGCCCTTGGGTTCTACCCTTGGGTAGAGGACACTCGCGAGTGGTTGACTCTCACACTTGAACTGACGATAGGCTTAGTGACTTGTACAGTGAGACTTAGAGACTGATAGGGATACTGGCATTGAGGTATCTTACTTACTGTGTTGACATACGTGGCATATCGTTCTACTGCTTTTACTGTTCCGCTGCATTGATTACTGCACATTCATATTCATGTTGTCATTGATTTACTGTTATACATATCTATTACCACTGTTAGAATTGTCACATGATTTTATATATATTATATTGCTATTGTGTCGCTCTGACGACCTGAGTATGCATGCTCAGTGTGAGGAGAAGATTTAGGCTGGACCAGGACTAGACGTATATCACAGACATCTCCATTTGATATCCAGAGTTATATCTGTAAGTCCATGCTACCTCTCCCGGTACTTTCGGGCATGCGGAATTAGACGAAAAACTATTTTCTTAGAGGTGGTAACATGGACTCAAAACCGGATCTTTGTTAAACATCTAACTGACAACCTAACTAGGAGTTGTTAGCTACTCGGTTAGGGGGTTATATCTTTCTTTCTTGAACTCCTTCGTCTTCAAGCCTCGATGGTTGTCCGGATCGGCTTCATCCCGTCGTCTCCTTGCGCCAAAGATAGATCCACCTGAAAGCTTCTACCTTTGGCTCCTTCTTCGAACTTTGAAGAAACTAGTTCACTCGGTTTGCTAAACCTTGTGAACTAGAGTGAGTAGAGAAGAGTTTGTATGGGATTTTATCTATGGTTCTTGGTTCTCAACTCATGAGACAAATGAACCATAGAGTCAAAAGAGGGAGAGCAAGAGGAGGAGATGAGAGCTCAAGAACAAGAGAGAGAATGAGCATGAAAGAATGAGAGAAGACTTTTCTCATTTTGCTCTCATAATCCAAAACAATCATAACATATCATATCAATCAAGTATTATGTGATGGTTTAAGCAACCATAGCCATATCATTTCATGCACTCATTTTGCACAAAAGAGCAAGCAAGCAAAAGTCTTTGCCATGAAATGATAGCTACAGTTATCATGATGGTCAACTAGTCAAGCCTAATCAACCGGTCAACAAAGTCAACAAGTCAACAAGTTAACAAAGTCAACAAGTTAACAAAGTCAACAAGTCAACAAAGTCAACCCCTCAACAACCATGTCACCATAATACTTAATTAATATAATTGTTAATCATATATCATATTCTCATTAGGGTTGAGCAAAAAGTCAATAGTCAACCGTCAATGGTCAACAACCCTAATGAGAATCCTCTGCCTCTGTCTCTCCGTCAACTGTGCATACACACCCGCATCCGCGTTCCGAGGAATACGAATACAAACTGGATAAAACCAATCCCAATACGTACACTAGGATCTGGCTTAAACCAAAGTCCGCTAGTGTAAACTGTCCGGACACTAAACGTGCACAAGTGCACGGATGTGACTGAACCCTGTCGCAAAACCATGCGACCTGTCGCAAAACCATGCGACCTCTACTCTTTTGCCTAAAGGCGAATAGCTTTCTGTGTGGGACTCTAAAGACTCGACACTACGCTGGCAGTGGGTTTAACCACAGACCGCAAGCGGCACTAGCTGTGCGTAACGGTCCCCAGGTAGATGCCGACAAGAAGACTGACGAGGCGAAACCCATCTGAACTCCTACCGAGCCTGAATGTGACATTCTCCGTACATTCCGGTCTGTTCGTCTGATACATCGCATGGCGGGCCTAGGGGGCGGTAAACGTCAGTCCCCCAACAGCGGTACAAGTCGTGTCGGAGTGAAGCCCAAAACACCCTGAGATAACACTGGAAGCCTACCAGTATATCTCGTTTGCCCTGGCCAGGGACTACTCGTGTAATGGCTCTCCTAGACACAGCGCGATGTCAACCCCCAATACCGGGAGAGACGAATCCTGTCTAACCGTCACTGCCTCCAAGTGCTTCGGGACTGCACCCAACTACCACCTGTTTGCACGACTCCTTTGAGCCGTGGTAGGGTAGTAATCAAAGTACAGTGGGAACACACTCGAGGCGAAGTGACAGTGTCAAGTCAGCGGACTAAGCTGTACTCATGTCACCTGGGAACTGATAACTGACGATAGGCATAATACCAACTAGTCAGTTCCCGACGAGTCCTGTCCAGTGTACTCGTAACCCAACGAGCACCCGCATACTATCTCAAGTACGACGTACCGACGGCTGTGGGACAGACCGTCTCCCACACTGGGATGAGAAGCGCATGCGCTAGTCTACTCCGGAGTATCGATGCCCTGTCTCGATAGTCCTGCGACCAGGGACCTGCATAAGGATGTGCTTATAGATTACCCAGCCCCACTAGTGTGACTGCCATCACAACGCTGGTAATCAAGCAAAGATCCTAAGGGCTTCACTAATGTGTATATGCGATATACTAAAATAAACACATGTACACATTGAAGTAGAAACAAACCAAGTAGCATACTACTATTTTGAGCAAGATTGTATATACAAGGTGAATATCCCAAGCTTCCATTAAGTAATATACAAACTAGTATGATACAGTAATGGCCTCTAGGGCATATACACTGACAATCTCCCACTTGCACTAAGGCCATGTACTGGCGTATCGAAGACCTATCATCTCGATCAGCCGCTCGAACTGAGTCTGGGGCAAGGCCTTGGTGAATGGATCTGCAGTGTTATCTTCTGAAGCAACCCTCCGAACCTCGATCTCCTGGCGATCCACGATCTCCCTGATCAGGTGATACCGCCTCAAGATGTGTCTGGATCTCTGATGGGACCTGGGTTCCTTCGCTAAAACTATAGCCCCGTTGTTGTCACAATACAGAGGTATTGGATCAACAATGGACGGAACCACCTGAAGCTCTTTCAAGAACTTCCTCATCCAGACAGCTTCTTTTGCGGCATCAGATGCAGCGATGTATTCCGCTTCCATCGTCGAGTCTGCAACGGTTTCCTGTTTGGAACTCTTCCAACACACCGCCCCTCCATTGAGGGTAAAGACAAAACCCGACATGGACTTGGAATCATCCTTGTCACTCTGGAAGCTGGAGTCAGCAAAGGCCTCGATCTGGAGGTCTTTTCCGCCATACACCAAGAACATCTCCTTAGTCCTTCTCAGGTACTTGAGAATGTTCTTTACCGCTATCCAGTGTTTCTCCCCAGGGTTTGACTGATACCGGCTTACCACACTCAGTGCATAAGCTACATCCGGTCTGGTACACAACATCGCATACATTATAGAGCCTACCGCAGAAGCGTAGTGTATAATAGACATGCGATCCCTCTCCAAATCAGTCTTGGGAGACATCTCTTTAGAGAGGGTGATCCCGTGACAAGCCGGAAGGTTACCGCGCTTGGAATCTTCCATACTGAATCTTTTCAGTATGGTGTCGATGTACCTGGACTGTGAAAGTCCTAATATCCTCTTGGATCTATCACGATGGATCCGGATCCCCAGGATGTATGAGGCATCACCCAGGTCTTTCATGGAGAACCTGTGCGACAAGAACCCCTTGACAGATTGTAGCATAGGAATGTCATTTCCTATTAAGAGAATGTCATCCACGTATAAAACGAGGAATACTACAGTTCTCGCTACAAATCTACTATAGATGCATGGTTCATCTGGATTTTTGATAAAGCCAAATTCCTTGACCGTCTCATCAAAACAGATGTTCCAACTCCGCGATGCCTGCTTTAGTCCATAGATGGACTTAAGCAACTTGCACACCTTTCCGCTGCTCCCACTCTGAATGAAACCTTCTGGCTGGTCCATATAGACACACTCCTCTAAATTTCCATTTAGAAAAGCGGTCTTTACGTCCATTTGCCAGATCTCATAATCGTGGAAGGCAGCAATGGCAAGAAGGATCCGAATGGATTTCAGCATAGCCACTGGAGAAAAGGTTTCATCATAGTCCAAGCCAGGTCTTTGACGGAAACCATTTGCAACAAGTCTAGCTTTATAGGTCTCAACCTGTCCATCTACACCAATCTTCCTTTTGAAGATCCACTTGCATCCTACGGGTTTTACCCCGTCTGGAGCAATGTCCAACGTCCATACTTTGTTAGTGTACATGGACTCCATTTCGGTCCGCATTGCATCCAGCCATTTTACTGAGTCAACGCTCTGAACGGCCTGCTGGAAGCTAGTAGGCTCATCATAATCTATGATGCAATTCTCTCTATCCCCGTCTATGAGAAAACCGTAGTATCTCTCGGGCGGATGAGACTGCCTACTACTCCTGCGGAGCGGCGTAGGAATGTCCTGTTCTTTTGAACCCTCTGGTTCCACTAAGCTTTCAGTAATAGCTCGTGGTTCTGGAATTTCTTCCAGTTATACTGCGCTCCCACTAATTTCCTTTTCTAAGAACTGGTGTTCTAGAAAGTGGGCATTACGAGAAACAAGGACTTTTTGTTCCTCTGCGTGGTAGAAAAGATACCCCCTGGTGTTCTTTGGGTATCCCACAAACTTGCACAGTACTGAGCGTGCCTCGAGTTTGTCCGCATGCTGCTTTTTGACAAAAGCTGAACATCCCCAGATCTTCAGATATTGAAGATAGGGTTTCTTCCCACTCCATAACTCATAAGGTGTGGTAGGCACAGTCTTAGTGGGAACTCGGTTCAAAAGGTATGCAGCTGATTCTAGCGCATACCCCCAGAATGATCGCGGTAACTCAGCATTACTCATCATGGACCGTACCATATCCAATAGGGTTCGGTTCCGTCTCTCCGATACACCATTATGTTGTGGAGTGTATGGAGGAGTAAGCTGAGAGAGAATTCCGTTCTCTTTTAAATAGTCCAGGAACTCGGCACTCAAGTATTCACCACCTCGATCCGATCTTAGAATCTTGATACTTTTGCCGGTCTGTTTTTCTACTTCATTCTTATATTCCTGGAACTTTCCAAAGGCTTCGGATTTATGTTTCATTAAGAAGACATGTCCGAACCTTGAAAAATCATCCGTAAAAGTAATGAAGTAAGAAAAACCGCTTCGCGCATGTGTAGACATTGGACCGCACACGTCACTGTGTACGAGTCCCAAGAGCTCGCTCGCCCTTACTCCGTGTCCAGTAAACAGAGTCTTTGTCATCTTTCCTTTGAGACAGGATCGACAAGTGGCATACGATTGATATTCGAACGGATTCAAATATCCTTCTGTATGTAACTTCGTCAACCTTCTCTCATTGATGTGACCCAGTCTACAATGCCATAAGAAAGTCTGATTGATTTCCGGAGACTTTCTTTTGTGTGTATTCTGGACATTGAAAATCTGTGGTTGGTTTAACACGTATATACCATTGCTCAATGTACCTGACCCAATCAGAACTTGATTAAGGTGAATGTTTACAACATTGCTTATAAACGCAAATTCATAACCTTCTTTAGAAACTAAAGATACAGAAATGATATTACAAGTTGCGTTGGGTACAAAAAAGCAATTATGCAAAACCAAAACATGTCCATCTGACATTCCCAGGTGATAGTCCCCCACGGCTTTAGCATCCATGCTAGCTCCGTTCGCAACTCTGAGGGTCATGTCACCTGCTTTCAAAACACTACGGTTTCTCAACGCCTGCAATGAATTACAGATATGAGATCCTGATCCGGTATCCAATACCCAGGAAGTAGAGTTTATTGAAACACAGTTTTCAATAACATACACACCTAAAGCTGAAGCTGCAACCTGCTTCAATTCCTGTGTTCTGGCCTTCCAGGCCCTGCAATCATTCTTCCAGTGTCCTTTCTTATGACAATAGAAGCATTCTTCCTTATCCACAAGCTTCCCCGATTTCTTCGTTGCTTTAGCTTTTCCCTTCGTATCCACTTTACTAACACCGCCCCTTGGTTTGGCGGGGGCTTTTTTCTTCTTTCCCTTGGCTTTCGCCTTGGACCTAGAAGAAGATGATCCTCCTACAAACAAAGTGGATGTTTCCCTACCTTTCTGTAGGGTGCCCTTTGCGCTCCTCAGCATGTTGAGGAGCTCTGAAAGTTCAACTTCTTTTTCTTGTAAGTTGAAGTTCAGTATAAACTGGGCGTAAGTGGAAGGAAGGGACTGGAGAACTAAGTCCGTATAGAGCTCACTCTCCAATGTGGTCCCTAGGTCCGCGAGCTCCTCAATGTAGCCAATCATCTTAAGCACGTGTTCTGCTACTGATGATCCGACGGCCATCCTTGCCGAAAATAACTTTTTCGACGCTTCGTATCTTGCGATATGAGATTGCTCTCCATACAGTTCTTTTGTATGAAGAAATATGGATTCCAAGTCCATATTCTCGTGCCTCCTCTGATGTTCATTGTCCATAGAGGCAAGTACGAGGCACTTGGCCTTCGCGCTATCAATCTCCCAAGTCTTACGGATTTCCTTATCCGCGACGCTGGAAGTGGGACCAGGGACAGGGGGAGCTTTGGTGGTAAGAAGATACCCCAGCTTGTCGTAAGTGATTGCCATTTTGACATTCCTGAGCCAATCTTTGTAGTTTGGCCCTGTCAGTATGTTTTTATCTAGGAGTAACTTAAGTCCATTCATGTCGCATGGTCACTGCAATTAGGAGAGAGAAGAAACACTCAGCATGGTGCTCTTGCAAGTTTTGAATGGTTTTTAGTTTGTCTAAACAGGATGGCTCCCACTGTTTCTCAAATCCCTCCTCAAACCATAAAGGAAGAATTAGTTGGGATCAATCCCACCGCACAATACTTGCTTAACCGTTCAGCCAGGCCAGTGTCGGTACTTCGAGGGAGGTTTTCCAACGCTTTCGCGAAGTTCCTTAATTCAAGAACCTCTTTTCCCTGGGGGCGTAGCCCCGCTAACACCTTTCTAGGCACCTACTAGGTTTATAGCATTGATCGTTTAGCGAGAAATTTCCCGAGGAGTAGCATATACTCACAGTAGGATCGGGATCCAAATATCATCACGTGACGAAACTGAAGGAATCCTACCAGAATCATCACACTCCAAGTGGTATGCAACACTAGCAAGTTTCAGTTCTTTTGAAACTCCCGATGTGGATTTTTGCCCCATGCTCTTATGACCTTGGCGTGAGGTCAAAATGTCATAAGTCACATGTCAAGTTCTTCCCATCATTATCCAGGTTAATTTGAATCCACCCGTACCTACCCTTGACGTAGGCCAAAATGGTAGTACGGCTGTCCCAAACCAACGCATTCTATCTATGCAACAGATAAATATCCGGCAGCTACCAATCACTATGCCTTGGCGTGAGGTCAAAATACATAGCTTGAATACTACCGAATATTTAACTGAAATGATGGAGGGCTACGAATGGTTTTGGCAAAACCGTGAACGTAGTGAACTTGATATAATCGATGGAACGAGATAGCTTTTAAAAGGAGTGGCTCAAGCTCCGCATTTAAAAGTTAGTTTTGAAAAGAATCGAGTGGTTTTCTGAAAGTGTTCCAACGACTTTTACTTGGTTTATTTTCTTGCATTAGTTCTTTTAATGCGTGATATTCTTGCATTAGTTCTTTTAATGCGTCCCATCATTTAACCCTACCATTGCAGAAAACAACCAAAATATGACGTACGCTTATGCCATTCGCATTCGCCACTGGGCCCCGTCATTACCCGTTAGGTTACTTAACTAACGACAGAGCGGGGGCTGGGCTAGCGCTGCTGTAAAACATAAGCAACGCCTAAATAATATCATATATAGATATATTGCAATGATAGCCATTTCAGATCACAGATGAATACATTGGATATACTAGGAATCCGCAATTCGTACGAGCCTGTAACGAAAAGCAGATTACACGGTCGCGGTGAATAGCCAATACCCCACCCAAGACCCCTACGGGTGCGGCAAACTACCCGCCAAGTACCCGAAGCGAAGCAACCTTCCTCAACTCCGTGAGTAGGCCACTCGGCATTTCGGCATACCCGGTAGTTTGTGCACCCCCTCCATGGGTCTATCCTAGGAGCAAAAACAGTAAAAAGAAATTATACAATGACGGCTACAACCCCGACCCGGTTGTGCGGTCATACAAATAATAATTACATCAATTTACAAATTTACATGAATTGAAAGAAAAGAAAACTCTCGTCTCACAACCCCCGGCTATTCACCCGCGACAATCCAATGAATTCATATACACATTCCAATAACATTACAGATCACAGATTTGTATAACCCCCACTAATCGACATATAGCGATTAGCAGATGTTCAATACAAATATCACATCACAGAAAAACCCGTCAGCTTAAGTCTTTTAGAAGTTCGATCAAAAATACGGATTTTCAGGACCTCAAAAATAAAATTTTCGTTCTGGAAAATCTGGGCAGAAAATATATATTCCAAAAATCCCAAAATACCCCCATAAGCACACTGTAGCAAAGAACAACCAGAGAGGAGCCAAGACGGCCGCGGAACCGCGGCAATAGCAAGCTATTGCCGCGTTTCCGCGGCGCAATGATGAGATCAGGGGACCGTCTTTCTACAGTGCACTCTAAAAACCCTGAGTCGATTTTTGATGCATCCCACAAAATTTTTCCAGCACTTTTAAAATCGACAGAAAGTTTAAAAACGGGGTTCGTTTTGCGACTTTTTCTTTGATCGATCTTCTAGCTACTTTGCTAACATGTTAGATAGAGTTTAACTAGGCTCTGATACCACTGTAAGTCCATGCTACCTCTCCCGGTACTTTCGGGCATGCGGAATTAGACGAAAAACGATTTTCTTAGAGGTGGTAACATGGACTCAAAACCGGATCTTTGTTAAACATCTAACTAACAACCTAACTAGGAGTTGTTAACTACTCGGTTAGGGGTTTTACCTTTCTTTCTTGAACTCCTTCGTCTTCAAGCCTCGATGGTTGTCCGGATCGGCTTCACCCCGTCGTCTCCTTGCACCGAAGATAGATCCACCTGAAAGCTTCTACCTTTGGCTCCTTCTTCGAACTTTGAAGAAACTAGTTCACTCGGTTTGCTAAACCTTGTGAACTAAAGTGAGTAGAGAAGAGTTTGTATGGGATTTTATCTATGGTTCTTGGTTCTCAACTCATAAGACAAGTGAACCATAGAGTCAAGAGAGGGAGAGCAAGAGGAGGAGATGAGAGCTCAAGAACAAGAGAGAGAATGAGCATGAAAGAATGAGAGAAGACTTTTCTCATTTTGCTCTCATAATCCAAAACAATCATAACATATCATATCAATCAAGTATTATGTGATGGTTTAAGCAACCATAGCCATATCATTTCATGCACTCATTTTGCACAAAAGAGCAAGCAAGAAAAAGTCTTTGCCATGAAATGATAGCTATAGTTATCATGATGGTCAACTAGTCAAGCCTAGTCAACCGGTCAACAAAGTCAACAAGTCAACAAAGTCAACAAGTCAACAAAGTCAACCCCTCAACAACCATGTCACCATAATACTTAATTAATATAATTGTTAATCATATATCATATTCTCATTAGGGTTGAGCAAAAAGTCAATAGTCAACCATCAATGGTCAACAACCCTAATGAGAATCCTCTGCCTCTGTCTCTCCGTCAACTGTGCATACACACCCGCATCCACGTTCCGAGGAACACGAATACAAACTGGATAAAACCAATCCCAATACGTACACTAGGATCTAGCTTAAACCAAAGCCCGCTAGTGTAAACTGTCCGGACACTAAACGTGCACAAGTGTACGGATGTGACTGAACCCTGTCGCAAAACCATGCGACCTGTCGCAAAACCATGCGACCTGTCGCAAAACCATGCGACCTCTACTCTTTTGCCTAAAGGCGAATAGCTTTCTGTGTGGGACTCTAAAGACTCGACACTACGCTGGCAGTGGGTTTAACCACAGACCGCAAGCGGCACTAGCTGTGCGTAACGGTCCCCAGGTAGATGCCGACAAGAAGACTGACGAGGCGAAACCGATCTGAACTCCTACTGAGCCTGAATGTGACATTCTCCGTACAGTCCGGTCTGTTCGTCTGATACATCGTATGGCGGGCCTAGGGGGCGGTAAACGTCAGTCCCCCAACAGCGGTACAAGTCGTGTCGGAGTGAAGCCCAAAACACCCTGAGATAACACTGGAAGCCTACCAGTATATCTCGTTTGCCCTGGCCAGGGACTACTCGTGTAATGGCTCTCCTAGACACAGCGCGATGTCAACCCCCAATACCGGGAGAGACGAATCCTGTCTAACCGTCACTGCCTCCAAGTGCTTCGGGACTGCACCCAACTACCACCTGTTTGCACGACTCCTTTGAGCCGTGGTAGGGTAGTAATCAAAGTACAGTGGGAACACACTCGAGGCGAAGTGACAGTGTCAAGTCAGCGGACTAAGCTGTACTCATGTCACCTGGGAACTGATAACTGACGATAGGCATAATACCAACTAGTCAGTTCCCGACGAGTCCTGTCCAGTGTACTCGTAACCCAACGAGCACCCGCATACTATCTCAAGTACGACGTACCGACGGCTGTGGGACAGACTGTCTCCCACACTGGGATGAGAAGCGCATGCGCTAGTCTACTCCGGAGTATCGATGCCCTGTCTCGATAATCCTGCGACCAGGGACCTGCATAAGGATGTGCTTATAGATTACCCAGCCCCACTAGTGTGACTGCCACCACAACGCTGGTAATCAAGCAAAGATCCTAAGGGCTCCACTAATGTGTATAGGCGATATACTAAAATAAACACATGTACACATTGAAGTAGAAACAAACCAAGTAGCATACTACTATTTTGAGCAAGATTGTATATACAAGGTGAATATCCCAAGCTTCCATTAAGTAATATACAAACTAGTATGATACAGTAATGGCCTCTAGGGTATATACACTAACAATATCCATATTTGTTCCCCCTCAGGTCAGTTCTTTACATTGTTTCTTTCAGTTACTGCATCTCTCATTACCCGAGCATTATTTACTGTTTACCATGAAAAACTAGAAGCCGAAGTGTGACTACGGCAGGACATTTCCTTGACCGTAGGAGCATGGCTGGCCTTGTCTACCCCTCGTATTCCGTATTTTGGGAAGCGGGGCGTGACAGGGGGCTGACCCAGACTGACGGATGCCCGATATAGGAAGATTTGCGTGTCGATGCTAGACACGAGTATTTATGATATTTGGGTGCCGATGTTAGGCACTCGTGATTCTCAGTGATGTACAGGATTTGAGGGCCGACGGGAGTGCCGGCGTCTGGGTTGATGGGATTTGGGGTGCATTGATGGACACCGATTATATATTCCACGTTGACATTCCATGTAGATGTTATATTTCCCATGCTCAGCCTTCATTATTGTATCTCATCCTGTAGTTATATTACCTGATAGAGCACTTGCATGATTATCGCACATACTGCTTATCACGCATTGATATCATCTGCTGGCATATGATAGAGTAGCGCAGTACGTGCATACTCGCGATTACCTTTATATGTTATTTCTATTCACGAGTTGGCAACCCACCCCCGTTGTGCCACAGTATTTGCAGGTTGCCCCTCGGAGTAGTCGCGGCAGGCTGCTTTCTTACATCTTTTGGCTACAGATACCACTACAGTTGGTGCGTGAGCTGTTTTGCTGTTAGGTGGGTTGTGGTATCTGGTTACTTTTATTGTACACACTTTTGTATCTAGTATTCTCCATCTACCATATATGTACTTGACTTAGAGACAGTGTGAGGACGATGATGTATATTATTTGTATTCTGGTGTCGAGCTCGTTGTGAGCCGACTTTACTTATGCAGTTATTTCTATCCGTGATGTTCCCACTTGTTGCTCTTGATCTTCGCTACGGCGTCGTATATTGTGTTGGGTTTACCTAGCATCCTATGTAGAGTTTGGAAGCATCACATGTCACAAAGATCAAATTTTTATGGTGCTAAGTGAACACACAAAGGATCTATCCTAGAAAAATTAGGGTTTCTAAAACTACACTTCATCACAAGTATGAAAAGCTAGGGTTTTGAGAGTACAACCTTTGTAGCTCCCTACGCTAGACTCCTCGGCTACTTGGGGTTTGGAAAAAGTCCGCTTGAACTCCTCTAGGTCCACGACGATCCATCCGGAGTCCGCTTTGTCCAAGCTTGCAACTTCACTTTATCTAGAGAATGAAATGAAGCTTACACTCTAAACAAGTGGGCTAGACTTGTGTAGAATGGTGTTGTGGTTCTCTTTCTCACTTCAAAATCCTATCTTGTTGAGTATTTTGCTCACTTGAAAATTCTAGAGAGCAAGAGATCAAGGTTGAAGAAGATGATGGCTAATTTTAGAAGAAGAGAAGAATAACTCCAATGAGAAAAAGAAAAAGATAAGCATATATATTTTTCTTTCTTCATCTCAAACCATGGTTATCTTTTATGGATATTTAATTTTACTTTAGTTAAAACACAAGAGAAAGATTAAACCATGGTCAAAAGGTAGGTGAACAAGGTTAGGTCAAAAGAAGAGTGTAGAAACTCATCCATGATTTAATCTTATCTCTTTTCTTTTGTTTTAGCATAAATAGAAATAAAAATCCATAATATAAACCATGGTGTGAGTCTTATATTGCCACCATTTTCTATGTATAAACAACCATGATAGATGATGTATGTATGTATGTATGTATGCACATCCATATGTGCATGAATCTATAAAGAAAGCATACATGCATGCATACATCCATCAAACACAAGAAAGGATTTCTAGTGAGAAACTAATGGTTAAATGATAAATCAACACTTGATTTATCAATCCGGCCATATCACATATGACCCCACCAAAAGCAAGCCACCCGATCAATATACGGTATCCTATACGCGCATTTTAATCGGGTCCATGCGCATATCGCATACGCGCACCACAACATTTCGCCTGGACTAGGTAACTCCTTTGTGGGACTCTAAGACTCGTCAATACGCCGGCAGTGGGTGATGATCATATCAAGCACCCCCAAGCCGCAAGCGGTCAGCTAAACGTAACGGCCACCCGGGTATTGAGCGATTAGAAGAGAACAAGCGAACCTGCTACAACTCCCGTCGAGCCAACCGGCAACACTACCCGTGCAGTCCGGTTTCCTCGTCTGATATGTCGCATATCAAGTCTAGGGGTGGTAAACGTCAGACCCCAATAACCGATAAGTCGTGCCGATGTGAGGCTCATAACGGGTCGAGAAACTACTGGTAACACTTACCGGTAAATCTCCAATCAGCCCTGGCCAGGGACTTCCCTGTTACGGCCAATCGAGCACAGTGCAACATCAACCCCCAATACCGGGAGAGACGAAACCCCTCCTATCGCTCATTGCCTCCATGTGACTCGGGACTGTACCCAAAAACCACCATTTTGCACGCCCTCATGGACGTGTAAGGTGGAAATCAAAGCACAGTGGGAATCACACAAGACTCTATGACGATCTCGGGTCTACAGACTAACCTGCACAAGTGTCACCTGAGAACTGCCATCTGACGTGAGGTATAATACCATCTGGGAGTTCTCGGCGAGTCCGTCCAGTGTACCCAGTCTCCACTGAGCACCCATACGCCATCTCTGATGTCAAACACCAATGGATATGGGATCATCCATCGCCCATCTGTATGGGTCGAGAAGGTACACGCTAGTCTACACTGGTATATCGATACCCCATCTCGATACACCCACGACTAGGGACCTTGAAGGATGTACTTATGGACTACCATGTCCCCACTAATATGATCCGCATCATAGTCCAGGTAGTCAAGTACACATCCTAAGGGCTTTACCAACATGTAACTCTAAGACAGTATAAAGAGACAAGTATACATGTTAAGATAAAGAGCAACCAAATAGCATACTATCATATCGAGCAAGAAAGTCATCTCTATATATGTCCAAGCATCCAATATAATATACATCATCTGTACAATACTGGCCTCTAGGGCATACATACAACTAACATATTGCTATCTTGGTGATTGTTTACTTAGATTTCTTATCACTTTTTAAATGCTTCCATTTAAAACTTAAAACACTCTATACTTTTACTGGTTTGAGTTCTGGGTTTTCGGTTCACTTAGTCGCGTTACGCCTGTAGACGTAACGTGGTTAAGTGCCGGTCACGGGCCAAACTTTGGGTCGTGACACTATCTCCTCCTCCTCCATCCGGGCGACGATAGCGACGTGCTGGAGGACCTGAAGAAATCGAAGGGGGTCAGAAAGAAAAAGGGGCACCTAATTTCGCAAATGATGAGACGATGTACGAACACTCACCTGCACGACCTCTTGGGCGATGGACGCTATTTGCTCCTTCACCGTCCCCCCAGGGACCCGGCCCGTGGCCGACCTCTCCATCTCGTGCAGCAAGCTGTCAGCGACGGAGAGCCCCGAGGGCACCTCAAAGCGGAGTTCCCCCTCGTCCACTAAGATCGGAGAGGCCGGGGTCCACGGAACTATTCGGGAGAACCTCTTGAGAGACGACGGCGGAGAGCTCGTCTCCACCTCCGAAGCTTGGGCGTCCTTTCCCCGGGCCCTTTTTCTTCTCGGCGCCTGGCCGGGCTCCGGGGCGCGATCCGCACTCGAGCGCTGGGGCGGGACGGCCGCTGGGGGAGCCGGGACCGGCATCTGACGAGAAGAGCTGGCCCCTCCAGCCTTCGACCCCTTCTTCGACTTGCACATGGCTGCTCCGAGGAGGCCCGCATCCATGGTTTCTGCACAAGACAAGATAAAATGGAATCAGCGACACAAACAAAGTAAAAACAAATACAAGCTCCTAACTTACCGACGAACTGGGCGGGGCTGAGCTCGGCTAAACTGAGGGCCCGCTCAGAAAGCAGCACATCAGCTTGAGGAATAGGCTCCCACGCCGCCACTCTCGCCGCGTCAGGGTCATTGGATGGATTTCCCTGCCAGCACCTATCCCTAGACCATTGGATGGGTACGGGCCAATCCTCACCTTCTGGCGGCCCGACGAAGAAAAACTTCTTCTTCCAATCGTGGATGGAAGAAGGCAAGACGACAACTCCTGACCCGGCTACGCTCCCTCGCTTCTTCCTAAAGGAGAGGTAAACCCACCTCGGGTCGCCCGCACGAGTTCCGGGGTGACTTTTGTAAACGAGAGAGGAGGCAAGAATGGACAGACTAAAGGGGATCATCTGCAGCTTCAGCCTGACCAGGAACCCAAGGAGAATCCTCCAGGAGTTCGGCACTAGCTGTCCCGGGGATAACCCAAAATAATTTAACGCAGCTACAAGCTCGGGAGAGAAAGGCATGTGCATTCCGGCCCAAAGGGCTTCCAGGTACAAGGCGATCTCTCTACCCCTCACCTGATCTGCCCTCTCTCCTTCTTCGGCCAATCATAGCATGTAGCCAGAAGGAATATGGAAACGAGCCCGAGCGGTGACAAGCTCGTCCTCATATCTTACTGAGGACGGTGCACCAGGAGCGTCCGCCGCCACCGCTCCGGGAACCGCCCCAGACGCGCACCCCAGGGAAGAGGATCCGACCCCAACTTCCCGGAGAGGCTCCAACCCAGGGGAAGAATCCTTAGAATCTACCCCTACAACATCTACAGACTCCTCAAAACAAGACATCTAACCTGATGGGAAGAAGTTCTCGAGAAGAGAAAACGCAATATCCGATCTAAAAGGAGAGCGCCGAGCAAATAAGACTCAGAATGAGAAAAACATGAAGAGAGAGAGATCCTGAATCAGGCCTCCTCCCTATTTATGCTACCGGCGTCCTCATCCAGCGGCGACGGTCGACTCCCGTCAAAACGATTCAGTGCACTCGACGCCACGATCGCCCCACCTGTCGCAAGCGCATTGGCGGCGTCCCATCGGACGCCAGAAGCCTGCGACACGTCACATCAGCCAACCGGCACCCGACACATGGTCTGTTGCTTCAGCAAAAGTGCACACGATCCGGCGCACCCTCTTTAATGCGAAGGATCTCGCCCCGATTCGCTGGCCTCATCCAGAAAAGACAAGCAATTGCCCAGCGACACGCCCGATGATATCTTTGGAAAGGAGCTCACTTCGGGTGATCCGGCAAACCACTCTCGACCCGACCCGTCAGCTGGTCGGGACAAGAGTGGGGGGCTAATGATGATGCTCGATATCGGTGATCTCCCAGATCAGGACACGTGGCAGATGACGTGTCCCAGGGCTCACAAGAAAGGACCTACAGTGGCCGACCACACCACTTCTGTGCCCGTCCTACAAGCAAACGCTGGCTCACCTCCGAGTCCTGACACAATGAGCTTCCTCGGTCTCATAGCTCGTCTCAGAGCTATCACAGGCCTGAGTCTCCTCGGCCCTCTCAGTTCGCCTCCGGGCTCGAGCAGAACCAAGATATCTCGGCTCTCCCGCTCGTCCGCGAGCTCTCCCGCCGAGGTCATCTTCCTCGGTATCATCTACCGACCAACGGCACCGCTCACAGGCGCAACCGCCATCCTGCGAATCTCGCCATGCTCGAGATTTCCGCTGGCCACATCCTACGTTCCACGCTAGCACGATCCACCATTAACGAGCCCGTCTCGCCATTAATGGGAGATCCCGCTCATCACGCGGGCGTGACATCGGGAGCGCAACTGCCGGCGTGATTCTCGCGCCTGCCCTGCCTGCTGCCACCGCTATATAAACCCTTTCTTCAGACGGTCCAAGTAAGCCATTTTGACTCCACTATGCCGTTACTCTGCTCGGATCTCTAGTCTAACTTGACCGTCGGAGGGTCCTCGGTGGTACAACCACCCCGGGGTTTTCTTGCAGGTAGCTCGACAACCACAATCTCAAACCTATTAAGATCCACACGTTTCAGGAGCGACAGCCTCCAGATCCAATCTCAGCAATCCATCGCCGCCATCAGCAGATCAACGGAAGGTAATATCTTGGCGCGATCCAGGTCGCATCAGGAAGGTTTGCAATGGGGATGATTCTGATTCAGATGGGGCCTTTAATTGGGGGTGACAGGGATTTGATTTGTAGAGTTTTTTTTGGTGACCTGTCAACTTTAGTATATTAATTCAATGTTTAATTGGTTTGCAAACCGCTTATGGAATTGCATTATATATATATATATATATATATAAATATATATATATATATATATATGTGGAAAATATGTTAAGACGAGTTTCAATAATCTGCTGATTCGTTGACTGTGCTAAGGTCAATGAGATGCAAACTCTATAATTATTTATGGATTTCCATATCCTCTATGATTTCTATATAGAAATTTTCGAAATTTGTATCTTGCGTTGAAATTTTAGGGTTAATTTTGATTGGGATTTACAATTTTTAAAAAGAACCATCATAAATTGTAAGAGAACTTCAGCAAAGATAGCTTTTTGCGGCAAAATTTACGTAAGGTTTTCTGACTGCTATATCGCGCATTGCGTAAGATTTTCTGGCCGCTATATCGCGTACGTAAGATGCCATGCTTGTTACATCTGAACTCGATTAACTTCAATCATAGGAAAAGCCAAAATACATTTTTATCTTTTCTTTCTTCCACCCTCCATAAGCATCCAAATCACTGTTCATTTTTGCTCATTTCTTTTTGCAAAAGTGGACTCTTCTTCCAATAGAAGGCTATCATGCTCGATGAAACAAGCAGAGATTCGGAGGGAGAAGAGGGTTTTATCAAACTCTTCTGGTTAAACTAGGCATCTGACTCTTGATTTCGCGGCAACAGCTTTTTATGCCAATGGGATTGTGTTTAGAAAAACCAAAAGATTTCAGTGCTCAAATTTAGGGAAAATGTAAAAGGAAAATCAAAGAAAATAATAAAAAAGCAAGGGCGAAATTGAAATCGTTGGGCACCCGGAACTCAAAATCCCAAAACCCTCGCCCCTCATATCCATCCTCCAAAATTTTCAGCAACCTCCGACACCAGCGGCAATGTCGTACGTCCTGCAGCAAACCCTAACGGGCCACACCCGCGCCGTCTCCGCCGTCAAGTTCGCCCCCAACGGCCGCCTCCTCGCCTCCGCCTCCGCCGACAAGTCCCTCCGCCTCTACTCCGCCTCCGAGGACGACGACGGCGACTCCTTCGCCGCCTTATCGGATCTCGCCGGCCACACCGAGGGCGTTTCGGACCTCTCCTTCAGCTCCGACGCCCGATACCTCTGCTCCGCCTCCGACGACCGCACTGTCCGCATCTGGGACCTCGAAACCCTAACCCTCGCCAAAACCCTAGTGGGCCACACCAACTACGCCTTCTGCTGCTGCTTCAACCCCCAGTCCAACATGATCGCCTCCGGATCCTTCGATGAGACCGTCCGGGTCTGGGACGTCAAGGCCGGGAAGTGCCTCCGGGTACTGCCAGCCCACTCGGAGCCCGTCACGGCAGTCGATTTCAACAGGGACGGTTCGCTGATCGTGTCCGGGAGCTTCGATGGGCTGTGTAGGGTCTGGGACGTGGGGACCGGGCATTGCGTGAAGACCCTGATTGATGATGAGAGCCCGCCGGTTTCCTTCGTGAAATTCTCTCCGAATGGGAAGTTTGTGCTCGCGGCAACCCTTAATTCTACGCTGGTACTATCTATAACTCTGTTGATCGTTGTTTGAAACTTAGGTCTTGTTTGAAAATGGGGTTAAGTTTCCTAAACCGAAGTTTTAGGGCCTGTTTGGGAATGGAGTCAAGTTTTATAAACTGTGGTTTCATAAAGTTAACTCCAAAATGCTCACTTTGGCTTGTTTGGCAACCATTTTGGAGTTGGGATAACTGCAATTTTTCAGGGCCTGTCTGTGGAAGGTGTTAAGTTTTGTTTACTATGGTCTCATAAAGTTAGTAAAAAGTCAACTCTTATCTCAACTCCAATCCGATAAAAGTTTACTAAACTCCAATTTTGGAGTTTGGGGCTTGCAAACCATATTTGCATGCGGCCTCCCTCCACTTTAAAATAAACCATTGTTATCCAAACTTTGTATCCAAACATGGCCTCGGCCTTAAACGACAGTTATCTCAACTCCAATTTGATCAAAGTTTACTAAACTTCATTTTTGGAGTTTGGGGCTTGCAAACCATGGTTTGCATTCCTCTTACCTCCACTTTAAAATAAACCATGGTTATCCTAACTTTGTAACCAAACAGGGCCTCATATAGTCAGCAAAAGTTAACTCCAAGATCCCAACTTTACCCTCATTAGTATCTATTTTGGAGTCAACTACAATCTGATCAAAGTTTTGTAAATTCTCCATTTTCCGAAACATATCTTGTATAAAATGATCGTAGTTTATCCATAAATGGAATTTGGGGCTTGCAAACCATAATTTGCATCTCCTGTACCTCCACTTAAAAATAAACTCTAGGTGTATCCTAACTCCGTGTCCAAACAGAGCTTTTTGCTGTTACTAGAAAAGGAGAAAACTTTGGTAGTTCATTGGTTAGATTTGTAGGTTTAGTTTGTTTTCGACTAATGCTTAGTGAAGTCTGAAGCGATATTTCTCCATGCAAAGATAGTTACACATCTAAAGGGGCAGGATGAAAACCTTAATCCAATAGATCGGGATGTTGATTTTTAAGTGGAAGTTTTGATTAAGTTGGAATGAGAAAAGGGAAGATAGAGCATAAGAGATGTTAATGAAGAGAAGAACTTCTTTATTGGCTTTTGTTTAATTTGTTAATTATTGTTAGAATTTAGTGTTATTCCTAGAAAAGGGTAATGCATTGAATGTGTTACCATAAATCATTAAACCATTAGCGAATTACAATTTGGAATGATCGTTCCAAATCGAGGAACATTAGCGATCCATATTGGAAGAATCATCGTTCTGATCTAGGTTGAAAGAGTTAGTCCGTAAAAAATTTAATTGAATGTGAATAATCTCAAATTTGTGGTAAATTATACTATAATATTTAATTTTTTCGATAATTTAAATTTAGTGAGCAAACGAAATTGAATTATATATATGCTACACACACATAGAAACGATCCAAAATCGCTCCACATTCTAGAGCTACATTCTCCATTCCATGCAAGCTTCGAAGAAGACTACCCTTATCGTATTACATTCTATAAGAAGTGGAATTCCTCGTTCCCGTTTTTCGTTCCCCGAACCAAAACATTCCACGTTCCGGATAACATTGCCTATGATAGTACATTGATAAGATATGTGTAGGTATAGTTTGTTTCTTCAATTCTATATGAAGATTGATGTCTCACCATTCAAGGGAAGCTAGATGTCTAATCTTATGTACTACCTAAAGCTAGGTGAAATGTGGAAGTTTCCGTATTTTTAGGTTTGCCCTTGACATATATACTACCTAAAGCTAGGTGAAATACGGAAGTTTCCATATTTCTAGGTTTGCCCTTGACAATTGGGTTAGGGTTACTAACTAGCTAAAATTTGTCTATATGGGTATATTTGCAATTTTATGAAGTGGTGAGGGTAGCTATGGACAAATGGGTTAAAGCCAGCCAAAGCCTCGAAGCATATCATATTTTCAGTGGGGCCCACTTTCATTGGAGGCATCACATGAAGAGGTTAAAACGTAAAAAATGAGTTTAAAGTCTCAAAGGATCTCAACAACAACAACACTTGAGCCTTCTATCCCAAGCATATGAGGTAGGATACATGAACCAACATGAGAGTCCACTCACTCCTATTGATCATACTTTCATTAAGGCCTTTGGCATCTATATCATTTCGAATTGCCTCCATACAAGTTTTCTCCGGTCTCCCATTCGTCTTTTTGACTTGGACTAAATCGAGAATATCGATTCGTCAAACGGTGTTTTTATAAGTTTGCATCGCACATGACCAAGCCATCTTAAATGGTTTTCTCGCATTTCTCCTCCACAGGTGCTGCACCAACTTTTGCATGAATATGCTCAATTCGCACCTTATCTTTTCTAGTGTTATCATACATCCAACGAAGCATGCACGTAATTGCTACATGCATATGCATCTTCCGTGCATGATATTTCTTAGAAACCCAACATTCTGTACCATCTAATAAGGCAGGCCGCCGAATAGCGCTTCGATATTACAGCCTCAAAGGATCCCATGCTTAGGATATTTCCTTTCATTGTTAAAGCCTAGAAATGAGGTTAAAGCCTCAAAGCATCTCTAAGCATCTCTAAGCATCTCATGCTTAACAGTTAATATATTTCCTTTCATTATCAATAGTAGTTAAAGCCAAAAAAAGACGTTAAGAAAGGTCAAAGAGGTACATTTGGTATGATGATAAAGGATGAGAATAACTTATTTAATCATTTTTAGTTACAATATTATTAACTTTAAAAATAGAAAATATATCATAAATGTTACATATTGTTAATAAATAAGACAAATGTTTAGGTTTTGAAATTTTTGCAAATAAATACCACACCTCCTTTATTATATGCTATTTTTTATTATAATTTTTTGTATGATACCGAACCTATAATTTTGTTTATTTATTTGCATTTAAGCAAGACATTGATGTTTAATTTAAATTCTATGATATTTATTTAAAAACCGCTAAGCGTTGGTATTTAGTCCGATCTTTCTAAAAATCCCACGCATCGCGATCGGGGCTTTACCCTTAGTTTATTAGTATTAATGGAGATTTCCATGAAAAAAGATGTTATTTTTAGTCCTTTGTTATTGGTTGATGCTATTATTGTGGGTAGGACTTTAGGTTGGCATTATAGGCACACGGCTCGACATGAAGTTGGGCACACTCACAAAGTATAATAAAAGAAGTAATATTTTTTATGCGAAATCCTCGGTTATGGCCTACAAGAATGACTCAACATCTATAAGTATATCCCTAGCACACATTATTTAAAGTCTTGGAGTATCATTAAGAAATTTATGAGTTATTCGTATTAGTTACACATGAAAGTTTTTCGTGGCTACATTGTTGTATTAGTTACACATGAAAGTTTTTCGTGGCTACATTGCTGTTACAAACCTGTTCCTCTGGCAACTACAAAATTATATAGTGTTATCTAGTTGCAGAAAACTAGAAGGATGAAAGCTTATTTCTTGGGAGAAATAGAAAGCTTCACAAGAAGTATTCGTTAAAAATGAAGGTTCGAGAACTCGGTATCGGTTCCTTAAAGTTTGGTCAGTATCGTTGGGTTTCACTTGGTTTCGTCAGTTTCAGTCCAAGTTTTGGTTTTGATTTCGGTTGATATTCAAGTGGTGTATACATGTATATGTATATTAATACATACATATATGTATATAAATATATATAGGATTTGAAACTTAAAAGATAGCATCAAGGGTGACTATTCAGCAAAATATATAAAAGAAAATGGCATATAATATGAAAATTATAATTGATATTTCTTATTTTCTATCTTCCTTTTTATCTTTTTCCTAATATTGGCAGATATCTGTCAATTTTGGCCATTATCGGCCGATACTTGACCGATGTAGATCGATACCGGCCTATACCGACCAATACTGAGTTTTGGAGCTGGTTTCGGATCGGTTCCAATCGAAACCGGTCTGATACCGCAATTTTTGGAGTTGAGATAACTGCAATTTTTCAGCCTTAAACTGCAGTTATCTCAACTCCAATCCGATAAAAGTTTACTAAACTCCAATTTTGGAGTTTGGGGCTTGCAAACCATATTTGCATGCGGACTCCCTCCACTTTAAAATAAACCATTGTTATCCAAACTTTGTATCCAAACATTGCCTCGTCCTTAAACTACAGTTATCTCAACTCCAATCTGATCAAAGTTTACTAAACTTCATTTTTCGAGTTTGGGGCTTGCAAACCATGGTTTGCGTTCCTCCTACCTCCACGTTAAAATAAACCATGGTTATCCTAATTTTGTATCCAAACAGGGCCTCATATAGTCAGCAAAAGTTAACTCCAAGATTCCAACTTTACCCTCATTAGTATCTATTTTGGAGTCAACTACAATCTGATCAAAGCTTTGTAAACTCTCCATTTTCCGAAACATATCTCGTATAACATGATCGTAGTTTATCCATAAATGGAATTTGGGGCTTGCAAACCATAATTTGCATCTCCTCTACCTCCACTTAAAAATAAACTCTAGGTGTATCCTAACTCCGTGTCCAAACAGGGCTTTTTGCTGTTACTAGAAAAGGCAAAAACTTTGGTAGTTCATTGGTTAGATTTGTAGGTTTAGTTTGTTTTCGACTAATGCTTAGTGAAGTCTGAAGCGATGTTTCTCCATGCGAAGATAGTTACACATCTAAAGGGGCAGGATGAAAACCTTAATCCAATAGATCGGGATGTTGATTTTTAAGTGGAAGTTTTGATTTAGTTGGAATGAGAAAAGGGAAGATAGAGCATAAGAGATGTTAATGAAGAGAAGAATTTCTTTATTGGCTTTTGTTTAATTTGTTAATTATTGTTAGAATTTAGTGTTATTCCTATAAAAGGGTAATGCGTTGAATGTGTTACCATAAATCACTAAACCATTAGCGAATTACAATTTGGAATGATCGTTCCCAATCGAGGAACATTAGCGATCCATATTGGAAGAATCATCGTTCTGATCTAGGTTGAAAGAGTTAGTCCATAAAAACTTTAATTGAATGTGAATAATCTCAAATTTTTGGTAAATTATACTAAAATATTTAATTTTTTCGATAATTTAAATTTAGTGATCAAACGAAATTGAATTATATATATGCTACACACACATAGAAACGATCCAAAATCGCTCCACATTCAAGAGTTACATTCTCCATTCCATGCAAGATTCGAAGAAAACTACCCTTATCGTATCACATTCCATAAGAAGTGGAATTCCTCGTTCCCGTTCTTCGTTCCCCGAACCAAAACATTCCACGTTCCGGGTAACATTGTTTATGATAGTACATTGATAAGATACGTGTAGGTATATTTTGTTTCTTCAATTCTATATGAAGATTGATGTCTCACCATTCAAGGGAAGCTAGATGTCTAATCTTATGTACTACCTAAAACTAGATGAAATGTGGAAGTTTTCGTATTTTTAGGTTTTCCCTTGACATATATACTACCTAAAGCTAGGTGAAATACGGAAGTTTCCATATTTCTAGGTTTGCCCTTGACAATTGGGTTAGGGTTACTAACTAGCTAAAATTTGTCTTTATTGGTATATTTGCAATTTTATGAAGTGGTGAGGGTAGCTATAGACAAATGGGTTAAAGACACCCAAAGCCTCGAAGCATATCATATTTTCAGTGGGGGCCCACTTTCATTGGAGGCATCACATGAAGAGGTTAAAACGTAAAAAATGAGTTTAAAGTCCCAAAGGATCTCAACAACAACAACAATTGAGCCTTCTATCCCAAGCATATGAGGTAGGACATATGAACCAACATGAGAGTCCACTCACTTCTATTGAACAATATACTTTCATTAAGGCCTTTGGCATCTATATCGTTTCGAATTGCCTCCATACAAGTTTTCTTCGGTCTCTAATTCGCCTTTTTGACTTGGACTAAATCGAGAATATCGATTCATCAAACGGTGTTTCCATAGGTTTGCATCGCACATGACCAAGCCATCTTAAATTGTTTTCTCGCATTTCTCCTCCGCATGTTGTCACGACCCGAAAGAGCACGTGACTGGCCCTTGAACCATATGAAGTCTATAGGACTCCATCTGATCCAAGTAAGCCAAAAGCCCAGAAATCTAAAACCATTTTTGAGAATAAGTAAAGAAAACTGGTTTAAAGAAGTAAAGAAAAACATGTTTGAAATCAAGGTTTTTAAATAACTAAGCCGAATGTGCATTTGAAAACCGTACAGTCTTTTCTAAAATTTTCGGCAGAGTTTCTCTTGTAAAACTGGCCCCGAATGGGGTACAACATGAATAACAATATATAAAATGATAAAGGCATCCCCAAGCGGGAGCTAGCTCTTCGTCAATCGACGGTCACAACCACACGATGATATGATAATATACAACGCCAAGTGGCGAGGATCAAAATCAAGGAAAGCTCAAAAAGCAGCAAGAAAACCGCAATACTACTAAGCGCGACTCTAAGGTCGAATAATACCACACTGTCTCTAAGTCTGAAAGAATATACAAGTTTTTGGTTGATGGACAATTTCTAGATACAATGAAATACATGAATAAAATGGTGATTCTTGATGCGAAAGAATCCACCTACCAAAGCAAATCACCCGCAAGAAGGTAGTGTGCCAGAAATGCCGCAATGAAACCTGTACGGCAGAACCTGCAAGGACTGTGGCACAACGGGGGTGAGTTGCCAACTCGTGAATAGAAATATCTACAAGCAGAAACCGAATGCAAGACATAAACCTAAGTCAACGATCAGTAATACAATCCACAAGAGTGCATCTGAGTGTAATAAGGTGGCAAGGTAACATCTAATCATGTATGTAGTGCCAGGTACTCAGGTAATAACATGTCATCAGTGTAAGGTATGCCTGCATGAGGTAAGTATGATGAAATATCAATGATATCAATACACATATATTAGCGTCCCATACCACTAATATTGGTGTAAGGGTATATATAACAGCGCCCTCATACCCTGTTATATATACAAATGAAGTATGACAAGTGTAAATCCAGTCTGTATATGATCCATGTCTGTATATATGTGGAACCCGTCCACCTGTCACCCACTGACAGTAAGCATCATGTATGCAAGTATGAGGATATAAACAATATCATGGAAAACATCATGAAACCCGTGCCAAGCATCGACACGTAAATCCTCATCCATATGGGGCTCCGTCTGCGGTATCGGCCCTCGGCCCCGGCAGCACGAGTCAACCCATGTCCATCTCTGGGCTCCGTCTGCGGTAGCGGCCCGTCGGCCCCCGGCAGTACGCCCATCTCTCGGCTCCAGGCGGTATCCCCCGGATATCCGCCGAGCTCAAATACAATCACCGGTAGGTACTCGCCCGCCTCCAGGCTCAATCGGCATAACCCATCGATCATCTCGCCGAGGGGAACCATACCGGGCCCACCACGAACCCGCAAACGGATCATCACTCCTCGAATCGGGTTTCAAGCACACGTCTCAGCACCGAGAAAACGCGTGGTGGACGCACCCAAATATCATATCACGAGGTACCGGGTTTTCATAAAAGAACATCTTTTCTTAAATAATCCCACGGTCCTCAAAATCAGAAATCACATGAAAATCCACATCAAGAAGTAAATCCAATGCAATGTGCTATGCAATCAATCCATGATGTATGCGACATGTAAAGAGAGATAATCATATCGGAAATCATGCAACATGGAATAGTAATGTACATATGTCGGGAGGAACCGCTCCTTTAGAATGAATCAGTTTAAAGAATATCTTGCGGTCCTCAATCTCAATCAAGTCAGAATCATCTATGTTTGTGTACAGGTACATGTGTACAATATGCCAAGCAGTAATCATATCATGAATGCAACAGTACTACAGTGTAGTGGCATGGCAATTATCGATGATGAAGTGTGTGAGCCGGCAAATAGTGTACGTGAAACATACGCATCATCGATAATGGTGCTGGTGTCCTAACAGCATGATAATAATATAACAATGAACATATGCCAGCAATGCGAATAGCAGGAAAATGCAGATATCTAGTAGTCAACACCACAGTGAAGTATCTACTATGCAAACTACATCTAAGTATCCGGTCAATCAGGAGGGGTAGGTGAAAACCACCTAAATCTGAGTCGATACATGTATAAAAGTATATAGTCGGTGATCTCGCCTCAATGTCATATCATAAGATATCCTCGAGTTATGAGTGCGGATCTATCATCAATATCGGCTCGTACGGTAAATCATCGTACGGCATCCCCATAGCTGGGTAGGGGTCAGTATCTCACTGTCTCATCACATAACAGATATCACCATCGTCAGATCATATAGTCTGGAGTACTACTCTATGTCTAGTACAAAACGGTAACCTCAGTAAGTATGCATGCGGTGGTAAACACATATCCCAAGCCCGCAAGAATCACAAGTCATATCCCACATATGAATCGTATAAAATCACCGATCCCAGGGCACCCAGCCCACATCATCGACTCATCTCCAAAGTCATCACATATCATCAATCACAGTGCAAGTACAAGTGATAAGCAAGGGTGTGTGTAGGTGTAATTCTACCCTAGGGTTCGCGACTATGAACTACATTAGTCACTTCTAACCCTACATTATCCACAATACACCTAATATCACAATAAACTACATAGTAATCTATCTACGGACTGCGGGGGTGCTATACGCCATCCACCCGACTTCCCCCTGTAGATATAATCTACTCACCTTGCATCACCAATTGCGGACGTCACCACGTATTTGCTTGTCGTCCCGAAGTCTTCATGGGTACCTACACATCAAAATATCGTATATGCGCATTAAAACCAAATCCAATCTAAAACGGCGCATGAAATCCAAAACGATACGATAAGGGGCCTATAGGTGAGAACCTATGGCACGCCTTCAAAACCATCAATAAATCCTCTACATCGTCGTATAAACGACAATTAGTCGAGGCAAAACACATTCCACCATTTCAGAATCAAAAATACGGAATACGGAAACACGAATCCAAAATAGCAACTTAGGATATATGTCCCAGATTTCACCCTAGATAGAATCTGTCAAAACTAGAAGTACCCTGGGTCAACACTAGAGGAACAGGGGCTGTGCACAGAAAACGAGGAGAATGGCTAAGTATGCTAAGTCAAAGTCCACCTCTCTCTCTCACCTACCCTCATCATTATATTTTCCTTTCTTTTCCTTTTCTTTTAAAATCCAAACCTTCTCACATCAATAGTAATCCCAAAAGAAAACCATGGCTAGAAAAATGCACAAGTGTAGAAAAAGTGATATGTGCAAGTTTTGCACAAAATTGCCAAAAAACCCGATTAGCGATTTTAATCGCGATTAGCACTAAATTATTGTCAAACTAATCACAAAAACTTAAAAATGCCATAATCCACTAATTTACCCTATTTTAGAATTTTCCATAATTTTTCATAATTTTTTCTAACATTTTTCCTATTTATTTGCATTTAATATTAAAATAATCAATAAAATAATATTAAATTATAAAAATTCCCAAAATTAATATTTTATATTTTTGAAAATGTTACAATCTACCCCCCTTAAAGAAATTCGGTCCCCGAATTTTAAATTTAAACCCCCAGATACAAAAACATCTCAGTAATAAACCAAAGTCGTCGGGGCTCCGAAATCATCAACACATAGAACGTCACAGCGCAATGCATGCGCAAGGGTACTGAGCAGATAACTCGAAAACAAAACTCCGTCAAGCATCCCGCAATCATCGGAGTCAATGTAAAAAAAAACACAATGTCAAATCCAATACAAAACCGATATGATATGGATCGGAACTACACATGTAGACATCCAATCTAAACATAACACCATCCTGTGCGTCTGGTGCGCACTGAAATCAAAAAAAAAAAATCCATATATGTGCTAAACAGGTGCACAAAACAACATCCAAGTGCAACGGGTGTGCACGAAGCATCTGTCATGGGCATCGTATGTGCCTGACAGCAAAATAAATCAGGTGCATGTGACATGCACGAAGAATCCCGATTTAGCGCATCTGGCGTGCACCAAAATCGTATCTAAAAACATGCGCCCAACATGCGCGAAAATCCAAACCGGTGCATCCATCGTGCACGAATGAAAATCTAAACCCTGCGCACTCAACATGCACGGAAATCACGAAATCCAATAGCAAACACCGAACAGGCGTAAAGCACATCGCCAGCACGGAGTGCAAAAATCAACCATCAAAATCCGGGTCAAAATCAACGATATAATGCGGCTCAAACCAAAATCAGGGTACCGCAAGGAAAATCTCACAACCGTGTGCATCAGCGTGCACGAATCAAAGCCTAACACTAAAATGCATGAAAACTCTGCGCAAAATATATAAATATCCAGTGGGTGCATGAAACCAATATCATGAAACTCAGTCACCAAAACTAGATCGTGCAAATAGAACGCCCAAAATACCGAAATCCAAAATGACGGATACGTGATAATCGAATCACAAAATCACAAATCATAAATACCGTCTTCGGTAGTTTCTCCTTCAAGGTCGAGAAGGAGTCAGTGTAATCCACTGCTAGCAGCGCAGGATATCTACCTGCCTCTTGCTCACGGTCTGGCGTCTTCTGACTCTCTAGGTCCTTATCTTCTCTGCGGATTACCTATCACGCGGTCAATCGGCTCATCGGCCCTGTCAGGTGTGCTAACGGGGACGATTCCGTTCTGGCACTTTTCTGGTCACCTCTCGGTCAAACCTCACGACCACTCGTAAGGCAGCATATCACTGACGTCGGTCTCTGGCTATCTGAATGCACGTCACACATCTGATCCTGGGTGCAAACATCATTGCAGCAATGTCCTGGAAGGAATCCTGCTCAAGGTCTCTTCCAATCATGCCTATGCCGATCTGTACAGAGGCTGGCTCTCTTGTACTATCTCTTCTCGCTGGAAAGACATCTGTGTCCTCAGCACAACATTTCTCGGAAATTGGTCACATCCCAACGTTTCTGTAAGCATATCAGGTCTCTAGTTTCGACGGGAAGCAATGACAGCTCGTCAGTGTCTCACACGAACCTCTGGTTCCACTTGTCTCCATCGTCGTCCACTATGACGTCACGCCAAGCTACTATACACTGCACTGCTCTCGGCCACGGTCAATCTGAAGTCTCTCACACGGACTCGAAATCGCGTACTCTGTAGCTTCATCATTCTGTAGCAGATGTCAGGCCGAACTGGTCCTCGGAAACACGTCCCAACCATCGGAGGAATACTCATCACTCGTCCGTCCTTGATCCATTCGCAACGCATCTGGGTAAGTTCCTTTATCCGAACTTGGTCAACTACCTCGTCGACAATGCCGAACTCTGGCCTGCTGGGTGTGCGCAACACGACCACTCCTGGTCTAGGTCTTCTCGTATCGTACTCCAGAAAGGTCCTGCCGAGGTTCCTTTCTCAAATCTCAATCCTGCCGAAATGCCCGGAAGTCATCATCCAATGCTGAAGCTAAAGCTTATTCCGGAACGGCTGCATACCTATCGCGCTTCTTTCTGGAAGGTATATCCATATACCACGCCTCTGGGTGCGTATAACATCTCTGATGTCGGCGGAGTGGGACGTCATCTCGTCGAAATATCTTGCGAACTCTTTTCTTCACTCTGCATCAGTGTCGACTGATTCGGACTCGTCTCATCATGGCTGCACGAACTGCGCTCCGACGGCTATGCTCGCACCTGGAGTCTCCCAAGCAGTGTCCCATCACGATATCCGAAAGATGTCGAACCATCCGATCGACTCGTTAGATCCTCATAATCCCCCAAGAGCTCACATCTCGGGTATAGTTTAATAGTATCGAGTACATGCCACAGCGTCGGTGGTCCAGCCGTAGAAGGGCAAACCCAAGCCTCACTAATGGCGCCGCGGAACCGCCGTAAACCCTAAGGTTCCAAAGCTGTCACACGGTCATTAAGTCGAGTTAGGGTTTCATTCTTCTAGAGGGTCCATAGAATCACCTGCATGTCTTTCCGTATACTTTAAACTTGGAAAATAGGCTCCTGACATTCGATCGTCTCAATCGACTCTCAACGAATCTGCGTGAAGTCGTCTCTAGCTGGAATCAATCCACCTGATGACCTCGCATCGGGGTAAGCGAGCTCACCACGCGTCCTAGTCATCCATCCTCGGTGACTAGCAACTCGCTATCATCTCTCTAAGAACATGCTCATGCTGCAGTAGCTCCAATCATCTGGGCGATATCTCATCATTTGCAGCAACAACTGGCTCATATGCCTGTACGCCGAACAACGCCTCAATCCTCCAGGAAAGGCAATACATAAACGGTCATCTCTGAATCAGCCTGCTCTAGATCTGAGTAAGACTCTCCACACTGGAAATCTTCAACTCAACTGGGCCCGCTCTGGCGCAAAATCGGACGAATCACCTTCGTCTCTCAAATCGGGTAGACTAGCTATCATCTGTCGCATAACTGCCTGAAAGCTCCGGCAATCTCAGCTCGTAAGCTCCGAAAGCAACACCCTGTCAATCTCAGCGACAGCTGGTCCATCTGTCTGCACGGTAGGCGACATCACCATCTCTGAGGTATGCTGTACATCAACAGTCCTCTCTCATCTGGCAGCTCTAACAAAGGCCCGATCATCCGGTGCAAGACCAAGCACTCGCCTCCACTAGAGGTCACAATCACCAACACTAACTCGAGACGTTCCCATGTCACCAGAAAACACAAAGGTCAGCCCTCGTACCAAACGAGCTCACACCGGCCGTAACCCTAGCAGCAGCCCAAACTGCGCTCAAACACGGTGACAGGAATCTCAATCGAGTATCAAAGAGAGCACATCAGTGGCAAGAAGGGAAACAACAGATCCAAAGTGGATACATGATCATAGGAAGGAACAGTATCAATGAAGGTATGATCATGAAACTAATAGAATCGGGGATCTCAAATGGATGAATAATCCTGGATATAAAGAGAATCACTGATCTCGAAAGTATGTACATCCTAAGGTTCCTTAAGCGGAGTGGCGTGTCGTAAGTATGCCGCGGAACATACCAACGGTACGTCACTCTACTTTAGTCACCAAATCCATCAACCAAGGGTCATCCTAAAACGACGAAAGTTCGGGTTTACACCCCCTCGACCAAGTCTAAGTTCCGTAAGGTCAAGCCTAAGTTCCGTATATAAACAACTCCCTAGGCTCCACATAGTCAAACTTAGACTCGAACCAAGGTCAACCTAGCGCTCTGATACCAACTTTGTCACGACCCGAAAGAGCACGTGACTGGCCCTTGAACCATATGAAGTCTATAGGACTCCATCTGATCCAAGTAAGCCAAAAGCCCAGAAATCTAAAACCATTTTTGAGAATAAGTAAAGAAAACTGGTTTAAAGAAGTAAAGAAAAACATGTTTGAAATCAAGGTTTTTAAATAACTAAGCCGAATGTGCATTTGAAAACCGTACAGTCTTTTCTAAAATTTTCGGCAGAGTTTCTCTTGTAAAACTGGCCCCGAATGGGGTACAACATGAATAACAATATATAAAATGATAAAGGCATCCCCAAGCGGGAGCTAGCTCTTCGTCAATCGACGGTCACAACCACACGATGATATGATAATATACAACGCCAAGTGGCGAGGATCAAAATCAAGGAAAGCTCAAAAAGCAGCAAGAAAACCGCAATACTACTAAGCGCGACTCTAAGGTCGAATAATACCACACTGTCTCTAAGTCTGAAAGAATATACAAGTTTTTGGTTGATGGACAATTTCTAGATACAATGAAATACATGAATAAAATGGTGATTCTTGATGCGAAAGAATCCACCTACCAAAGCAAATCACCCGCAAGAAGGTAGTGTGCCAGAAATGCCGCAATGAAACCTGTACGGCAGAACCTGCAAGGACTGTGGCACAACGGGGGTGAGTTGCCAACTCGTGAATAGAAATATCTACAAGCAGAAACCGAATGCAAGACATAAACCTAAGTCAACGATCAGTAATACAATCCACAAGAGTGCATCTGAGTGTAATAAGGTGGCAAGGTAACATCTAATCATGTATGTAGTGCCAGGTACTCAGGTAATAACATGTCATCAGTGTAAGGTATTCCTGCATGAGGTAAGTATGATGAAATATCAATGATATCAATACACATATATTAGCGTCCCATACCACTAATATTGGTGTAAGGGTATATATAACAGCGCCCTCATACCCTGTTATATATACAAATGAAGTATGACAAGTGTAAATCCAGTCTGTATATGATCCATGTCTGTATATATGTGGAACCCGTCCACCTGTCACCCACTGACAGTAAGCATCATGTATGCAAGTATGAGGATATAAACAATATCATGGAAAACATCATGAAACCCGTGCCAAGCATCGACACGTAAATCCTCATCCATATGGGGCTCCGTCTGCGGTATCGGCCCTCGGCCCCGGCAGCACGAGTCAACCCATGTCCATCTCTGGGCTCCGTCTGCGGTAGCGGCCCGTCGGCCCCCGGCAGTACGCCCATCTCTCGGCTCCAGGCGGTATCCCCCGGATATCCGCCGAGCTCAAATACAATCACCGGTAGGTACTCGCCCGCCTCCAGGCTCAATCGGCATAACCCATCGATCATCTCGCCGAGGGGAACCATACCGGGCCCACCACGAACCCGCAAACGGATCATCACTCCTCGAATCGGGTTTCAAGCACACGTCTCAGCACCGAGAAAACGCGTGGTGGACGCACCCAAATATCATATCACGAGGTACCGGGTTTTCATAAAAGAACATCTTTTCTTAAATAATCCCACAGTCCTCAAAATCAGAAATCACATGAAAATCCACATCAAGAAGTAAATCCAATGCAATGTGCTATGCAATCAATCCATGATGTATGCGACATGTAAAGAGAGATAATCATATCGGAAATCATGCAACATGGAATAGTAATGTACATATGTTGGGAGGAACCGCTCCTTTAGAATGAATCAGTTTAAAGAATATCTTGCGGTCCTCAATCTCAATCAAGTCAGAATCATCTATGTTTGTGTACAGGTACATGTGTACAATATGCCAAGCAGTAATCATATCATGAATGCAACAGTACTACAGTGTAGTGGCATGGCAATTATCGATGATGAAGTGTGTGAGCCGGCAAATAGTGTACGTGAAACATACGCATCATCGATAATGGTGCTGGTGTCCTAACAGCATGATAATAATATAACAATGAACATATGCCAGCAATGCGAATAGCAGGAAAATGCAGATATCTAGTAGTCAACACCACAGTGAAGTATCTACTATGCAAACTACATCTAAGTATCCGGTCAATCAGGAGGGGTAGGTGAAAACCACCTAAATCTGAGTCGATACATGTATAAAAGTATATAGTCGGTGATCTCGCCTCAATGTCATATCATAAGATATCCTCGAGTTATGAGTGCGGATCTATCATCAATATCGGCTCGTACGGTAAATCATCGTACGGCATCCCCATAGCTGGGTAGGGGTCAGTATCTCACTGTCTCATCACATAACAGATATCACCATCGTCAGATCATATAGTCTGGAGTACTACTCTATGTCTAGTACAAAACGGTAACCTCAGTAAGTATGCATGCGGTGGTAAACACATATCCCAAGCCCGCAAGAATCACAAGTCATATCCCACATATGAATCGTATAAAATCACCGATCCCAGGGCACCCAGCCCACATCATCGACTCATCTCCAAAGTCATCACATATCATCAATCACAGTGCAAGTACAAGTGATAAGCAAGGGTGTGTGTAGGTGTAATTCTACCCTAGGGTTCGCGACTATGAACTACATTAGTCACTTCTAACCCTACATTATCCACAATACACCTAATATCACAATAAACTACATAGTAATCTATCTACGGACTGCGGGGGTGCTATACGCCATCCACCCGACTTCCCCCTGTAGATATAATCTACTCACCTTGCATCACCAATTGCGGACGTCACCACGTATTTGCTTGTCGTCCCGAAGTCTTCATGGGTACCTACACATCAAAATATCGTATATGCGCATTAAAACCAAATCCAATCTAAAACGGCGCATGAAATCCAAAACGATACGATAAGGGGCCTATAGGTGAGAACCTATGGCACGCCTTCAAAACCATCAATAAATCCTCTACATCGTCGTATAAACGACAATTAGTCGAGGCAAAACACATTCCACCATTTCAGAATCAAAAATACGGAATACGGAAACACGAATCCAAAATAGCAACTTAGGATATATGTCCCAGATTTCACCCTAGATAGAATCTGTCAAAACTAGAAGTACCCTGGGTCAACACTAGAGGAACAGGGGCTGTGCACAGAAAACGAGGAGAATGGCTAAGTATGCTAAGTCAAAGTCCACCTCTCTCTCTCACCTACCCTCATCATTATATTTTCCTTTCTTTTCCTTTTCTTTTAAAATCCAAACCTTCTCACATCAATAGTAATCCCAAAAGAAAACCATGGCTAGAAAAATGCACAAGTGTAGAAAAAGTGATATGTGCAAGTTTTGCACAAAATTGCCAAAAAACCCGATTAGCGATTTTAATCGCGATTAGCACTAAATTATTGTCAAACTAATCACAAAAACTTAAAAATGCCATAATCCACTAATTTACCCTATTTTAGAATTTTCCATAATTTTTCATAATTTTTTCTAACATTTTTCCTATTTATTTGCATTTAATATTAAAATAATCAATAAAATAATATTAAATTATAAAAATTCCCAAAATTAATATTTTATATTTTTGAAAATGTTACACATGTGCTGCACCAACTTTTGCACGAATATGCTCACTTCGCACCTTATCTTTTCTAGTATTATCATACATCCAACGAAGCATGTACGTAATTGCTACATGCATATGCATCTTCCGTGCATGATGTTTCTTAGAAACCCAACATTCCGTACCATCTAATAAGGCAAGCCGCCGAATAGCGCTTCGATATTACAGCCTCAAAGGATCCCATGCTTAGGATATTTCCTTTCATTGTTAAAGCCTAGAAAAGAGGTTAAGGCCTCAAAGCATCTCTAAGCATCTCATGCTTAACAGTTAATATATTTCCTTTCATTATCAATAGTAGTTAAAGCCAAAAAAGACGTTAAGAAAGGTCAAAGAGGTACATTTGGTATGATGATAAAGGATGAGAATAACTTATTTAATCATTTTTAGTTACAATATTATTAACTTTAAAAATAGAAAATATATCATAAATGTTACATATTGTTAATAAATAAGACAAATGATTAGGTTTTGAAATTTTTGCAAATAAATACCACACCTCCTTTATTATATGCTATTTTTTATTATAATTTTTTGTATGATACTGAACCTATAATTTTGTTTTTTTATTTGCATTTAAGCAAGACATTGGTGTTTAATTTAAATTCTATGATATTTATTTAAAAACCGCTAAGCGTTGGTATTTAGGAAAATTTAGTCCGATCTTTTTAAAAATCCCACGCATCGCGATTGGGGCTTTACCCTTAGTTTATTAGTATTAATGGAGATTTCCATGAAAAAAGATGTTATTTTTAGTCCTTTGTTATTGGTTGATGCTATTATTGTGGGTAGGACTTTAGGTTGGCATTACAGGCACACGGCTCGACATGAAGTTGGGCACACACACAAAGTATAATAAAAGAAGTAATATTTTTTATGCGAAATCCTCGGTTATGGCCTACAAGAATGACTCAACATCTATAAGTATATCCTTAGCACACATTATTTGAAGTCTTGGAGTAGCATTAAGAAATTTATGAGTTATTCGTATTAGTTACACATGAATGTTTTTCGTGGCTACATTGTTGTATTCGTTACACATGAATGTTTTTCGTGGCTACATTGTTGTTACAAACCTGTTCCTCTGGCAACTACAAAATTATATAATGTTATCTAGTTGCAGAAAACTAGAAGAATGAAAGCTTATTTCTTGGGAGAAATAGAAAGCTTCACAAGAAGTATTCGTGAAAAACGAAGGTTCGAGAACTCGGTATCGGTATCGGTTCCTTAAAGTTTGGTCAGTATCGTTGGGTTTCGTTTTGTTTCGTCAGTTTCAGTCCAAGTTTTGGTTTTGATTTTGTTGATATTCATGTATATGTATATTAATACATACATATATGTATATAAATATATATAGGATTTGAAACTTAAAAGATAACATCAAGGGCGACTATTCAGCAAAATATATAAAAGAAAATGGCATATAATATGAAAATTATAATTGATATTTCTTATTTTCTATCTTCCTTTTTATCTTTTTCCTAAGATCGGCAGATATCTGTCAATTTTGGTCATTATCGGCTGATACTTGACCGATGTAGATTTATAGCGGCCTATACCGACCAATACTGAGTTTTGGAGCTGGTTTCGGACCGGTTCCAATCGAAACCTGTCTGAAACCGTTGAAGCCCAAGGGTTTCGGCCGAAACCTTGAACCTTGTGAAAAACTAATGGAATCGACATGAACTCATGTGTTTGGGTAGAATTGATAGCTAAAACATACCAAAGGTCCAAAGTACGATGAATTAGCTAAGTTGGTCTACTTGGCCTTAAGGAAAAGATTCTATTTAATGGTGTACAGCCTTGTCGCCGTGACTGAGAATTATCTCTACTACATATTGATATTGGGTCATATGGCTAGGATAAAGGTGAACTTTTGGTTAGCTTACATCTATTTCCAAATTTGGATTTTCCGTTGCTTATGCCTTTTGTATTGTTTTTTTGGATTTTTTGGGTTTATAATCGGACTATTAGGCTAAATTGGGTTGAGGGATATAGATGGGAAGAGCATCCATCTGAATATCTTAATATTTAAAGTTGTTTGGTCGGGTGGCCTCCATCGCACATAATTCTTGAGGTTGTCGATATTATGTACTTGGAGATTTTAGAAGATGGGCACTAGCATTGGGTCTATACCTGTTCACATATAGAAGCAATCAAAACATTATTTATGTGTGTTGATTGATATTAAGTAGGTAGTGATTGGTTTCTACTTATTTGATGAATCATTTTGAAAAGGGCATCTTTGGCGAGGTCATAAATGGAACATCCAACTTCAATGCTTGATTGGGTCTTTTTTTGTATCGTTCTCAAATTATTTCTTACTTTTATAAATTCCCTTTTAATCATAATGTTTATATATTTCTGCCTTAAGTATATATTAAGTGTCCAAGTCCTCTCTATAATTAACCTTTTACTCATCTCTTATTAGAATATTTCTCCGTTGAATCTCGTAAGTATTCCATATACTCCATTTTAACATTTTCTTCCGAAACTTAGTTTGCCATTATGTTAAACAAAAATTACTTTTGGACATGATAACAACATTGGGGAATGGCCTTCGTGAGTGGATCCGCCGTGTTGTTCTTCGTGTCAACTTTCCTGACCTCGATCTCCCGGCGATCAACTATCTCCCGGATCAGGTGATACCGCCTCAGGATATGCCTGGATCGCTGATGGGACCTGGGTTCCTTGGCCAAAGCCACCGCTCCATTGTTATCGCAATACAAAGGTATTGGATGCTCAATGGATGGAAATTGCATTTATATCCTCATTTAATTAACTCTAAATTCAGATTTTTCTCCTCTTTATCATGGAAACCATAATCGTAAGAAGGCTTGATGACATATAGAGAAGAATTGAATGAAGCATATATTATAGGAAGGAATTTGAGTAATCTAAGAGATCATATGAGAAATATAAAAACAATGATAGTAGTTTTTTTTCCTCCTGAAATGAGAGAATTTGAAAAGAATGTAATAAGCAACCCTTTTCGTTTTATTAAATAACTCCTTGCTGATTGCATGAAAAGGTTTCAAATATTTATTTATGTTTAAGTTAATTTAGATTTTAAAAAACAGATTTATGAACACTATCCATTTAAATGAATTCGATGTCTAATGGTTTAATTAAAGAAAGGTTATTTAAAAGTAAATTAGGAAAAATGTTGTCTTAGAACTATAGAAAAAAGGTTATTTCTACTGTATCTTATATGATTATTATTTTCCGACACTTTTAGCTGTTTTTACTTTAGTTCTTTTTGCTTCAAATATTATGTATTAAATCGCATAACTGATAACAAGATTATCAAAAGCTTTTCAGATAATTTTTACGTAAAGAACAATCTGTTATTTAAATCTAATACATCTATCCTCAATATTACACTTCTTTTCGATTGATTGAGGGACTGTCTGTAAGCAAGAAATTTGGAAGCAATAGAATTTAGAGGCCAAATACTGTAACATCCTATTTTGTCTTCTAAAATTCAAATTCTGAAGTTTGTTTCTTTAAAAAAGAGGGAATATGATCAAGGGTGTGACATCAACACACCAAAATAAAAATGTTGATTGAGATATTCATTCCCAATAGGAATGCTATGTTAATTGTCAATTCTTTATTTGGATAGTATACACAACCATATGCACTGACCAGTATATTGGTGTTAGTAAGGTTAGTATACTTATATGACATATTTTTTTAATACATGAGGATGGTACAGTTTTTTTAATTATTTTAATCGATGATTGAAATACATTTTTCGATTGGTATAACTGGTCTTTGCAAATAATAAGATAAATTCAATTATAAATATAATTATTTTTAAATAGAAAAAATATATATGATTTTGTCCATATCCTTTCCATATAAAAATAACAATAAATCTTGAACCCAACGAGCATAGTCATGCTGTAGAACTTTCATCTCCTTCGGAAGAGATCATGGTTTCCAATATTTGGCACCATAATTGATGACTTCGGCCATCTATCTTTTGTAGCTATTGCTTCTTGGGTTTTGAGAAACATAGCAAGGTAGGCATGATCACTTGTGCGGCTTAATTGCAGACAAATGCCGCATAACTTCATCATAGTTGTATCATGACAATGTTATGCAGTACACAACTGCATTTTAAACTTGCTTATGACTTGGATACTCTCCTTATAATACCCATGAATTGGAATACCCAGCTCATATGCACAACTTGCATTCTTGCCAATCCCACCTCGATTACTTGCGAGAACAGAATAATCAGACAGGAATCCACCGACTCAGAAGGAAAAGCTTCCTCATGATGTTGAGAAGACAGAGCTTGATCTAGATGTGGAAGGAGAGATAACAAGGATCCATCGGATAAGCCTTTATGGGAATTAGCCACTGCACAAGGACGAGAGCGGACAGATAGGATTCAAAGGACTCACTCACGATAGGTAGAAGAGCGCAAAAGAGAACTGCTTGCGCCTCTGGTCTTTGCTTGAGGGATTCTCCTTAGCGTCTGTCTCTTGATTGCTGATTCATGTAACTGGCAAAATGAGTCATGCTTAGCGCAGAAGGAGAACTGCGCTATGACAGAGCTTATCTTTCTTGGTCAACTAAAACATGAAATATCTATCCACCATTTCCACCTTGCCCTGTGCGGCTTTAAACAGACAAACATAAACAAAGTCAAGTGGTTAAGTGCCAAAAGAAAATAAAAATAAAATTGTGGTGACATATACATTTATATTGGATACCACATATCACAATGCAAATTGGGTGAGTGGATGTAGTGATATGCAATCAAGCATTTATGCGGATAAGTAATTAAGAAAAGGCTCTTATATGTTTACACTACAATATTTTCGGGTTTGATTTGTACCCTTTTATGCTTCAGTGGGCAGTGGTTTAAGTTGTTGAGAAATACACTAATTTATCTCATTCAGCGGAAGAGGAATATATCTTGAGGTCATACAAAGGCGCCTGACAAATATAAAAGCGTAGAGCAGTTCAGTCGGCATGAGGGAATTGGGAACTCGTGTTTGTATGGAGCAAGGTTTTTTTTTATACATATGCCAACCTAATGAACAGAAACTATTAATAAAGCCATAAATTTCTCTAGATGTCATAAAGTTACATTACCCCTCATACGATGATGTTGAATAAGTTTACGGTCTTATGGTGCATACACAAACATAGAGCTTATCACTTAAATGACTTGAAGAGAATAACTTGAGGTCAGCTTGATAGAGAATGACCAAATGAGCTTCACTCTGGTTAGAACTTGGCTTCTTGATATAAGATAAAATGGGGTTGGGAGAGTAATTATCAAACCAAGCCAAGCTTTCATGATGGAATGCTTACCGTACTTGACCTTGTTTTATATTTTTTAAAACGTCCATTTTGAAGACATGTAACTGCATTTGATCTGTGGTTCCTTACTTAAATATAAGGTTTTCAGATAAACCTCCAAACACTGCACAACACTGCATATTCACAAATGAACTAACAATTTTTATCATATTTTTGCACGCACAAGGCACATGTCTTGAATACTCAAAATGGCTGTAGCATTTATTGTAATCATGCATATCTTGTTCTCTAGATGCACCATGAATAGTTTAAGTAATTACTTGGATTTCATTTGATATCAAATGAAATCAAAGTGAAACTGTCAACTGATACATCAGCTTTTAAGCAAAACCTGGGATTCTTACCATTTCATTTGATTTCAATTTCCAGAGGCTATGGGACTTCTCTACCGGAAAATTCGTGAAGATATACAACGGGCATCTTAACTCCAAATACTGCATTCCCGCTGCATTTTCCATCACAAACGGAAAGTACATTGTCAGCGGCTCCGAGGATAATTGCGTCTATCTTTGGGATCTCCAGTCAAGAAAACTTGCACAGAAATTGGAAGGCCATAAAGACGCGGTTATCGCTGTTTCTTGCCATCCTTCAAAGAACATGATTGCATCTGGCGCGCTTGCAAATGACAACACTGTGAAGATATGGGCTCAGAAAAGCGATGATGCCCAAATGAAAGAAGCTTGAATGGCTTTTGAAATACTTTGTTTTGCATCTAAACTAGGTCCAGCGGCTATTTTAAAGCAGTCGGAACTATTCATCCTTATGCAGATATTCCTTAAGAGTTTAATTTTATGGGGGAGAGGGGGGCTTGATGTGTCATTGTTGACTCATCTTTGTTGCAACTAAAATTTTATTTTTATTGTTTAATGTGCAGTTTATTGCAGCAAATCAAACATCCCTAGTCCTGTTATGAACTATTAATTTTTCATTCATCCCTATGATGATTCTGAGAAGAAAAGTTGAACCGAGAAATGACAATTGTTTTTCTTTCCATTTTGGCTCTTGAGAAAAAGAAGTCAAGTAGAATGAAACAAGATTAAACTTCCATCTTTTTGTGATCAATTGGATGCTTTCTGCTAGAAAGCTGTGGCACAGAGAAATTCTGATGGGTGAATCCAGTATTTGGGTAATATTGAAAAAATTAATTGCAAGGTTCTCAGATAAAAAAAGCCTTGATTTGTAGCTAATACATGCATAAATAACAATTTACCAGAAGAGAAATGAAATTTTAAGAGAGACATTTCTCTCTACACTGATTATGTTTGTCCACAATTACCACAGTTCTAAACATCAACAACATAAACTGCAGTTGTGTATCAAAACTAATCATAATCAACATTTTACAATACAGATAAGAGAAAAAGGTTGGAATCTCCCAGATCATGACTGCATTAGCTTCATCTCCATCATCAGCATCCCTCGGCACTTCATTGAACATGTACTGATTCTGATACTCCATCAAATACTGCGTCGACCTCTTCACGTCGATAAACAGCTGATAAACCCTGCTTATAATCCTCCATCTCCACAACCTTCCCTTTCCTCCTCTGGAAAGCGAGGGCTGCGGCCGTTATCAAATGGATCGAATATCTGTTTGCACAAAATATAAGGGTGACTCTGTTTGCTTGGATATTGCATTTAATAAAAGGTGAATTACCTAAAACGCCATCAAAGTTTTTCAGTTTTTTTAGAAACAAAATTGAACTCTATCTTTGTCAACAATACCTCAAAGACGTCTCGACTCCGATCTTTGTCAACAAAACCTTGGCATCTTTGCCGATCTCGACATCCTCTTCATCGCATCTTATATCGAGAATCTTCCGGATTTCTTCTTCGGTGTAGGGCTGCGTCGATATAATAAGAAGGCGGTCTGAGAAATCTGGGGGGATCCCGTGCGGAGACCGATAGTTTGTGCCATGGATATTGTTGTGATTCCTCAGTTCGTTGCTATGACGAGGATAGGGGCCATCTCGTTTTCTAAAGCTCAGTTGAGGAATGAGAAGCACTCGATATCAAGCATGTGGACCTCATCGATGAAGAGGACACCGGGAATTATGTCGGCCTTGCCTTCCTCTCTCCCTTCGGCATCTTTGGTATCAATTTGTTCTCGAACTTTGGATCGGATCTCACCCGTGTCGGCTTGATATAAACAAATACTGCGTCGATGAAAAGATAGCTTGATCTTCCCTTGATATAAACAAAATTATTCCATGTAAAACGAAAAGCATTACCTTTACAGAATAAAACGAAAAAGCATTAAACAAATTTATTCCATGTAAAAACAGTGGATTATATGTTCAACTAAATATCAGAGTCCCCTTTACATAACAAAACGATTAACTCACCTTTCTCATGAAAGAATGTTACTAAGTTAGCAACTAAGCTAACTATCGATAAAACCATGAATGAAATGCATACACTAAGGCTTTAAAATGGAAACATGTAAATTTCTGTTGTTAGAAGGGTTATGCAACGTTTAGAAAAGTTGTCGTCAGAAATTCACAAACACACGCGCACACATGCACACTGCCTATATACACCAACACACTCACAAAGCACAATCAATTATTCAAAAACTTTAGGTGATTTGGGTGTTCGGTGAGCCATTAAAGCTCATACATACAAAGTGTTAATAACTTAATAAACGCTACCTGAAAAGTTCTACTAAACTTGTATGCCGGCATGACCTGTATTACCGTCTCTCCAAACCTAATCATGTTAGTCTTATGATGGGTTCAGTTCACATGGAAGACTTATGTCTTCACTTATTTGGCCAAGTGGCACTGCCCCTAGGTTGCATTGATGCAACTTCAAGAATACATGTGTTGGGATAAGTCAAATTATTAATTTTTCAAAATTATAACTAGTTCCTACCTTATCTCTCACTCCATTAACACATCTAACCTATGTTTCTAATCATGCTAGAATAATTAATTGTGTTTGTTTATCATCATGAATTTATTCCGTGTAAAACAAAAAGAACCATACATGTCAATTCTTGGTAACATATTTTCTCAATAGTGGATTATATGTTCAATCCAATATGGATCAGACTCCCCTTCACAGAACAAAACCATTAGCTCACCTTTTCCATGAAAGAATGCAACTAAAGTTAGCAACTAAGCTAACTATTGATAAAACCATGAATGAAATGCATATACTATTATGGAAGAAAACTCTCAGTCTACCCAAGGCATTTAAATGGGAATATTTGAATTTCAATGGTTAGAAGGGCTATGCAACATTTCCAGAAGTTGATGTCAAAAGTTGACACACAAACACATAAAAACATGCACCGCCTAAATACACCGACACACTCACGCAGTACAATCAAGTATTTAAAAACTTTAGGTAATTTGGGTGTTTAGCCAGCCATTAAAGCTCGAACATAGAAAATGTTAACCACTTAATAAATGAAAGTTTCTAGTGTCCTTACCTCTACTAGCATGGCCAATGCGGAATCGAAAAATAAATTTTTTACGGGAAGCACTAGAAACTAATTCCTAACGATCGATCTAAATACTAAACTAGAAAACAAGCATGGAAGCTTTAGGAATTACAACCTTTGATGTGTGTCCACCAAATCGTGGAAAACCCCTCAAACCTTTTCGTAGGCCGTCGGGAACAATCTTGAGAGACGACCGCCCTGGCCAAAGACGATCCATCCGAGAGAACTGATTTAAGCTCCAGCTTCACCTAGTGATGGAGCTTTGGATCTCCTTCAAATGCTGTCCTCCGTCGATCCTGCGATGGCTGTCTTGGACGGCTGTGATTTGGTTTTGGAGTTGTTGAGTATGGATCTCAATGGGTTGGTGTTGGACGCCGAGCAACCTGCAAAGAGGTCCCGGAGTGGGTGACCACCGTAAGACCCTCCGACGATCAAGTTAGAGCCGAGGAATAGGAGCATAGTAGCGGTGTATTGAGATAATTCGAGTTACCTGAGTCGTCTGAGAGAGGGGTTTATATAGGGGTCGCATGGAGCGAGCGGGCACGAGATCACCGTCGTCAGTTATGCCCCAGCGTTATTCTCGTCTTGAATGATAGGATGCACCCATTAATAGAGAGATGCGCTAGCGTGGGACGCGGATCATAGGGAGGTGGATATCTCATCTTGGCGATATACGCGGAACCGTTGCGGGGCGCATGGGATCTGCGCTCCTGGTTGATCGAGAAAGGCCGAGGAAGCTCAACATGTCGGGGGCTCGGAGACGAGCCGGGAGGCCGAGGAATCTCGGCACGTCAGGGGCTCAGACATGAGCCGGGAGGCTGAGATAGCTCAGAGACGAGCTGTTGGTAGTTTCCCCGGTGAAGGCGGAACGTATTCAGGGAGGTCTCTGGGAAGGTCGGACATGTTCCCCGAGACGAAGTCCCGAGGAATCCTCACAATGAAACTCGTTTATTCCACCTCCGTAACCTTCGGGACACGTCATTCGCTACGTATTGTAATCCGAGGAGACACCACTTGTGAGCATCATCATTAGCCCCTCACTCTCGTTCCGACCTATCCAAAGGTCGGGTCGAGAGTGGTCTGCTCGATCTTTCTTCTGCTCAATTTGGTGCCAAGGAATCGTAACGCGGATCGCCTGGGAACGGTATGGCGTTTGGCGGTCGCGTCGTTTCGATCTTTTAGGCCCACGTGTTGCCTCATCGCGCTTCTGAATCTTCGCGCGTATCTCCGATGGCGTCAGCGGATCAAATGAAATGATCGCGCTTTAAAAAGGGAGTGCCGTTTCAGTCGGTCGCTTGTTGGGATATGGTCCACGAGTCGGGCGTCGGTTGGCGAACGCGACAGGCTGTCGCTGTCACTTGCAACCGAAGGGATGTCCCTGTTCACTTCGTGTCGTGTTTTTTTTTTTATTTTTGGCTGCACGTGGTTTGTATACGGAGACTAATTTGTGTTGTCGTCCGTAGGGCGTGGATTAGTCCAAATCCGTATTTTCTTAGATTTGGATTTGGTTTGATTTAAGGATCGTTAATCTCGTTTGAGTTTAAGATCAACTTGAATGTTTGTTGAGAATATGTTAGTCTAATTTTATACTAAGATCTACTCAGCAGAATTTTTGGGATCATTCAGACCCAACAAAAGAGCATTTGGGCTCTATTGTTTTAGTTTAAGGACGTTACGGTCCATAGATCACCATTTTTGGTATGAGGGTTTAGTTTAAGGACGTTGCGGTCCACAGCTAGTTTAAGGACATTATGGTACATAGCTAGTTTAAGGACATTGCGGTCCATTGTGATATGCTCATGGGTTTGGGAATGCACCCAAGAGCTGTCGGCTGTCGGGACCCTCCATCTCTCTGAAGACGTTGAAGAATTACAATGACATGTATCAGAGGTATAGAGAAATGTACCCTTAAACCAAATTCCAGATTGAAGGGAAAGATCATCGTGGAATGAACACCATTTTAGACACTATCTGTTAGGAGATGATTAGTCATCTTTGGAACTAAGATCGATTTGGGAAGACCTGAGTATAGGATGGCTCGGTTGATTGATGATCAAAGGGTTTTGGCCTTGGGAGACTTGACTAATTTGGAATAAGGTTGTCCTTTCATAGTGTTAAACACTAATATCTGCTCGGCGCTCACGTGCTCCCACGTGAGGCTTTAAAGCAGTGTTAAACACTGAAATTTAGAGCGCTCACATATGGCACGTGGGGCGCCTGAGAATTGGGCACTGATTCTTTGGGTTTATTCCCTTTTTCTTTTATAAGCAGTGAGCACTATTGGGGGTCACGTGGGATCACGCGAGGCGCCCCAAAATGGAAGCTGTCTTTGGATTTATTCCCCTTTTTCTTTTGAAAGTGCTAAGCACTATTAGGGGTCACGTGGGATCACGTGAGGCACCCCAAAATGGGAGCTGTCTTTGGATTTATTCCCCTTTTCTTTTTGAAAGTGCTAAGCACTATTAGGGGGTCACGTGGGATCACGTGAGGCGCTCCAAAATAGGAAATGTCTTTGGATTTATTCCCCTTTTCCTTTTGAAAGTGCTAAGCACTATTAGGGGGTCACGTGGGATAACGCGAGACGCCCCAAAATGGGAACTGTCTTCGGATTTATTCCCCTTTTCTTTTTGAAAGTGCTAAGCACTATTAGGGGGTCACGTGGGATCACGTGAGGCACCCCAAAATGGGAACTGTTTTTGATTTATTCCCCTTTTCTTTTATAAGTGCTAAGCATTTGTTTTAAGGGGTCACGTGGGAACACGTGAGTCGATCTCAATTGTTTTTTTTATGCAGGGTTAAACCCTAGTTTTATCAGAGGAATTAAATTCCTATATCTTTTAAGAATTAAATTCTTCAAATTTAGTTCTTTCCTCTAAGTTTTGGGACTGCATGATAGAATCTCCCCGATGAGAATTAAATTCTCAACTTATGGGGAGATCTGTTTCTGCAGATCTCAACCAGAGGAAGAACCAAGTTCTTTTTTGGAAGAGTTAAACTCTTGTAATGGCGAAGAAAAATGATCTCTAGGTCTTTTTTCTTAGGGTTTCTTTTCTTAAAAGAGAACTCCTCCTCTTCTTCTTTTTTCCTCAAATTTTATGGGGAGGGGGGTCTCCTCCTTTTCTGAGTTAAAGTCTCGGGTCCTTTATATAGTAGAGGCAGGTTTGTTGATTTAGTTAAGGAAATCTCTCGTTGAGAGATCTTAATGGATTTGGGGATTTTATCCACAGTTGGATCTTTGATCCAAAAACTTCTGTTTTACAGAAGATATTTTTCTTATTTTTAATAAGATTGGGAAAATATTTTCCCATGCAGAGCTTATTCTGTAGCTTAGTAATTTTTAATCAACATTGGATTTTTAATCCAACGGTGCTCTATTTTACAGAGCGTAATCTTTCTTGTTTAGAAAGATTGGGGAAATATTTTCCCATACAGAGCCGATTCTGTAGCTTGGTGATTTTTAATCACCATTGGATTTTTAATACAACGGTGTTCTGTTTTACAGAGCGTAATCTTTCTTGTTTAGAAAGATATAAGGAAATATTTCCCAAATAGGGTTTTGATCTTTATTATTTAGAATTTAATTCTATCAGCTTGGAAGGTGATTAGGAACCCTCACGTGTAGCACATGACCCCATAGCATTAAACTGGTTTGCTTATATGCAGCAGTCCTAGAGAAAGGTATCATGTGTTGGCACGTGACCTGATATTCAGGAATGTCACGTGTGGCACGTGACCTCTACGAAATTAAGCCCAATCAAAGAGCATCACATGCTGACACGTGAGCTTCTCTGGCCTGTTATTTGTTTTAGGAAGACGCCTATATACTTTGTATATAGATGCTCACGTGTTTGCACGTGAGGCTCAATTTTAGCCTTAATTTTTAAGCGCAATGCCTATAATCTTTGCTCCAAGGCGCATCACGTGTGGGCACGTGATACTCCATTTAGGGAGTTTTTCCCATCGCTTTTTATTTATTATTTATTTTTTTATAGGGAACAAATGTCCCCTACTACTTTGCCCACGTAAGCATATACGTGGGTGAAGTAGTGCAGAGTTATGCATGGCCATAGAATTGAGGGCTTAGGGGACAAGTTTACGGTCCTTGTATCCTAAGAATTTTTGTCGAGACGAGTCGAGAAGTTCTCGCAAGAACGTTATTTTCCCTACGAGTCGAGACGAATCGAGAAGTTCTTGCAAGGACATTAGTTTCCTTACAAGTCGAGACGAATCGAGAAGTTATCGTAGGACATTATTTTCCCTATGAGTCGAGACGAATCGAGAAGCGATGGCTTAGGAAACAGGTTCAGATCTGTCGCCTAAAACTTTTCAATTTTATGAGCCGTGAGGGTCTCATAAAGACTTTTCTCACTACGAGTCGAGAGGATCCCGTAGGTGTATTTTCTCCTTAGGAGTCATGAGGACTCCTAAGTGCATTTTCTATTGAGAGTCGTAAGGATCTCACAAGAGAGTTTTCCCCCTTACAAGTCGAGAGGACTCGTAAGTGATTGTTTCCCTCCTTGTCGATATTTGACTTTAGAGAGTGTGGCCCTTGAATAGTATGCAATAGTCCATCTTGGACCGACTTGCAGGGCTTCAGTTCTTAGGAAACAGGTCCTTATCCCCGTTGCCTAAGGCTTTTCCCTACAAGTCGAGACGAGTCGAGAAGTTCTCACAGGAACATTATTTTCCCCACGAGTCGAGACGAATCGAGAAGTTCTCGCAAGGATGTCCTAACGTTACAGTTAACTCGTGCTAATAGAAGTCTGTTAGGGTCTGTGGTACTAGGGTCTCGTCGCACCGTCGCGTTGGTCGATGTATTCCTCAATACGCAATCTTGCTGTTCGAGTAGTCTCGCGACTGTCGTGTCTCTGATCCCTTCGGGGGCTAGAAAAGACGTCTTCTAGTAATCTTCCAGGTGATATTACCGTCGAAAGAGCAAGTGTTAGGGATATTCCATGTCGCTTTTTACTTAAGGTTAGGCTTAGTTTGGGAGCCCCGATGAGTCATGACCACTCCACGCTGGAGTGGGATGATCTCCGATAGTCTTTCAGGTCTCATTTGAGTTGCCGTCAAGATCCTGAAGCTAGGGATCTTCCATTGCTTCGTTTGTTGACATTGTGTCTGCAATATTGTGACGAATGTCGAGATTGTCTCTAGGTTGTCTGTGAACCGTAGAGATTTGGAACTAGGGGACTTTGTCATGGCTCCGTTTGTTGATGTCACGTCTGTTGGATATAGTGCCCTCAAAGTCAATTATTGGATCGCAGGCACGTGATTGCAATGATTGAGGGATGACCTATGCCGGTAGGACAGTCTTACTCAAGATGATAGTATGCTATCTGGTTTATCTTTATCATTGTGTACATGCTTTAGGTGATATTACAGATCACTATTACACATTGATAGAGCCCTTAGGATTTTTGCTTGACGGCCAGCAGTATGATGGCGATCATATACGTGGGAGCTGGGGTCTATAAGTGCATCCTTAAAAGGTCCATAGTTGAGGGAGTTTCGAGACAGGGCATCGATACTCCAGAGTAGACTAGTGTATACGGATCGAGACCCCAACGAGGGGCAGTGGCTGGTCTCACAAGCCATTGGTGTCAGTTGGTTCACCTAAGACGTATACAGGTGCTCATTGGGTTATGAGTACACCGGACAAGACTCGCCGGGAATATGCTAGTTGGTTTTATACCTGACGTCAGATAGCAGTTCCCTGGTGACATGTGTACAGGTTAGTTCATTGACCTGAGATCGTCATTTGTCTCGTGTGAATTCCCACTGTGCTTTGATTACTACCCTATCACGGCTCAAAGGAGTCGTGCAAACAGGTTTTAGTTGGGTACAGTCCCGAGCCACATGGAGGCAGTGAGCGGATCGGCAGGGGTTTCGTCTCTCCCGGTATTGAGGGTGAGATCGCGCTGTGTCTAGGAGAGCCATTACACGAAGTCCTTGGCCAAGGTAGGAGATTTACTGGTAGGTATTCCAGTAGTATCTCAGGGTTTTCTAGGCTACACTCCGACACGACTTGTACCACTTTTAGGGGTCTGACTTTTACCAACCCCCTAGGCCCGACATGCGATGCTCATAGACGAACGGACCGGACTGTACGGATATTGTCACTGACAGGCTCAGTAGGGTGTCAGGATGAGTTCGCTCATCGGTCTCCCTTTTGGTCAATACCTGGTAGCCCGTTACGTACGGCTAGTACCACTGACGTGCTAGTGGTTAAATCCACAGCCAGTGTATTGACGAGTCTTTAGAGTCCCCCACAGACAGTTTCTCAAGTTTCGGGTGAAACGTTGTAGATGCCGTATGGTATTATGGCAAGGTTCGATCATATACATGCAGTCATACACGGATCATGATCGGACGGATCATACTAGTGGGCTTTGGTTTAAGCCGGATCCTAGTATTAGATTTGTTGGATTACTTTAGTCTCATCGCATTCGCATTCAGTCGGAATGCGGATGCAGGTATGTATATACAGATGAGGGGTATCCTTGTGATCCATCACGAGTTTACTTTAGATGTTGCCGTATCTTTTTATTGTTGTAAACATTTGGATTAATGTTTACAAATGGAAATAATGAGCTTAAAGTCATGATTAGGAGCATTAATTGTGACACATGCACAAGTGATGACTCATGGTCTATTTCTTTGTGCATATGTCACATTATTGATTGATTTAAGTGTTGAAATGATAAGAGGAGAGAGAGAGGGCAGCCATAAGGTTGTGGTTTGCTCTTGTGTTTAGTTGATCTCACTCACACATTATCATTTTTCCAACACATAAGAAAAAAGAAAGAGCTCTTCTTCCTCTTTCTTCTTGAGCTCACTATCTCCATTAATGGCATCATCTTCAACCTCCATCCATCCACTCTCATGTGTTGAGAATCAATGGATGCTTAAGACAAAGTGATCACACACATTCTCTACATCACCTTGGACACGTCGGCTAGCAAACTTCGTGTCCGAGTTGTTTCGGACGAAGCGGGAGCCCGTAAAAGGATTCATTGATGTGGTGCCCTTTCCGATGAGGAGACCGGAGATCGGAGATGCCGCGAGGAGCTTGGGATGGTGGCTAAAGACCGAAGGACACGGATCGATCGGTATAGCCACTCTCACTTCTTGTCGATAGCTAGTTATAGGTTAATGGCTCGATCCGGGGTGAAAGTATACGATAGCGCCAGTTTCAAGTTTAAGAAAAAGTTTTCGTTTCCGCATTTTGGCCTTGGATTGACAGCCGGGGCGCTACTGTAGACTTACACGGTATCAAAGCCACGCCATTAACCTTTACTAGCTTGTTCTAATATGTTTAAAATATCGATCGATCAAAATTTCCGAAACCGCAATTTCAAAAGTGAAGTTTCTGTCGAATTTTTTTTGTGGTCTAAAAATTATTTTGGGTATGTCAGAAAATCAGGCAGGCTTTTCTAAGACCACTGTAGAAATTTGGAAGTGTGATTGCACAATAGCGCCGCGGAACCGCGGCGTTAGCCATGTTGTGGCCGCGGTTCCGCCGTGGTACTGTAGCTTCAGTGCACCAATTTTTCTACTGTGGTCTTTGACATGGAACCTGGGTTTCTGGAACCTTTTTTCTGGTTTGGGCCCAGATTTGTTACAGTACTGGATTTGTGCTTGGGGCCCACTTCGGGAAATTTTGTCGATCGAAAATTTTAAATAAGTTAGTTCGCAGTACTTACATTACTATCTGTGACCGTGAATGTCATTTGATCGGTAAATCTTGTCTAATTGCTATAACTCTTTTAGACAGATTTGCGAACGTGACATTCACGTTGATGTTCTGTGTTATGCTGTGATGTTGCGGATTTGTCGTGGTGGATAGCCTGGATGCAATGGTAGTACAGTTTGGTTTTATTTGTACATTTGATATTGCGGGGCGAGCGTCCGACATGTGGACAGCCGTCACTGCCTGTTTGTATATTATTCTTTTGGGGCACGACCGGGTTGAGGTCGATGTACCCGTTGTACATGTTTTATTTTCTGTATTAGGATTACCCTGCGGTGGGGTGCACGGATAGCCGGGTTCTAGAGGACAACGGGCCCGCATCTCATGGCTTTGAGACGGAGGGGGTTCACTCTAGAATTGGCGGGCTATTCGCCGCACTCGTACGGGGTATAGGTTGACCCAAGGAGGGGTGCTCAAGTTACCGGATTCCGTGAAGTGCTGGGTGGTCCATTCACTTTGTTAAAGGGGGCTGCCTCGCTTCAGCTTTTGGCGGGTAACTTGCCGCGCCCGTAGGGGTCTAGGATTTCATTGCACAGGCTATCCATAAGACCAGGGGAACGTCGGGTTTCACTTGCGGCTCAAACGAAACCCGGGGATCCCAGATTATCTGTATTGTTCTATGATGCTTATTACTCTCTGTGATGTTACATTTTATCACGCCATGAGCGAATATTATATATTGATATATATACTAGTAGATGTTGTATATGTTTTACACCCGCGCTAGTCCAGTCCCCGCTCTGTCGTTAGTTAAGTAACCTAACGGGTGATGACGGGACCCAGTGGCGAATGCGGATGGTATATACGTACATCATATTTTTGTTCTTTTGTGGTGTGATTAATTGATGGGACTGCATTGATTCGGATCAATGCAAGCTAAACAAACCTATTCTGATGTTGTTGGAACATTTTTCAAAAAGCTGTTATTGCAAGGACGTTTTCTTTTGTTTTGCACAGTGGTATTCGGTTATGAATATCCAGCACCTCAGTCGACGAGGCAAGGGCCGAGATCCCTTCACCGGGAGTGACCCCTTGGACAGAAGTTTGCGTCAGGGTAAGAACTTCACTATAGTCGATTACTTTTTGCTTTGTATCGCGGTATTCAGTTGGAATATTCTGCACCTCATTCTACGAGGAAAGAGCCGATATCCCTTCACCGGGAGTGACCTCTTTAGCAAAGGTTTCCGCCACTATATTTTTATAAAAAGCTATTCGGTTCCTTCAACGATATCAAGTTCATTACGTTAAAGGTTTTTCGCCAAAAACCATTCGTAACCCTCCGTCATTTCAGAAAGGTAGCACTTAGTATTCATGCTATGTATGTTGGCCTTCGTCAAGGCATAGTGTATGGTAGCTATTTGTTACTTTTCTGTTGCATAGATAGATGCGTTAGTTTGGGACAGTCATACTACTATTTTGGCCTTCGTCAAGGGTATGTACGGGTGGGTTCAAATTAACCTGGATAATGACGGGTAGAACTTGACATATGACTTATGATATGTTGGCCTTCGTCAAGGTTATAAGAGCATGGTGTAAAAATCACATCGGGAGTTTCTAAAGAAACTGAAACTTGCCAGATATGCGCATACCTTCTGGAGTATGATAACGTGAGTGGATTCCATCACGTTATCATGCGATGATAGTTGGATCCCGATTCCCACTGATGAGTTGGTTTACTCCTCGGGTGATCCCGACTAATTCTTCTTTCAGGTTTGTAAGAGAATTTGAGGATACAGTGGGAGGTTTCTTGATTAGATAAATTGATAACCATTCTGATCTAGGTTAGAGTGCACGCAGAGTGTTTCTTTTCTCTCTCTCTTTGGCAGCGACCATGACCCAACCCTAGACTATGACTCAGTGACCAAGTTAACCGAGCCTTCTTAAAACACTGGCTTTTGGATTGTCTGAGTTGCATACCTCATTGCCACTCCTACTTTTACCCTTTTCTCCAGAACATCCCGTATTACTACAAACATCCACTTCCATTGGATAAAACCATCGTATGGTTATATACGAACTCGAAGGAACTTGTTCCAGATTCGAGGATGGTTTCCGGTTCTGGAGAAAATGAATAAGACTATTCAGTTGTCTTTTCTTTTTACCTTCTCTCAGACTGCGAGTGCTCCTTGGATTAGGACGGTACACCTATTACGCTAATTAGATAGTCTTCATCCAAACCATAGGCAGGTGCCGAAAGGTAGGGAATGAAGAAAACCGATTAGCCTAAGTAAGGTGTACAGAAGGTAATAAGTAAAGACAAGTAAAGGGATTAGAAAGAGGACAAAGTAAATTGCGACTGCTATTCACGACCAAACCAAGTATTTCATCGCCACTCCTACTTCACCTTGGTATTTCTCCAGAACACCCCGTATCACTACGAAGATCCACAGTTATTGGATATTCCATCGTATGGTTATATACGAACTCGAAGGAACTTGTTCCAGTTCGGGGATGGATTCTGGTTCAGGAGAAATAGGAATAAGGTTTATTCAGTTGTCTTTTATCATCACCTTCTCTTGCGTTATGAGTGCTCCTAGGATTGGGGAGTACACCCATTATGCTTATTGGATAGTCTTCTTCCAAACCATAGGCTGATGCCAAACGGTAGGGAAGGAAGAAAACCATTTGGCCTAAAGGTGGTGTACGGAAGGTAATGACTAAGGACATATAAAGGGATTTGGAGAGATGGCAAAGAAATATACGGTTACAGTTGTGAATCTGATAATGGAAGAGGCATTACTAGGAATACCCGAATACCCCTTCGAAACATTTACATGTTTCAGTTTCACTGTGTATTGTTAAAAGAAAATTGATTTCCCAATTAGTCCTTGCTCCAGGGTATGTATTTACCAGGTTTGATTCTCACATCTGTATGGTTTTACAGATGATGAGTGGGAGTAAGTTATTTGGAATTGGGTGATCATCGTCATTATATTGGGATTCGTTGTAATTGGTGATATTTGAGGAAATCGCCTGGGTTGTTTGCCGGATGGCAAATATTTGGTTTTGAATATCCGTTGTTATGCACCAATTTCAAATTGATATATCTGTACGTTTATTTTTATAAAGTGAGATATAACTTTTTGAAATTATGTCCATGAAATTTACCTATATCAGTGGATGGTTAGGTAAGAAGCATTAAACAGCGGTGTAATTCTTCTTAACCATAAGTACAGTTTTCAACCTACGACACATAGGGAATGAGTTATTAGACTCAGGGGACTTATACAGAGTATTGTATGTTGTCCAGTGTCCATTAGGACAGAGGGGTTGGTACTCGTACTATATTCTGTTTACTTATGACTTCTCTAGTTCTTAGACATGTGTTTCATAGAAATACAAGATCCAAGTTTTGAGAAGTTATAGGTATATGAATAAAGTAGAGAACCAGGTATTGCAAGTATCAGGATTCTTCAAGGTGATCGAAGATTTAGATACTTGTGTATGGTATTCAGTTGATAGTAATGATTATGAGAACTTGCATCTCTTTCAGGTTACTCATAATTGGATGCACTCCTAAGTTGAGTAACGCTGATCGGCCTCCTTCCATTTAGTTGACATGCACTGGAGACAGCTGCGTGATTTGAATCTGGTTCCAATTAAATCAGTGCCTCTGTTTCTATATTGGATATAGAATAGTTCATATCTTAATAATGTTAAGGTACGGGGAGTTGTCCGGTTTATGCTTAAAACCAGACTCTGGATAACTCAAGGCGCGTTTCTGTAATGGCTGTTTGTGGGTTAGCCCGGGCTATGACGAGGGTTGACTTTCAACCATCTGGAAGATCAATAGTGATATTGTTCTAAACTCTCCACAGTTTTGATAAAAATGGATTTTTTCAGAAAACAGTAGTGGGAGTATGGTAGAACTTGAAGTGATTCCAGAACCGCAAATGATTACTGAAAATTTAATAGGACCTAAAGATTCAATCTGGTTTGACATTCCATTAGCCACTCCGCAGATATAGTGGGTATCCTCAGGCACCCGAGAGGTACTCCGGTAGCCTCAAGGACGGTGATAGGGAGGTTCTTGTTTACCCAGACTTGACACTACTGCTGTTCCAGACTGTGAGACCCGGCAGGAGGATGAGTATAGCGTCGTTCTAAACTAGCTTTAGAAGTGTACGTGTATATGACTCTGCCAGAGGGTTGTCGTAGTTAGTGGGAGCAGCGGAAGCATAGTAGACAAGTAGCTTATGTCTATGGAATGAAGCAGATATAGCGGAGAAAGATCATCTATTTTTGATGTGACAGTCATGGACTTTGACTTCATCAGAATAGGAGATGGATCTGTTAAGAAGGTAGTAGTTATGATGTCCTGGTATTTGGATGACATACACAGAGTAGGAAGTGAAATTCCTATACTACGATCAGTTATACTTTGGTTATCACACAGTGATTTCTCCACATAGGATATGAATATTATATCAGACATTCTGGTTACTAGATCTATGGTTTTAAATCTAGATTTGGGTAGTTTCCCAATATGGGTACTTAGACAACATTTTAAAGGTGTTTTAGAATGGACGACTCCTGACACGGTAGTATACCTGCAGGTGATGGAGTCACCCTCTCTAAAGGTGTCTTACAGACTAAAGGGGAGAGGGATGCGCATGATTGACATATCACTTGCTTAGGCAATTGAGTCAATCATGAGATGTCAAGTACCGCACCAGATGTTGTTTTTGCACTAGATGCAATAAGTTGATATTAATCCTATCCTGGAGAAACGTTCGGAAGCAGTTTTAGAACATAAGTGGATGTTCTAGGGATATGATAACAACAGCCTCTTTTAGGAGACGGTTATCATTCCAGGCTTCTAAGGTGACCTGGACGACAGAGTGACTGTCAGAGTTATAGTTTTCCCTCTGACGAGGGGCAGTAGTTTGGACAGGTGATCCAAGGGGACACTGAGGGAGGCATGACGCAGAATGCTGATTAAATTCAGTTGACGATACAGTCTAAGAAGTTTGGATTTGGAGTTCATTTATGAACTAGGTCTCATCAGATATCCAGACATATTCTAAGACAGGTATTGCTCATTTTGGGAGATGGTTTTCTCCGCGAACTTAAGATAAAGAGAGACATAGAAAGAAACATCAGGGCGGATCCACTCACTGAGGCTATTCCTCGAATGCAATAGTTTCGCAAATGGGCTTTGTGAGACTGATCAGTAGAGGAGTTGGGTGTTCGGTATCACACGGGCTGTGAGTATGCGACATCGCAATAATTAGCCTTGAGTGCAAGTGGGAGATTGTTGGATATAGTGCCCTCAAAGTCAATTATTGGATCGCATGCACGTGATTGCAATGATTGAGGGAGGACCTATGCCGGTAGGACAGTCTTACTCAAGATGATAATATACTATCTAGTTTATCTTTATCATCGTGTACATGCTTTAGGTGATATTATGGATCACTATTACACATTGATAGAGCCATTAGGATTTTTGCTTGACGGCCAGCAGTATGATGGCGATCATATACGTGGGAGCTGGGGTCTATAAGCGCATCCTTAAAAGGTCCCTAGTCGAGGGAGTTTCAAGGCTGGGCATCGATACTCCAGAGTAGACTAGTGTATACGGATCGAGACCCGACGAGGGGCGGTGGCTGGTTTCATAAGCCATTGGTATCAGTTGGTTCACCTAAGACATATATAGGTGCTCATTGGGTTATGAGTACACCGAACAAGACTCGCCGGGAACATGCTAGTTGGTTTTATACCTGACGTCAGATAGCAGTTCCCTGGTGACATGTGTACAGGTTAGTTCATCGACCTGAGATCGTCATTTGTCTTGTGTGAGTTCCTACTGTGCTTTGATTACTACCCTACCACGGCTCAAAGGAGTCATGCAAACAGGTTTTAGTTGGGTACAGTACCGAGCCATATGTAGGCAGTGAGCGGATCGGCAGGGGTTTCGTCTCTTCCGGTATTGGGGGTGAGATCGCGCTGTGTCTAGGAGTTCCATTACACGAAGTCCTTGGCCAAGGCAGGAGATTTACTGGTAGGTATTCTAGTAGTATCTCAGGGTGTTCTGGGATACACTCCGACACGACTTGTACCACTTTTGGTGGTCTGACTTTTACCAAGCCCCTAGGCCCGACATGCGATGCTCATAGACGAACGGACCGGACTGTACGGATATTGTCACTGACAGGCTCAGTAGGGTGTCAGGATGAGTTCGCTCATCGGTCTCCCTTTTGGTCAATACCTGGTAGCCCGTTATGTACGGCTAGTACCACTGACGTGCTAGTGGTTAAATCCACAGCCAGTGTATTGACGAGTCTTTAGAGTCCCCCACAGACAGTTTCTCAAGTTTCGGGCGAAACGTTGTAGAGGCCGTATGGTATTATGGCAGGGTTCGATCATATATGTGCAGTCATGCACGATCATGATCGGACGGATCATACTAGTGGGCTTTGGTTTAAGCCGGATCCTAGTATTAGATTTGTTGGATTACTTTAGTCTCATCGCATTCGCATTCAGTCGGAATGCGGATGCAGGTATGTATATACAGGTGAGGGGTATCCTTGTGATCCGTCACGAGTTTACTTTAGATGTTTCCATATCTTTTTATTGTTGTAAACATTTGGATTAATATTTACAAATGGAAATAATGAGCTCAAAGTCATGATTAGGAGCATTAATTGTGACACATGCACAAGTGATGACTCATGGTCTCTTTCTTTGTGCATATGTCACATTATTGATTGATTTAAGTGTTGAAATGATAAGAGGAGAGAGATAGGGCAGCCATAAGGTTGTGGTTTGCTCTTGTGTTTAGTTGATCTCACTCTCACATTATCATTTTTCCAACACATAAGAAAAAAGAAAGAGCTCTTCTTCCTCTTTCTTTTTGAGCTCACTATCTCCATTAATGGCATCATCTTCAACCTCCATCCATACACTCTCATGTGTTGAGAATCAATGGATGCTTGAGACAAAGTGATCACATACATTCTCTACATCACCTTGGACATGTTGGCTAGCAAACTTCGTGTCCGAGTTGCTTCAGATGAAGCGGGATCCTGTAAAAGGACTCATTGATGTGGTGCCCTTTTCGACGAGGAGACCGGAGATCGGAGATGCCACGAGGAGCTTGGGATGGTGGCCAAAGACCGAAGGACACGGATCGATCGGTATAGCCACTCTCACTTCTTGTCGATAGCTAGTTATAGGTTAATGGTTCAATCCGGGGTGAAAGTATACGATAGCGCCAGTTTCAAGTTTAAGAAATTTTTTTCGTTTCCGCATTTTGGTCTCGGATTGACGGCCGGGGCGCTACTGTAGACTTACAACGTCTGCATCCTGCTGGTGGGAAGGAAGAACGCTGTTGTTGATCTCTAGGCTGCGGATGCTGCTATCAAGACATAGAACTAGGGACTTTGCCATGGCTCCGAGGCAGTCTCTACGGCGTCTGTGAACCGTCGAGATTTGGAACTAGGGGACTTTGCCGTGGCTCCGAGTTAGTCTCTAGGCTGTCTGTAAACCGTCGAGATTTGGAACTAGAGGATTTTGCTATGGCTCCGAGGTAGTCTCTAGGTTGTCGGTGAACCGTCGAGATTTGGAATTAGGGGACTTTGTCATGGCTCCGTTTTGTTGACGTTGCGTCTGCATCCTGTTGGAGTGAGAAGAAACGCTGTTGTTGATCTCTAGGCTGTAGATGCTGCCGTCGAGACCTGGCTCTCCTTCTGATAGAGCTTGATGGGAAAATGTGGTTCCCTTTCCGTTTGTGCTTATGGATTGTATACAGGGGTCAATATGATCTCACCTGCAGGGCAAAAGTTTCATTTTATTTTTTATTTCTTTCCGTGATGCTCTACCATTTCAACTTTTACATCGCGAAAGTCGCGATTGCCCAATCATTTCGGCTATTTCTCGCGGTGCCCAATCATTTCGGCTGTTTTTTCTTTTTACTCGCTGCTTTTTTATTGCGAGTTGCCCAAACATTTCGGCTATTTTTATATGCATATATTTTACTCGCTGATTTTTGTTGCAAGTTGCTCCATCATTTCGGCTATTTTATTTGCATTTTTGGCTCGCTGATTTTTATTGCGAGTTTGGAACTTGAGATCTGAAACCAATCTTAGTATCAGCATTGCTGCGACTGGAATATGGCCAGGAGCGAATCTTCATTTGCTTTGAAAGGACTTGGAATTTGATATTAATTTAGGCATCAGCATCACTGCCACTGGAATGTTGCCAGGAGCGAGTCATCATTTGCCTTTGTCGATTTGAACAAAGGTGGCTTAGCAAACAGGGTTAGGATCTTGCCGACTAAGGCTTTTGACTTCATGAGCCGTAAGGGTCTCAAAAAGGTATTTCTTTCTACAAGTCGTGAGGATCTCGTTAGTGTGTTTTCTCCTTAGGAATAGTGAGGATTCTTAAGTGTGCGTTCTCTTATAAGGTAAAGACCTTACAAGAGTGTTTTCTCCTTATAAGTCGAGAGGACTTACAAGTGTCGTTCACCACATGAGGACATTCCTCATCTTTGGTGGGACTTGGTGGGGGAAACGTTTATTTATGCCCGTGGATTGTATACAAGGGTCAATATTGAACAGCTTGTAGGAAAACTTGAGGAGTGTGATGGCTTAAGAACAGGTTCAGATCCCTGTATCTTAAGGCTTTTGAATCCTATGAGCCGTGAGGGTCTCACAGGGGAATTCTCTTCACGAGTCATGGGGATCTCGTAAGTGTAATTTCTCCTTAGGAATCGTGGGGATCCCTTAGTGTGTTGCTCCCTTGTGAGTCGCAAGGATCTCACGCAGGTGTTTTCTTCTCACAAGGTCGAGAGGACCTTGCAGGTGTTTTTTTTATTTTAATGAGATCGCGCCCTCTTGGTTTTCACAAACTCGTCGGTATCCCTGCTATTTTTACTCACGGAGCCCTTTCGGGTTTTCATCCATGCCCATTTTTCTTTTGAATGTACCGTTTTTTTAACAACGAGATTGCGCTCTTCGGGTTTTCACAAGCTCGCCGGTAGCCCTGCTGTTTTTACTCACAGCGCCCTTTCGGGTTTTCATCCGTGCCCATTTGCTTGTGGACGTACCTTTTTTTGGTCATGGTGGTACTTCGCCACCAGGGTAGCTGTGTAGGCAACGGGATTTGAGTTGCATTCTTTGCCGCTGGGACCTGTGGACTTGAATTCCACTATCGCCGTGTTTGAGGCGACGTATTTAGTTTAAGGACATCACGGTCCATTGTTAGTTTAGGGACATCCCTTGTCTAATGTTAGATTAGGGACGTCTCGGTCCACAGCTAGTTTAAAGACGTTGCGGCCCGTTGGGATTTTGAGGCGAGGTTTCGCCGGATACTACTTATAGAGTTTGGATTCTGGAAGACAGCGAGCGGACACGAGCATCATCATCCATCACTAACCTGAGCCATGACTTGTCAAGCGTAGTATTTCTTAAGGAACCGACCGTTTATTGGCCGGCAGGATCTTTCGCCATGCATATCCATGAGAAAGTAGGCCCCACCTTAGTAGACCTTGTCTATGATATACGGACCTTCATAGTTTGGCTCGAATTTCCCCTATTTGGCACGATTAGGAATTATAGATCTTTTTACGACTAACACGAGTTCGCCTTGGCGGAACGCTCTCGTCCTAGTCAGTCTTTCGTATGAGCGCGTCATCCTTACTTTGTAAGTTTCTAGGTTTTGCTGCGCCATGAGACGAGTTTCATCGAGGGCATCAAGCTCTTCAACCCGAAGGTGGGCATTTTCTTCATCCGTCAGCTCATGTCGGACTGCCACTCGTAAAGAGGGTAGTTCTATCTCCAAAGGGAGAACTGCTTCCGTTCCGAATACCAACGCGAATGGCGTTGTATTCGTGGCTATCTTGAATGTGGTCCGATAAGCCCAGAGAGCTTCATGCAATCTCTCGTGCCAATCCTTTCTATTTCTAGACACCGTCTTCTTTATGATCTTCATCAAGGTCTTGTTGAAAGCCTCAGTTAGACCGTTATCTCGGGGATAATAGACCGAAGGGTATCTCCAATCTATATGATACTGCTGCGCGACGCGGCTGATCTTATGGCTTCTGTAGGCCGGCTTATTAACCAAGATGATCCGTCGCAGAGTGCCGAACCGATAGATGACATGTGTCCTGAAGAAATGGATGATGTTCTTGTCACGACCCGAAATATTAGCTCTTGACCAGCACTTAAATCACGCAACGTCTAAAGGTGTAACGTAATCCAAGTAAGCTGAACCCCAGAAATCTTAACCTTTTTAAGAAAATAAAAGAGGTGAAGTTTTGAATAAAGGTATAATGAAATCAAGTTTTCTTAATGCGTAGAAAAGGAACATGAAAATGCAAGTGAAATTTACTAGTTTGAAAACATGTTTTCGTCTTTTAAAAATTTGGACAGCACCTCCCTTATATATTTTGATCCAAAACCATAAATACATAATAGTGATAAAGGCATCCCCAAGCGGGAGCCAGCTCTTCGCCAATCGGCGGATCCACAACCATGCAAAGCATAAATATAAATATACGACGCCCAACGGCGAAGTTCACGACAAAAGATAAAGAAATAAGCAAGACAACAAAACCACAAGTAGCGGAAATACCCTCGCTCTAAGTCTCGCAACCACAAATCTCACTAAGTCTCATTACTTATACAAATACTAGTTTGATTGATGGAGTTGACTAGATACAATATGAATAATAAAAACAAGAGGGGTACGATCCAATATGTACCACCTACCAAAGCAATCACCCGAATGCAACTGTGTGCCAACGATACCGCTACTGATCCAAGCGGTCAACCTGCAAGAACTGTGGCACAACGGGGGTCAGTTTCCAACTCGTGAGTAGAAAAACATCAACAAGTAGAAATCGAATAACATAACGATTTCCTAGGTCAACTATATTATAAAGGTAATACTATGATATCTAGGGTGACCGTAACTGTATATGTACCAACAACAGAAAATAAACGCCTATCAGCATATGGATAACATCCAACAATATAATCAATGCATGTATGCATGTGGATCTCGTCCAACCATATAATCAATGTATGTATGCATGTGGATCCCGTCCAACCATATAATCAATGTATGTATGCATGTAGATCTCGTCCACGTGTCAACCACTGACACAACAATATCATACATGTAAATATCATAAAAGCATATACATGAAGGTATGAGGTTATAAATCAACATGTGTCCCTCGCGACACATCAAAATCATGGAACCTGAGTGTCTAGCATCGACACTCGAAACTGTAGGGTTCCTAGGCACACTATAGAGGTCTCACAAGGCATCAACCATGCCAATTTAAAATTTTATGGGTGCCGAGAAACCCTAATACGGATCGTAGACTAGATGTTTAGGCGAAATACGAAACTAGTTAACACTTTAACTAAAGGAGAGAGACTACAACCTTTGTAGATCCGGTTCTCCACTTCCTTAGCTCCACGTAGTCGTCCCCTCGCTGTCCATCTCGAATCTCGGACTCTCGCATCGGCTTCATCGGAGAAATGAGCGGAATAGGTCGTCGGCTTCGTGCCGAAGATGATCTACGTCGAGGTTGCACAAGTTCAAGCTCCAACTTCACCAAGTTGTGAAACTTGTGAAGAAAACACCCAAAACAACTTGGCAAGAGGTAGAGGGTGAAGAAATAGGAGGTGGGTTTACTTTAGAATTTGATTTCTCACTTTAGAACTCAATTTGCCATTGATGGCATCAAGGTTTCTTTCTTGAAGAAGAAGATCAAGAAGAAGAAAGAATATGATAAGTTATTTTAAAAAGAAAAGAAAAACTAAACTTATCATAATGTGAACCATAGTTAAGTGTAGAGAATTGACTAAGGTTAGAAGAATGGTTAGGGTTTAGTGTGAAGACAAAATGGTCACAAAGTCAAAGCTTCATGAAGCTTCAACAATGTTCAAGAATGAAAGCAACCATTTTGTATTCTTATCCCATTCTTTTTCCAAAAATGAATAAATAAAAGAATGGATAAATAAAAACCCTAATCACTTTCTTAACCTAGGTTTAATTCTATACACTTAACCAAATGAGCAAGCATCATCTAACATGATACAAACATGTGCACAAAAGTATATCACATATACAATTTGCACATCAAGTGAGAAAATCCATTTAAAGTGAACCAATACTAGTTAATGCAAAGTAATATATCAAATATATAATTATACATTAAATCATTAAATCAACACTTGATTTAACGATCCGGTCATATCACATATAACCGACTAGTATCCAATGTATCGGCTTGTCGAATCAATCCTTGATTCGATATCTAGGTTATATCGAATACAACCAATCGATACATCCATCGCGAGAATGGAATACGGTATCACATACATGCATTATTCTCGGTCCTGCACATATCTCATATGCGCTCCTATTTCGTTTCGCTTGAGCCAGGAAACCTCTGTGTAAGACTCTAAAGACTCGTCAATACGCCGGTAGCAGATGATGATCATATCAAGCACCCACAAGCCGCAAGCGGTCTGCTAAACGTAACGGCCATCCGGGTATTGAGCGATCAGAAGATCGACGAGCTAGCCCGCTCACACTCCTGTGAATCCAACCAGTAACACTTACCGTACAGTCCGGTCTGTTCGTCTGATATGTCGCATATCAAGTCTAGGGGTGGTATACGTCAGACCCCAATAACCGATAAGTCGTGCCGATGTGAGGCTCATAACGGGTCGAGAAACTACTGGTAACACTTACCAGCAAATCTCTGATCAGCCCTGGCCAGGGACTTCCCTGTTACGGCCAATCGAGCACAGCGCAACATCAACTCCCAATACCGGGAGAGACGAAACCCCTCCTATCGCTCATTGCCTCCATGTGACTCGGGACTGTACCCAAAGACCATCGTTTTGCACGCCCTCATGGACGTGGTAAGGTGGAGATCAAAGCACAGTGGGAATCACACAAGACTCTATGACGATCTCGGGTCTACAGACTAACCTGTACAAGTGTCACCTGAGAACTGCCATCTGACGTGAGGTATAATACCATCTGGGAGTTCTCGGCGAGTCCGTCCAGTGTACCCAGTCTCCACTGAGCACCCGTATACCATCTCTGATGTCAAACACCAATGGATATGGGATCATCCATCGCCCATCTCATGGGTCGAGAAGCGTATACGCTAGTCTACTCTGGTATATCGATGCCCCGTCTCGATACACCCACGACTAGGGACCTTGAAGGATGTACTTATGGACTACCATGTCCCCACTAGTATGATCTGCATCATAGTCCAGGTAGTCAAGTACACATCCTAAGGGCTTTACCAACATGTAACCATAAGACAGTTTAAAGAGACAAGTGTACATGTTAAGATAAAGAGTAACCAGATAGCATACTATCATATCGAGCAAGAAAGTCATCTCTATATATATGTCCAAGCATCCAATATAATATACATCATCTGTACAATACTGGCCTCTAGGGCATACATACAACTAACAATCTCCCACTTGCACTAGGGCCAGCTGCTGTAGTATCGCATACCGAGCATCCCGAAGAGTCTCTCAAACTGTATCTGGGGAATGGCCTTCGTGAGTGGATCCGCCGTGTTGTTCTTCGTGTCAACCCTCCTGACCTCGATCTCTCGGCGATCAACTATCTCCCGGATCAGGTGATACCGCCTCAGAATATGCCTGGATCGCTGATGGGACCTGGGTTCCTTGGCCAAAGCCACCGCTCCATTGTTATCGCAATACAAAGGTATTGGATGCTCAATGGATGGAACCACTCCAAGTTCAGTAATGAACTTCTTGATCCAGATAGCCTCTTTGGCAGCATCGTTGGCAGCGATGTATTCAGCCTCCATCGTCAAGTCTGCCACGGTTTCCTGCTTGGAACTCTTCCAGCTAACCGCCCCTCCGTAAAGGGTAAAGACAAATCCCGACTGTGACTTAGAGTCGTCCTTATCACTCTGGAAGCTCGAATCGGTAAAGGACTCCACTTGGAGTTCTCCGTTACCATACACCAAGAGCATCTCTTTAGTTCTTCGCAAGTACTTGAGAATGCTCTTCACAGCTGTCCAGTGATTCTCTCCAGGATCAGCTTGATACCTGCTCACTACACTTAGTGAGTATGCTACATCGGGTCTGGTACATAGCATCGCATACATGATAGAGCCTACAGCCGAAGCATAGGGTATCCCTTGCATGCGAGCTCTCTCCAAATCAGTCTTGGGAGACATCTCTTTGGAGAGAGTGACTCCAGAGATCGTGGGCAAGTTCCCACGCTTGGAATCTTCCATACTAAACCTTTTTAGTATGGTGTCGATGTACCTGGATTGGGACAATCCCAATATCCGTTTGGATCTATCTCTATAGATCCTAATTCCCAATATGCAGGAGGCATCACCAAGATCTTTCATTGAGAATCTTTGTGATAAGAAGAGCTTGACCGCTTGCAGCATAGGAATATCATTTCCTATCAAGAGTATGTCGTCCACGTACAATACGAGGAAGACAACCTTACTCTCTGCCACCTTCTTGTAGATACAAGGTTCATCTGGATTTTTGACGAAATCAAACTCTTTGATAACGACGTCAAAGCAGATGTTCCAACTCCGCGATGCTTGCTTTAATCCATAAATGGATTTAAGCAGCTTGCACACCTTCCCGCTGCTCCCACTGTCTACGAAGCCCTCTGGCTGAGTCATGTACACGCACTCTTCTAAATCACCATTTAGAAAGGCGGTCTTAACATCCATTTGCCAGATTTCGTAATCATGATGTGCATCGATGGCAAGCATGATCTGGATGGATTTAAGCATAGCCACTGGAGAAAAGGTCTCGTCATAGTCTACACCTGGTCTTTGACGAAAACCCTTTGCTACAAGTCTAGCTTTGAAAGTCTCCACTTTCCCATCTACACCAAGTTTCTTCTTGAAGATCCACTTGCTCCCAATGGGTTTTACCCCTTCAGGAGCAACGTCCAAAGTCCATACTTTGTTGGTGTACATGGATTCCATCTCGGACCGCATAGCATCCAGCCATTTCACTGAGTCCCTACTCGTGATGGCCTGCTCGAAGCTAGTTGGGTCATCATCATCCATGATGCAATCCTCGCTCCCACCATCCATGAGAAAACCGTAGTATCTCTCAGGTGGGCGAGGAACCCTACTAGATCGGCGGAGAGGCTGAGGTTCATCGGGAGCTACTGAATCCTCTGGTTCAACCAAATCTTCTGTTGTAGTCTGTATTGCTGGAACCTCTTCCAGTTCTACCTCCTTGCCACTAATCTCCTTTTCAAGAAATTCCTTTTCTAAAAAGGTGGCATGTCGAGAAACAAACACCTTTTGTTCCTCGGTGTGGTAGAAGATATACCCGTGCGAATGTTTGGGATATCCAATAAACTTACACAGAATGGACCTTGCCGCGAGTTTGTCCGGATTTTGCGTTTTTACATAGGCCGGACAACCCCATATCTTAACATAATTAAGACATGGTCTCTTTCCTTTCCATATCTCATATGGAGTGGTCGGCACGGTTTTGGTGGGAACCATATTCAATAGGTCTGCAGCTGTTTCCAGTGCATATCCCCAGAAGGAAATAGGTAACTCAGCTGTGCTCATCATAGAGCGCACCATATCTAATAGGGTGCGGTTCCTCTGTTCTGATACACCGTTGTGCTGTGGTGTATATGGAGGAGTCAGCTGAGAGAGAATCCCATTCTCTTTTAGGAAGTCCAGGAATTCATTGCTCAAGTATTCACCTCCTCGATCAGATCGTAGGATTTTAATACTTTTTCCGGTTTGGTTCTCAACTTCTTGTTTATATTCCCTAAATTTCTCAAAAGCTTCTGATTTGTGTTTCATCAGGAACACATGCCCGAACCTAGAGAGATCGTCAGTGAATGTAATGAAGTATAAAGAACCACTCCTGGCATGTGTAGACATGGGACCGCATACATCACTATGTATCAGCCCCAAGAGTTCGGTAACTCTTTCTCCGTGTCCCGTAAACGGAGTTTTGGTCATCTTGCCTTTGAGACATGACTGGCAAGTGTCATAAGATGAAAATTCAAACGGATTTAAATATCCATCTTTATGCAACTTAGCTAGTCGTGTCGCATTGATGTGACCCAGTCTACAATACCACAAGAAGGATTCGTTCAGTTCTGAACTCTTCCTCTTGTGTGTGTTTGTTATGCTCAGAACTGTTGATTGATTTAGAACATAAATGCCATTGCACAACGTGCCTGATCCAACCAACTTTTGGTTACGGAAAATGTTCATAACATTGTCCTGTAATACAAAATTATATCCCTCTTTACTCAACAAAGAAACCGATATAATGTTGCATATCAGGTTCGGCATGTAATAGCATTCGTTCAGAACCAATGTATTACCAGTTGGTAATACAAGGTGATATTCCCCGACAGTCTTAGCTGCAACAATTGCACCATTTCCAACTCTAATGTCTTTATCACCTTCTCCAAGTTCTTTACCTTTCCTTAGCCCATGTAACTGATTACATATATGGGATCCTGACCCGGTATCTAATACCCAGGACGTAGAGCAAATGGAGAAACAGTTCTCTGTAACGAACACACCCGAAGAAAATGCATCAACATGTACTTTCTTCATTCGGGTGGCATGGGAATCCTGGTATTCCCCTATATCCTGTTCATTCCTATAACTCTTATAAGAAAGAACGGAACCAACGTTCCCCAGCACAGTATAACATGCGGGTTCGGTCAATACATCCATATTATTATCTTTATTAGGGCATGAAATGGTCTCTACCTGGAGAGAGAGAGAAGAAAACACTTTAGCGCATGCTCGTGCAAGATCAGATTGGTTATTATCTTATCTAATCAGGATGGCTCCCACTGCTTTTTATCAAATCTTCCTTCAAACCCTAAAAGGAAAGACTAGCCGGGATTAATTACACACTACAAGTTCGCCAATCTTTCAGCCAGGCCAGTGTCAGTACTTTGAGGGAGGTCCCCCGTGCTTTCGCACGAACCTAATTAATGTAAACCTCGTTTTCCCAGAGGCGTAACCTCGTTGACACCTTTCTAGACACCTACTTGATCAGCTAATTGCAATGTGCAAAACTCTCCCAGGAGTAACTCTTACTCGCAGTGGGTATCGGGATCCAACTATCTCATAGAAGGTATGCAATCTCATTGCAAATTTCAACACTTGAAATTCCCGATAATATTTTGCCCCTAGCGTCCTATGACCTTGACGCAGGCCAACAAACCATAGTGCGCTAGTCAAGTTCAACCCGTCATTTCCTGATTGAATTAAACCCACCCGTACGACCCTTGACGCAGGCCAACAAAGTCGCATGACTACCCTAATCCAATCTGCATCATATGCATAAGCAGATAAATACTAGTTAGCTACCGCACACTACGCCTTGACGCAGGCCAACAAACGTAGCACGAATACTAACTACTACTCATCTGAAATGACGGAGGGCTACGACAGGTTTTTCTGAAAACCTATTGCGTAATGAACTTGATATCGTTGTAGAATCAAAATGAAGTTTTGAAATGGAGTGATTTTGAGGCTTTTCTAGTTTTGCTAAAGGAGTCACTCCCGGTGAAGGGATCTCGGTCCTTTCCTCGTCGAATGAGGTGCGGGATATATCATATATATCACTGTGCAAAGCAAAAACTCTTAAAAGCAATCAATAACCAAACCGAGTGTGTAGCATCTGCCAGTTATTGCTAAAGGAGTCACTCCCGGTGAAGGGATCTCGGTCCTTTCCTCATCGAATAAGGTGCATGATATATTACATATACCGCTGTGCAAAGCAAGAACTGTAGCTACCTGTTTTATTTAAAATTTGATTCTACAACATCTTAGGTTTCTTTTCTTTCATTAATCTTATTAATGAAGTCCCATCATTTAAGTACCTAAACATCACAGATAGATATGACGTACACTTATGCCATCCGCATTTGCCTCGATGTCCCCTCATGCACCGTTAGGTTAGGTAACTAACGATAGAGCAGGGCAGGGCTAGTGCGGGTGCAAAACATAAGTAACGTCTATATAATATATCATATATACTATATACTGTATCTATCACAGAACATCACATGATCACATCACAGATATCGCAGCAGAAGAAACATATGAAACATTGGATATACTAGGACGTCCGTGTTTTCAATACGAGCCAGTATAAAACACGGATTCCACGGTCGTGATGAATAGCCAATCCCACACCCCTAGACCCCTACGAGAGCGGCAAGCAACCCTGCCAATTCTGGGGTTAGGAGACCCGGACTCGACTCCTCGAGTTGGTCTCCCACTGGACCCCAGAACCCGGTTACTTGTGCTCCCCTCCTTGGGTCTATCCTAATGCGGAAAAGTAAATAATATACAAAAGGTGACAACTTCCGCAACCTGGAAGTGCCCCAAATAAAAGAATATTACATACAAGTTTTTACATGAATGAAAATGAAAAACACTCATCTCACATAAAAACCCCCGGCTATTCAAACACGACAATCCAATATAACATATCCAGTAACACATAACATCACATGTCATCAACGTAAGTAAATACGCGCATCCCAATTGTCGTTGACATATAGCAACGAAACCGGCGATATCACATATTACACTTACGGTCACAAAAAAGAAAGTGTAAAACTACAATAGTTGGAATCCGCAACCTCTTTAGACATCACATGCCTAATCAAATGAAATACTTAGATATCACATGCCTAACAGTTATAAACCCCGCATTTTAGTCTCATTATCGAAAACTCTTTTCAATATCAAGTGAAACTAAACCGCTAGATTTATAACATTCATTCAGTTATCTCATAACTGTTTGTGAATTCCAATTATTGTATCACATTCCAGATAAACAGAAAATGTTAAACTTTTCGATCGAACAGTCGAATACCCAAGTTTTCCCAATACAGCTCAACACATGGAATAGGTCTAACAACATTCAGTTCGTGCCTCAGTACCAACGGTCCAGCCGTAGAAGGGTCAAGCCAACGCCTCACATGTGGCACGCCGTACTGCCCCAAACCCGAAGGTTCAAAGGGCAGTTCAAGACGGTCACATAATCGAGTTAAGGTTTGTTTTCTTCTAGAGGGTCCATCGCGTTACTTGCACTACTTAGAACGTCGTTAAACTACGGAAAAATCCAACACTTGGAAATTTCCCGACAGGGGAAAAGTTGGGTATTTATATCCGGTCGAACTTTTTAACATATTCTAAAGTCATCCGGAAAAACACAAAGACGAAATTTGATAATCCGGTCGAAACATCAAAGCTCCAAAACACCCCAGAAAATTAAACTCTGGAATAAATATTAAAAATACCCATAAAACTCAGCTTCTGAAATAATTAATTACTGCGCAAAGTAGGAGCGCTGACGTCATCATCCTGCCGCGGAACCGCCGCCTAAGGAGGCTTATGCCGCGGTTCCGCCGCAGGTTGCACTGTTCATGACTTGAATTTTGTGCCGTAATTCTTAGAATTTCTTGCTGAGTTTTCTGCATATTTTTAATTTGGAAAAAACCCAGTTTTTAAAAAATGTACAGAGAGCCGTTTTCGGGTTAGGGTTTTGGTTCGATCGGACTTCAAACGTCGTCTGGACTTCGCCTAAGGCTCTAGCTAGGCTCTGATACCACTGTAGGGTTCCTAGGCACACTATAGAGGTCTCACAAGGCATCAACCATGCCAATTTAAAATTTTATGGGTGCCGAGAAACCCTAATACGGATCGTAGACTAGATGTTTAGGCGAAATACGAAACTAGTTAACACTTTAACTAAAGGAGAGAGACTACAACCTTTGTAGATCCGGTTCTCCACTTCCTTAGCTCCACGTAGTCGTCCCCTCGCTGTCCATCTCGAATCTCGGACTCTCGCATCGGCTTCATCGGAGAAATGAGCGGAATAGGTCGTCGGCTTCGTGCCGAAGATGATCTACGTCGAGGTTGCACAAGTTCAAGCTCCAACTTCACCAAGTTGTGAAACTTGTGAAGAAAACACCCAAAACAACTTGGCAAGAGGTAGAGGGTGAAGAAATAGGAGGTGGGTTTACTTTAGAATTTGATTTCTCACTTTAGAACTCAATTTGCCATTGATGGCATCAAGGTTTCTTTCTTGAAGAAGAAGATCAAGAAGAAGAAAGAATATGATAAGTTATTTTAAAAAGAAAAGAAAAACTAAACTTATCATAATGTGAACCATGTTAAGTGTAGAGAATTGACTAAGGTTAGAAGAATGGTTAGGGTTTAGTGTGAAGACAAAATGGTCACAAAGTCAAAGCTTCATGAAGCTTCAACAATGTTCAAGAATGAAAGCAACCATTTTGTATTCTTATCCCATTCTTTTTCCAAAAATGAATAAATAAAAGAATGGATAAATAAAAACCCTAATCACTTTCTTAACCTAGGTTTAATTCTATACACTTAACCAAATGAGCAAGCATCATCTAACATGATACAAACATGTGCACAAAAGTATATCACATATACAATTTGCACATCAAGTGAGAAAATCCATTTAAAGTGAACCAATACTAGTTAATGCAAAGTAATATATCAAATATATAATTATATATTAAATCATTAAATCAACACTTGATTTAACGATCCGGTCATATCACATATAACCGACTAGTATCCAATGTATCGGCTTGTCGAATCAATCCTTGATTCGATATCTAGGTTATATCGAATACAACCAATCGATACATCCATCGCGAGAATGGAATACGGTATCACATACACGCATTATTCTCGGTCCTGCACATATCTCATATGCGCTCCTATTTCGTTTCGCTTGAGCCAGGAAACCTCTGTGTAGGACTCTAAAGACTCGTCAATACGCCGGTAGCAGATGATGATCATATCAAGCACCCACAAGCCGCAAGCGGTCTGCTAAACGTAACGGCCATCCGGGTATTGAGCGATCAGAAGATCGACGAGCTAGCCCGCTCACACTCCTGTGAATCCAACCAGTAACACTTACCGTACAGTCCGGTCTGTTCGTCTGATATGTCGCATATCAAGTCTAGGGGTGGTATACGTCAGACCCCAATAACCGATAAGTCGTGCCGATGTGAGGCTCATAACGGGTCGAGAAACTACTGGTAACACTTACCAGCAAATCTCTGATCAGCCCTGGCCAGGGACTTCCCTGTTACGGCCAATCGAGCACAGCGCAACATCAACTCCCAATACCGGGAGAGACGAAACCCCTCCTATCGCTCATTGCCTCCATGTGACTCGGGACTGTACCCAAAGACCACCGTTTTGCACGCCCTCTTGGACGTGGTAAGGTGGAGATCAAAGCACAGTGGGAATCACACAAGACTCTATGACGATCTCGGGTCTACAGACTAACCTGTACAAGTGTCACCTGAGAACTGCCATCTGACGTGAGGTATAATACCATCTGGGAGTTCTCGGCGAGTCCGTCCAGTGTACCCAGTCTCCACTGAGCACCCGTATACCATCTCTGATGTCAAACACCAATGGATATGGGATCATCCATCGCCCATCTCATGGGTCGAGAAGCGTATACGCTAGTCTACTCTGGTATATCGATGCCCCGTCTCGATACACCCACAACTAGGGACCTTGAAGGATGTACTTATGGACTACCATGTCCCCACTAGTATGATCTGCATCATAGTCCAGGTAGTCAAGTACACATCCTAAGGGCTTTACCAACATGTAACCATAAGACAGTTTAAAGAGACAAGTATACATGTTAAGATAAAGAGTAACCTGATAGCATACTATCATATCGAGCAAGAAAGTCATCTCTATATATATGTCCAAGCATCCAATATAATATACATCATCTGTACAATACTGGCCTCTAGGGCATACATACAACTAACAGAAACATCATGAAACCCGTGTCCAGCATCGACACGTAAATCCTTATATCTCGGGCTCCATCAGTCCGGATCGGCCCTCGAGCTCCGTCAGTCCGGATCGGCCCATCTCATCTCTCGACTCCGGTCGGTATCCTCTGGATATCCGCCGAGCCCAAATTCTATCACCGGTAGGTAGTAGTCCCTCTGCCAGGCTCACCGTCTACTGCACAGCAATCCGTTCTCGCCCCGGGTACCATACCGGGTCCATCATGTACCCGCAATCGGCCCCATCCAGCTCCTTGAATTGGGTATCACTGTCACATGTCTCAGAACCGAAAAAACGCATGGTGGACACACTGAAATATCATATCAAGAGAAACTGGGTTTTTAAAACAATACATACTTTCTTTTTGAAATCGCCATGGTTCTCAAATCCAGAAATCTCATGAAAACAACATATCTCAATACGTATAATCATAATGCATGATGTATGCGACATATAACAGAAATGTAAGCATATCCGTATATCATGCAACATGGAATAGTAATATGCACATATCGAGGGAAAACCGCTCATTTAAATGAATCCTGTTTTTAAATATATCATGCGGTTCCCAAATTCTCCAAAGTCAAATGCAACATCGTATAAGGGTGCATATGTAACTATAGCAAGTAAATTATACAAGGATTCATATCATGATACAGCAATTCTACCGTGTAGTGACATGGAAATTATCGATGATGAAGTGTGTGAGCCGACAAATCTGTGTAAGTGTAACATACGCATCATTGATAATGGTGTAAGTGTACTAGCACAGGTATATGCAATGCAATGAAAATAGCATGAATGCAGCATAAGGTAAATCATCAGCTAAAAGCTATAAGGTATACGTATCTAACATGATCGAGTCAGTGAATCTATCAATCGGCATCCAGCCTCACAACATCACGTACGGTATAATCCATCGTACGGTATTATCTAGTCAAGGGTATGGATCAAACATCAAATCAAACTCATCATGTACGGAAAATCATCGTACGGCGGCATTAAATGATAAGGGATCCTATCAGCCTATACGACTCTGAGGGTACGGACCTAATGTCTCATACGACCTATCATTCAAGATTCACAACATTATATATATCTAGATGCCTATGTCCCAGTTCACATCGATAACAATCTCTAATCAGGGGACCGACAAAGGTATCAATCCTCTCAATCGACTCGCATCCGTATACCGACATATCATCATATCACATGCCAAATCGTATTCTCTTTTCGTCGTATCTATATCTCACATAAGGTCAATTTACAATTACATTCTACCTTACTATAATCATATGTATCTAATCTAACATATGTAAGGTTAGTATAGCACCCTATGAAGAGTTTTGAAGCATCACATGACCCAAAGTTTAATTTTTTAAGGTGCTAAACTAACAAGCAAGGGAATCGATCCTAGAAAGATTAGGGTTACTAAACTTTAAGCTAACAAAAGTTAGGGTTTGAAGGCTACAACCTTTGTAGCTCCCATTTTTGTTTCGCTCCTTAGGCTCTTTGGGTGTTGGATGAAGGTCCGCTTGTACTCCTCCCACGTCCACGACGATCCACCCGGAGTTTTCCCGTCCAAGCTTGCAACTTTGAAAAACAAAGAGAACACTCTAATCAAGTGAGCTAGACTTGATTAGAATGAAGTTGTAGCTATGGATCTCACTTCAAAATCTTATTTTTATGAGTGATTCACTCTCTTATAAGAACTAGAGAGCTTAAGCATGGAGGTTGATGAAGATGATGGATTTTGTGAAGAAGAGAATGAATTATCTTGTGAAAGAGAAAAAGGAAAATAGCTATATATATTTTCCTTTCTCTAAACCAACCATGGTTAGATATATAGATATCATTTTATTTTAAATTAAAAGCATGATAAGAAAATAAACTATGGGTTAAATGTTAGGTGAGCATGGTTGAGTTAGAAGAGTGTAGAAATTCTAAAGTGATTTAACCCATTTTTCATTCTCTTTTGCTTTAATTTAAATCCAATAATTATCCAAATACAACCATGGTGTAATTCTTATACATCCACCATTCCCATTGTATAAACAACCATGATACAAAATGATGTATGTATGCATGTGTGCTTGCACATCCATATGTGCATGAACAAGAATGAATGCACACATGCATGCATACATCCAACATAAACAAGATAGGATTTGTAGTGAGAAACTAATGATGAATCAACACTTGATTCACTAATCCGGTCATATCACATATGACCCGACCATTAGCAAGCCGCCCAATTAATATACGGTATCCCATACACGCATTTTAATCGGGTCCAAGCGCATATCGCATACGCGCACCACAACATTTCGCCTGGACTAGGTAACTCCTATGTGGGACTCTAAGACTCGTCAATACGCCGGCAGTGGGTGATGATCATATCAAGCACCCCCAAGCCGCAAGCGGTCAGCCAAACGTAACGGCCACCCGGGTATTGAGCGATTAGAAGAAAACAAGCGAACCTGTTACAACTCCCGTCGAGCCATCCGGCAACACTACCGTACAGTCCGGTCTCTTCGTCAGATATGCTGCATATTGAGCCTAGGGATGGTCACGTCGACCCCAATAACTCAATAAGTCGTGTCGGTGAATGGTCTATAACAGATCGAGAAACTACTGATAACACTTATCAGCAAATCTCAGCAGCCCTGGCCAGGGACTTGCTGTTATAACCAGTCGAGCACAGCACAGCATCAACTCCCAATACCGGGAGAGACGAAACCCCTCCTATCGCTCATTGCCTTCGTGTGTCTCGGGACTGTACCCAACGGCCACCTGTTTGCACGACTCAGTAGAGCCGTGGTAGGGTGGCAATCAAAGTACAGTGGGAGAACACACAAGACTCCATGACGATCTCGGGTCTACAGACTAACCTGTACCAGTGTCACCTGAGAACTGCTATCCGACGATAGATATAATTCCATATAGGAGTTCTCGGTGAGTCCGTCCAGTGTACCCAGTCAGCACTGAGCACCCGTATATGATCTTGATGTCAAACATCGATGAATGTGGGAACATCCATCGCCCATCACATGGGTCTAGTATCATATACGCTAGTCTACTCTGGTATATCGATGCCCCGTCTCGATACACCTCCGACTAGGGACATTTCAGGATATGCTTATAGACTACAAACGTCCCACTAGTATGATCTCTATCATAATCAGAGTAGTCAAGCAGATATCCTTGGGGCTTTATCAGCATGTATGAATGAATAAAAGCATGATCAAATCAACATATCAGATAAAGAATAACCAGATAGCATACTATCATGTCGAGCAAGAATGCAAACTGAATATATATATATATATGTATAGATACATCCACTATCACATAATGGCCTCTAGGGCATACATATATCCAACAATCTCCCACTTGCACTAAGGCCAGTTATTGGCGTATCTCATACCCAACATCTCAAAAAGTCGCTCATGCTGCGGCTGAGGGAGGGCCTTGGTGAATGGATCCGCGGCGTTGTTCTTTGTGTCAACTCTCTTAATCTCGATCTCGCGGCGATCTACAATCTCCCGGATCAAATGAAAGCGCCTCAGGATGTGTCTGGACCGCTGATGGGATCTGGGCTCCTTGGCTAACGCCATCGCCCCATTATTGTCACAATACAAAGGTATTGGATCAATAATGGTTGGAACTACTCCTAGCTCCGAGACGAACTTCTTCATCCAGACGGCTTCCTTGGCGGCATCATTTGCAGCAATGTACTCAGCTTCCATCGTAGAGTCTGCAACGGTATCCTGTTTGGAACTCTTCCAACTCACCGCCCCTCCATTGAGGGTAAACACAAACCCTGAGATAGATTTGCTGTCATCCTTATCGCTCTGGAAGCTCGAATCGGTAAAGGCCTCCATTTGGAGATCTTTATTACCATACACCAAGAACAATTCTTTAGTCCTTCGTAAGTACTTAAGAATGTTCTTCACAGCTGTCCAGTGGTTCTCCCCTGGGTTGGATTGATACCTGCTTACAACAATAAGTGCATAAGCTACATCTGGGCGTGTACATAACATCGCATACATTATAGATCCTACTGCCGAAGCATAAGGTATAATGCTCATGCGAGCTCTCTCTTCATCGGTCTTTGGACAAGAATCCTTGGAGAGAGTGACTCCATGGCAAGCGGGTAAGGCACCCCGCTTGGAGTCTTCCATACTAAACCTCTTTAGGATGGTGTTGATGTACCTGGTTTGGGACAGTCCCAATAACTTTTTGGATCTATCCCTATAGATCCTTATGCCCAGGATGTATGTGGCATCACCCAGGTCCTTCATGGAGAACCTCAGTGATAAGAATGATTTGACCGACTGTAGCATAGGAATATCATTTCCTATCAGAAGAATGTCATCCACGTACAATACGAGGAATGTGACAGCTCTTCCTACAGCCTTCCTATAAACACAAGGTTCATCTGGATTTTTGATGAAATCAAACTCTTTGATAACATCATCGAAACAGATGTTCCAACTCCGAGATGCCTGCTTTAACCCATATATGGATTTAAGCAATCTACATGCTTTCTCGCTGCTCCCACTGTCAATGAAGCCCTCCGGCTGATCCATATAAACACATTCTTCTAAATCTCCATTTAGGAATGCTGTTTTAACGTCCATCTGCCAGATTTCATAGTCGTAGTGAGCAGCAATAGCAAGTAGGATCCGAATAGATTTAAGCATGGCTACGGGTGAAAAAGTTTCGTCATAGTCCAAACCTGGTCTTTGACGAAAACCTTTCGCCACAAGTCTTGCCTTATAGGTCTCTACCTGCCCATCCACACCAATCTTTCTTTTAAAGATCCATTTGCACCCTACAGGTTTTACCCCAGGGGATACAACGTCCAAAGTCCATACTTTGTTGGTGTACATAGACTCCATTTCGGATCTCATGGCATCCAGCCACTTCACAGAGTCACCACTCGTGATAGCTTGCTGAAAACTGGTAGGATCATCATCTTCCATGATACAGTCTTCTCTGTCACCATCAATGAGGAAACCGTAGTACCTCTCCGGTGGGCGAGAAGTCCTACCAGACCTACGGAGTGGCCGAGGTTCTTCAGTTTCTGTTGCAACAGCCGGTTCAACCAAATCGTCATTTGTAGTTTGTGTCTCCAGAACCTCTTCTAGATCTACCACCTTGCCATCATCTCTATCCGTGAAAAACTCTTTTTCCAAGAATGTGGCATACTGAGCAACAAACACTTTTTGTTCCTCTTTGTGGTAGAACAGATACCCATAAGAATTCTTTGGATATCCCACAAAGTTACACATGACTGACCGTGTCTCGAGTTTGTCCGGATTCTGCTTTTTAACATAGGCCGGGCAACCCCAAATCTTAATTCTTTTAAGAGATGGTCTCTTCCCATTCCATATCTCATATGGCGTGGTAGACACGGCTTTGGTTGGAACCCTGTTTAGCAGAAACGCCGCAGTCTCCAATGCATGCCCCCAAAATGAGACTGGTAACTCAGCGTCACTCATCATGGACCGGACCATATCTAATAGGGTCCTATTCCGTCGTTCTGACACACCGTTGTGCTGTGGTGTGTAAGGAGGAGTGAGCTGAGAGAGAATCCCATTCTCTTTTAGGAAGTTTGCAAATTCTGTACTGAGATACTCACCACCTCGATCTGATCGAAGCATCTTAATACTCAAGCCGGTTTGTTTTTCTACTTCTTGTTTATATTCAATGAATTTCTCGAAAGCTTCGGACTTGTGCTTTAATAAAAATACATGACCGAATCTTGAGAAATCGTCGGTGAATATAATGAAGTATGAAAAACCGCCTCTAGCCTGTGTAGACATTGGCCCACATACATCACTATGTATGAGGCCAAGGAGCTGAGTAGCTCTTTCTCCGTGTCCGGTAAACGGAGTTTTGGTCATTTTACCCTTGATACAAGACTGGCAAGTCGCATAAGATTTATATTCAAAAGGATTTAAATATCCATCTTTATGTAACTTGTTTAGTCTTGTTTCGTTAATATGACCAAGTCTACAGTGCCAAAGAAAAGCTTCATTTAATTCTGAAAATTTTCTTTTATTAGTGTGTTGTACACTGAAAACTGTGTGTTGATTTAGGACATATATTCCGTTATTAAGCGTACCATACCCAACCAACATTTGATTTAGGTGAATGTTCATAACATTGTTCTGCAACACAAAATTATATCCTTCATTGTCCAACAAAGAAACGGATATTATATTACATAGCATATCAGGTACAAAATAACATGGATTCAAAATCAAAATACATCCAGATGGCAACCCCAAGTGATACTCTCCCACTGCGACTGTATGTACATTGGAACCATTTCCAACACGGAGAGTATGGTCACCTGTCTTCAAAACCTTGCTATTTCTCAGCCCCTGCATAGAATTGCAAATGTGAGAACCTGAACCGGTATCCAATACCCAGGAAGCAGAGTTTATAGAAAAACAGTTTTCAGTCACAAACACACCTGAAGCGGAAGCATCACCATGCTTCTTCTTGAGACTTAAGTACTCGGTGCAATTGCGCTTCCAATTTCCTGTCTTGTGGCAATGAAAACACTCGCCTTTCCCCGGGTCTCCAGCCGTGGTCTTTTCCTTTCCCTTCGCCTTTTTGACTCCTCCCTTAGGATTAGTGGGTTTCTTCTTTTTCTTTCCCTTGGCCTTAGCTTTTGGGCGAGAAGAAGAAGACTGTCCAATGGTCATAACGGGAGTCCTTGCTGACTTCATAGTGCTCTCTGCACTCCTTAACATATTAAGGAGTTCAGGGAGGTCCTTCTCCATGCCATGCATGTTGAAGTTCACTATGAACTGAGCAAAGGTGGAGGGGAGGGACTGCAGAATAATATCTATATATTGTTCATTGTCCATTGTCCATCCGAGGCCCTCAAGCTCTTCTATAAGAGCTATCATCTTCAAAACATGGTCTCCTACTGGTGCGCCAGGGGCCATCCGCATCTGAAACAATTTCTTTGATGCTTCGTATCGTAATACGCGGGACTGCTCCCCATACAACTCCTTTGTATGGAGCAATATCCCGTGAATGTCCATGTCCTCGTGTTGCTTCTGATGTGTGTTGTCCATCGATGCAAGCGCGAGGCATTTTGCGGTGGCACAGTCAGCGTCCCATGTCTTGCGGACTTCAATGTCCGCAACTGAGGACTTTGGGCCTGGGACGGGCGGGGCTGAAGCCGTGAGGACATATGATACTTTATCATAAGTCAAGGCGATCTTTAGATTCCTCAGCCAGTCTTTATAGTTGGTCCCATTCAGTTTGTTCTTATCTAGTAGAAGCTTAAGTCCAGTCATTGGTATCTGCCATTAAGAGAGAGAAAAGAATACACTCAGCGAAAGCTCTTGCACAGATTAGATTGGTTTATTATCTTGTCTAATCGATGTTTCCCACTGCTTTTTATCAAGTTTTCTTTCAAACCTTAAAAAGAAAAACTAGCCAGGATTAATTACAGTCTACAACTTCGCTAACCGTTCAGCCAGGCCAGTGTCGGTACTTTGAGGGAGGTTCCCCGTGCTTTCGCACGGACCTAATTAGAGTAAACTCGTTTTCCCAGAGGCGGAGCCCCGTTAACACCTTTCTAGACACCTAATGAGTTAGCTAATTGCAAACTGTAAAACTCTCCTAGGAGCAACTATTGCCCACAGTGGGATCGGGATCCAACCATCACATGGAAGGTATGCAATCTCATTGCAAATTTCAACACTTGAAATTCCCGATGTAATTTTTACCCCTAGTACTTATGACCTTAACTATGGTCAACAAATCATAAGTACCAGTCAAGTTCTACCGGTCATTTCTTGATCAATTAGACCCACCCATATGACCCTTAACTATGGTCAACAAAGTCGCATGAATGTCCTAATTAATCTGCATCATATGCAGTGTAGGAAGACATCACTTAGCTACCGTACACTACGCCTTAACTAAAGTCAACAAACGTAGCACGAATACTGAGTACTCTACTTCCTAAAATGACGGAGGGTTGCGAATGATTTTTAAGAAAATCTTTAACGCTTTGAACTTGATATCGTTGTAGAATCAAACAGTTTTCAAAAGGAGTGGCTTAGGCTCCGCAGTTTTTGAAAAGTAGCTTTTTCATAAAAAGCCGAGTAGTTTTTAAATCCGATTCTACAACATCTTTTTAGGTTTATTTTCTTTACATTAATCATATTAATGTAATCCCATCATTTAATTCCTTAAGCCAATCACAGAAAAGAAACGAAAATAACACGTACGCTTATGCCATCCGCATTCGCCGCAATGTTCCGTTATGCACCGTTAGGTTACTTAACTAACGGCATACCGGGACGGGACTAGCGCGGGTGTAAAACATAAGCAACGTCTACTATATATCATATATATAATAAGTCATTCGTCTCAGATTTCACAGAACACAGGCAGCAGAAATATAGATATAACGTGGGATATACTAGGACGTCCGTATTTAGTATTTAGCCAGAATAGAAAATACGGATTCCACAGTCGCGATGAATAGCCAAGCCCACACCCTGGACCCCTACGAGAGCGGCAAATGACCCTACCAATCCTGGAGTTTAGGAGACCCGGTCTCGACTCCTCGAGATGGCCTCCCACTGAACCCCAGAACCCGGTCACCTGTGCTCCCCTCCTTGGGTCCATCCTAATGCGGAAAAGTAAATGATATACAACACTGGTGACACAACCGCAACCTGGAAGTGCCCCAAATAAAAGAATATTACATTACATTTGAATTTACATGAATGAAAAAATAAAGCTCTCATCTCACAAAACCCCCCGGCTATTCAATCGCGACAATCCTACACATCATATCTCAGCAACACATAATATCACATATCATCAACGTAAGTAAGTATGCGTACCCCGATTGTCGTTGATGTATAGCAACGAAACCGGCGATATCAAACATACTACACTTACGGTCACAGAAAAGAAAGTGTAAAACTACAATATTTGGAATCCAGATTCTCTTTAGACATCATAAATGCGAAATATCACATATTTCGTATTTCATGCCTACACTATATGAATTCCACATATTGTATCACATTCCAGATAAACAGACAGTATTAAAGTTTTCGAACGAACTATCAAGCACCCAAGATTCACTAAAGCTCAACACTTGAGCAGGGTTCAAAAGATCCGGAGTGTGGCACAGTAGCGGCGGTCCAGCCGTAGAAGGGTCAAGCCAACGCCTCACATGTGGCACGCCGTACTGCCCCAAACCCTAGGGTTCAAAGGGCAGTTCGAGACGGTCACATAATCGAGTTAAGGTTTGTTGTCTTCTAGAGGGACCACCGCAAAAAGACTTGCACGCATCTCCAAACTATTTAAACCCCGTGAATATTGAGTAAATGATATTCGTTCAAACACTTCAATACTTTCTAGTTTACCCGGAAAAGAAAGCGAAATGAAAATTCCGATCGAAACCACGAGTCTAAAAACATCTCCAGAATTTTTCAACAGCAGATTCAGATTAAATATACTCAAAATATACTGTAGCAGGTAAAGAAAATTACTGTGCAAAATATTGTCAAAGAGCCCCTTATTTGGCCGCGGATGCGCGGCCTAAGCTTTCTTATGCCGCGCTTCCGCGGCCAAAGTTACTGTTCACTGGCTCGGATTCTCCAGATTATCTTATTTTTACCTGCTCTATTTTTTGAGAATTTTTAATTCTGAAAAAAGTCAGTTTTTAAAAATTTTTCAGAGAGCATCTTTAAAAGTCGTATTTTTGTTTCGATCGGACTTTTTACTTCGCAAAAAGGTCGCCTAACGTTCTAGGTCGGCTCTGATACCAATGTAAGGTTAGTATAGCACCCTATGAAGAGTTTTGAAGCATCACATGACCCAAAGTTTAATTTTTTAAGGTGCTAAACTAACAAGCAAGGGAATCGATCCTAGAAAGATTAGGGTTACTAAACTTTAAGCTAACAAAAGTTAGGGTTTGAAGGCTACAACCTTTGTAGCTCCCGTTTTTGTTTCGCTCCTTAGGCTCTTTGGGTGTTGGATGAAGGTCCGCTTGTACTCCTCCCACGTCCACGACGATCCACCCGGAGTTTTCCCGTCCAAGCTTGCAACTTTGAAAAACAAAGAGAACACTCTAATCAAGTGAGCTAGACTTGATTAGAATGAAGTTGTAGCTATGGATCTCACTTCAAAATCTTATTTTTATGAGTGATTCACTCTCTTATAAGAACTAGAGAGCTTAAGCATGGAGGTTGATGAAGATGATGGATTTTGTGAAGAAGAGAATGAATTATCTTGTGAAAGAGAAAAAGGAAAATAGCTATATATATTTTCCTTTCTCTAAACCAACCATGGTTAGATATATAGATATCATTTTATTTTAAATTAAAAGCATGATAAGAAAATAAACTATGGGTTAAATGTTAGGTGAGCATGGTTGAGTTAGAAGAGTGTAGAAATTCTAAAGTGATTTAACCCATTTTTCATTCTCTTTTGCTTTAATTTAAATCCAATAATTATCCAAATACAACCATGGTGTAATTCTTATACATCCACCATTCCCATTGTATAAACAACCATGATACAAAATGATGTATGTATGCATGTGTGCTTGCACATCCATATGTGCATGAACAAGAATGAATGCACACATGCATGCATACATCCAACATAAACAAGATAGGATTTGTAGTGAGAAACTAATGATGAATCAACACTTGATTCACTAATCCGGTCATATCACATATGACCCGACCATTAGCAAGCCGCCCAATTAATATACGGTATCCCATACACGCATTTTAATCGGGTCCAAGCGCATATCGCATACGCGCACCACAACGTTTCGCCTGGACTAGGTAACTCCTATGTGGGACTCTAAGACTCGTCAATACGCCGGCAGTGGGTGATGATCATATCAAGCACCCCCAAGCCGCAAGCGGTCAGCCAAACGTAACGGCCACCCGGGTATTGAGCGATTAGAAGAAAACAAGCGAACCTGTTACAACTCCCGTCGAGCCATCCGGCAACACTACCGTACAGTCCGGTCTCTTCGTCAGATATGCTGCATATTGAGCCTAGGGATGGTCACGTCGACCCCAATAACTCAATAAGTCGTGTCGGTGAATGGTCTATAACAGATCGAGAAACTACTGATAACACTTATCAGCAAATCTCAGCAGCCCTGGCCAGGGACTTGCTGTTATAACCAGTCGAGCACAGCACAGCATCAACTCCCAATACCGGGAGAGACGAAACCCCTCCTATCGCTCATTGCCTTCGTGTGTCTCGGGACTGTACCCAACGGCCACCTGTTTGCACGACTCAGTAGAGCCGTGGTAGGGTGGCAATCAAAGTACAGTGGGAGAACACACAAGACTCCATGACGATCTCGGGTCTGCAGACTAACCTGTACCAGTGTCACCTGAGAACTGCTATCCGACGATAGATATAATTCCATATAGGAGTTCTCGGTGAGTCCGTCCAGTGTACCCAGTCAGCACTGAGCACCCGTATATGATCTTGATGTCAAACATCGATGAATGTGGGAACATCCATCGCCCATCACATGGGTCTAGTATCATATACGCTAGTCTACTCTGGTATATCGATACCCCGTCTCGATACACCTCCGACCAGGGACATTTCAGGATATGCTTATAGACTACAAACGTCCCACTAGTATGATCTCTATCATAATCAGAGTAGTCAAGCAGATATCCTTGGGGCTTTATCAGCATGTATGAATGAATAAAAGCATGATCAAATCAACATGTCAGATAAAGAATAACCAGATAGCATACTATCATGTCGAGCAAGAATGCAAACTGAATATATATATATATGTATAGATACATCCACTATCACATAATGGCCTCTAGGGCATACATATATCCAACAACATACACACCCGAACCATACAATCAGTTTTTAAAAGATGCGAATCGTAGTTTTGAAAGTCGGGGCTACGGTGTTTTTAAGAAAAAGATATCATTTGAAAATCCATAACGTCCCTCAAGGTATCTGTTTAAAAGATGCATACGATTCTTCAGTTTGGAAATAGGTATGGTTCGGATGACACATTTACGTCGGCTAACTAGTCTTATAGTACCCTAAACGGCAATATCATCAAACATCAACCTCAAATCCCATCATTACATATTAGTCGTATCATATCATTTCTAACTATCCTTTAGTTTCTAATATAGTTTCTCTAACTATTTTTTAAACTCTATCTATAGTTTTCTATTATAGGTTTACTTAACCATATACTATGAATCGATTTCCATCAAAAACTTGCGGGGGTGCTATACGCCATCCACCCGACTTCCTCCGTGGATATAGATCCAGTCACCTTGATCCTCGCTTGCTGGAGTCGATGATGCCACGCTCTCCTCGTCGTCTCGAATTCCACATGGGGGTACCTACGACCAATACACCATCGCAAACGCATATTAAAAATCAAGGCGGAAAACCAAAACGGTACACGTTTCGCTCATAGGTTAAAACCTATAGCCTTGTATGCAAAACACGATCAATATCCCTAGCCGTTGACGTTCAAACGCCACAAGACGGAATTAAATTATCAAATACCAAAACTTCAGTTAAAACGAAGTCGCAAAACAATGCAGCAACCCAAGAAAACAACTCCAGATTTTAGCCTAGGTGAAATTAGCTAATTTTGCACATATGGAGTGTCTAATTCACTGGAGATAAAGCCCTGGAACAAGCACGAACCCATACTGAAATTCCCAGGCCGCAAATTGCGGCCTAAAGGGATAAATTTATGGCCATGTGAGGGAGTTGGGGTCCTGGGTTTTGGGTATAGGTTTTAGGTTGCCTGCAGATCTCTATGTGTTTGCTAAATATTTTTCAGGTGCCCCGGGTGTTAGCAGATGTCAAAATAACCTCACAATTCTCACAAATTCCCGATGTCGGGGTTTCTAAATTCTGGGGTTTGGGGTTTACTCTAGGGTTCCAGTCCAATATACATTCCCTACAGGGGTTTAAGGTCACAACTAACCCCAATTACACTTTTGGATTCAAATCAAACCCTAACCCTTTCTAGGAATTTTCAAAGTTCACTAAACCGCATTAAAACACTTCTACACTTGAATGGGTGCTAAAGAAATTGAAATACCATACTAATGGTGCAGAAATTATCTCATTTGGCAACTCAAGAAAATTCTTGAGTTTCCCCAAGTGTCCAAAATCCCTGCTTTCTTGGTCCAAAGTGTTTGTTGTGAGCTTGTGCATGTTTTTAGTGAAGTGAAGATGGAGTTTTGAGGTATTTTTAGTGATGAAGTGAGGAGGTAGAGGGGAGAGGGAGAGAGGGCAGCAGCCTTGAGAGGAGAGGAGAGGGAAAGATGAAGGGAAAATAATGAAGGGAACAAAAACCATGACCAAGGTTTGACCCCTCACCTCTCTCTCTCATGCCCATACCCATTTCTTTATCATTTCCCATTTTCTTTTCTTTTGTTCTCCTTTATCTTTTCTTTTCTTTAAAAACCCCAAAACAAATAACCATACACAAAAGAATCATGGTAGGAAAAATATAACAAGTGTGAAAAATGACATGGTGCATGTCATGTGCACAAATCAAGATTAAAGCGCGATTAGCGATATTTAATTGCGATTAGCATTAAAATGGAATATAATTAATCATGAAAATTCAAAATTTGCTTAAATCATAAAAAAGCACTCTCATTTCAGAAATTCCTATAATTTTCCAAATATTTCCCAATTTATCGGTATTTAATTATACCGCATTATCAAAATATTCATAATGTTTATTATTTAATTATAAAAATTCCCAAAAATAATATTTTTTTTCTGAAATGTTACAATCTTCCCCCCTTAAAAAAATTCGGTCCCCGAATTTAAATTTAAACTTAAACCCCCATATACTAAAATATTTAAATAATTAATTTAAATCAACGGGGCTCCAAAATCACGGAAGATACAGGAATAACATAGCGCGTCAAGTGCGCATGAAAACGAGTACAACTCAAAATCGAACTTCGTCAAGCGTCACGCAAATCACCGGATTTGCACGCATATCCTTGGAGTTACAATGGAGATACAGATCTCGAAATCCACTACTGAAATCCAATATGCACTAGTCAGATAATATAATACATATATAATACACATTCTTGGAAAAATCCTTTAAACTGAATAAAACACATGCAAAAATCTTTTCAGAATCACCGTGTAATGCGTAGCTCACGGCATAAGTGACGGACGCTCATTTGTAAAGTAATAAACATATGTTCATATAGGTTTTGCTCAAATATACGTCCCGTCCATTTGAAAATCCCAAAAAGGTTTTCCTTTATAAACGTTCGTGTCGCTCACGGACACGTAGAAAATAGTGAGACTATAACTTCTTTGTAAAAACCTCCTGTTAAACTTTTAATGCATGCAAGGTACTCAGGTACTGTTCTCAGATCATTCATGTTCGGCTACTACATAATATAGTGCTCATCATGAAAACAAAGTGCTCAAAAGCAAATCAACCTCGAAAGGCGTATCCAATAAACACGTGCGTCTGGTGCGCACGGAAATCAAAGCCAAATACAAGTGCTACGAATGTGCACAAAAGCCAAAACTAAGTGCAACGGGTGTGCACGAAACATCTGTCCAGAGCAAGGGATGTGCACGACAACAATATCAAGTGTATCTAGAGTGCACGAAAGTCTCAACCCAGTGCAACTAACCCGCACAAGGAAAATCCCAAATGAGTGCATCCGGTGTGCACAAAATCACATCTCATATCATGCGCCCAACATGCGCGAAAATCCAAATCAAGTGCATCCAACATACATGAATGAAAAATCTAACTCAAGTGCAACGCGCATAAAACACAAATCTGGTTAAACAAATGCTTAAGACATAAATCGGGTGCAACCAATGCATGAAATAACCACCTGGTGCAACAAACGCATGAAATGCAAATCTAGTGCAACTAATGTACGAAATACAAATCTGGTGCAGCAAATGCACAAAAACATAAATCTGGTGTGACAATTGCACGAAATGAAAATCTAGTGCAACAAATGCACGAAATGCAAATACGGTGCATCCAGTGCACGAAACACAAATACGGTGCATCCAGTGCACGAAATACAAATACGGTGCATCCAGTGCATCAATTGCACAGCGTAAAAACCTAGTGCGACTATTGCACAGAATATAAATCGGGCGCAACAAGTGCACGGAATCGCATTAATAACTCAAATGCGTATAAAAACCAACACCGAGTGTACCAAGGTATATAAAATCATAAACGCGTGCAACTGCGTGCACAAAACATGTATCAATGCACTGCAAGCATATGTGAGCTATACCGAGGGCAAAAATCAAATCGAGTGCGCACCACATGCACAAAAGCAAGGCAACTGTATGAAATCTACGAAATCATAAACATGTGCAGCCAAGGCACATAATCAATATCAAGTGCAATAGACATGCTCAAATCATAAACCATCACAACGGTGTATAAAAACATATATCAAGTGCAATAACTATGCACAAAATGTAAATACCCAGTAGGTGCAGCCATGGTGCACGAAATCAACATCATGAAACTCCATCATCAAAACTCAAATCCAAACGATATAAGCGTGATACTCAGATCACAAACGCAAATCGCAACAATTGACATTGAGGTACACCTCTTACAATGTTGAGAAAAAAAATCGGTGCGCCTAAAACTGGAAGAGTAAGAACATCCGCTTGCCTTCCGCTCACAGTCTGGCGTCCTCTGTCTCTGGGTCTTCATTTCACTATGGATTACCAACTTTACAATCCGTCGGCTCGTCGGCCCGGTCAGGTGTACTAACGGAAACAATTCCTCTCTGGCACTCCTCTGGTCATCTCTCAACCAATTATCATGACCACTCGTAAAGCAGCACGTCACTGGCGTCGGCCTTTGACCCTCTGAATACACATGACACAACTGGTCCTGGTGCAATCTCATCGCAGCAATGTCCTGAAAGGAACCTACTCAGTCTCTTCCGATCTCGCCTATGCCGAACTATACGGAGGCTGGTACTCTTGCATAATCTTTTCTCATTTTCTGGATATCTGTGTTCTCAGCACAACATTTTCTCGGGAACTGGACACATCCCAACGCCTCTGCATGCATATCCGATCTCTAATCTCGATGGGGAGTAACAACGGCGCGTCAGCATCTCGCTCGAACCTCTGGTTCCACTTGTCTTTATCATCGTCCACTTCGACGTCACGTCATGCTATCTGCGTACTGCAATGTTCTCTGCTACAGTCAATCCAGAGTCTCTTACACGGACTCGAAATCACGAACTCGGTATCTTCATCGCTCTGTAGAAGATATCTGGCCGAACTCGTCCTCGGGAACTCGTCCCAACCATCGGAGCAATACTCAACACTCGTCCGCTCTCGATCAACTCATAACGCATCTGGATGAGGTCTTCTATCTGAAGCCAGTCAGCTTACTGGTCTCCTATCACATGATATCCGGACGACGTCAAACTTTTCGATCGAGTCATCGAGGCCCCAAAATTTCCCAAAAGCTCAACACCTGAGCACAATCTAATAATATCTGGTAAATACCACAGTACCTACGGACCAGCTGTAGAAGGGCAAACCCAAGCCTCACTGAAGGCATCGCTAAACTGCCGCAAACCCTAAGGTTCAAAAGTGGTTCCATGGTCATCATGTCGAGTTAGGTTTTCATTCTTCTAGAGGGTCCACAGAATTATTTGCATGTTCCTCCGAATACTTAAAACTTGGAAAAATGGGTTTTCTGACATTCGTTCGAACTTTTTAACTTCTCCTTGACGACATGCAAATACCCTTCGTCCGCATGCTAAACAATGCCTCAATCCTCCAGGAAAGACGATGCATCAACGGTCATCTCTGGATCGGTTTACTCTAGATCTGAGTAAGACTCTCCACACTGGAAATCTTCAACTTAACTAGGCCTGCGTCGGTGCATCAATCTGATGAATCACCTTCGTCTCTCAACCCGGGATAGACTAGCCATCACCTGTCGCATCTCTGCCTGGAAGCGCCAGCGATCTCATCTCGTAAAGTATGGAGGCGGCATCCAATCAATCTCAGCAACAACTGGGTCATCTGTCTGCACGGTAGGTGACATCACGATCTCTGAGGTACGCTGTACATCAACAGTCCTCTCACAACTGGCAGCTCTAACAATGGCCCGATCATCCGGTGTGAAACCAAACACTCGCCTCAACAAGAGATCATAACACAAACACTATATCAAGACGTTCTCATGTCACCAGAAAACACAATGGTCAGTCCTCGTCCATGACGAGCTCGCCCTGACCGCATCACTAGCAGCAGCTCAATCTACGCTCAAACCATGGTGACAGGAACCTTAAGCGTGTATCGATGGAAACAGATCAAGGGCATGAAAGGAAGCGACAGATCAAGAATGGATACATGATCATAAGAAGAAACAACATCAATGAAAGTATCAAGGATCTCAAATGGATGTGTAATCATGGGTACAAGGAGAATCACAGATCTCAAAATATGTACATCTTAAGGTTTCTTATGTAGAGTATCGTATCGTAAATATGCCGTGGAACATACGTACGGTACGTCACTCTACTCAAGCTACCTACTCCATCAATCAGGGTCAACCTATGAAACGAAAGTTCAGGTCTAATACCCCCCTGTTCAAGTCTAAGTTCCGTAAGGTCAAGCCTAGGTTCCGAAATATGTACACGCCCTAGACTCCGCATAGTCAAACATAGATTCGAACCAAGGTTAAACCTACTGCTCTGATACCAATTTTTTCACGACCCGAAATATTAGCTCGTGACCAGCACTTAAATCACACAACGTCCAAAGGCGTAACGTATTCCAAGTAAGCTAAACCCCAGAAATCTAAACCTTTTTAAGAAAATAAAAGAGATGAAGTTTTGAATAAAGGTATAATGAAATTAAGTTTTCTTAATGCATAGAAAAGGAATATGAAAATGCAAATGAAATTTACTATTTGAAAACATGTTTTCGTATTTTAAAAATTTCGGCAGCACCTCCCTTGTATATTTTGATCCAAAACCACAAATACATAATAGTGATAAAGGCATCCCCAAGCGGGAGCAAGCTCTTCGCCAATCGGCGGATCCACAACCACGCAAAACATAAATATAAGTATACGATGCCCAACGACGAAATTCACCACAAAAGATAAAGAAATAAGTAAGACATCAAAACCACAAGTAGCGGAAATACCCTCGCTCTAAGTCTCGCAACCACAAATCTCACTAAGTCTCATTACTTATACAAATACTAGTTTGATTGATGGAGTTGACTACATACAATATGAATAATAAATACAAGAGGGGTACGATCCAATATGTACTACCTACCAAAGCAATCACCCGAATGCAACTGTGTGCCAACGATGCCGCTACTGATCCAAGCGGTCAACCTATAAGAACTGTGGCATAACGGGGGTGAGTTGCCGACTCGTGAGTAGAAAAACATCAACAAGTAGAAATAGAATAACATAACGATTTCCTAGGTCAACTATATCATAAAGGTAATACTTGTTAGTGTATATGCCCTAGGAGCCATTATTGTATCATACTAGTTTGTATATTACTTAATGAAAGCTTAGGATATTCACAGTTATATTAACAATCTCGCTCAACATAGTAGTATGCTACTTAGTTTGTATCTATCTTAATATATGTGTATGTTAGCATATCACAAATACATATTGATAGAGCCCTAAGGATCTTGCTTGACTACCAACGTTGTGATGGCAGTCACACTAGTGGGGGCTGGGTAGTCTACAAGCACATCCTTTTTCAGGTCCCTAGTCATAGGATTATCAAGACAGGGCATCGATACTCCAGAGTAGACTGGTGTGTACGCTTCTCATCCCAGCAGGGGAAATGGTCTGTTCCACAGCCATTAGTACGTTGTAGTGGAGATAGTATACAGGTGCTCGTTGGGTTACGGGTACACCGGACAGGACTCGCAGGGAACTGTTGGTTGGTATTATACCCGTCGTTAGTTAACAGTTCCCAGGTGACATGAGTACAGCATAGTCCGCATACTTGACACTGCTGCTTCGTCTGGAGTGTGTTCCCACTGTTCTTAGATTGCTACCCTACCATGGCTTAAAGGAGTCGTGCAAACAGGTAGCAGTTGGGTGCAGTCCCGAAGCACTTGGAGGCAGTGGCGGTTAGAAAGGATTCGTCTCTCCTGGTATTGGGAGTTGATATCGCGCTGTGTTTGGAGAGCTATTATGCAAAGTCCCTGGCCAGGGCAAACGAGATTTACTGGTAGGATTTCCAGTAGCTTCTCAAGGTGTAATGGGCTTCACTCCGACACGACATATACAGCTTTTAGGGGACTGACGCTTGCCACCCCCCTAGGCCTGATATGCGATAGTCCTAGACGAACAGACCGGACTGTACGGAGATTGTCACATCAGGCTCAGTAGGAGTTCGAATGGGTTTCCTCATCGGCCTTCTTATCGACATCTACCTGGGGACCGTTACGTACAGCTAGTGCCGCTTGCGGTCTGTGATTAAACCCACTGCCAGCGTAGTGTCGAGTCTTTAGAGTCCCACACAGAGAGTTTCCCTGCTTCAGGCGAAACAATATAGAGGTCGTATGGTTTTACGACAGGGTTCGGACACATACGTGTATTTATGCACGTACGATGTTCAGACAGTTGTTACTAGCCGGCTTTAGTTTAAACCAGATTCTAGTATTGGATTATTGGATTTATACAGTCTCAGTATTTCCGTGTTTTTACGGATGGGAGGGGCATTCTCGTAATTAGTCGAGAAGCTTCTAGAAGAAAGATGAGGTGGAGAGCTTAGGTGTTATATGCATTAAATGGATTAGTAACTCATGAGGTGATTCATCCAAATGAGTTAATGAAGCATTTATTGCTTAATGACTCATGAGATGATTCATTGTATGTATTAAATGAAGCATGGTTGTAAATATCACATAATGATTTATTTGATATTTTTTATGCTTCATTATATATAGAAATGATACATAATTCATTTCATTCTCACTTTCACATTCTCTCTCCTCAAGCTCTCTCTCTTCAAAGACCTAACCCTAATCCTCTCATGTGTTGAGATCCTAAGGTTAGCAAGACTAATAGATCCCTAATCCATCTCTATATCCTCTAGGTTACTTTGATTAGCACTCATAGCCACCTAATTATCTCAAGTGAGAGGTTAAAGCTTGGAGAAGCAACTCTCGGGTGGATCTTCTATCACATCGAGGAGGCCGACGAGAAGGTGAACTACAAGAGCAAGAAGGACTTGAATCTTTAGGTATAATCATCTATCATAGTAGTTAATCACTTCTAGATAGTTGTTAGTTAGGGTTTAGCAAAGATCCGTAAAGTTAGTCGATGTTAATTCAAACAAAATGATTGTTTTACCTATTCCGCCTCCCCGCATCATGTGGGGTGTCTTACGTCGACTTACAGTGGTATCAGAGCCTAGCTAAACCATAACTAATATGTTAGCAAAGTCGTTAGAAATTCGATCGCAAAACGAACCCGAAAATACGACGTTTTCACCATGTTTCTGCCGATTTTAAAACGGGGTCTAAAAATTTTTCAGGGACCCTTAAAAATACAAGCAGAGAATTTTAAGAATTGTGAAGAAATTTGGGACTGTGAATCGGCCATACCACCGGGGAACCGCCGCCGATCCAAGCGATCCGCCGCGGATCCGCGGCCGAGTTGACTTCGAGTCAACCCAAATTTGCTCAGTTATTCTTCTGTGTTGATGTTGTGTTTTCTGGGATGATTTGTTTCTGCTCAGGTTTTATGTGCACAGAGAATTATTTGGAGTAAATTCATTTGTGTTGCTTGATCGAAACTCTAAGATGTTTGGCTAATTTGATTATATCTGTGTTGTGTTTAATGTGTTCGTAAACCTCCCCTAACTGCTAGTATGTCGGTTAGCAGGGGGTTGCACATTTTTGTAATGGTTTTTACTGGTTTGTGAATGTGGACTTGTTGGATTGTCGTGAATGGATAGCCGGGGATGTGAGACGAGTGTTTCTTTCATTCAAATGTAAATTGTAATTTGTTGTAATATTCTTTTGCGGGGCACATCCGGGTTGAGGTTGTAGCCACCGTTGTATTATTTCATTTACTGTTTTCTGCTCCTAGGATAGACCCAAGGTGGGACGCACAAACTACCGGGTACTTTGAAGTGCTTAGTGGCCTACTCATGTCGTTGAGGGAGACCGCTTCACTTCGGGTACTAGGCGGGTAGTTTGCCGTACCCGTAGGGGTCTAGGGTGGGGTTTTGGCTATTCATCGCGACTGTGTAATCCGTCTTTCTTTGCAGGCTCAAATGGAATGCGGATTCGTAGAAAATCCAATATGTTTATCTGTGATCTAGAATGCCTATTATTACGTCTGACGAATGTACAATATCTATATATGATATCTAGTAGGCGTCACTTATGTTTTGCACCCATGCTAGCCCAGCCCCCGCTCTGTCGTTAGTTAAGTAACCTAACGGGTGAATGACGGGGCCCAGTGGCGAAAGCGGATGGCATAAGAGGACGTTGTATTTTCGTTGTTTTCTGCAATGATAGGTTAATTGATGGGACACATTATATTAATGCAAAGAAAATAAACCAAAGTTGAATCGTTGGAACAATTTAAAAGAAACCACTCGGTTATTTTAAAACAGAAAATATTTTTTAAATCGCGAAGCTTAAACCACTCCTTTTAAAAGCTATCAGGTTCCTTCGATCATATCAAGTTCACTACGTTCACGGTTTCGCCAAAACCATTCGTAGCCCTCCGTCATTTCATTTGGGTATTCAGTAGTATTCAAGCTATGTATTTTGACCAACGCCAAGGCATAGTGTTTGTTAGCTGCTGGGTATTCCATTGTTGCATAGATAGATGAGTTAGTTTGGGACAGTCGTATTATCATTTGGCCAACGTCAGGGGTATGTACGGATGGGTTCAAATTAACAAGATAATGATGGGTAGAACTTGACATGTGACTTATGACATTTTGACCAACGCCAAGGTCATAAGAGCATGGGGCAGAAATTGATATCGGGAATTTCTAAAGAAACTGAAATTTGCTAAGAGTTACATACCATTTGGAGTGTGATAATTTTGGTAGGATTCCTTCAACTTTATCACACGATGATATTTGGATCCCGATCCTACTGTGAGTATCCGCTACTCATCAGGAGATTCGTCACTTAACGATCAATGCTATAAACCAAGTAGGTGTCGAGAAAGGTGTCCGCGGGGCTACGCCCCCAGAGAAAAGTGGTTATTTTATTAAGGAACTTCGCGAAAGCGTCGTAAAACCTCCTTTGAAGTACCGACACCGGCCTGGCTGAACGGTTAAGTAAGTAATGTACGGTGAGAATAGTCCTGACTAATTCTTCCTTTTTGGTTTGAGGAGGGATTCGAGAAACAGTGGGAGCCATCCTGTTTAGATAAACTAAAAACCACTCTAAACTTGCAAGAGTATCATGCTAAAGTGTCCTCCCTCTCTCTCATTGCAGCGACCCAGAACATGACAGCCCTTAAGTTACTATTAGATAAAAATATTTTGACAGGGTTAAACTATAAAGATTGGTTCCAGAAAGTTAAGATGGTTATTACCTATGACAAATTGGGGTATGTCCTTATTACAAAGGCCCCTGCCGTCCCAGGTCCTGAATCCAGTGTCGCGGATAAGGAAATCCGCAAGACCTGGAAGTTAGACTGCGCGAAGGCCAAGTGCATCGTGCTTGCCTCTATGAATAATGAACATCAGAGGAGGCATGAGAATATGGATCTAGAATCTATATTTCTCCACACCAAGGATTTTTATGGAGAGCAATCTCGTATAGCTAGATACGAGACCTCGAAGAACTTGTTTCAGTCGAGGATGGCCGTCGGATCATCTGTAGGGGAACATGTCCTTAAGATGATTGGCTATATTGAAGAGCTCGCAGACCTCGGGACAACATTAGAGAACGAGTTGTCTACAGACTTGATTCTCCAGTCCCTTCCTTCCACCTACGCCCAGTTTATCTTGAATTTCAACATTCAAGGTAAAGAAGTTGAACTTCCAGAACTCCTTGACATGTTGAGGAGTGCAGAGGGCACCTTGCAGAAGGCAAGGGAAACACCCACTATGTTTGTTCGTGGCGCTTTCTCTTCCAGGTCCAAGGCAGGGGCAAAGGAAGGAAGAAGAAGGCCGCTACCAAACCAAGAGGTGGTGTTGGTAAGGTGGGAGTCAAGGGAAAGGCAAAGGTTGTGGTGCCAGTAGTGGCAAAGGACGAGTGCTTCCACTGTCGCAGGAAAGGCCATTGGAAGAAAGATTGCAAAGCTTGGATTGCCAAGAATCAGGACCCGAAGCAAGCTGTGGCTTCGACTTCAGGTGTGTTTGTAATTGAAAATTTTCTGTCAATTAACTCTACTTCCTGGGTATTGGATACCGGATCAGGATCTCATATATGCAATTCATTGCAGGCACTGAGAAACCGTAGAGTGCTGAAGGTTGGTGATATGATCCTCCAGGTTACTAACGGAGCTAGCGTGGGTGCTGTGTCCGTAGGGGATTATCACCTAGGATTGACGAGTAGACATATTTTAGTTTTGCGCAACTGTTTTTGTGTACCTAGTTTAACGTGTAATATCATATCAGTATCGTTGTTATCAAAAGAAGGTTATGATTTCACGTTTGTAAACGATATTCTTAACATCCACCTTAATCATGGTTTGATTGGGTCCGGTACACTAGATAACGGTATATACGTGTTAAACCAATTACAGATTTCAATGTCCAGAACACACTAAAAAGAAAGTCTCCAGAAATAAATCAGGTTTTCTTATGGCATTGTAGACTGGGTCACATCAATGAGACAAGGTTAACTAAGTTACATTGAGAAGGATATTTGGATCCGTTCGAATATCAATTTTATGCAACTTGTCAATCATGTCTCAAAGGAAAGATGACAAAGACTCCATTCACTGGACATAGAGTAAGAGCGAGCGAGCTCTTAGGACTCATACACAGCGATGTATGTGGTCCAATGTCTACACATGCAAGAGGCAGTTTTTTCATATTTCATTACTTTTACGGATGATTACTCTAGGTATGGATTCATTTTCTTAATGAAACATAAATCCGAGGCCTTTGAGAAATTCCAAGAATATAAGAATGAAGTAGAAAACCAAACCGGCAAAAGTATTAAGACACTGAGATCTGATCGAGGTGGTGAATACTTAAGTGCTGAGTTCCTGGGTTACCTAAAAGAGAAAGGAATTCCCTCTCACCTTACTCCTCCATACACTCCACAGCATAACGGTGTATCGGAAAGACGGAACTGAACCCTATTGGATATGGTACGTTCCATGATGAGTAATGCTGAGTTACCGCGATCTTTCTAGGGTTATGCGCTAGAATCAGCTGCATATCTTTTGAACAGGGTTCCTACCAAGACTGTGCCTACCACACCATATCAGATGTGGAGTGGGAAGAAACCCTATCTTCAGTATATGAAGATATGGGGATGTCCAGCTTTTGTTAAAAAGCAGCATGCGGACAAACTCGAGGCACGCTCAGTACAGTGTAAATTTGTGGGATATCCAAAGAACTCCAAGGGGTATTTTTTCTATTACGCAGAGGAACAAAAGGTTTTTGTTTCTCGTAATGCCCATTTTCTAGAACAGCAGTTTTTAGAAAAGGAAACATGTGGGAGCGAAATAGAACTGGAAGAAATTCCAGAACCACAAACTACTACTGAAAGTTTGGTAGAACCAGAAGTTCAAGAAGAACAGGACATTCCCGCACCCCTCCGTAAGAGTAGTAGGCCGTCTCATCCGCCTGAGAGATACTACGGTTTTCTCATAGACGGGGATAGAGAGGATTGCGTCATTGATAATGATGAACCTACTAGCTTCCAGCAGGCCATCTAGAGCGGCGACTCGGTAAGATGGCTGGATGCAATGCGTACCGAGTTGGAGTCCATGTACACCAACAAAGTATGGACTTTGGACTTTGCTCTAGATGGGGTAAAACCCATAGGATGCAAATGGATCTTTAAGAAAAAGATTGGTGTAGATGGACAGGTGGAAACCTATAAGGCTAGACTTGTTGCAAAGGGTTTTCGTCAAAGACCTGGTTTAGACTATGACGAAACTTTTTCTCCAGTGGCTCAAATCCATTCGGATCCTTCTTGACATTGCCGCCTTCCATGATTATGAGATCTGGCAGATGGACGTAAAGACGGCTTTTCTAAATGGTAATTTAGAAGAGTGCGTTTATTTGGATCAGCCAGAAGGTTTCAATCAGAATGGGAGCAGCGGGAAAGTGTGCAAGTTGCTTAAGTCTATTTATGGACTAAAGCAGGCATCGCGGAGCTGGAACATCTGTTTTGATGAAACGGTCAAAGAATATGACTTTATCAAAAATCCAGATGAACCATGTATATATAGTAAAATTGTAGCACGAACTGTTGTATTCCTCGTCTTGTACGTGGATGACATTCTACTGATAGGAAATGACATTCCTATGCTACAATCTGTCAAAGGATTTTTGTCACACAGGTTCTCTATGAAAGACCTGGGTGATGCCTCTTACATACTGGGGATCCAGATCTATCGTGATAGATCTAAGAGGATGTTGGGACTTTCACAGTCCAGGTATATCAACTCTATACTGAAAAGATTCAGTATGGAAGATTCTAAGTGCGGTAATTTACCGGCTTGTCACGGAACCACCCTCTCCAAAGAGATGTATCCCAAGACTGATTTGTAAAGGGATCGCATATCGATTATACCCTAAGCTTCTGCGGTAGGCTCTATAATGTATGCGATGTTGTGCACCAGACCAGATGTAGCTTATGTACTGAGTGTGGTAAGCCGGTATCAGTCAGACCCAGGGGAGAAGCACTGGATAGCAGTAAAGAACATTCTCAAGTACCTGAGAAGGACTAAGGATATGTTCTTGGGTTACGGCGGAAAAGACCTCAAGATCGAGGTTTTTGCTGACTCCAGCTTCCAGAGTGACAAGGATGACTCCAAGTCCATGTCAGGTTATGTCTTTACCCTCAATGGAGGGGCGGTGTGCTGGAAGAGTTCTAAGAAGGACACCGTTGTTGACTCGACGATGGAAGAGGAGTATATCGCTGCTTGCGATGCCACAAAAGAAGCAGTCTGGATGAAGAAGTTCCTCACAGAACTTCAGGTGGTTCTATCCATTGTTGATCCAATGCCTCTATATTGTGACAACAACGGGGCTATAGCTTTAGCAAAGGAACCCAGGTCCCATCAGAAGTCCAGACACATCTTGAGGTGGTATCACCTGATCAGGGAGATCATTGATCGCCAGGAGATTGAGGTCTGGAGAGTTGCTACAGAGGAGAACACTGTAGATCCATTCATAAAGTCCTTACCTCAGATACAGTTTGAGAGGCTACTCAAGATGATAGGTCTTCGATACGCCAGTACATGGCCCTAGTGCAAGTGGGAGATTGTTAGTGTATATGCCCTAAGAGCCATTATTGTATCATACTAGTTTGTATATTACTTAATGGAAGCTTGGGATATTCACAGTTATATTAACAGTCTCGCTCAACATAGTAGTATGCTACTTGGTTTGTATCTATCTTAATATGTGTGTATGTTGGCATATCGCGAATACATATTGATAGAGCCCTAAGGATCTTGCTTGACTACCAGCGTTGTGATGGCAGTCACACTAGTGGGGGTTGGGTAGTCTACAAGCACATCCCTTTTCAGGTCCCTAGTCGTAGGATTATCGAGACAGGGCATCGATACTCCAGATTAGACTAGTGTGTACGCTTCTCATCCCAGCGGAGGAAATGGTCTGTCCCACAGCCATTAGTACGTTGTACTGGAGATAGTATACAGGTGCTCGTTGGGTTACGGGTACACCGGACAAGACTCGCAGGGAACTGTTGGTTGGTATTATACCCGTCGTCAGTTAACAGTTCCCAGGTGACATGAGTACAGCATAGTCCGCAGACTTGATACTGCTGCTTCGTCTCGAGTGTGTTCCCACTGTTCTTAGATTGCTACCCTACCACGGCTTAAAAGAGTCGTGCAAACAAGTAGCAGTTGGGTGCAGTCCTGAAGCACTTGGAGGTAGTGGCGGTTAGAAATGATTCGTCTTTCCCGGTATTGGGAGTTGATATCGCGCTGTGTTTGGAGAACCATTACGCAAAGTCTCTAACCAGGGCAAATGAGATTTAATGGTAGGATTTCCAGTAGCTTCTCAAGGTGTAATGGGTTTCACTCCAACACGACTTATACAGCTTTTAGGGGACTGACGCTTGCCACCCCCCTAGGCCTGATATGCGATAGTTCTAGACGAACAGACCGGACTGAACGGAGATTGTCACATCAGGCTCAGTAGGAGTTCGAATGGGTTTCCTCATCGACCTTCTTATCGACATCTACCTGGGGACCGTTACGTACAGCTAGTGCTGCTTGCGGTCTGTGGTTAAACCCACTGCCAGCGTAGTGTCGAGTCTTTAGAGTCGCACACAGAGAGTTTCCCTGCTTCAGGCGAAACGATATAGAGGTTGTATGGTTTTACGACAGGGTTCAGACACATACGTGTATTTATGCACGTACGATATTCGGACAGTTTTTACTAGCCGGCTTTAGTTTAAGTCAGATTCTAGTATTGGATTATTGGATTTATACAGTCTCAGTATTTCCGTGTTTTCATGGATGGGAGGGGCATTCTCGTAATTAGTCGAGAAGCTTCTAGAAGAAAGTTGAGGTGGAAAGCTTAGGTGTTATATGCATTAAATGGATTAGTAACTCATGAGCTGATTCATCCAAATGAGTTAATGAAGCATTTATTGCTTAATGACTCATAAGATGATTCATTGTATGTATTAAATGAAGCATGGTTGTAAATATCACATAATGATTTATTTGATATTCTTTATGCTTCATCATATATAGAAATGAGACATAATTCATTTCATTCTCACTTTCACATTCTCTCCTCAAGCTCTCTCTCTTCAAAGACCTAACCCTAATCCTCTCATGTGTTGAGATCCTAAGGTTAGCAAGACTAATAGATCCCTAATCCATCTCTATATCCTCTAGGTTACTTTGATTAGCACTCATAGCCACCTACTTACCTCAAGTGAGAGGTTAAAGCTTGGAGAAGGAACTCTCGGGTGGATCTTTTATCACATCGAGGAGGCCGGCGAGGAGGTGAACTACAAGAGCAAGATGGACTTGAATCTTTAGGTATAATCATCTATCATAGTAGTTAATCACTTCTAGATAGTTGTTAGTTAGGGTTTAGCAAAGATTCGTAAAGTTAGTCGATATTAACTCAAACAAAATGATTGTCTTACCTATTCCGCCTCCCCGCATCATGTGGGGTGTCAAACGTCGACTTACAATACTATGATATATTGGGTGTCGTAACTGTATATGTGCCAAAAACAGAAAATAAACGCCTATCAGCATATGGATAACATCCAACAATATAATCAATGCATGTATGCATGTGGATCTCGTCCAACCATATAATCAATGTTTGTATGCATGTGGATCTCATCGAACCATATAATCAATATATGTATGCATGTGGATCTCGTCCAACCATATAATCAATGTATGTATGCATGTGGATCTCGTCCACGTGTTAACTACTGACACAACAACATCATGCATATAAATATCATAAAAGCATATGCATGAAGGTATGAGGTTATAAATCAACGTGTGTCCCTCGCGACACATCAAAATCATGGAACCTAAGTGTCTAGCATCGACACTCAAAACATCATGAAACCCGTGTCCAGCATTGACACGTAAATCCTCATATCTCGGGCTCCGTCAGTCCGGATCAGCCCTCGGGCTCCGTCAGTCCGGATCGGCCCATCTCATCTCTTGACTCCGGTCGGTATCCTCCGGATAACCGCTGAGCCCAAATGCTATCACCGGTAGGTAGTAGTCCCTCTGCCAGGCTCACCGCCTACTGCACAGCGATCCGTTCTCGTCCCGGGGTACCATACCGGGTCCACCATGTACCCGCAATCGGCCTCATCCAGCTCCTCGAATCGGGTATCATTGTCACACGTCTCAGAACCGAGAAAACGCATGGTGGACGTACTGAAATATCATATCAAGAGAAACCGGGTTTTTAAAACAATACAAACTTTCCTTTTGAAATCGCCACGGTTCTCAAATCCAGAAATCTCATGAAAACTGTTAGTTGTATGTATGCCCTAGAGGCCAGTATTGTACAGATTATGTATATTATATTGGATGCTTGGACATATATAGAGATGACTTTCTTGCTCGACATGATAGTATGCTATCTGGTTGCCATTTATCTTAACATGTACACTAGTCTCTTTATACTGTCTTATAGTTACATGTTGGTAAATCCCTTAGGATTTGTACTTGACTACCTAGACTATGATGCAGATCATACTAGTGGGGACATAGTAGTCCATAAGTACATCCTTCAAGGTCCCTAGTCGTAGGTGTATCGAGACGGGGCATCGATATACCAGAGTAGACTAGCGTATACACTTCTCGACCCATGTGATGGGCGATGGATGATCCCATATCCATTGGTGTTTGACATCAGAGATGGTGTACGGGTGCTCAGTGGAGACTGGGTACACTGGACGGACTCGCCGAGAACTCCCAGATGGTATTATACCTCACGTCAGATGGCAGTTCTCAGGTGACACTTGTACAGATTAGTCTGTAGACCCGAGATCGTCATAGAGTCTTGTGTGATTCCCACTGTGCTTTGATCTCCACCTTACCACGTCCATGAGGGCGTGCAAAACGGTGGTCTTTGGGTACAGTCCCGAATCACATGGAGGCAATGAGCGATAGGAGGGGTTTCGTCTCTCCCGGTATTGGGAGTTGATGTTGCGCAGTGCTCGATTGGCCGTAACAGGGAAGTCCCTGGCCAGGGCTGATCAGAGATTTCCTGGTAAGTGTTACCAGTAGTTTCTCGACCCGTTACGAGCCTCACATCAGCACGACTTATCGGGTTATTGGGGTCTGACGTATACCACCCCTAGACTTGATATGCGACGTATCAGACGAAGAGACCGGACTGTATGGTAAGTGTTACTGGTCGGATTCGCAGGAGTGTGAGCGGGCTAGCTCGTCGATCTTCTGATCGCTCAATACCCGGGTGGCCGTTACGTTTAGCAGACCGCTTGCGGCTTGTGGGTGCTTGATATGATCATCATCTGCTACCGGCGTATTGATGAGTCTTTAGAGTCCTACACAGAGGTTTCCTGGCTCAAGCGAAACGAAATAGGAGCGCATATGAGATATGTGCAGGACCGAGAATAATGCGTGTATGTGATACCGCATTTCATTCTCGCGATATATGTTTCGAATGGTTATATTCGATATGACCTAGTTATCGAATCATTGATTCGATAAATCGATACATTGGATTCTAGTCGGTTATGTGCGACATGACCGGATCATTGAATCAAATGTTGATTTAATGATTTAATGCATAATTATATATTTGATATATTGCATTGCATTAACTAGTATTGGTTCACTTTAAACGGATTTTTCTCACTTGATTTGCACATTGTATATGAGATATACTATTGTGCACTTTTTTGTATCATGTTTGATGATACTTGACCATATTGTTAAGTGTATGGAATTAAACCATAGTTAACTTGAGATTAGGGTTTTATTTATGCCTTTATTCATTTAATTGTTTATTCATTTATTTGGATAAAGATTTAGAGGAGAATGGTGGCATTTCTTGTTTTATGTTGAAGCTTCAAGAAGCTTTGACTTTGCTAACCATCCTTATCTTCATGCTTAACCCTAACCCTCTAAAGAGACCATGGTTTATTCTCTACACTTAACCCTAGTTTAGTTATGATAAGTATTTGATTTTCTATTTTTTCTTTTGATCATAACTTATCATAACTAGCTCATCTTCTTCTTCTTCTTCAAGCTTGCTACAAAAATGGCAACTTGAGTTAAAGTGAGATAAATCCAATTCTAAAGTGAACCCACCTCCTATTTCTTCACCCTCTACCTCTTGCCAAGTTGTTTTGGGTGTTTACTTCACAAGTTTCACAAGTTCGTGAAGTCGGAGCTTGAGTTTGTGCAACCTCGACGTAGATCGTCTTTGACACAAAGCCGACGACCTATTCCGCTTGCTTTCCCGATGAAGCCGATGATCGAGTCGAGGATTCATGATGGACAGCGAGGGCATGACCACGTGGAGCTAAGGAGGCGGAAATCCGGATCTACAAAGGTTGTAGCATCTCAACTTTAGTTAAATAGTTAACTAGTTTTCCGTTTCGCCTAAACATCTAGTTTAAGATCCGAAGTTTAGGGTTTCTCGGCACCAAAAATTTTAAATTGGCATGTTCGATACTTTGTGAGACCACTATAGGGTGCCTAGGAACCTTTCACTAGTATCAGAGCCTAGCTAGAGCCTTAGGCGAAGTCTAGACGCGATTTGAAGTCCGAACGAACCCGAAACCCCAAATCTATGATGCTCTCTGTCCTTTTTCCAATTTCTGGGATTTTTCAAGATTTAAAATTCCCAAAAAATTCAGCAGGGAATTTAATAAGTTACTGTGAAGCACGATTTTTTAAGTCAACGACTGGAGCGCGGAAACGCGGCCCCCACCATAGGAGGCGCGGCGGTTCCGCGGCTACTCTAAAGATTTACAGAAAGTGGTTTGCACAGTAATTCATTTCATGTAGTGCTGAGTCTTCTGGAAATTTTTAATAATTTTTCAAGAGTTGAATTTTCTGGAGTTGTTTTGGGGATTCGGTATTTCGATCGGGGTATCAAATTTCGTCTTTGTGTTTTTCCGGATAATTTTCAGAACAAGTTAAAAAGTTCGACCGGATATAAATACCCAATTTTTCCCCTGTCGGGAAATTTCCAAGTGTTGGATTTTTCCGTAGTTTAACGACGTTCTAAGTAGTGCAAGTAACTCGATGGTCCCTCTAGAAGACAACAAACCTTAACTCGATTATATGACCGTCTTGAACTGCCCTTTGAACCTTCGGGTTTGGGGCAGTACGGCGTGCCACATGTGAGGCGTTGGCTTGACCCTTCTACGGCTGGACCGTTGGTACTGAGGTACGAACTGAATGTTGTTAGACTTATTTCATGTGTTGATCTGTATTGGGAAAACTTGGGTGTTCGATTGTTCGATCGGAAAGTTTAACATTTTCTGCTTATCTGGAATGTGATACAATAATTGGAATTCACAAACAGTTATGTGATAACTGAATGAATGTTATAAATCTAGCAGTTTAGTTTCACTTTATATTGAAAAGTGTTTTCGATAATGAGACTAAAATGCGGGGTTTATAACTGTTAGGCATGTGATGTCTAAAGTAGTTGCGGATTCCAATTGTTGTAGTTTTACACTTTCTTTTCTGTGACCGTAAGTGTAGTATGTTCATATCGCCGGTTTCGTTGCTATACGTCAACGACAATTGGGGTATGCATACTTACTTACGTTGATGACATGTGATGTTATGTGTTGCTGGATATGTTATATTGGATCGTCGTGTTCGAATAGCCGGGGGTTTTTATGTGAGATGAGTGTTTTTCATTTTCATTCATGTAAAAACTTGTATGTAATATTCTTTTATTTGGGGCACTTCCAGGTAGCGGAAGTAGTCACCGTTTGTATATTATTTTTTTTCTGCACTAGGATAGACCCAAGGAGGGGAGCACAAGTAACCGGGTTCTGGGGTCCAGTGGGAGACCAACTCGAGGAGTCGAGTCCGGGTCTCCTAACCCTAGAATTGGCAGGGTTGCTTGCCGCTCTCGTAGGGGTCTAGGGGTGTGGGATTGGCTATTCATCACGACCGTGGAATCCGTGTTTTATACTGGCTCGTATTGAAAACACGGACGTCCTAGTATATCCAATATTTCATATGTTTATTCTGCTGCGATATCTGTGATGAGATCATGTGATGTTTCTGTGATGGATATAGTATATAGTATATATGATATATTATATAGACGTTACTTATGTTTTACACCCGCGCTAGCCCTGCCCTGCTCTGTCGTTAGTTACCTAACCTAACGGTGCACGAGGGGACATTGAGGCGAATGCGGATGGCATAAGTGTACGTTATATCTATCTGTGATGTTTAGGTATTTAAATGATGGGACTTCATTAATGTGATTAATGAAAGATAAGAAACCTAAGATGTTGTAGAATCGAATTTTAAAATAAAACAGGTAGCTACAGTTCTTGCTTTGCATAGCGGTATATATGATATACCCTGCACCTTATTCGATGAGGAAAGGACCGAGATCCCTTCACCGGGAGTGACTCCTTTAGCAATAACTGGCATATGCTACACACTCGGTTTGGCTTTGATTGCTTTTAAGAGTTTTTTGCTTTGCACAGCGATATATATGATATATCCCGCACCTCATTCGACGAGGAAAGGACCGAGATCCCTTCACCGGCAGTGACTCCTTTAGCAAAACTGGAAAAGCCTCAAAATCACTCCATTTTAAAACTTCATTTGATTCTACAACGATATCAAGTTCATTACGCTCATGGTTTTATGAAAACCTGCGTAGCCCTCCGTCATTTCAGATAAATCCTACTTAGTATTCGTGCTACGTTTGTTGACCTCCGTCAAGGCGTAGTGTGCGGTAGCTAACTAGTATTTGTCTGCTTATGCATATGATGCAGATTGGATTAGGGTAGTCGTACGACCTTGTTGACCTCCGTCAAGGGTCGTACGGGTGGGTTTGATTCAATCAAGAAATGACGGGTTGAACTTGACTTGCACCCTGTGGTTTGTTGACCTCCGTCAAGGTCATAGGATGCTTGGGGCAAAATATTATCGGGAATTTCAAGTGTTGAAATTTGCAATGAGATTGCATACCTTCTATGAGATAGTTGGATCCCGATACCCACTGCGAGTAAGAGTTACTCCTGGGAGAGTTTTACACAGTGCAATTAGCCGATCAAGTAGGTGTCTAGAAAGGTGTTAACGAGGTTACGCCTCTGGGAAAACGAGGTTTACATTAATTAGGTTCGTGCGAAAGCACGGGGGACCTCCCTCAAAGTACCGACACTGGCCTGGCTGAAAGATTGGCGAACTTGTAGTGTGTAATTAATCCCGGCTAGTCTTTCCTTTTAAGGTTTGAAGGAAGATTTGATAAAAAGCAGTGGGAGCCATCCTGATTAGATAAGATAAAAACCAATCTGATCTTGCACGAGCATACGCTAAAGTGTTTTCTTCTCTCTCTCTCCAGGTAGCGACCATTTCATGCCCTAATAAAGATAATAATATGGATGTATTGACCGAACCCGCATGTTATACTGTGCTGGGGAATGTTGGTTCCGTTCTTTCTTATAAGAGTTATAGGAATGAACAGGATATAGGGGAATGCCAGGATTCCCATGCCACCCGAATGAAGAAAGTACATGATGATGCATTTTCTTCGGGTGTGTTCGTTACTGAGAACTGTTTCTCCATTTGCTCTACGTCCTGGGTATTGGATACCGGGTCGGGATCCCATATATGTAATCAGTTACATGGGCTAAGGAAAGGTAGAGAAGTTGGAGAAGGTGATAAAGACATTAGAGTTGGAAATGGTGCAATTGTTGCAGCTAAGACTGTCGGGGAATATCACCTTGTATTACCAACGGGTAATACATTGGTTCTGAACGAATGCTATTACATGCCGAACCTGATATGCAACATTATATCGGTTTCTTTGCTAAGTAAAGAAGGATATAATTTTGTATTACAAGACAATGTTATGAACATTTTCCATAACCAAAAGTTGGTTGGATCAGGCACGTTGTGCAATGGCATTTATGTTCTAAATTAATCAACAGTTCTGAGCATAACAAACACACACAAGAGGAAGAGTTCTGAACTCAACGAATCCTTCTTGTGGCATTGTAGACTGGGTCACATCAATGCGACACGACTAGCTAAGTTGCATAAGGATGGATATTTAAATCCGTTTGAATTTTCATCCTATGACACTTGCCAGTCATGTCTCAAAGGCAAGATGACCAAGACTCCGTTTACGGGACACGGAGAAAGAGTTACCGAACTCTTAGGACTAATACATAGTGATGTATGCGGTCCCATGTCTACACATGCCAGGGATGGTTCTTCATACTTCATTACATTCACTGACGATCTCTCTAGGTTCGGGTATGTGTTCCTGATGAAACACAAATCAGAAGCTTTTGAGAAATTTAGGGAATATAAATAAGAAGTTGAGAACCAAACCGGAAAAAGTATTAAAATCCTACGATCTGATCGAGGAGGAGAATACTTGAGCATTGAATTCCTGGACTTCCTAAAAGAGAATGGGATTCTCTCTCAGCTAACTCCTCCATATACACCACAGCACAACGGTGTATCGGAGCGGAGAAACCGCACCCTATTAGATATGGTGCGCTCTATGATGAGTGTAGCTGAGTTGCCTATTTCCTTCTGGGGATATGCACTGGAAACAACAGCATACCTACTGAACAGGGTTCCCACCAAATCTGTGCCTACCACACCATATGAGATATGGGAAGGGAAGAGACCATATCTTAATTTTATAAAGATATGGGGTTGCCCGGCCTATGTCAAAAGACAAAAACCGGACTAACTCGAGGCAAGATCTGTTTTGTGTAAGTTTGTTGGATATCCCAAACATTCGCGAGGGTATATCTTCTACCACAGTGAGGAACAAAGAGTATTTGTTGCTCAACATGCCACCTTTTTAGAAAAGGAATTTCTTGCAAAAGAAATTAGTGGCTCTGAGGTAGAACTGGAAGAGGTTCCAGCTGAACAAAACACAACAGAAGATTTAGTGGAACCAGAGCATTCAGTAGCTTCCGACGAACCTCAGCCTCTCCGCCGATCTGGTAGGGTTTCTCGTCCACCTGAGAGATACTACGGTTTTCTCATTGATGGTGGAAGCGAGGATTGTATCATGGAGGATGATGACCCAACTAGCTTCGAGCAGGCCATCACGAGTGGGGACTCAGTGAAATGGCTGGATGCTATGCGGTCCGAGATGGATTCCATGTACACCAACAAAGTATGGACTTTGGAAGTTGCTCCTGAAGGGGTAAAACCCATTGGGAGCAAGTGGATCTTCAAGAAGAAACTTGGTGTAGATGGGAAAGTGGAGACTTTCAAAGCTAGACTTGTAGCAAAGGGTTTTCGTCAAAGACCAGGTGTGGACTATGACGAGACCTTTTCTCCAGTGGCTATGCTTAAATCCATCCGAATCATGCTTGCCATTGCTGCCTTTCATGACTACGAAATCTGGCAAATGGATGTTAAGACCGCCTTTCTAAATGGTGATTTAGAAGAGTGCGTGTACATGACTCAGCCAGAGGGCTTCGTAGACAGTGGGAGCAGCGGGAAGGTGTGCAAGCTGCTTAAATCCATTTATGGATTAAAGCAAGCATCGCGGAGTTGGAACATCTGCTTTGACGTTGTTATCAAAGAGTTTGATTTCGTCAAAAATCCAGATGAACCTTGTATCTACAAGAAGGTGGCAGAGAGTAAAGTTGTCTTCCTCGTATTGTACGTGGACGACATACTCTTGATAGGAAATGATATTCCTATGCTGCAATCGGTCAAGCTCTTCTTATCACAAAGATTCTCAATGAAAGATCTTGGTGATGCCTCCTGTATATTGGGAATCAGGATCTATAGAGATAGATCCAAACGGATTTTGGGATTGTCCCAATCCAGGTACATTGACACCATACTAAAGAGGTTTAGTATGGAAGAGTCCAAGCGTGGGAATATGCCCACGATCTCTGGAGTCACTCTCTCCAAAGAGATGTCTCCCAAGACTGATTTGGAGAGAGCTCGCATGCAAGGGATACCCTACGCTTCGGCGGTAGGCTCTATCATGTATGCGATGCTATGTACCAGACCCGATGTAGCATACTCACTAAGTGTAGTGAGCAGGTATCAAGCTGATCCTGGAGAGAGTCACTGGACAGCTGTGAAGAGCATTCTCAAGTACTTGCGAAGGACTAGAGATATGTTCTTGGTGTATGGTAACGGAGAACTCCAAGTGGAGTCCTTTACCGATTCCAGCTTCCAGAGTGATAAGGACGACTCTAAGTCGCAGTCGGGTTTTGTCTTTACCCTTTACGGAGGGGCGGTTAGCTGGAAGAGTTCCAAGCAGGAAACCGTGGCAGACTCGACGATGGAGGCTGAATACATCGCTGCCAACGATGCTGCTAAAGAAGCTGTCTGGGTCAAGAAGTTCATTACTGAACTTGGAGTGGTTCCATCCATTGAGCATCCAATACCTTTGTATTGCGATAACAATGGAGCGGTGGATTTGGCCAAGGAACCCAGGTCCCATCAGCGATCCAGGCATATTCTGAGGCGGTATCACCTGATCCGGGAGATAGTTGATCGCCGGGAGATCGAGGTCAGGAGAGTTGACACGAAGAACAACACGGCGGATCCACTCACGAAGGCCATTCCCCAGATACAGTTTGAGAGACTCTTCGGGATGCTCGGTATGAGATACTACAGCAGCTGGCCCTAGTGCAAGTGGGAGATTGTTAGTTGTATGTATGCCCTAGAGGCCAGTATTGTACAGATTATGTATATTATATTGGATGCTTGGACATATATAGAGATGACTTTCTTGCTCGACATGATAGTATGCTATCTGGTTGCCATTTATCTTAACATGTACACTAGTCTCTTTATACTGTCTTATAGTTACATGTTGGTAAAGCCCTTAGGATTTGTACTTGACTACCTAGACTATGATGCAGATCATACTAGTGGGGACATGATAGTCCATAAGTACATCCTTCAAGGTCCCTAGTCGTAGGTGTATCGAGACGGGGCATCGATATACCAGAGTAGACTAGCGTATACACTTCTCGACCCATGTGATGGGCGATGGATGATCCCATATCCATTGGTGTTTGACATCAGAGATGGTGTACGGGTGCTCAGTGGAGACTGGGTACACTGGACGGACTCGCCGAGAACTCCCAGATGGTATTATACCTCACGTCAGATGGCAGTTCTCAGGTGACACTTGTACAGATTAGTCTGTAGACCCGAGATCGTCATAGAGTCTTGTGTGATTCCCACTGTGCTTTGATCTCCACCTTACCACGTCCATGAGGGCGTGCAAAACGGTGGTCTTTGGGTACAGTCCCGAATCACATGGAGGCAATGAGCGATAGGAGGGGTTTCGTCTCTCCCGGTATTGGGAGTTGATGTTGTGCAGTGCTCGATTGGCCGTAACAGGGAAGTCCCTGGCCAGGGCTGATCAGAGATTTCCTGGTAAGTGTTACCAGTAGTTTCTCGACCCGTTACGAGCCTCACATCAGCACGACTTATCGGGTTATTGGGGTCTGACGTATACCACCCCTAGACTTGATATGCGACGTATCAGACGAAGAGACCGGACTGTATGGTAAGTGTTACTGGTCGGATTCGCAGGAGTGTGAGCGGGCTAGCTCGTCGATCTTCTGATCGCTCAATACCCGGGTGGCCGTTACGTTTAGCAGACCGCTTGCGGCTTGTGGGTGCTTGATATGATCATCATCTGCTACCGGCGTATTGACGAGTCTTTAGAGTCCTACACAGAGGTTTCCTGGCTCAAGCGAAACGAAATAGGAGCGCATATGAGATATGTGCACGACCGAGAATAATGCGTGTATGTGATACCGCATTTCATTCTCGCGATATATGTTTCGAATGGTTATATTCGATATGACCTAGTTATCGAATCATTGATTCGATAAATCGATACATTGGATTCTAGTCGGTTATGTGCGACATGACCGGATCATTGAATCAAATGTTGATTTAATGATTTAATGCATAATTATATATTTGATATATTGCATTGCATTAACTAGTATTGGTTCACTTTAAACGGATTTTTCTCACTTGATTTGCACATTGTATATGAGATATACTATTGTGCACTTTTTTGTATCATGTTTGATGATACTTGACCATATTGTTAAGTGTATGGAATTAAACCATAGTTAACTTGAGATTAGGGTTTTATTTATGCCTTTATTCATTTAATTGTTTATTCATTTATTTGGATAAAGATTTAGAGGAGAATGGTGGCATTTCTTGTTTTATGTTGAAGCTTCAAGAAGCTTTGACTTTGCTAACCATCCTTATCTTCATGCTTAACCCTAACCCTATAAAGAGACCATGGTTTATTCTCTACACTTAACCCTAGTTTAGTTATGATAAGTATTTGATTTTCTATTTTTTCTTTTGATCATAACTTATCATAACTAGCTCATCTTCTTCTTCTTCTTCAAGCTTGCTACAAAAATGGCAACTTGAGTTAAAGTGAGATAAATCCAATTCTAAAGTGAACCCACCTTCTATTTCTTCACCCTCTACCTCTTGCCAAGTTGTTTTGGGTGTTTACTTCACAAGTTTCACAAGTTCGTGAAGTCGGAGCTTGAGTTTGTGCAACCTCGACGTAGATCGTCTTTGACACAAAGCCGACGACCTATTCCGCTTGCTTTCCCGATGAAGCCGATGATCGAGTCGAGGATTCATGATGGACAGCGAGGGCATGACCACGTGGAGCTAAGGAGGCGGAAATCCGGATCTACAAAGGTTGTAGCATCTCAACTTTAGTTAAATAGTTAACTAGTTTTCCGTTTCGCCTAAACATCTAGTTTAAGATCCGAAGTTTAGGGTTTCTCGGCACCAAAATTTTTAAATTGGCATGTTCGATGCTTTGTGAGACCACTATAGGGTGCCTAGGAACCTTTCACTCAGCATATCTCAATGCGTATAATCGTAATACATGATGCAAGCGACATATAATAGAAATGTAAGAATATCCGTATATCATGCAACATGGAACAGTAATATGCACATATCAAGGGAAAACCGCTCTTTTAAATGAATCCTGTTTGTAAATATATCATACGGTTCCCAAATTCTCCAAAGTCAAATGCAACATCGTATAAGGGTGCATATGTAACTATAGCAAGTAAATTATACAAGGATTCGTATCATGATGCAGCAATTCTACTGTGTAGTGACTTGGCAATTATCGATGATGAAGTGTGTGAGGTGGCAAATCTGTGTAAGTGTAACATACGCATCATCGATAATGGTGTAAGTGTACTAGCACAGGTATATGCAATGCAATGAAAATAGCATGAATGCAGCATAAGGTAAATCATCAGCTAAAAGCTATAAGGTATACGTATCTAACATGATCGAGTCAGTGAATCTATCAATCGGCATCCAGCCTCACAACATCACGTACGGTATAATCCATCGTACGGTATTATCTAGTCAAGGGTATGGATCAAACATCAAATCAAACTCATCACGTACGGAAAATCATCGTACGGCGGCATTAAATGATAAGGGATCCTATCAGCCTATACGACTCTGAGGGTACGGACCTAATGTCTCATACGACCTATCATTCAAGATTCACAACATTATATATATCTAGATGCCTATGTCCCAGTTCACATCCATAACAATCTCTAATCAGGGGACCGACAAAGGTATCAATCCTCTCAATCGACTCGCATCCGTATACCGACATATCATCATATCACATGCCAAATCGTATTCTCTTTTCGTCGTATCTATATCTCACATAAGGTCAATTTACAATTACATTCTACCTTACTATAATCTTATGTATCTAATCTAACATACACACCCGAACCATACAATCAGTTTTTAAAAGATGCGAATCGTAGTTTTGAAAGTCGGGGCTACGGTGTTTTTAAGAAAAAGATATCATTTGAAAATCCATAACGTCCCTCAAGGTATCTGTTTAAAAGATGCATACGATTCTTCAGTTTGGAAATAGGTATGGTTCGGATGACACATTTACGTCGGCTATCTAGTCTTATAGTACCCTAAACGGCAATATCATCAAACATCAACCTCAAATCCCATCATTACATATTAGTCGTATCATATCATTTCTAACTATCCTTTAGTTTCTAATATAGTTTCTCTAACTATTTTTTAAACTCTATCTATAGTTTTCTATTATAGGTTTACTTAACCATATACTATGAATCGATTTCCATCAAAAACTTGCGGGGGTGCTATACGCCATCCACCCGACTTCCTCCGTGGATATAGATCCAGTCACCTTGATCCTCGCTTGCTGGAGTCGATGATGCCACGCTCTCCTCGTCGTCTCGAATTCCACATGGGGGTACATACAACCAATACACCATCGCAAACGCGTATTAAAAATCAAGGCGGAAAACCAAAACGGTACACGTTTCGCTCATAGGTTAAAACCTATAGCCTTGTATGCAAAACACGATCAATATCCCTAGCCGTTGACGTTCAAACGCCACAAGACGGAATTAAATTATCAAATACCAAAACTTCAGTTAAAACGAAGTCGCAAAACAATGCAGCAACCCAAGAAAACAACTCCAGATTTTAGCCTAGGTGAAATTAGCTAATTTTGCACATATGGAGTGTCTAATTCACTGGAGATAAAGCGCTGGAACAAGCACGAACCCATACTGAAATGCCCAGGCCGCAAATTGCGGCCTAAAGGGATAAATTTATGGCCATGTGAGGGAGTTGGGGTCCTGGGTTTTGGGTATAGGTTTTAGGTTGCCTGCAGATCTCTATGTGTTTGCTAAATATTTTTCAGGTGCCCCGGGTGTTAGCAGATGTCAAAATAACCTCACAATTCTCACAAATTCCCGATGTCGGGGTTTCTAAATTCTGGAGTTTGGGGTTTACTCTAGGGTTCCAGTCCAATATACATTCCCTACAGGGGTTTAAGGTCACAACTAACCCCAATTACACTTTTGGATTCAAATCAAACCCTAACCCTTTCTAGGAATTTTCAAAGTTCACTAAACCGCATTAAAACACTTCTACACTTGAATGGGTGCTAAAGAAATTGAAATACCATACTAATGGTGCAGAAATTATCTTATTTGGCAACTCAAGAAAATTCTTGAGTTTCCCCAAGTGTCCAAAATCCCTGCTTTCTTGGTCCAAAGTGTTTGTTGTGAGCTTGCGCATGTTTTTAGTGAAGTGAAGATGGAGTTTTGAGGTATTTTTAGTGATGAAGTGAGGAGGTAGAGGGGAGAGGGAGAGAGGGCAGCAGCCTTGAGAGGAGAGGAGAGGGAAAGATGAAGGGAAAATAATGAAGGGAACAAAAACCATGACCAAGGTTTGACCCCTCACCTCTCTCTCTCATGCCCATACCCATTTCTTTATCATTTCCCATTTTCTTTTCTTTTGTTCTCCTTTATCTTTTCTTTTCTTTAAAAACCCCAAAACAAATAACCATACACAAAAGAATCATGGTAGGAAAAATATAACAAGTGTGAAAAATGACATGGTGCATGTCATGTGCACAAATCAAGATTAAAGCGCGATTAGCGATATTTAATTGCGATTAGCATTAAAATGGAATATAATTAATCATGAAAATTCAAAATTTGCTTAAATCATAAAAAAGCACTCTCATTTCAGAAATTCCTATAATTTTCCAAATATTTCCCAATTTATCGGTATTTAATTATACCGCATTATCAAAATATTCATAATGTTTATTATTTAATTATAAAAATTCCCAAAAATAATATTTTTTTTCTGAAATGTTACAATCTTCCCCCCTTAAAAAAATTCGGTCCCCGAATTTAAATTTAAACTTAAACCCCCATATACTAAAATATTTAAATAATTAATTTAAATCAACGGGGCTCCAAAATCACGGAAGATACAGGAATAACATAGCGCGTCAAGTGCGCATGAAAACGAGTACAACTCAAAATCGAACTTCGTCAAGCGTCACGCAAATCACCGGATTTGCACGCATATCCTTGGAGTTACAATGGAGATACAGATCTCGAAATCCACTACTGAAATCCAATATGCACTAGTCAGATAATATAATACATATATAATACACATTCTTGGAAAAATCCTTTAAACTGAATAAAACACATGCAAAAATCTTTTCAGAATCACCGTGTAATGCGTAGCTCACGGCATAAGTGACGGACGCTCATTTGTAAAGTAATAAACATATGTTCATATAGGTTTTGCTCAAATATACGTCCCGTCCATTTGAAAATCCCAAAAAGGTTTTCCTTTATAAACGTTCGTGTCGCTCACGGACACGTAGAAAATAGTGAGACTATAACTTCTTTGTAAAAACCTCCTGTTAAACTTTTAATGCATGCAAGGTACTCAGGTACTGTTCTCAGATCATTCATGTTCGGCTACTACATAATATAGTGCTCATCATGAAAACAAAGTGCTCAAAAGCAAATCAACCTCGAAAGGCGTATCCAATAAACACGTGCGTCTGGTGCGCACGGAAATCAAAGCCAAATACAAGTGCTACGAATGTGCACAAAAGCCAAAACTAAGTGCAACGGGTGTGCACGAAACATCTGTCCAGAGCAAGGGATGTGCACGACAACAATATCAAGTGTATCTAGAGTGCACGAAAGTCTCAACCCAGTGCAACTAACCCGCACAAGGAAAATCCCAAATGAGTGCATCCGGTGTGCACAAAATCACATCTCATATCATGCGCCCAACATGCGCGAAAATCCAAATCAAGTGCATCCAACATACATGAATGAAAAATCTAACTCAAGTGCAACGCGCATAAAACACAAATCTGGTTAAACAAATGCTCAAGACATAAATCGGGTGCAACCAATGCATGAAATAACCACCTGGTGCAACAAACGCATGAAATGCAAATCTAGTGCAACTAATGTACGAAATACAAATCTGGTGCAGCAAATGCACAAAAACATAAATCTGGTGCGACAATTGCACGAAATGAAAATCTAGTGCAACAAATGCACGAAATGCAAATATGGTGCATCCAGTGCACGAAACACAAATACGGTGCATCCAGTGCACGAAATACAAATACGGTGCATCCAGTGCATCAATTGCACAGCGTAAAAACCTAGTGCGACTATTGCACAGAATATAAATCGGGCGCAACAAGTGCACGGAATCGCATTAATAACTCAAATGCGTATAAAAACCAACACCGAGTGTACCAAGGTATATAAAATCATAAACGCGTGCAACTGCGTGCACAAAACACGTATCAATGCACTGCAAGCATATGTGAGCTATACCGAGGGCAAAAATCAAATCGAGTGCGCACCACATGCACAAAAGCAAGGCAACTGTATGAAATCCACGAAATCATAAACATGTGCAGCCAAGGCACATAATCAATATCAAGTGCAATAGACATGCTCAAATCATAAACCATCACAACGGTGTATAAAAACATATATCAAGTGCAATAACTATGCACAAAATGTAAATACCCAGTAGGTGCAGCCATGGTGCACGAAATCAACATCATAAAACTCCATCATCAAAACTCAAATCCAAACGATATAAGCGTGATACTCAGATCACAAACGCAAATCGCAACAATTGACATTGAGGTACACCTCTTACAATGTTGAGAAAAAAAATCGGTGCGCCTAAAACTGGAAGAGTAAGAACATCCGCTTGCCTTCCGCTCACAGTCTGGCGTCCTCTGTCTCTGGGTCTTCATTTCACTATGGATTACCAACTTCACAATCCGTCGGCTCGTCGGCCCGGTCAGGTGTACTAACGGAAACAATTCCTCTCTGGCACTCCTCTGGTCATCTCTCAACCAATTATCATGACCACTCGTAAAGCAGCACGTCACTGGCGTCGGCCTTTGACCCTCTGAATACACATGACACAACTGGTCCTGGTGCAATCTCATCGCAGCAATGTCCTGAAAGGAACCTACTCAGTCTCTTCCGATCTCGGCTATGCCGAACTATACGGAGGCTGGTACTCTTGCATAATCTTTTCTCATTTTCTGGATATCTGTGTTCTCAGCACAACATTTTTTCGGGAACTGGACACATCCCAACGCCTCTGCATGCATATCCGATCTCTAATCTCGATGGGGTGTAACAACGGCGCGTCAGCATCTCGCTCGAACCTCTGGTTCCACTTGTCTTTATCATCGTCCACTTCGACGTCACGTCATGCTATCTGCGTACTGCAATGTTCTCTGCTACAGTCAATCCAGAGTCTCTTACACGGACTCGAAATCACGAACTCGGTATCTTCATCGCTCTGTAGAAGATATCTGGCCGAACTCGTCCTCGGGAACTCGTCCCAACCATCGGAGCAATACTCAACACTCGTCCGCTCTCGATCAACTCATAACGCATCTGGGTGAGGTCTTCTATCTGAAGCCAGTCAGCTTACTGGTCTCCTATCACATGATATCCGGACGACGTCAAACTTTTCGATCGAGTCATCGAGGCCCCAAAATTTCCCAAAAGCTCAACACCTGAGCACAATCTAATAATATCTGGTAAATACCACAGTACCTACGGACCAGCTGTAGAAGGGCAAACCCAAGCCTCACTGAAGGCATCGCTAAACTGCCGCAAACCCTAAGGTTCAAAAGTGGTTCCATGGTCATCATGTCGAGTTAGGTTTTCATTCTTCTAGAGGGTCCACAGAATTATTTGCATGTTCCTCCGAATACTTAAAACTTGGAAAAATGGGTTTTCTGACATTCGTTCGAACTTTTTAACTTCTCCTTGACGACATGCAAATACCCTTCGTCCGCATGCTAAACAATGCCTCAATCCTCCAGGAAAGACGATGCATCAACGGTCATCTCTGGATCGGTTTACTCTAGATCTGAGTAAGACTCTCCACACTGGAAATCTTCAACTTAACTAGGCCTGCGTCGGTGCATCAATCTGATGAATCACCTTCGTCTCTCAACTCGGGATAGACTAGCTATCACCTGTCGCATCTCTGCCTGGAAGCGCCAGCGATCTCATCTCGTAAAGTATGGAGGCGGCATCCAATCAATCTCAGCAACAACTGGGTCATCTGTCTGCACGGTAGGTGACATCACGATCTCTGAGGTACGCTGTACATCAACAGTCCTCTCACAACTGGCAGCTCTAACAATGGCCCGATCATCCGGTGTGAACCAAACACTCGCCTCAACAAGAGATCATAACACAAACACTATATCAAGACGTTCTCATGTCACCAGAAAACACAATGGTCAGTCCTCGTCCATGACGAGCTCGCCCTGACCGCATCACTAGCAGCAGCTCAATCTACGCTCAAACCATGGTGACAGGAACCTTAAGCGTGTATCGATGGAAACAGATCAAGGGCATGAAAGGAAGCGACAGATCAAGAATGGATACATGATCATAAGAAGAAACAACATCAATGAAAGTATCAAGGATCTCAAATGGATGTGTAATCATGGGTACAAGGAGAATCACAGATCTCAAAATATGTACGTCTTAAGGTTTCTTATGTAGAGTATCGTATCGTAAATATGCCGTGGAACATACGTACGGTACGTCACTCTACTCAAGCTACCTACTCCATCAATCAGGGTCAACCTATGAAACGAAAGTTCAGGTCTAATACCCCCCTGTTCAAGTCTAAGTTCCGTAAGGTCAAGCCTAGGTTCCGAAATATGTACACGCCCTAGACTCCGCATAGTCAAACATAGATTCGAACCAAGGTTAAACCTACTGCTCTGATACCAATTTTTTCACGACCCGAAATATTAGCTCGTGACCAACACTTAAATCACACAACGTCCAAAGGCGTAACGTATTCCAAGTAAGCTAAACCCCAGAAATCTAAACCTTTTTAAGAAAATAAAAGAGATGAAGTTTTGAATAAAGGTATAATGAAATTAAGTTTTCTTAATGCATAGAAAAGGAATATGAAAATGCAAGTGAAATTTACTATTTGAAAACATGTTTTCGTATTTTAAAAATTTCGGCAGCACCTCCCTTGTATATTTTGATCCAAAACCACAAATACATAATAGTGATAAAGGCATCCCCAAGCGGGAGCAAGCTCTTCGCCAATCGGCGGATCCACAACCACGCAAAACATAAATATAAGTATACGATGCCCAACGACGAAATTCACCACAAAAGATAAAGAAATAAGTAAGACATCAAAACCACAAGTAGCGGAAATACCCTCGCTCTAAGTCTCGCAACCACAAATCTCACTAAGTCTCATTACTTATACAAATACTAGTTTGATTGATGGAGTTGACTACATACAATATGAATAATAAATACAAGAGGGGTACGATCCAATATGTACTACCTACCAAAGCAATCACCCGAATGCAACTGTGTGCCAACGATGCCGCTACTGATCCAAGCGGTCAACCTACAAGAACTGTGGCATAACGGGGGTGAGTTGCCGACTCGTGAGTAGAAAAACATCAACAAGTAGAAATCGAATAACATAACGATTTCCTAGGTCAACTATATCATAAAGGTAATACTTGTTAGTGTATATGCCATAGGAGCCATTATTGTATCATACTAGTTTGTATATTACTTAATGAAAGCTTAGGATATTCACAGTTATATTAACAATCTCGCTCAACATAGTAGTATGCTACTTAGTTTGTATCTATCTTAATATATGTGTATGTTAGCATATCGCAAATACATATTGATAGAGCCCTAAGGATCTTGCTTGACTACCAACGTTGTGATGGCAGTCACACTAGTGGGGGCTGGGTAGTCTACAAGCACATCCTTTTTCAGGTCCCTAGTCATAGGATTATCAAGACAGGGCATCGATACTCCAGAGTAGACTGGTGTGTACGCTTCTCATCCCAGCAGGGGAAATGGTCTGTTCCACAGCCATTAGTACGTTGTAGTGGAGATAGTATACAGGTGCTCGTTGGGTTACGGGTACACCGGACAGGACTCGCAGGGAACTGTTGGTTGGTATTATACCCGTCGTTAGTTAACAGTTCCCAGGTGACATGAGTACAGCATAGTCCGCATACTTGACACTGCTGCTTCGTCTGGAGTGTGTTCCCACTGTTCTTAGATTGCTACCCTACCATGGCTTAAAGGAGTCGTGCAAACAGGTAGCAGTTGGGTGCAGTCCCGAAGCACTTGGAGGCAGTGGCGGTTAGAAAGGATTCGTCTCTCCTGGTATTGGGAGTTGATATCGCGCTGTGTTTGGAGAGCTATTACGCAAAGTCCCTGGCCAGGGCAAACGAGATTTACTGGTAGGATTTCCAGTAGCTTCTCAAGGTGTAATGGGCTTCACTCCGACACGACATATACAGCTTTTAGGGGACTGACGCTTGCCACCCCCCTAGGCCTGATATGCGATAGTCCTAGACGAACAGACCGGACTGTACGGAGATTGTCACATCAGGCTCAGTAGGAGTTCGAATGGGTTTCCTCATCGGCCTTCTTATCGACATCTACCTGGGGACCGTTACATACAGCTAGTGCCGCTTGCGGTCTGTGATTAAACCCACTGCCAGCGTAGTGTCGAGTCTTTAGAGTCCCACACAGAGAGTTTCCCTGCTTCAGGCGAAACAATATAGAGGTCGTATGGTTTTACGACAGGGTTCGGACACATACGTGTATTTATGCACGTACGATGTTCAGACAGTTGTTACTAGCCGGCTTTAGTTTAAACCAGATTCTAGTATTGGATTATTGGATTTATACAGTCTCAGTATTTTCGTGTTTTTACGGATGGGAGGGGAATTCTCGTAATTAGTCGAGAAGCTTCTAGAAGAAAGATGAGGTGGAGAGCTTAGGTGTTATATGCATTAAATGGATTAGTAACTCATGAGGTGATTCATCCAAATGAGTTAATGAAGCATTTATTGCTTAATGACTCATGAGATGATTCATTGTATGTATTAAATGAAGCATGGTTGTAAATATCACATAATGATTTATTTGATATTTTTTATGCTTCATTATATATAGAAATGAGACATAATTCATTTCATTCTCACTTTCACATTCTCTCTCCTCAAGCTCTCTCTCTTCAAAGACCTAACCCTAATCCTCTCATGTGTTGAGATCCTAAGGTTAGCAAGACTAATAGATCCCTAATCCATCTCTATATCCTTTAGGTTACTTTGATTAGCACTCATAGCCACCTAATTATCTCAAGTGAGAGGTTAAATCTTGGAGAAGCAACTCTCGGGTGGATCTTCTATCACATCGAGGAGGCCGACGAGAAGGTGAACTACAAGAGCAAGAAGGACTTGAATCTTTAGGTATAATCATCTATCATAGTAGTTAATCACTTCTAGATAGTTGTTAGTTAGGGTTTAGCAAAGATCCGTAAAGTTAGTCGATGTTAATTCAAACAAAATGATTGTTTTACCTATTCCGCCTCCCCGCATCATGTGGGGTGTCTAACGTCGACTTACAGTGGTATCAGAGCCTAGCTAAACCATAACTAATATGTTAGCAAAGTCGTTAGAAATTCGATCGCAAAACGAACCCGAAAATACGATGTTTTCACCATGTTTCTGCCGATTTTAAAACGGGGTCTAAAAATTTTTCAGGGACCCTTAAAAATACAAGCAGAGAATTTTAAGAGTTGTGAAGAAATTTGGGACTGTGAATCGGCCATACCACCGGGGAACCGCCACCGATCCAAGCGATCCGCCGCGGATCCGCGGCCGAGTTGACTTCGAGTCAACCCAAATTTGCTCAGTTATTCTTCTGTGTTGATGTTGTGTTTTCTGGGATGATTTGTTTCTGCTCAGGTTTTATGTGCACAGAGAATTATTTGGAGTAAATTCATTTGTGTTGCTTGATCGAAACTCTAAGATGTTTGGCTAATTTGATTATATCTGTGTTGTGTTTAATGTGTTCGTAAACCTCCCCTAACTGCTAGTATGTCGGTTAGCAGGGGGTTGCACATTTTTGTAATGGTTTTTACTGGTTTGTGAATGTGGACTTGTTGGATTGTCGTGAATGGATAGCCGGGGATGTGAGACGAGTGTTTCTTTCATTCAAATGTAAATTGTAATTTGTTGTAATATTCTTTTGCGGGGCACATCCGGGTTGAGGTTGTAGCCACCGTTGTATTATTTCATTTACTGTTTTCTGCTCCTAGGATAGACCCAAGGTGGGGCGCACAAACTACCGGGTACTTTGAAGTGCTTAGTGGCCTACTCATGTCGTTGAGGGAGACCGCTTCACTTCGGGTACTAGGCGGGTAGTTTGCCGTACCCGTAGGGGTCTAGGGTGGGGTTTTGGCTATTCATCGCGACTGTGTAATCCGTCTTTCTTTGCAGGCTCAAATGGAATGCGGATTCGTAGAAAATCCAATATGTTTATCTGTGATCTAGAATGCCTATTATTACGTCTGACGAATGTACAATATCTATATATGATATCTAGTAGGCGTCACTTATGTTTTGCACCCACGCTAGCCCAGCCCCCGCTCTGTCGTTAGTTAAGTAACCTAACGGGTGAATGACGGGGCCCAGTGGCGAAAGCGGATGGCATAAGAGGACGTTGTATTTTCGTTGTTTTCTGCAATGATAGGTTAATTGATGGGACGCATTATATTAATGCAAAGAAAATAAACCAAAGTTGAATCGTTGGAACAATTTAAAAGAAACCACTCGGTTATTTTAAAACAGAAGATATTTTTTAAATCGCAAAGCTTAAACCACTCCTTTTAAAAGCTATCAGGTTCCTTCGATCATATCAAGTTCACTACGTTCACGGTTTCGCCAAAACCATTCGTAGCCCTCCGTCATTTCATTTGGGTATTCAGTAGTATTCAAGCTATGTATTTTGACCAACGCCAAGGCATAGTGTTTGTTAGCTGCTGGGTATTCCATTGTTGCATAGATAGATGAGTTAGTTTGGGACAGTCGTATTATCATTTGGCCAACGTCAGGGGTATGTACGGATGGGTTCAAATTAATAAGATAATGATGGGTAGAACTTGACATGTGACTTATGACATTTTGACCAACGCCAAGGTCATAAGAGCATGGGGCAGAAATTGATATCGGGAATTTCTAAAGAAACTGAAATTTGCTAAGAGTTACATACCATTTGGAGTGTGATAATTTTGGTAGGATTCCTTCAACTTTATCACACGATGATATTTGGATCCCGATCCTACTGTGAGTATCCGCTACTCATCAGGAGATTCGTCACTTAACGATCAATGCTATAAACCAAGTAGGTGTCGAGAAAGGTGTCCGCGGGGCTACGCCCCCAGAGAAAAGTGGTTATTTTATTAAGGAACTTCGCGAAAGCGTCGTAAAACCTCCCTTGAAGTACCGACACCGGCCTGGCTGAACGGTTAAGTAAGTAATGTACGGTGAGAATAGTCCTGACTAATTCTTCCTTTTTGGTTTGAGGAGGGATTCGAGAAACAGTGGGAGCCATCCTGTTTAGATAAACTAAAAACCACTCTAAACTTGCAAGAGTATCATGCTAAAGTGTCCCCCCTCTCTCTCATTGCAGCGACCCAGAACATGACAGCCCTTAAGTTACTATTAGATAAAAATATTTTGACAGGGTTAAACTATAAAGATTGGTTCCAGAAAGTTAAGATGGTTATTACCTATGACAAATTGGGGTATGTCCTTATTACAAAGGCCCCTGCCGTCCCAGGTCCTGAATCCAGTGTCGCGGATAAGGAAATCCGCAAGACCTGGAAGTTAGACTGCGCGAAGGCCAAGTGCATCGTGCTTGCCTCTATGAATAATGAACATCAGAGGAGGCATGAGAATATGGATCTAGAATCTATATTTCTCCACACCAAGGATTTTTATGGAGAGCAATCTCGTATAGCTAGATACGAGACCTCGAAGAACTTGTTTCAGTCGAGGATGGCCGTCGGATCATCTGTAGGGGAACATGTCCTTAAGATGATTGGCTATATTGAAGAGCTCGCAGACCTCGGGACAACATTAGAGAACGAGTTGTCTACAGACTTGATTCTCCAGTCCCTTCCTTCCACCTACGCCCAGTTTATCTTGAATTTCAACATTCAAGGTAAAGAAGTTGAACTTCCAGAACTCCTTGACATGTTGAGGAGTGCAGAGGGCACCTTGCAGAAGGCAAGGGAAACACCCACTATGTTTGTTCGTGGCGCTTTCTCTTCCAGGTCCAAGGCAAGGGCCAAAGGAAGGAAGAAGAAGGCCGCTACCAAACCAAGAGGTGGTGTTGGTAAGGTGGGAGTCAAGGGAAAGGCAAAGGTTGTGGTGCCAGTAGTGGCAAAGGACGAGTGCTTCCACTGTCGCAGGAAAGGCCATTGGAAGAAAGATTGCAAAGCTTGGATTGCCAAGAATCAGGACCCGAAGCAAGCTGTGGCTTCGACTTCAGGTGTGTTTGTAATTGAAAATTTTCTGTCAATTAACTCTACTTCCTGGGTATTGGATACCGGATCAGGATCTCATATATGCAATTCATTGCAGGCACTGAGAAACCGTAGAGTGCTGAAGGTTGGTGATATGATCCTCCAGGTTACTAACGGAGCTAGCGTGGGTGCTGTGTCCGTAGGGGATTATCACCTAGGATTGACGAGTAGACATATTTTAGTTTTGCGCAACTGTTTTTGTGTACCTAGTTTAACGTGTAATATCATATCAGTATCGTTGTTATCAAAAGAAGGTTATGATTTCACGTTTGTAAGCGATGTTCTTAACATCCACCTTAATCATGGTTTGATTGGGTCCGGTACACTAGATAACGGTATATACGTGTTAAACCAATTACAGATTTCAATGTCCAGAACACACTAAAAAGAAAGTCTCCAGAAATAAATCAGGTTTTCTTATGGCATTGTAGACTGGGTCACATCAATGAGACAAGGTTAACTAAGTTACATTGAGAAGGATATTTGGATCCGTTCGAATATCAATTTTATGCAACTTGTCAATCATGTCTCAAAGGAAAGATGACAAAGACTCCATTCACTGGACATAGAGTAAGAGCGAGCGAGCTCTTAGGACTCATACACAGCGATGTATGTGGTCCAATGTCTACACATGCAAGAGGCAGTTTTTTCATATTTCATTACTTTTACGGATGATTACTCTAGGTATGGATTCATTTTCTTAATGAAACATAAATCCGAGGCCTTTGAGAAATTCCAAGAATATAAGAATGAAGTAGAAAACCAAACCGGCAAAAGTATTAAGACACTGAGATCTGATCGAGGTGGTGAATACTTAAGTGCTGAGTTCCTGGGTTACCTAAAAGAGAAAGGAATTCCCTCTCACCTTACTCCTCCATACACTCCACAGCATAACGGTGTATCGGAAAGACGGAACTGAACCCTATTGGATATGGTACGTTCCATGATGAGTAATGCTGAGTTACCGCGATCTTTCTAGGGTTATGCGCTAGAATCAGCTGCATATCTTTTGAACAGGGTTCCTACCAAGACTGTGCCTACCACACCATATCAGATGTGGAGTGGGAAGAAACCCTATCTTCAGTATATGAAGATATGGGGATGTCCAGCGTTTGTTAAAAAGCAGCATGCGGATAAACTCGAGGCACGCTCAGTACAGTGTAAATTTGTGGGATATCCAAAGAACTCCAAGGGGTATTTTTTCTATTACGCAGAGGAACAAAAGGTTTTTGTTTCTCGTAATGCCCATTTTCTAGAACAGCAGTTTTTAGAAAAGGAAACATGTGGGAGCGAAATAGAACTGGAAGAAATTCCAGAACCACAAACTACTACTGAAAGTTTGGTAGAACCAGAAGTTCAAGAAGAACAGGACATTCCCGCACCCCTCCGTAAGAGTAGTAGGCCGTCTCATCCGCTTGAGAGATACTATGGTTTTCTCATAGACGGGGATAGAGAGGATTGCGTCATTGATAATGATGAACCTACTAGCTTCCAGCAGGCCATCTAGAGCGGCGACTCGGTAAGATGGCTGGATGCAATGCGTACCGAGTTGGAGTCCATGTACACCAACAAAGTATGGACTTTGGACTTTGCTCTAGATGGGGTAAAACCCATAGGATGCAAATGGATCTTTAAGAAAAAGATTGGTGTAGATGGACAGGTGGAAACCTATAAGGCTAGACTTGTTGCAAAGGGTTTTCGTCAAAGACCTGGTTTGGACTATGACGAAACTTTTTCTCCAGTGGCTCAAATCCATTCGGATCCTTCTTGACATTGCCGCCTTCCATGATTATGAGATCTGGCAGATGGACGTAAAGACGGCTTTTCTAAATGGTAATTTAGAAGAGTGCGTTTATATGGATCAGCCAGAAGGTTTCAATCAGAATGGGAGCAGCGGGAAAGTGTGCAAGTTGCTTAAGTCTATTTATGGACTAAAGCAGGCATCGCGGAGCTGGAACATCTGTTTTGATGAAACGGTCAAAGAATATGACTTTATCAAAAATCCAGATGAACCATGTATATATAGTAAAATTGTAGCACGAACTGTCGTATTCCTCGTCTTGTACGTGGATGACATTCTACTGATAGGAAATGACATTCCTATGCTACAATCTGTCAGAGGATTTTTGTCACACAGGTTCTCTATGAAAGACCTGGGTGATGCCTCTTACATACTGGGGATCCAGATCTATCGTGATAGATCTAAGAGGATGTTGGGACTTTCACAGTCCAGGTATATCAACTCTATACTGAAAAGATTCAGTATGGAAGATTCTAAGTGCGGTAATTTACCGGCTTGTCACGGAACCACCCTCTCCAAAGAGATGTATCCCAAGACTGATTTGTAAAGGGATCGCATATCGATTATACCCTAAGCTTCTGCGGTAGGCTCTATAATGTATGCGATGTTGTGCACCAGACCAGATGTAGCTTATGTACTGAGTGTGGTAAGCCGGTATCAGTCAGACCCAGGGGAGAAGCACTGGATAGCAGTAAAGAACATTCTCAAGTACCTGAGAAGGACTAAGGATATGTTCTTGGGTTACGGCGGAAAAGACCTCAAGATCGAGGTTTTTGCTGACTCCAGCTTCCAGAGTGACAAGGATGACTCCAAGTCCATGTCAGGTTATGTCTTTACCCTCAATGGAGGGGCGGTGTGCTGGAAGAGTTCTAAGAAGGACACCGTTGCTGACTCGACGATGGAAGAGGAGTATATCGCTGCTTGCGATGCCACAAAAGAAGCAGTCTGGATGAAGAAGTTCCTCACAGAACTTCAGGTGGTTCCATCCATTGTTGATCCAATGCCTCTATATTGTGACAACAACGGGGCTATAGCTTTAGCAAAGGAACCCAGGTCCCATCAGAAGTCCAGACACATCTTGAGGTGGTATCACCTGATCAGGGAGATCATTGATCGCCAGGAGATTGAGGTCTGGAGAGTTTCTACAGAGGAGAACACTGTAGATCCATTCACAAAGTCCTTACCTCAGATACAGTTTGAGAGGCTACTCAAGATGATAGGTCTTCGATACGCCAGTACATGGCCCTAGTGCAAGTGGGAGATTGTTAGTGTATATGCCCTAAGAGCCATTATTGTATCATACTAGTTTGTATATTACTTAATGAAAGCTTGGGATATTCACAGTTATATTAACAGTCTCGCTCAACATAGTAGTATGCTACTTGGTTTGTATCTATCTTAATATGTGTGTATGTTGGCATATCGCGAATACATATTGATAGAGCCCTAAGGATCTTGCTTGACTACCAGCGTTGTGATGGCAGTCACACTAGTGGGGGTTGGGTAGTCTACAAGCACATCCCTTTTCAGGTCCCTAGTCGTAGGATTATCGAGACAGGGCATCGATACTCCAGATTAGACTAGTGTGTACGCTTCTCATCCCAGCAGAGGAAATGGTCTGTCCCACAGCCATTAGTACGTTGTACTGGAGATAGTATACAGGTGCTCGTTGGGTTACGGGTACACCGGACAAGACTCGCAGGGAACTGTTGGTTGGTATTATACCCGTCGTCAGTTAACAGTTCCCAGGTGACATGAGTACAGCATAGTCCGCAGACTTGATACTGCTGCTTCGTCTCGAGTGTGTTCCCACTGTTCTTAGATTGCTACCCTACCACGGCTTAAAAGAGTCGTGCAAACAAGTAGCAGTTGGGTGCAGTCCTGAAGCACTTGGAGGCAGTGGCGGTTAGAAATGATTCGTCTCTCCCGGTATTGGGAGTTGATATCGCGCTGTGTTTGGAGAGCCATTACGCAAAGTCTCTAACCAGGGCAAATGAGATTTAATGGTAGGATTTCCAGTAGCTTCTCAAGGTGTAATGGGCTTCACTCCAACACGACTTATACAGCTTTTAGGGGACTGACGCTTGCCACTCCCCTAGGCCTGATATGCGATAGTTCTAGACGAACAGACCGGACTGTACGGAGATTGTCACATCAGGCTCAGTAGGAGTTCGAATGGGTTTCCTCATCGGCCTTCTTATCGACATCTACCTAGGGACCGTTACGTACAGCTAGTGCCGCTTGCGGTCTGTGGTTAAACCCACTGCCAGCGTAGTGTCGAGTCTTTAGAGTCGCACACAGAGAGTTTCCCTGCTTCAGGCGAAACGATATAGAGGTTGTATGGTTTTACGACAGGGTTCAGACACATACGTGTATTTATGCACGTACGATGTTCGGACAGTTTTTACTAGCCGGCTTTAGTTTAAGTCAGATTCTAGAATTGGATTATTGGATTTATACAGTCTCAGTATTTCCGTGTTTTCATGGATGGGAGGGGCATTCTCGTAATTAGTCGAGAAGCTTCTAGAAGAAAGTTGAGGTGGAAAGCTTAGGTGTTATATGCATTAAATGGATTAGTAACTCATGAGCTGATTCATCCAAATGAGTTAATGGAGCATTTATTGCTTAATGACTCATAAGATGATTCATTGTATGTATTAAATGAAGCATGGTTGTAAATATCACATAATGATTTATTTGATATTCTTTATGCTTCATCATATATAGAAATGAGACATAATTCATTTCATTCTCACTTTCACATTCTCTCCTCAAGCTCTCTCTCTTCAAAGACCTAACCCTAATCCTCTCATGTGTTGAGATCCTAAGGTTAGCAAGACTAATAGATCCCTAATCCATCTCTATATCCTCTAGGTTACTTTGATTAGCACTCATAGCCACCTAGTTACCTCAAGTGAGAGGTTAAAGCTTGGAGAAGGAACTCTCGGGTGGATCTTTTATCACATCGAGGAGGCCGGCGAGGAGGTGAACTACAAGAGCAAGATGGACTTGAATCTTTAGGTATAATCATCTATCATAGTAGTTAATCACTTCTAGATAGTTGTTAGTTAGGGTTTAGCAAAGATTCGTAAAGTTAGTCGATGTTAACTCAAACAAAATGATTGTCTTACCTATTCCGCCTCCCCGCATCATGTGGGGTGTCAAACGTCGACTTACAATACTATGATATATTGGGTGCCGTAACTGTATATGTGCCAACAACAGAAAATAAACGCCTATCAGCATATGGATAACATCCAACAATATAATCAATGCATGTATGCATGTGGATCTCGTCCAACCATATAATCAATGTTTGTATGCATGTGGATCTCATCGAACCATATAATCAATATATGTATGCATTTGGATCTCGTCCAACCATATAATCAATGTATGTATGCATGTGGATCTCGTCCACGTGTTAACTACTGACACAACAACATCATGCATATAAATATCATAAAAGCATATGCATGAAGGTATGAGGTTATAAATCAACGTGTGTCCCTCGCGACACATCAAAATCATGGAACCTAAGTGTCTAGCATCGACACTCAAAACATCATGAAACCCGTGTCCAGCATTGACACGTAAATCCTCATATCTCGGGCTCCGTCAGTCCGGATCAGCCCTCGGGCTCCGTCAGTCCGGATCGGCCCATCTCATCTCTTGACTCCGGTCGGTATCCTCCGGATAACCGCTGAGCCCAAATGCTATCACCGGTAGGTAGTAGTCCCTCTGCCAGGCTCACCGCCTACTGCACAGCGATCCGTTCTCGTCCCGGGGTACCATACCGGGTCCACCATGTACCCGCAATCGGCCTCATCCAGCTCCTCGAATCGGGTATCATTGTCACACGTCTCAGAACCGAGAAAATGCATGGTGGACGTACTGAAATATCATATCAAGAGAAACCGGGTTTTTAAAACAATACATACTTTCCTTTTGAAATCGCCACGGTTCTCAAATCCAGAAATCTCATGAAAACAGCATATCTCAATGCGTATAATCGTAATACATGATGCATGCGACATATAATAGAAATGTAAGAATATCCGTATATCATGCAACATGGAACAGTAATATGCACATATCAAGGGAAAACCGCTCTTTTAAATGAATCCTGTTTGTAAATATATCATACGGTTCCCAAATTCTCCAAAGTCAAATGCAACATCGTATAAGGGTGCATATGTAACTATAGCAAGTAAATTATACAAGGATTCGTATCATGATGCAGCAATTCTACTGTGTAGTGACTTGGCAATTATCGATGATGAAGTGTGTGAGGTGGCAAATCTGTGTAAGTGTAACATACGCATCATCGATAATGGTGTATGTGTACTAGCACAGGTATATGCAATGCAATGAAAATAGCATGAATGAAGCATAAGGTAAATCATCAGCTAAAAGCTATAAGGTATATGTATCTAACATGATCGAGTCAGTGAATCTATCAATTGGCATCCAGCCTCACAACATCACGTACGGTATAATCCATCGTACGGCATCCTCTAGTCAAGGGTATGGATCAAACATCAAGTCAAACTCATCACGTACGGAAAATCATTGTACGACGGCATTAAACGATAAGGGATCCTATCAGCCTATACGACTCTGAGGGTACGGACCTAATGTCTCGTACGGCCTATCATTCAAGATTCACAACATTATACACACACACACACACACACACACCTATGTCCCAGGTCACATCCATAACAATCTCAAATCAGGGGACCAGCAAAGATATCAATCCTCTCAATCGACTCGCATCCATATACTGACATATCATCATATCACATGCCAAATCGTATTCTCTTTTCATCGCATCAATATCTCACATAAGGTCAATTTACAATTACATTCTACCTTACTATAATCATACGTATCTAATCTAATATACACACCCGAACCATACAATCAGTTTTTAAAAGATGCGAATCGTAGTTTTGAAAGTCGGGGCTACGGTGTTGTTATGGAAAATATATCATTTGAAAATCCGTAACGTCCCTCAAGGTATCTGTTTAAAAGATGCATATGATTCTTCAGTTTGGAAACAGGTATGGTTCGGATGACACATTTACGTCGGCTATCTAGTCTTATAGTACCCTAAACGGCAATATCATCAAACATCAACCTCAAATCCCGTCATCACATATTAGTCGTATCATATCACTTCTAACTATCCTTTAGTTTCTAATATAGTTTTTCTAACTATCTTTTAAACTCTATATATAGTTTTCTATTATAGGTTTCCTTAACCATATACTATGAATCGGTTTCTATCAAAAACTTGCGGGGGTGCTATACGCCATCCACCCGACTTCCCCTGTGGATATAGATAACTCACCTTGATCCTCGCTTGCTGGAGTCGATGACGCCATGCTTTCCTCGTCATCTTGAATTCCACGTGGGGTACCTACAACCAATACACCATCACAAATGCGTATTAAAAATCAAGGCGGAAAACCAAAACAACACACGTTTCGCTCATAGGTTAAAACCTATAGCCTTGCATGCAAAACACGATCAATAGCCCTAGTCGTTGACGTTCAAACGCCACACAACGGAATTAAAATATCAAATACCAAAACTCCAGTTAAAACGAAGTCGTAAAACAATGCAGCAACCCAAGAAAACAACTCCAGATTTTAGCCTAGGTGAAATTAGCCAATTTTGCACATATGGAGGGTCTAATTCACTGGAGATAAAGCCCTGGAACAAGCACGAACCCATACTGAAATGCCCAGGCCTCAAATTGCGGCCAAAAGGGATAATTTTTCGGCCATGTGAGGGAGTTGGGGTCCTGGGTTTTTGGTATAGGTTTTAGGTTGCTTGCAGATCTCTTTGTGTTTGCTAAATATTTTTCAGGTGCTCCGGGTGTTAGCAGATGTCAAAATAACCTCACAATTCTCACAAATTCCCGATGTCGGGGTTTCTAAATTCTGGGGTTTGGGGTTTACTCTAGGGTTCCAGTCCAATATACATTCCCTACAGGGTTTAAGGTCACAACTAACCTCAATTACACTTTTGGATTCAAATCAAACCCTAACCCTTTCTATGAATTTTCAAAGTTCACTAAACCGTATTAAAACACTTATACACTTATATAGGTGCTAAAGAAATTGAAATACTGTACTAATGGTGCAGAAATTATCTCATTTGGCAACTCAAGAAAATTCTTGAGTTGCCCCAAGTGTCCAAAATCCCTGCTTTCTTGGTCCAAAGTGTTTGTTGTGAGCTTGTGCATGTTTTTAGTGAAGCGAAGATGGAGTTTTGAGGTGTTTTTAGTGATGAAGTGAGGAGGTAGAGGGGAGAGGGAGAGAGGGCAGCAGCCTTGAGAGGAGAGGAGAGGGAAAGATAAAGGGAAAATAATGAAGGGAACAAGAGCCATGACCAAGGTTTGACCCATCACCCCCCTCTCTCTCTCATGCCCATAACCATTTCTTTATCATTTCCCCTTTTCTTTTCTTTTGTTCTCCTTTATCTTTTCTTTTCTTTAAAAACCCCAAAACAAATAACCATACATAAAAGAATCATGGTAGGAAAAATATAACAAGTGTGAAAAAATGACATGGTGCATGACATTTGCACAAATCAAGCTTAAAGCGCGATTAGCGATATTTAATCGCGATTAGCATTAAAATGGAATATAATTAATCATGAAAAATTCAAAATTTGCTTAAATCATAAAAAAGCACTCTCATTTCAGAAATTCCTGTAATTTTCCAAATATTTCCCAATTTATCGGTATTTAATTATACCACATTATCAAAATATTCTTAATGTTTATTATTTAATTATAAAAATTCCTAAAAATAATATTTTATTTTTCTGATGTGTTACAATTCTCCGTCTTCACATCTCTTAGCGGTATTGCTTCTTCCCACTTGGAGAAGTAATTGATCGTTGCCAATATGAACCGATGTCCCTTGGATGATGCCAGTTCGATGGGTCCAATTATATCGGTTCCCCACATTTCGAATGGCCAGCTAGCCAGTGTTGGGTGTAGCGGATTCGGATGCTGGTGGATGAAGTCCCCGTGAATTTGGCACGAGTGACACCGCTTCGCATATTTGAGGCAGTCCTGAATCATCGTAGGCCAATAGTAACCCATTCTTTTGATCTTCAGCTTCATCCTTGGCCCGGCTTAATGAGAACCGTAGAGTCCGTCATGAGTTTCTTGGACGACTCTCCTTGCTTCTTCTGATCCCAGACATCTTAGCCGCAAACGATCGAACGATCTCTTATATAGAGTATCATTGATGAAGGCGAAAGACAGAGCTCGCTTCATGAGCTAATGTTTTAACGATGCGTCTTTGGGTATTCGACGGGATTTGAAGTAGTCTATGAAGACATCTCTCCAATCCTTAGCCTTTTCTTCATCCTCTATTTGGAGGGCCGCTTGTTCGGTCGCTTTCTTTCTTTCAGACGTCTTCGGAGATATCTCTGCCGGTGCGAGAATCCAGCGGTTTTGCATAATGATCCTTACGTCATCGAGGTTTTCGTCGGCCAGTTCTTTAGCGAGCTTGGATAACGCATCCGCCTTGCTATTTTCTGCACGCGGAATGCTTTCTAAAATGTAAGAGGGGATTTGTGTCAGTAATTACTGCACTCTCTTGCCATATTTTACCAGCTCTAGATTACACGTCTGTTAGTCGCCATTTACTTGGCTAACGACTAGCTGGGAGTCTCCATATATGAGGAGGTTTTCGATTCCATGTCGACAGCAATCTCAAGACCCGCTATCAAAGCTTCATATTCTACTTCGTTGTTTGTTCTTGGCTCCGTTAAGGAAAGGGCAAAACACATTATCCCTCCTTGTGGAGTTACAAAGATAAGGCCTACTCCGGCTTTGATTATGGGGGTGCTTTGCTTCCGCCTCTTCATAGAGGATGCTCCATCGAAGTAGAGTTCCCATCGAGTATCACTCCCTTGTTTCTCCCCGTCGATTGTGTCAAACGTGTGTTCATCCAGCAACTCGCAGTTTAAGGGAGAATTAGCTAGTATCGAATGCTCAGCGAGAAAGTCAGCAATGGCCTAGCCTTTTATTGCCTTGAGGGGTCGATATACTATCGAGAACTCCATCAAGAGGAGAGACCATTTGGCAAGCCTTCCCGTTTGTATGACTCTTGACATCAAATATTTGAGAGGATCCACCTTTGATATGAGATGGACCTCATGTGCCAAGGCGTAATGTCGGAGTTTCATTACCGCGAAGATTAGTGCCGGGCAATGATTTTCGATGGGGGAGTAATTGTTTTCCGCCCCCAGGAGAACTCGACTCAAATAGTAGAGAGCTCTCTTCTTCCCCCGGTCGTTCTCTTGTACCCATAGCGTGTCTAAAGAACCTTCAAGGGTTGTTGTGTACAGGATGAGGGGCTTTCCCTTGACTGGAGCGGTCAGTACCAGAGGGTTCTACAGATATTGCTTGATTTCGTCCAGTGCGCTTTGGCATTTACGATCCTAGACGAGCGGGGCCCCCTTCTTCATTAGATGAATGTAGGGGCGGCATTTTCCGGAGAGGTTAGCTATGAACCGTTGGATATACGCGAGATTTCCTTGGAGAGACCGCAATTGCTTGAGAGTTCTTGGCAAAGGCATTTCCATGATCGCCTTGATCTTTGACGGGTCTATTTCGATGCTCCGGTGTCGTATGATGAATCCTAAGAATTTGCATGAGGAAACTCCAAACGTGCATTTCAGAGGGTTCATCTTGAAGCTGTACTTCCGAAGGCGCTGGAACACTATCTTCGGATGCTCCCAGTGCTCTTCGTACGATTTGCTTTTCACTACGAGGTCGTTAATATAACACTCGACAATATCGTGTATGAGGTCATCAAAGATCTTTGTCATGGCCCTCTGGTAAGTGGCGCAAGCATTCTTCAGACCGAAGGGCATCACTTTGTAACAAAATATGCCCAGGGGAGTCCGGAAAGCAGTGTGCTTTTGGTCTTCAAGATGCATCTTGAGTTGGTTGTACCCTGAGGATCCGTCCATGAACGAGAAGACTTCATGGGTGGATGTGTTATCGATCATCATCTCGGTAACAGCCACTGGGAAGTCATCCTTCGGACAAGCTTTGTTGAGATCCCGAAAATCTACGCAGATGCGTACTGTCCCATTTTTCTTCATTACCGGAACGATATTGGTGATCCAGTCAGGGTATTGAACTTCTTGGATGAAGCCGGAGTCGATTAGCTTCTTGACTTCGGCATTGATAATCATCTCAAGCTCGAGCCGCATTCTTCTTGGTGCTTGCTTGACTGGATTGACGTCCGGTGATATTGTCAGTTTATGCACGGCTATTTTTGGATCTAGTCCCAGCATCTCGGAATAGTTCCATGCGAAGCAGTCTTTATATTGCATAAGCATATCTTTTAATGTAGCCATCTACTCCTCAAACAATAGCCCACCGACGAACATTGGCCTTGGCTTGTTTGCTGTCACCAAGTCGATTTTTCTCAGGTTGTCTGCTGTGGTGTGTATCCCATCTTCCAGCTCTTTTGGTGCCGGTGGAAATTCTGAGATCACCTCATTCTCATCTTCATTAGCGAAGCACTGAGAGAGGTCGTCCATATTCTCGTGCTCTCTCTCTTTTTGAGAATGTTATCATATGGCAGGTACAAGCTCGTTTCCAAGCTCGATGTTGATCTAGACTTTCCCTCCCAGTGTAGGTTGCTCTCGGCTCATGCTTTCGTTGTGGGGCTACCTCCAACTATTGGATAAAGCAAACCTGCCTTACTGATACCGATCTTCAACCCAATTTTTGAAGGTGAAACAGTCTTCAAGTGGATGTCTCACTACTCGGTGGTAGGAGCAATAATCCGGGTGATAGACCTCGTTTATCTGTTCGGGGTATTGAGACTCCGGGAGCGTCATCATTTGATACTTCATGACAAGGTTGAATATTTTCCTTGTCTTTTCTTGAGGGAAAGAGTACTCCCGACCCATCTTCTTCATAAAAGACGGGTTCCAGCCGACTTCTTCTTGCTCGCGTGGCTTCTTGGATTCGCTTCGCTGTTTTTGAACATCATTCTCATTCTTCACCTTGTTGTTGCCTCTACATCGGGCTTTTCCCTTTCCATGAGAGCGCACAGCGGGCTGAGGGTGAAGGGCATCGTCGTCTTCTCCTTCCGTAGCCCGCCGAATGATACGCCGTGTCCTCGCTTTCTCGTAAATGGACATTTTGCAGCTATGGTCATCCCAAACCTTTTGACCCGCTTCTCTTATCAGCTTGTCAATCTGTTCTTCGAATGATGGGATTAGTATTCTTACGGCGGGATCTTGCTCTGGTTCGACATCAACGCTATATGGAAATGCATTCGCTTCTCCACCGGAGTTATTTATGACATGGCATCCATGGAACCGCTCCATTTTCTTGGACCGAACGTATCCAAGGCCAGTCGTCTCTATTCTCTCGTTGGGCATCTTTCGTTGAGTCCCGGGAACATCCCAAATCTTGTTATAGAACTGAGTTTGTCGAGGAGTCTATTTGAAGGGTACGCCTTAGCATCTTAATAGCCTTTTTAGTCCCTCTGTGTAGTATCTGGGCAGACGGATTGGTTGAAGTTTGTCAAGCGCAGGTTCAGCACCATGCCATACTTCTTTCTCTACTTTGGTCTCCGTGGATTGATAGAAAAGGATTGCCTTCTCACCCCTTTGTTTTGGAGGGATGTAGAAGGTTTGCAGCTCTTGCACGCTGTACGTATCAAGTGCATCAAGTTCTTTGTAATGCCGCTGCGGAACCATAGTAATTTGTAAACTCTGGTCAGCTCCAGCAAAGGTCTGCATTGACGGGCGGACGGAGAATACTGTGTTGGCCTCGTCTTCAGAGTCACTGCCGAAGACCAGAATATGAGTAGATGGTCCTGGCCTGTTGCCTTGGGGTTGTCCCGAGTGGACCATCTCTTCATACTCCTCGGTATCGCTCCCAAATATCGGGATAGTGGTGATGGCTTTTTGTTTATTCTCCGATTTGCGACATCTTTTTATGTCTTCAAAGTCTGGTAAGAAGTACTTGGCGTCTTCATATTTGCGGACTTCATTTATGGAGAATGGGTTCAGCTCCCCTGTAACTATGTATTCGAGGCCGTCTTTGAAGTACTTCATACACTGATGTTGTGTAGAAGGGATGATATTGTACTCATGTAACCAAGGCCTGCCGAGCAAAGCGTTGTAGCAAGTCTTGGCATCAATGACATGGAACTTGATGTCAGTAACGAGCAGCCTGAAGCGTAATGTCAGTATTACATACCCGATCGTTTGTGATGATTGCGAGTCGAACCCGGAGATAGTAATTTTGTCCCGCGCTAGGTGTTGAACGTTCATTCAAATCTCCTTCAACACTCTCACATTAAGAAGGGTGACGGAGGACCCATTGTCAACCAGGATCTTCCTTATCTTGATATCGTGACAATACCCAGTTACATACAGCGGACGGTTGTACTCGTATGTTCCGAGAAGGAGGTCTTCATCGCTGAAAGTGATATCAGCCGTGTGGACTTCTTCCAGCTCGTCCTTCGTCTTTTCTTCCATTAGGAAGGCTTGAAACTGGTCGGGCTCTTGTAACGCCTTGATCAGAGAATCTCATGCCTCTTTAGACAGGAGAAGGGCATCCAAAATACTCAATTGTGAGGGCATCTTCCTCAGATGTGCCAGGACATTGTAATCCACCTTGTTCTTCTTGGGCGGGTTCTTGGCTGTGAGCTCTTCGACGACTCTACCATCGAGGGCAATCTCCTTAGGGACTTTTCCTTTCCTTTGTCTCTTTTGCCCGAACCTTTGTTTGAGGGCCCGAGATTCTTTTCAGGCAACGTACGGTTACGCAGCTGAATGTTCTCACAGTTCCTTATTTCTTCTTCTTTTCCAGAGGTGGATTCCTTGAAGAGAGGGCCGAGGGACATTTCCTCGTCCGAATCACTCCTGAAGGTAAGAACTTGAGACTTCCCTTTTGTTGGGATGTCATCAACCATATGAAAGTTACCGAGTGTTCCTTTATGCTCATCTGTCGTGCTTCTCTGCTCCCGACGGGCTTTGCGCTTTATTCACTTGAAGTGTTGTCGGTGGGCAACGTATCACTGCCACCACTTCTTGAAGGCATTGCACCCTTCGGTAGGGTGTGTGACCCTCCGATGATACAAGCAGTACTTCGAATGTACATCCGGTTCGTCGAGGTACGTACTCCCGGAAGTATTTTCTTTGAAAGGTGGCAGCTTCATTCCCACTGACAGAGCTTTGGCAAACTGCTTCCTTATCTTGATTCTGCTCTTGCTGGTGGCAAGGGCGCTTCGATTTGGTTGAGGTATTTTATGGCTTCTCATTATCGAAGCTTTTTCAGCCTGGCAGCGACGCTTGGCTTTTTCGTAAATGGCCGCTTCACGTTCTCGATCCTCTTTGCACTTTTGAAGAGCTTCGTTCAGCAGCTTATTGATCAGGTCATCTGACGGTTCCATAGATTTTGGTTCTGGATCCGCCCTCAGTTTCTCTACGCCAGGAGATTCTTTGCCACTTATTGACGAGTGAGAGATCATGTGGCAACTCTCCACATAATCCTCGGATTCTTCTGAAGAATCGTCTCCTTCATCAATGCCACTATTTCCGTTCTCAAGAACGTGCTTGAAGAATTCTTTTAGTGTGACTGGGGCCTATGCCTTTTGATTATATTCCTCCAGTGCGTCAATGCATTTTTGCAGACCTGTACGATTGCCGTCGAGCTGCACGGGCTTCTTGGCCTTTTTCTTTTTCTTTGAAGACGTCGGAGGCTTGGCCAGGAGGTTTTGCCCGTTGTTACCAACTTTCGGCGTTGGGCGTGGTTTCAGCTTTCTGTCAATAATCTTAGGCTCTAGCGGGCTTTTCCAACTAATCGCCGGACATGCTTAGAGATCCTTCAGCATTCTTTTAGTTTTGGCTGAAAGGACGACTTCCCACGGAGCTTCCTCTACAAATGAGCATGATGCTCCCGACGTATCTACCTTTTTAGGAGCGTGCTGCTGTGGCGAGTTTACCTTCCAGTTTTCGAACAGCGCAAACTTGCCCTATTGGTACTGGTCTTTGACCCAGTTTTTGAAGACATAGAAATTTTCTATTGGGTGGCCCACTATTCGGTGGTAAAGGCAGTAATTGGGATTGTTAACGTCGTCCGGTTGCAGTGGGCGTCTCGGATCCGGCAGAGTGATGAGCGTGTTGCGCACCACCAGTTCGAATAGTCTCCTCGTTTTATCCTGGGGGAACGAGTAAAGACGTCTCAACATTTCTTCGAGGGATCTTGGTTTGTTGTTTTGGCGAGCTACCGGTTTCGGGTCACTCGGTTGCTGTTGAGCGTTGGCCATGAAGGTTGCTTTTCCTTTGCCTTTTTCATTCCTAAGATCTATCTTTGAAGAGGACGACCTATGGCCCATCTGGTCCATTTGGGCCAGTTTGTCAATCAAGGCCTGGAAGTTGGTCGGCTTGAAGAACATCATAAACTGGGATATAGTTGCCTGAGGATCAAGGGTTCCCACGAACATGCCCACAACAGGAACTTCTTCTATGCACTGTTCATACTTTGACCATAGGTTGCACCACCGAATTGCGTATTGAACCCAAGTCTCTCCCGGTTTCACTCTGGAGTTGATTAATGCCGTGATTAGGGTACGCTCGCTTGTGCTCGTGAACCGCTGTGTGAATAATAATTCCATCTCCATGAATGTTTTGACAGAGTCATTTGGGAGCTCGGAGTACCATTCAAATGCCGTCTCTGACAAGCTACCAACAAACTGGCAAAGCAACAGTTTGTCATCACCCCCGGTATTACCGCACAAAGCTCTGAATTGAGCAACGTGCTGGTGTGGATTTCCCGTCCCTTTATACTTATGGAACTTAGGGATTGTATATCCCAGCGGGTACTTAATTTGATCGTACCAGCCTGGATAAGGTCGTCCAGTTCTGACGACTTGACCAGTCGCTTCACTTGCCTGATGAGCTTGTATTTGTTGAGCTATGTAGTCATCAAGGGCGGCCTTAGAGATCGTTTCTTCCTTGGCTGCTGAGAAAGCCGGAGGAGGGTTTGACGTCTCCCCTATGTCATCTGCAACGATTATTGGAGGGTCTTCGGCTGGAGGGTCCGGGTGGATCATCATCCCGACCATATCTTGGAATAGGAGCTCCATCTGCTTCATGTTAGCAGCTTGCTCCACGGTTTCTTTATCCTTTCTTGCAAGTACCCTCTGCAAGAACTCCGTATTGGTCTCTTGATCCTGGCGCTGCTCAGACGAAGCTTCCGGGCTTTCTTTCTGCCCAGTGAGTGCGGCCATCCTTGTCAACATCTTCTGGAGCTTTTGTTGTTGCTCCTGAGCTTTTGTCACATACCGTGTAAGTGGTCGATGACCCGCGAAAGTACGACTTTCCTCTTTGCTGGAAGCCATGTACACCGTGTGTACTACCATGCCCCCAGACTTGGGGCGTTTGGGTGGTCCACTGCCTTTGATATTTGCTGCCGGCATGGGGATCTTCTCCGGCCTTCTCCTCTTATGGGAGGTCGAAGTTGAGGGGGCCGTTGCAGCAGGCACCCATGCAGATGATACCTTCCGTGGTATGACGGTGGGATGGTCCTCCTCTTGCCGAGCCTTCGTTTTTTTCAACCGGCGAGAGTAATCTTTGTCAATTACAGAGCCTTGGACTTTCCGCCAAACTCTGTGGATCTTAGAGGACAACCACTGAGAAGGATGCTCCGGCTTCACCTGTGTCATGCTTTCAGCAGGCGGAGGAGACTTCTTCAATATGGCGGTTGGAAAGTTTTTGCGCTCTCTCCCGAACAGCTTGAAGCTGTTTCCAGTTGGAGCAGCAGTGTCAATTTCCACCATTGGAGCTGGTGGGGTAAGTCCAGAGGGGGAACTGACCCCAACTTTCCTCACTCGGCGCCAGTGGCGATGTCGAGCATGTCTTGCGGATGGGATCACCTCAGTTGTAGAAGCGACCTCATTATGCCCCTTGCTTTGATGAGAGGTTGCTGTTGGTGTCATTCTGTCGAAGACTGATGTCCGTTAAGAGGGAATGTCTAACCTGTCGAAGACTGAATTTCGAGTGGGGGAAGCACTTGTAACAACCTCACCCGCAGCAGGAGTTGGAATGGTCAGTCTTGCGAAAACCGATCCTCTAGCAGGAGAAGCCCCTTTGATGGCTTCTTCTGTCGGAACAGGAATGGCTATCCGCTTCGGGATAACCCCTTCAAGTATGGCGAGCCTCTTTGCGGGCCCATTTGAGCTTAGGCTCAGCCTGTTAAAGACTGAGGCGTTGGAATTGGACGACCCATTGAGAGGGGCCACGGTGGTTGCAAGCCGATCGAAGACCGACTTCTTCGGAGTCTCATATGATTTCACTGAAGCATTGATGCTCATTGGTGGGAGCATGGTCCCGAAGAACAATCCGGTGGTGGCCTGAGTCACCTGTTCCACCAGCATTGCAAAGATGGAGGCCGCTTGGGGCCCATAGGTCACTCCTCCGGCAGGGATAGAGTGGGAGTTGCTGTTGCAGTTAGTGCGGCTAGAGGCCATCGAGGTTATCTTCTTTTCTGCACAGAGCAAGACACCAAATCTTAGTACCTCGAATCCAGGGGCAACCATATTAAACCGCGATTCATTCGCGAACAGGTCACACGAATTGTGGAGTGGAAAGAGGAACAGGTCCCACCGGGCGTGCTAGAATCTGTTCACTTCATGTTGTGTGTGTTTGTTTTATTTTTGGTTGCCCGTGGATTGTATATGGAGACTAATTTGTGTTGTCGCCCGTAGGGCGTGGATAAGTCCAAATCCGTATTTTCTTATATTTGGGTTTGGTTTGATTTAAGGATCGTTAATCTCGTTTGGGATTAAGATCAACTTGAATATTTGTTGAGAATACGTTAGTTTAATTTTAGACTAAGATCTACTCAGCAGGATTTTTAGGATTCAGACCCAACAAAATAGCATTTAGGCTCTATTGCTTTAGTTTAAGAACGTTACGGTCCATAGATCACCATTTTTGGTATGAGGGTTTAGTTTAAAGACGTTGCGGTCCACAGCTAGTTTAAGGACATTACGGTCCTTAGCTAGTTTAAGGACATTGCGGTCCATTGTGATATGCTCATAGTTTTGGGAATGCACCCAAGAGCTGTTGGCTGTCGGGACTCTCCACCTCTCTGAAGACGTTGAAGAATTACAACTACATGTATCAGAGGTATGGAGAGATGTACCGTTGAACCAAATTCCAGATTGAAGGGAAAGATCATTGTGGAATGAACACCATTTTAGACACCATCTGTTAGAAGATCATTAGTCATCTTTGGAACAAAGATCGATTTGGGGAGACCTGAGTATAGGAGGGCTCAGTTGATTGATGATTAAAGGGTTTTGGCCTTGGGAGACTTGACTAATTTAGACTAAGGTTGTCCTCTCTTAGTGTTAAACACTAATATCTGCTCGGCGCTCACGTGCTCCCACGTAAGGCTTTAAAGCAGTGTTAAACACTGAAATTTGGAGCGCTTACGTGTGGCACGTGGGGCGCCTGAGAATTTAGCACTAATTCTTTGGGTTTATTCCCCTTTTCTTTTATAAGTAGTGAGCACTATTGGGGGTCACGTGGGATCACGCGAGGCGCCCCAAAATGGAAGCTGTCTTTGGATTTATTCCCCTTTTCCTTTTGAAAGTGCTAAGCACTATTAGGGGTCATGTGGGATCACGTGAGGCGCTCCAAAATGGGAGCTGTCTTTGGATTTATTCCTCTTTTTCTTTTGAAAGTGCTAAGCACTATTAGGGGGTTACGTAGGATCACGTGAGGCGCTCCAAAATGGGAACTGTATCTGGATTTATTCCCCTTTTCATTTTGACAGTGCTAAGAACTATTAGGGGGTCACGTGGGACCATGTGAGGCGCCCTAAAATGGGAACTGTCTTCGGATTTATTCCCCTTTTCGTTTTGAAAGTGCTAAGCACTATTAGGGGGTCACGTGGGATCACGTGAAGCACCCCAAAATGGGAACTGTATTTAATTTATTCCTTTTTTCTTTTATAAGTGCTAAGCACTTGTTGTAAGGGGTCACGCGGGAACACGTGAGTCGATCTCAGTTGTTTTTTTATGCAGGGTTAAACCCTAGTTTTATCAGAGGAATTAAATTCCTATATCTTTTAGAAGAATTAAATTCTTCAAACTTAGTTCTTTCCTTTAGGTTTTGGGACTGCATGACAGAATCTCCCTGATGAGAATTAAATTCTCAACTTGTGGGGAGATGTGCTTCTGCAGACCTCAACCAGAGGAAGAAACAAGTTCTTTTTTGAAAAAGTTAAACTCTTGTAATGGCGAGAAAAATGATCTCTAGGTCTTTTTTTTCTTACCTAGGATTTCTTTTCTTAAAAGAGAACTCATCCTCTTCTTCTTTTTTTCTCAAATCTTATGGGGGGTCTCCTCCTTTTCTGACTTAAAGTCTCGGGTCCTTTATATAGTAGAGACAGGTTTGGTGATTTAGTTAAGGAAATCTCTCGTTGAGGGATCTTAATTGATTTGGGGATTTTATCCACCGTTGGATCTTTGATCCAAATACTTCTGTTTTACAGAAGATATTTTTCTTGTTTTTAACAAGATTGGGAAAATATTTTCCCATACAGAGCTTATTCTTTAGCTTGGTGATTTTTAATCACCATTGGATTTTTAATCCGACGGTGCTCTGTTTTACAGAGCGTAATCTTTCTTATTTAGAAAGATTGGGGAAATATTTTCCCATACCGAGCTGATTCTGTAGCTTGGTGATTTTTAATCACCATTGGATTTTTAATCCAATGGTGCTATGTTTTATAGAGCATAATCTTTCTTGTTTAGAAAGATCTAAGGAAATATTTCCAAAATAGTGTTTTGATCCCTATTATTTAGAATTTAATTCTATCAGCTTGAAAGGTGATTATGAACTCTCACGTATAGCACGTGACCCCCATAAAATTAAACTGGTTTGCTTATATGCAGCAGTCCCAGAGAAAGGCATCACGTGTTGGCACGTGAGCTGATGTTCAAGAATGTCATGTGTGGCACGTGACCCCCAGGAAGTTAAGCCCAATCAAAGAGCATCACGTGCTGATACGTGAGCTTCTCTGGCCTATTATTTGTTTTAGGAAGGCGCCTATATACTTTGTATATAGATGCTCATGTGTTTGCACGTGAGGCTCAATTTTAGCCTTAATTTTTAAGCGCAATGCCTATAATTTTTGCTCCAAGGCGCATCACGTGTGGGCACATGATGCTCCATTTTGGGAGTTTTTTCCATCGCTTTTTATTTATTATTTATTTTTTTATAAGGGAACAGTCCCTAATGGCCAATCGCTACTTGGAGCTCTGACGGCTGGCAGGTGCGACGTTTCGTTTTGGCGGAAGTCGATCTGGGCCATTGGATGATTTCTTTGGGGTGTATAAATAGGAGGGGCCCCTCTAGGGCAACACTTCCGCCATAATTTTCTTTCGTTGTCGAAGATTGCTTGGCGCTCATTCCTTTTAGATCGGATCACTTGTGATTTTTCCTTGGCGAGCCTATCCCTGGAATCAGGTTAGATGTCTTCATCTGAGGAGTCTGTAGAGATAGTTAGGGTTGAGTCGGACGATGAGGCTTCGGTTGTTGGAGCCGAGTCCAGCGGGTCTTCCTCCTCCTCGGCTTCAGACAGCTAAGAGGGTTTTTCTGCCGCGTTGTCTGTGTCGGGCTCGCCCCTAGAGCAAGGGCTGCCCATGTCGTTCCCGTCGGGGGGCGACAAGGGCGCCTAAGGCGCGCATCGAGAACGCCGGCTATGCGCCCTCTGCTTTGAGGAATGTGGACGAGCTTACCGAGATTCGGGCTCGATTCCATATTCCCTCCAACTATTCGCTTCGCTTAGCTAGAGAGGGTGAGCGGGCAGACCAGGTGCAGGGCAAGGAGACTGCCCTGTATTTGGAAGCGTTCCGGGCTGGAATGCGTCTGCCCTTCTCAACCGAGGTATGTGGGGTGCTTCGCTTCTTCCATCTTGCCCCGGTCCAGCTAGCGCCGAACTCGTACAGAATTCTCCTTGGGTTTCTGGTCCGGTTGAATCTTGAAAATATCCCCTTCAGTTTGACCCTCCTCATTTCCTTCCTCTATTATAAGAATCATCCTGACACCAGCAAGGATGAGCCGAGCTGGGTGTACTTTTCCTTCAAAAAACGTAGGGGCGGGATGGCCGAGTCGGGTGTGGTAGCTGTCCCTTCTTCCATCCATGAATGGAAGGAGAAGTTCATTTTTGTCGGACCACCCGAGGGCGAGAATTAGCCCGTGCCTATACAGTGGCACAGGGCTGACTGCCCGAGGGCAAAATAGTCATCTTCACCCGAGACAAGGGTTGTGTCTTTGTGGGAGCCGATCCAGCGGGCCGACGTCCTGCTTTCTGAGCAGGCCCTGAGCTGGGCTGCGCTTAACCCTGTGCGCTTTTTGGGTAAGTTAGAGCTGTAGATGATCAATTTTGACTTTGAGGAATTTTCTTTGCTCTTTTCAGCGTTACTAACTCTATTTGTGTATTCCTCCTTTTTTTGCCGAGCAAATGGGCCGATCCAAGTTCTTAGCTGTCATGGCTACGAAGGCCCAAAAGAAGATCGGGGGCAGAAGCTCGTCCCGACCGGGTTCGAGCTCGGCCCCGAGGCCTGCCCCGCCGAGCAAGCCTTCAGCTGAGTCACCCCGAGTCCTCGAAGAGCACCGTGGGGGAGGGGTAGGGGGCAGAAGCATGTGCGGGATCCGGTGCCCCGGACGAGGGAGGAGGCCTAGTGTCACGACCCGAAAGTACGGAACGCGACTGGCACTTAGATTACGAGACGTCTAAAGGCGTACCGTAACCTAAGTCAGCCAAAGCCCAGAAGAATCTAAACCAAAATCAAAAGAGAGTGAAGGAAAACCTTTAATGAAAATAGTTTTTAAAATCATTTAAGTTGCATAGAATCTCTTTTTAAAACATCAAAAATTTCTGAAAATTTCGGCAGAGTCTCCCCTGTATTTTCTATCCCCCAAAATGGGTACAACAAGATAATAAACCTGTAATCATAAAATGGCATCCCCAAGCGGGAGCTAGCTCTTCGCCCAAGGCGGATCACAACCACATACAATATAATAGTAATATCAAGAAAAAGAGCATAAAAGAAATGCAAAATACCAGAAAACACACGTCGGCTCAAGTGAGCTCGACCCAAAAGAAACCACAAATATACATATCTCTCATTCTCATCACTAGGTCGCATATACAATACAAGTGGTAGATGGAGAATACTAGATACAATGATAAAGCAAAAAGAAATAAAGTATACTCGCAACCCACCTACGGGCGATGTCGCGAGTCTGAGCAAAAGGAACTGATGACAAGATAGCCCGCCGCTACAAGACTGACGGGTCCGACCTGCAAGACACTGTGGCACAACGGGGGTGAGTTGCCAGCTCGTGAGTAGAATATAACATCTAGTAAGGCAATCGTAAGAATGCACGCAATGCGGAACAACATGTATGTCCATATGTGATATAATAACTCTAGTATGCATGCACATGTATGCAATATCTTTTCTAACTCTTTAAGTGTTTTAAATGTTAAAGTTACTGCATTCTTAACTTTTAGAAAATGAATGTCTGCATAATAGCTAAATATCATCAAGGAATCCTCTGAAAACCCGTGTCAAGCATCGACACCAAATAGGAATCATATCTGTCTCAATATCGGGCTCCGTCAGTCCGGATCGGCCCATATCATAAATCTCACGACAACGGTCGGTATCCTCCGGATATCCGCCGCGCCAGACATCACCGGTAGGTAGTCTTCCCCTGCCAGGCTCATCGTCTACAACTCGATCTTCTTGCCCCGGGGTACCATACCGGGCCCACCATGTACCCGAGACGGTTCATCCACTCCTCGAATCGGGTCTCGAAATCCAACAGAAAACATGAAAACTCATGGTGGACGACACATACATCACGAGAAAACCGCAACTTTGTTTTGAAAATGATAAATATAAGGTTTTGTTAAATTCTTGCGGTTTTCCCTAAAAATCCAGAAATCGCAGCAATACTGAAATCATCAAGAAAATCATAATGTCCACATGTTATATATGATAAATGTCTATGATATCAATGCATACGATGTGAATTTTGCTAGAAATCTATATAAATATGATGATGATGCGAGGTATACGTATGCTATGCAATTTCATATATCAAGTATGAATGCAAGTGGCGATATTATGATAAACAGGTTCTATAGTGCACGTGGCGTGGCAATTACCAAAGGCGTGTGTGTCACATGATTAGTGCGCGTGCAACAGATGCCAATGGTAATGGTGTTCGTGCCCTACGAAGTGATGTCGCATAAGTATAGATGAATGTCTATGCAATGTAATATACTGTTCGCTATAAGGGTATGCAGTGTACATGAATGGATAAGTTAGCTAATATATAAATCTTGCAAAAGTAGGGTAATCCTAACTAGGGGGGGCGCCTCGCGCCATCCAGACGATTCCCCCATAGATGAATATATCTACTCACCAGAAATCCCCGCTAATCTGATCCGGCCACCGCTTTGCCTTTACGCGCCGTGTCCGATGTTTCTCCGACCGATCCTATATTGCACAACACCAAGTATAAGATTACATAACCTAAAACGATGCAAGTCACAATATACAATTATCGACGCTCTCAAATTAATCATAGCATGCACTCAGTGCGCGGAAAAACGCACGAAAATCGCTAACCTTTAACTAGAATCGTCATTTCGGGGAAATCGACTAAACTACAACCCGACTAGACGAAACCCCGCGTTCGCGCATTCTAATAATCCTATACGAAGCTAATAATATTTCTAACCTAACGCAAATTGAACGCATTCTATTTTTCGTAAAAATCTAGCAAGCAAATTCAACGCCGATTCAATGCAAACATCGAAATTTAACGATTTAGCGAGCATATAAATACACCATTAACCACTACAACCAATTAGAAACCCAAAGCCCTAATTTAATCCTAACAACTATACTTCAAACCCTAGTTTTAAAATCAATCCTTCTCTTGATTTTTCCTAAACAACATTTACCACTAAATTAATATTTAGAATTTCAATTCTAGCATAATTAAACCAGAAGTTAACAAAAAGATTAGAATTTTCACCTCTAAAGCTTGAACCCTAGCTTGATCAAGTCACCAAGAAGCCTCCTTTCATCTAGTTTTTGAACCAATTTGGGTAGAAGAGAGAGTGGTTTAGGGTTTGGCCTTGAATGGAGATGGAAAAATGTGAATTTTTATTGATTTTTAGCAAGAAAAAGAAGCAAGAATGAAGTGGGAAGTGGGGAAATTCTGCAGAATTGGGGTCGGCTGCAGCAAGAGGAGGAGGTGGGGAAATTTTGGAGAAGTTTCTAGTTCATTACAACATCATATGTTATCATTTCATGCTTTCATGTCAACTTTTTTACAAAAAAACCCATTTTTACCTCATTTTTCATTAAATTTCCCACCTTTAAACCAAAAGTTTGCAAGACATGATACAATTTTATTAACACCATATTTTAGCTTATAAAGACTCCTAATTAAAAAATTTACCTAATTAAATTTGTATTTATCCCTAATTAAATGTATTTTAAAAAGCTTAAAATAATAAAAAAATTAATTAATTACGAATTTTTTTTTATTTAACTAGAAAATTATAAGTGACATTTTAGTGACAAAATTATAGTAATATCTTATCTAAATTTTGTATAATTAGATCTACAATAAAAAATACCTATTTCGACTTTTTACGGAAAAAGCCGAAAAATTAGCCGATTACCGAAAAACTGCCTAAACGATTTTCGAAGGGTTACACCTAGCCCATCGACGCCCCCTAAAAAGGCATAAAAAGATGGTTTCTCGGGCGCCTCCTTCAGCCGGGATCCCAATGAAAGAGGGGGACTTCTTCTTCAAGGTGCCCTCAGGGCACTCCGTCGCCGACAGCTTGCTCTTCGACATGGAGCAAGCGTTTAGGGGCAAGATTCCTCGGGGGACCCTGAAGGCCCAGGTGCCCGTCATCGCTCAGGAGGCAGTTCAGGTCAGTATCCATTTTCCTTTAAGAATCTTCTTAAGCATATTTTTTTTAGTTTGGATGTTTCTAACTCCTTTTGCTACTTTTCCTCAGGTCCTTCACCACTGCGTCCTCATTGTAAATATAGAATCTGAGGAGATAGCCCTGGCCATGAAGAAAGCGGGCAAATAGTCTTCACGGGAGGAAGATCTGTGCCTTCGGCTGCAACAAGCGGAGGAGAAGATAGCCACCCTCGAAGCCCGGGTGATCCCCGAGGAGCTGACGAACTCAAAATATATGGAATCTTACCGACTTTTGAGTGAATCCAACCGGGCTATCCAGACCAAGTTGGAGGAGGTTGGTAACCTCTATAACGCAATGAAGAAGTCGAGTGACGTCAGCAGGAAGGACGCCCGGGTTACGCTCGAGGCCGTGAAGCTTGCTGAGGTCCAGGCGGAGAAGTCCGTGGAAAGGTATAAAACGTCGGACCGGTTCTACGCCGACCTCGCCAAAGCCTCGGCCATCGTTTGGCACTAGGCTCTTGACGCCGTCAAGGCGTTGATGCCGGAGTTCATCGACAGCGAGCTCCGAGTCCAGTACCCTATCACCGAGGATGCGCCGTAAGTGGAAGTTGCCGGGGCGGCCGTCGAGGGTAAGGCTGCTTGGGAGGCCGCCGGAGGTGAGGCTGTCGGTGGAAGCGCTGACCCAGAGGTTTTCGTTTTGGTCCCTGACGCTGGCGTTGAGCAGGGTGAGATCCACCCCGAGCCTACGGCCTGAGCTTTCCTGCCTAGGGGATTTTTCTCTTTCTCTTTTTTCAATGTTTTGTAAGCCTCCGGGCGTTTTTGTAAGGCTGAGATGCCCAGAATACCTTGTATTTATTTTCGGATCATAAATAAAGTGCACCTTCCTCTTCATTGTCCAAATGTTTAGCTTGCATACTTTAATTTGTATCTTCATTCTGCAAGTATATTTAGCTCGTCAATAGCCTCATCCTGCGAGTGTTAGGTCGTGGATTGGTGTCCGACCTTTTTATGCAATGATTGCACGTCGAGTGTAAGTTGAGTAACAGAAGGTCGGTACCCTCCCGTTCCACGGAGTTGAGGTGGCGATCGTTCATTTAGCATGAATAAAAAAATAGCTAAATTAGAATAGGTCAGTGTTGACTGATTCTTCCTTGACGAGGGCATTGGATCCATCTTTTCTTAAGGCAGGAACTGACTGTAAGTCCATGCTACCTCTCCCGGTACTTTCGGGCATGCGGAATTTGATAAAAAACGATTTTCTTAGAGGTGGTAACATGGACTTAAAACCCGGATCTTTGTTAAACATCTAACTAACAACCTAACTAGGAGTCGTTAACTACTCGGTTAGGGGGTTTATACCTTGCTTGTCTTGAACTCCTTCGTCTTCAAACTCCGATGGTGGTCCGGATCGGCTTCTTCCCGTCGTCTCCTTACGCCGAAGATAGATCCACCTGAAAGCTCCAACCTTTGGCTACTTCTTCGAACTTTGAAGAAACTAGTTCACTCGGTTTGCTAAACCTTGTGAACTAGAGTGAGTAGAGAAGAGTTTGTATGGGATTTTATCTATGGTTCTTGGTTCTCAACTCATGAGACAAGTGAACCATAGAATCAAGAGAGGGAGCAAGAGGAAGAGGGTGAGAGCAAGAGTATGAGAGCTCAAGAACAAGAGAGAGAATGAGCAAGTAAGAATGATCCTCTCTTTTGTCTTTCACCCTCTCATAATCCAAAACAATGATAACATATCATATCAATCAAGTGTTATGTGATGGTTTAAGCAACCATAGCCATATCATTTCATGCACTCATTTTGCACAAAAGAGCAAGCAAGCAAAAGTCTTTGCCATGAAATGATAGCTATGGTTATCATGATGGTCAACTAGTCAAGCCTAATCAACCGGTCAACAAAGTCAACAAGTCAACAAAAGTCAACAAGTCAACAAAGTCAATCCCTCAACAACCATGTCACCATAATACTTAATTAATATAATTGTTAATCACATATCATATTCTCATTAGGGTTGAGCAAAAAGTCAATAGTCAACAGTCAACGGTCAACAACCCTAATGAGAATCCTCTGCCTCTGACTCTCCGTCAACTGTGCATACACACCCGCATCCGCGTTCCGAGGAACACGAATGCCTACTGGATAAATCCAATCCCAAAAGGTATACTAGGATCTGGCTTAAACCAAAGCCCGCTAGTGTAAACTGTCCGGACACTGTACGTGCACAAGTGCACGGATGTGACCGAACCCTGTCGCAAAACCATGCGACCTGCCGCAAAACCATACGACCTCTACTCTTTTGCCTAAAGGCTAAAAGCTTTCTGTGTGGGACTCTAAAGAATCGACACTACGCTGGCAGTGGGTTTAACCACAGACCGCAAGCGGCACTAGCTGTGCGTAACGGTCCCCAGGTAGTGCCGACAAGAAGACCGACGAGGCGAAACCCATCTGAACTCCTACTGAGCCTGAATGCGACATTCTCCGTACAGTCCGGTCTGTTCGTCTGATACATCGCTTGGCGGGCCTAGGGGGCGGTAAACGTCAGTCCCCCAATAGCGGTACAAGTCGTGTCGGAGTGAAGCCCAAAACACCCTGAGATAACACTGGAAGCCTACCAGTATATCTCGTTTGCCCTGGCCAGGGACTACTCGTGTAATGGCTCTCCTAGACACAGTGCGATGTCAACCCCCAATACCGGGAGAGACGAATCCTGTTTAACCGTCACTGCCTCCAAGTGCTTCGGGACTGCACCCAACTACCACCTGTTTGCACGACTTCTTTGAGCCGTGGTAGGGTAGTAATCAAAGTACAGGGGGAACACACTCGAGGCGAAGTGACAGTGTCAAGTCAGCGGACTAAGCTGTAATCATGTCACCTGGGAACTGATAACTGACGATAGGCATAATACCAACTAGTCAGTTCCCGACGAGTCCTGTCCAGTGTACTCGTAACCCAACGAGCATCCGCATACTATCTCAAGTACGACGTACCGACGGCTGTGGGACAGACCGTCTCCCACACTGGGATGAGAAGCGCATGCGCTAGTCTACTCCGGAGTATCGATGCCCTGTCTCGATAGTCCTGCGACCAGGGACCTACATAAGGATGTGCTTATAGATTACCCAGCCCCACTAGTGTGACTGCCATCACAACGCTGGTAATCAAGCAAAGATCCTAAGGGCTCCACTAATGTGTATAGGCGATATACTAAAATAAACACATGTACACATTGAAGTAGAAACAAACCAAGTAGCATACTACTATTTTGAGCAAGATTGTATATACAAGGTGAATATCCCAAGCTTCCATTAAGTAATATACAAACTAGTATGATACAGTAATGGCCTCTAGGGCATATACACTAACAATCTCCCACTTGCACTAAGGCCATGTACTGGCGTATCGAAGACCTATCATCTCGATCAGCCGCTCGAACTGAGTCTGGGGCAAGGCCTTGGTGAATGGATCTGCAGTGTTATCTTCTGAAGCGACTCTCCGAACCTCGATCTCCTGGCGATCCACGATCTCCCTGATCAGGTGATACCGCCTTAAGATGTGTCTGGATCTCTGATGGGACCTGGGTTCCTTCGCTAAAGCTATAGCCCCGTTGTTGTCGCAATATAGAGGTATTGGATCAACAATGGACGGAACCACCTGAAGCTCTTTCAAGAACTTCCTCATCCAGACAGCTTCTTTTGCGGCATCAGATGCAGCGATGTATTCCGCTTCCATCGTCGAGTCTGCAACGGTTTCCTGTTTGGAACTCTTCCAACACACCGCCCCTCCATTGAGGGTAAAGACAAAACCCGACATGGACTTGGAATCATCCTTGTCACTCTGGAAGCTGGAGTCAGCAAAGGCCTCGATCTGGAGGTCTTTTCCGCCATACACCAAGAACATCTCCTTAGTCCTTCTCAGGTACTTGAGAATGTTCTTTACTGCTATCCAGTGTTTCTCCCCAGGGTTAGACTGATACCGGCTTACCACACTCAGTGCATAAGCTACATCCGGTCTGGTACACAACATCGCATACATTATAGAGCCTACCGCAGAAGCGTAGGGTATAATAGACATGCGATCCCTCTCCAAATCAGTCTTGGGAGACATCTCTTTAGAGAGGGTGATCCCGTGACAAGCCGGTAGGTTACCGCGCTTGGAATCTTCCATACTGAACCTCTTCAGTATGGTGTCAATTTACCTGGACTGTGAAAGTCCTAATATCCTCTTGGATCTATCACGATGGATCCGGATCCCCAGGATGTATGAGGCATCACCCAGGTCTTTCATGGAGAACCTTTGTGACAAGAACCCCTTGACAGATTGTAGCATAGGAATGTCATTTCCTATTAAGAGAATGTCATCCACATACAAAATGAGGAATACTACAGTTCTCGCTACAAATCTACAATAGATGCATGGTTCATCTGGATTTTTGATAAAGCCAAATTCCTTGACCGTCTCATCAAAACAGATGTTCCAACTCCGCGATGCCTGCTTTAGCCCATAGATGGACTTAAGCAACTTGCACACATTTCCGCTGCTCCCACTCTGAATGAAACCCTCTGGTTGGTCCATATAGACACACTCCTCTAAATTTCCATTTAGAAAAGCGGTCTTTACGTCCATTTGCCAGATCTCATAATCGTGGAAGGCAGCAATGGCAAGAAGGATCCGAATGGATTTCAGCATAGCCACTGGAGAAAAGGTTTCGTCATAGTCCAAGCCAGGTCTTTGACGGAAACCTTTTGCAACAAGTCTAGCTTTATAGGTCTCAACCTGTCCATCTACACCAATCTTCCTTTTGAAGATCCACTTGCATCCTACGGGTTTTACCCCGTCTGGAGCAATGTCCAACGTCCATACTTTGTTGGTGTACATGGACTCCATTTCGGTCCGCATTGCATCCAGCCATTTTAGTATCTCTCGGGCGGATGAGACTGCCTACTACTCCTGCGGAGCGGCGTAGGAATGTCCTGTTCTTTTGAACCCTCTGGTTCCACTAAGCTTTCAGTAATAGCTCGAGGTTCTGGAATTTCTTCCAGTTCTACTGTGCTCCCACTTATCTGGGTTTCTAAAAACTCAGTTTCCAAGAAGTAGGCATGACGAGAAACAAGAACTTTTTGTTCCTCTTCGCAGTAGAAGAAATATCCCTTGGAGTTCTTTGGATATCCCACGAACTTACACTGTACTAAGCGTGCCTCGAGCTTGTCCGCATGCTGCTTTTTAACAAAAGCTGGACATCCCCATGTCTTAATGTGCTTAAGATAGGGTCTCTTCCCACACCACATCTCATATGGTGTAGTAGGCACAGTTTTAGTTGGAACTCGGTTCAAAAGGTACGCAGCTGATTCTAGCGCATACCCCCAGAATGATCGCGGTAACTCAGCGTTACTCATCATGGACCGTACCATATCCAATAGGGTTCGGTTCCGTCTCTCCGATACACCGTTATGTTGCGGAGTGTATGGAGGAGTAAGCTGAGAGAGAATTCCATTCTCTTTTAAGTAATTCAGGAATTCGGCACTTAAGTATTCTCCACCTCGATCCGATCTTAGGATCTTGATACTTTTGCCGATCTTTTTTTCTACTTCACTTTTATATTCCTGGAACTTTCCAAAGGCTTCGGACTTATGTTTCATTAAGAAGACATAACCATACCTTGAGAAGTCATCCGTAAAAGTGATGAAGTAAGAATAACCGCTTCGCGCATGTGTAGACATTGGACCGCACACGTCGCTGTGTACGAGTCCCAAGAGCTCGCTCGCTCTTACTCCGTGTCCAGTGAACGGAGTCTTTGTCATCTTTCCTTTGAGACAGGATTGACAAGTGGCATACGATTGATATTCGATTGGATTCAAATATCCTTCTGTATGTAACTTCGTCAACCTTCTCTCATTGATGTGACCCAGTCTACAATGCCACAAGAAAGTCTGATTTATTTCCGGAGACTTTCTTTTGTGTGTATTCTGGACATTGAAAATCTATGGTTGGTTTAATACGTATATACCATTACTCAATGTACCTGACCCAATCAGAACTTGATTAAGGTGAATGTTTACAACATTGCTTACAAACGCAAATTCATAACCTTCTTTAGAAACTAAAGATACAGAAATGATATTACAAGTTGCGTTGGGTACAAAAAAGCAATTACGCAAAACCAAAACATGTCCATCTGACATTCCCAGGTGATAGTCCCCCACGGCTTTAGCATCCATGCTAGCTCCGTTCGCAACTCTGAGGGTCATGTCACCTGCCTTCAAAACCCTACGGTTTCTCAACGCCTGCAATGAATTACAGATATGAGATCCTGATCCGGTATCCAGTACCCAGGAAGTAGAGTTTATTGAAAGACAGTTTTCAATAACATACACACCTGAAGCTGAAGCTGCAACCTGCTTCAATTCCTGTGTCCTGGCTTTCCAAGCCCTGCAATCATTCTTCCAGTGTCCTTTCTTATGACAATAGAAGCATTCTTCCTTATCCACAAGCTTCCCCGCTTTCTTTGTTGCTTTTGCTTTTCCCTTCGTATCCACTTTACTAACACCGCCTCTTGGTTTGGCGGGGGCTTTCTTCTTCTTTCCCTTGGCTTTCGCCTTGGACCTAGAAGAAGATGATCCTCCTACAAACAAAGTGGATGTTCCCCTACCTTTCTGTAGGGTGCCCTCTGCGCTCCTCAGCATGTTGAGGAGCTCTGAAAGTTCAACTTCCTTTTCTTGTAAGTTGAAGTTCAGTATAAACTGGGCGTAAGTGGAAGGAAGGGACTGGAGAACTAAGTCCGTATAGAGCTCACTCTCCAATGTGGTCCCTAGGTCCGCGAGCTCCTCAGTGTAGCTGATCATCTTTAGCACGTGCTCTGCTACTGATGATCCGACGGCCATCCTTGCCGAAAATAACTTTTTCGACGCTTCGTATCTTGCGATACGAGATTGCTCTCCATACAGTTCTTTTGTATGAAGAAATATGGATTCCAAGTCCATATTCTCGTGCCTCCTCTGATGTTCATTGTCCATAGAGGCAAGTACGAGGCATTTGGCCTTCGCGCTATCAATCTCCCAAGTCTTACGGATTTCCTTATCCGCGACGCTGGAAGTGGGACCAGGGACAGGGGGAGCTTTGGTGGTAAGAAGATACCCCAGCTTGTCGTAAGTGATTGCCATCTTGACATTCCTGAGCCAATCTTTGTAGTTTGGCCCTGTCAGTATGTTTTTATCTAGAAGTAACTTAAGTCTAGTCATGTTGATTGGTCGCTGCAATTAGGAGAGAGAAGAAACACTCAGCTTGATGCTCTTGCAAGTTTAGAATGGTTTTTAGTTTGTCTAAACAGGATGGCTCCCATTGTTTCTCGAATCCCTCCTCAAACCAAAAAGGAAGAACTAGTCGGGATCAATCCCACCGCACAATACTTGCTTAACCGTTCAGCCAGGCCAGTGTTGGTACTTCGAGGGAGGTTTTCCAACGCTTTCGCGAAGTTCCTTAATTTAAGAACCTCTTTTCCCTGGGGGCGTAGCCCCGCTAACACCTTTCTAGGCACCTACTAGGTTTATAGCATTGATCGATTAGTGAGAAATTTCCCGAGGAGTAGCGTATACTCACAGTAGGATCGGGATCCAAATATCATTGCGTGACGAAACTGAAGGAATCCTACCAGAATCATCACACTCCAAATGGTATGCAAATCTAGCAAGTTTCAGTACTTATGAAACTCCTGATGTGGATTTTTGCCCCATGCTCTTATGACCTTGACTTTGGCCAACAAATCATAAGTCACATGTCAAGTTCTACCCGTCGTTCTCCAGGTTAATTTGAATCCACCCGTACCTACCCTTGACTTTGGACAACAAGGCAGTACGACTGTTCCAAATCAACGCATCTATCTATGCTGCACATGAATACCCAATAGCTACCAATCACTATGCCTTGACTTTGGCCAACAAACATAGCTTGAATACTATTGACTATTCATGTGAAACGAAGGAGGGCTACGAATGGTTTTGGCTAAACCGTGAACGTAGTGAACTTGATATAGTCGATGGAACGAGATAGCTTTTAAAAGGAGTGGCTCAAGCTCCGCATTTAAAAGTTGGTTTTGAAAAGAACCGAGTGGTTTTTCGAAAGTGTTCCAACGACTTTAACTTGGTTTATTATCTTGCATTATTTCTTTTAATGCGTGATATTCTTGCATTAGTTCTTTTAATGCATCCCATCATTTAATCCTACCATTGCAGAAAACAACCAAAATATGACGTACGCTTATGCCATTCGCATTCACCACTGGGCCCCGTCATTACCCGTTAGGTTACTTAACTAACGACAGAGCGGGGGCTGGGCTAGCGCGTCTGTAAAACATAAGCAACGCCTAAATAATATCATATATAGATATATTGCAATGATAGACATTTCAGATCACAGATGAACATATTGGATATACTAGGAATCCGCAATTCGTACGAGCCTGTAACGAAAAGCAGATTACACGGTCGCGGTGAATAGCCAAAACCCCACCCAAGACCCCTACGGGTGCGGCAAACTACCCGCCAAGTACCCGAAGCGAAGCAACCTCCCTCATCCCCGTGAGTAGGCCACTCGGCACTTCGGCATACCCGGTAGTTTGTGCACCCCCTCCATGGGTCTATCCTAGGAGCAAAAACAGTAAAAAGAAATTATACAATGACGGCTACAACCCCGACCCGGTTGTGCGGCCATACAAATAATATTACATCAATTTACAAATTTACATGAATTGAAAGAAAAGAAAAACTCTCGTCTCACAACCCCCCGGCTATTCACCCGCGACAATCCAACATATTCATATACACATTCCAGCAACATTACAGATCACAGATTTGTATAACCCCCACTAATCGACATATAGCGATTAGCAGACGTTCAATACAAATATCACATTACAGAAAAACCCGTTAGCTTAAGTCTTTTAGAAGTTCGATCAAAAATACGGATTTTCGGGACCCCAAAAACAAAATTTTCGTTCTGGAAAATCTGGGCAGAAAATACATATTCCAAAAATCCCAAAACAACCCCAGAAATACACTGCACCAAAGATGGACCTCGGCCGAGTCAACTCGGCCGCGGAACCGCGGCGGGTGCGTGCTCCCGCCGCGTTTCCGCGGCGCTTTGACTCGATCGTTGGACCAAATTTGGTGGGTGTTCACACAAAAGCCTGAGCCGATTTTTAAGATGAAAATTATCAACTTTTGAACAGAATAAAAATCGGCAGAAACTTGAAATTCTCGGGTTCGTTTTCGTGACTTTTTCTTTGATCGATCTTCTAGTTACTTGCTAACATGTTAGATAGAGTTTAACTAGGCTCTGATACCACTGTAAGTCCATGCTACCTCTCCCGGTACTTTCGGGCATGCGGAATTTGATAAAAAACGATTTTCTTAGAGGTGGTAACATGGACTTAAAACCCGGATCTTTGTTAAACATCTAACTAACAACCTAACTAGGAGTCGTTAACTACTCGGTTAGGGGGTTTATACCTTGCTTGTCTTGAACTCCTTCGTCTTCAAACTCCGATGGTGGTCCGGATCGGCTTCTTCCCGTCGTCTCCTTACGCCGAAGATAGATCCACCTGAAAGCTCCAACCTTTGGCTCCTTCTTCGAACTTTGAAGAAACTAGTTCACTCGGTTTGCTAAACCTTGTGAACTAGAGTGAGTAGAGAAGAGTTTGTATGGGATTTTATCTATGGTTCTTGGTTCTCAACTCATGAGACAAGTGAACCATAGAATCAAGAGAGGGAGCAAGAGGAAGAGGGTGAGAGCAAGAGTATGAGAGCTCAAGAACAAGAGAGAGAATGAGCAAGTAAGAATGAGCCTCTCTTTTGTCTTTCACCCTCTCATAATCCAAAACAATGATAACATATCATATCAATCAAGTGTTATGTGATGGTTTAAGCAACCATAGCCATATCATTTCATGCACTCATTTTGCACAAAAGAGCAAGCAAGCAAAAGTCTTTGCCATGAAATGATAGCTATGGTTATCATGATGGTCAACTAGTCAAGCCTAGTCAACCGGTCAACAAAGTCAACAAGTCAACAAAAGTCAACAAGTCAACAAAGTCAATCCCTCAACAACCATGTCACCATAATACTTAATTAATATAATTGTTAATAACATATCATATTCTCATTAGGGTTGAGCAAAAAGTCAATAGTCAACAGTCAACGGTCAACAACCCTAATGAGAATCCTCTGCCTCTGACTCTCCGTCAACTGTGCATACACACCCGCATCCGCGTTCCGAGGAACACGAATGCCTACTGGATAAATCCAATCCCAAAAGGTACACTAGGATCTGGCTTAAACCAAAGCCCGCTAGTGTAAACTGTCCGGACACTGTACGTGCACAAGTGCACGGATGTGACCGAACCCTGTCGCAAAACCATGCGACCTGTCGCAAAACCATACGACCTCTACTCTTTTGCCTAAAGGCTAAAAGCTTTCTGTGTGGGACTCTAAAGACTCGACACTATGCTGGCAGTGGGTTTAACCACAGACCGCAAGCGGCACTAGCTGTGCGTAACGGTCCCCAGGTAGTGCCGACAAGAAGACCGACGAGGCGAAACCCATCTGAACTCTTACTGAGCCTGAATGTGACATTCTCCGTACAGTCCGGTCTGTTCGTCTGATACATCGCATGGCGGGCCTAGGGGGCGGTAAACGTCAGTCCCCCAATAGCGGTACAAGTCGTGTCGGAGTGAAGCCCAAAACACCCTGAGATAACACTGGAAGCCTACCAGTATATCTCGTTTGCCCTGGCCAGGGACTACTCGTGTAATGGCTCTCCTAGACACAGCGCGATGTCAACCCCCAATACCTGGAGAGACGAATCCTGTCTAACCGTCACTGCCTCCAAGTGCTTCGGGACTGCACCCAACTACCACCTGTTTGCACGACTTCTTTGAGCCGTGGTAGGGTAGTAATCAAAGTACAGTGGGAACACACTCGAGGCGAAGTGACAGTGTCAAGTCAGCGGACTAAGCTTTACTCATGTCATCTGGGAACTGATAACTGACGATAGGCATAATACCAACTAGTCAGTTCCCGACGAGTCCTGTCCAGTGTACTCGTAACCCAACGAGCACCCGCATACTATCTCAAGTACGACGTACCGACGGCTGTGGGACAGACCGTCTCCCACACTGGGATGAGAAGCGCACGCGCTAGTCTACTCCGGAGTATCGATGCCCTGTCTCGATAGTCCTGCGACCAGGGACCTGCATAAGGATGTGCTTATAGATTACCCAGCCCCACTAGTGTGACTGCTATCACAACGCTGGTAATCAAGCAAAGATCCTAAGGGCTCCACTAATGTGTATAGGCGATATACTAAAATAAACACATGTACACATTGAAGTAGAAACAAACCAAGTAGCATACTACTATTTTGAGCAAGATTGTATATACAAGGTGAATATCCCAAGCTTCCATTAAGTAATATACAAACTAGTATGATACAGTAATGGCCTCTAGGGCATATACACTAACACTGACCCCACACGGATGAGCCGAACAGGAGTATGTTCGGTGGCCTCTTGATGAAGGCTTTAGATCCTTAGCGTTGATAGGTTGGAAGCTACCTGCTAGAGATGGACCGGGTAGGAAGCTGCTCGGTGGCCTCACAATGAGGGCTTCAGATCCTTAGCGTAGATGGGTAGAAAGCTACAGTCGAAAATATTGCAATCTTTAACATAACAATTTCCTCACTTTTCGATGTTTGTTATAAATATAACACGTATTATAAGTTCATCTGGAAAATATTAATTACCACGTGTTATACATTATAATCAACATTCTGGAAGGAAATTGTGTGTTTATTATTTCACGCATATATTCTGTATCTCTCACATTCTTCACTGAGATCTTGTGCCGGATTATTTAGGTCATATAACAGGAATCAGAAACCTGCCGATATAAAATATAGGAAATTAAAGAGTCAAATACTGGCAGCAACCAAGCAAACATTAGAAGATTCCAGATATCAAATGAAGACCCCAACATCAACACCAGAATACACAGGAAGTTTGAAGATGCAAACTCACCAAACGGTCGCGGAACCACGACCGAGTTAGGCCGATCCGTCGCGGATCCGCGGCCGAGTCAGGGCGTCAGCGATCGGGAATTCTCCAGAATCTTCTTCTCAACAACCTAGCTTGCTGAGGACGCTTCATTGTAATAACCTTATTCTGAAAACTTCCCTACAACAGCCTAGCTTCTTGAGAAAGCTTGATAACTACCTAGCTTATTCTAGAAATCTCCTTGCAACAACCTAGCTTATGAGAGAAGCTTGATCTAGGTCTATAAATAGAGACCTAGGGCTAATGTTGTTAGGAGTTGATGATTGTTGATTTCTAGCACACAAACTAAAACCAAATCCAATTCAATTCCAAATCAAATCAAGAATCATCGAGAGTTTATCAAGCATTCAACGCAAAGATCCTTTACGCGAAGCCAATCTTCATCTACGAGCGCAAGATCCTCGATAGATCCAAGTCTCACGGAGATTGATCCGAGCGAAAGTCAACGGAGAAATTACCTCTTCAAGGGAGCGATCAAGAGCACTTCTTGTAACCTCAAATTGAAGGATCGTGTAATTTGAAGTTGATTAATAAAGGTGATCAATTGTAATTCTTGCTTTCTTTAAATTCTTGCATTATGAAATTTCTAATTCTTGAATCTTTTATTTTTATGATGCATGTGTAAATCTCTGCTTTCTAAGGATTCGAATGAATTCGGTAGATCAAATGGTGATGAAATCCTATAGGCAATCTTAAGTCTTATGAGAATTATGAATTTTAGGAAAAAGAGTCGTCAATGACCAAATTTGGAACGAGATCATCGTTCTTGATAATTTCATTACAATTTGGGATTAAATGATTGATGATTCTCTTTGCTAAAGGTTTGATTTGAATGATGATCAATGAAAAGACAAGGGATGGCGAAGGAGAAACACTAGTTTCTTCAATAGATCCCTAATTTTCATTCATCACCATCGTTCTAGCTATAATTCATCAGTAGATAAGATGAGTTATTATTAGTATTCATCATTGCTACTAATTCCTATCGAATCCTACAAGCTATTCTTCAATTTTCTTGATAACTAAAATTGATATTGGACATTTTCTTGATTACGAAATCTTAAACTCTTTCTTGATTTTCTTGAAATGACAAACTCAATTAAATCTTGAAATTTCATTTTCTTGAATTTTCTTTACTATTTTCTTTCGGCTCAACTAAAGAAAGAACGAATAAATACACGAATCCCAGTGGACGACCCATACTCATTAACGAACTACATCGATACCGTTATTGATTGCGGTTATAAATTCTTTGATTGTGATAACACTTTATTCAATCGAATCGAATGATCAATCAAATGGCGCCGTTGCCGGGGATCCTTTCGTAATTTGTTCGTGCTTGCTATTTGAGTTGAAATATTATTATTCCATCAAAAATTTGAATCAAAATCGCATCGTGTGCTTAACGAGTAGTGTGTGAATTTTGCAAGGAAATCTGGAATCACTGCAGCAGTGAGAAAAATATTCAAAACATTTCATCAAGACCAGAGGAGCAAGGGGAGCACCAGGTCCAAAATTTGTTCAAAGATCCTCTCAATTAGCCGCGGAACCGTGGCTATTTCCTTGTTTTGATCGCGGATTTATGGTTCTTTAGGTGAAGTTTGGCTCTAGCTTTCGGTGGTATATTTTCTATTTTCTTATCTCTTCTCTAATCTGTCCAATAACAAATTTGCTGCAGGATTCTTTGCAAAAATTCGCCGCTCAAAAATAATTTTTTTTGCGTGTTTTGATATTGGTTGTTTGCATATTTTAATACGGAAATTAAGAGGCAAAGACCAAATTCAGATTAGGTGGGGATTTCATTACCCTTCCTAAGCCCTAAAAATCACAAAACTAGCATTCGCATCACCCTCATTAACTGAAAAATATCTAAAGAAGACTCTAAGGACCGTTGCGCACAATTAGGACAGAAGAAGGTCGTGGGTAATCTAGTACTTATCCGCATTTCTTTTGTGGTGTCTAAGGCAAATGTGTCTAAGGCAAGTGGTTACTTAATTAGGCCCGCTACTTACGTAGCGAATACCTCCCACTTACTTGGCACTTACCTGGCCACAGGAGGGATAAAGAGGTAGTAGAGGATTTATCTTGTGATTTGTCTTCTGGAAGTCTAGGAGCGGTCTAGTGACTTGACCTAGGTGACTGTAGATCTAGGGTTGATTGTGCATTTTTTGTTGTGATTTTTCAAAATCTATCTTTTTCAAAACAAACCAAAAACTAAAACAGACCACTTTCTCTAATTATCACAAACCCTGCCACTTGTGCTAAACCGTTTAGTGCATGCTCGGCTGGACATGGGATTCTTGTGTCCGTCTTGTCCGCGTTCCTCCTATCGACTCCAAAGTCGGTAATTCTGCATCTTCTTTTTCCTCACCACCTACCATATCCACCGAGATGGACGGATCTCCATCAAATTATAACACCACCTTACCACCACCCGCTGGTGCGCAGAATCTACCGCGTATGTCTCTCTGAGAGAAATGCTACCCTATACGTGGTCCTCTTTCTACTTGCTTTTCCATTCCACCATCCAATGGAGATAATTTCGAAATCAAACCACGCTATATCAATCTTTTACCTAAATTTCACGGTCTCGAGTCTGAGAACGCATACGTTTTTATCACCAAATTTGAAAACATATGTGCTATGTTGGGCACTTCACAACTTTCTTTGAATGCTATGAGATTGCGTCTTCTCCCGTTCACTTTGTGCGATTTAGCCGAGAAATTGCTTTATAACACAGCTGCACACTCTATTTCAAACTGGGATGAATTCGTCATAGCATTGCTTAAGAAATTTTATCCCAATCATAAGACCGCCCGTGTCCGTAGCGAAATCAATCAATTTACCCAGCTTTCCAATGAAAAATTTTGGAACTGTTTTGAACGGTTCAAGGATCTGTTAGTCCAATGTCCTCATCACGGAATCCATCGATGGGATCTGTGCCGAATCATATATGAGGGCATTAATCCAACAATGAAGAAAATGCTTGAATCCATGTGTCAAGGCAATTTCATGTCTAAAGATGTTGGTGAAGCTTGGAAATTTTTAGAAGATTTTGCTGAAAAAACTTTTCAATGGGAGAGTGTTAGTCAACCATCATCTAGGTACGGTATCCATCAACTTGATGTATCCATAGCAGTCAAAACTGAAATGGCAGCAATGCAAAAGAAACTTGAAGCTATGGAACACATATTTTTATTAGCCTCCCTAAACCCGGTTACATTCCCTAAAACCGTGTGTGGATGTTGTTCCGATCCATCACATTTGATGGAAGAATGTCCTTTGAATTCTCCGTTTCAAGATCAAGAACACACTAATACTGCTTTTCAATAATGACCTAGAAACAATCCTTATTCTTTCACTTATAATCAGGGTTGGAGGAATCACCCTAATTTTGCTTGAAACCAACACCAAACTCAAAATTCGGTTCCAATCCAAAATAACTTTCAAATGGACCCTCCACAACAACAGCAACCGCTACAACTGAGTCAGCACCCCTTTTAATCACAAAATTTTAAAAATTCGGCCAACACTTCTGCACCGTATAATAATTCTTTGCAATTGACCGGTACTGATAATTCCTCTTCACTCGAACAAACCATGAATTTGTTTCTGAAAAATTTCATGCAAGTTTCAGCGGAGATAAAGTCTTCTGTCGATAATATAAAGAAAGACTCCGCCTCCCACGGTGAGAGTATTAAATCGATAGAAACACAAATTGCACGATTAAATGCCGAAATGAGTGCTAGAGAGAAAGGGAAACTTCCATCTCAACCCCTACCAAATCCTGGGCATTCACAACACTACAATGTGAGTGCCATTACAACATTGAGATCCGGAAGAGTGCTGAATAATCAAGTCGGTGAACATATTGATATTGATAATGATGAATCTATCAATGACACCCCGGCTTTCACTACCACTTCCACTACCACTTCCACTTCCACTTCTGACCCTAGTTCATCTTCTTCCGAGCCTATTCTCCGTTTTCCTCAAGACTTGAACCCTCAGTCCACTTCTTCTAGTCAACCAAAGACGATCCCCACTCCAATTCTGGGATCTGTTCCACCCGCATGACCTTCTCTAATGTTGGATCCCGCTCTTATTGCTAAAGCTCCTTATCCAAATAGGTTAAGGGGAAATAAACCAAGTCCACATATGGAGAAGATTATGGAACTGTTTAAATAGGTTAACATCAATATGCCTCTCCTAGATGCTATACAACAAGTTCCTGCTTATGCGAAAATCCTTAAGGACTTATGCACTAGGAAGAAGAAGACTCAAGTGCCCAAAAAGGTATTCATGACGAATAATGTTAGCACCGTTTTTACCCCACAATTACCAAAGAAACGTAAGGACCCTGGCCGTCCTACAATCTCTATTTTTATTGGGGGTAAAAATATTAACCGTCCTTTACTCGACCTTGGCGCTAGTGTTAACCTGCTTCCATACTCTGTCTACGAGCAGCTATGGATTGGAGAGTTGAAACCAGCTCATTGTACTCTCCAGATGGCAGACCGATCTATCACCAAACTTAGGGGTGAGCTTGAGGATGTGTTAATAAAAGTCGGGGAATTTATATTCCCTGTGGACTTTATTGTTTTGGATACACAGCCTGTAGCAAACCCACGGAACCAAATTCCGGTGATTCTCGGTCGACCCTTCCTTGCCACTTCCAATGCTGTCATTAATTATCGAAATGGTTCTATGAACCTATCCTTTGGGAAAATGACAATTGAGCTTAACATTTACAAGATTGGAAGTCAGCCATCTGAACCCTCTGTTCATATTCTTGTCTGTTCTGTCCACGAGATAGTTTCCGAAAGCTGCAAGGCTGATGAACTTTGCTTTGATGATTTCGACGACATTAGCACATCATTGTTTGATCTTGCACATTATAGTGAGGACACTTTTGACGAGTCCTACCCTGAGTTTGAACCTTCTGACTTATTACAAAAGTCAGACACACTTTCCGAGTCTGTATCCTTTGCAGGCTATGAACTTCTTCGAGAATCTGAATGTCATTCATTCACCCCACCTTCTATTGTCTCTCCGCTGACATTAGATCTCAAATTGTTACCTTCTCACCTTAAATATGCATATTTAGGTGAGAATGAGTCTTTACCCGTGATCATATCTGCTTCTCTAGCCTTAGAGCATAAGAACGCTCTTTTGATGGTCTTGAGATCTAATAGGCAAGCTTTTGGTCGGACAATGGTTGACATCAAAGGGATTAGTCCTTTGATTGTTGAACATCATATACATTTGATGGATGAAGCCAAGCCAACCCGAGAACCACAAAGACGGTTAAATCCCATCATGAAGGAGGCGGTAAAGAAAGAAATTGTCAAATGCTTTGACAGTGGTATCATTTACCCAATCTTTGATAGCCAATGGGTAAGTCCTATTCATGTAGTCCCTGAGAAGTTTGGCATCACGGTCATATCCAATGAGGCTAATGAGTTGATCCAGATACACACTCAAACTGGGTGGCGTATATGTATTGATTACAGAAAACTCAACGCCGCAACGAGGAAAGATCACTTCCCTTTACTTTTCATTGACCAGATGTTGGAACGATTAGCTGGACATGAATATTATTGTTCCATGGATGGAAACTCTGGCTATAACCAGGTCCCTATTGCTGAAAAGGATCAAGATAAAACCACATTTACTTGTGCTTTCGGTACTTTTGCTTATAGACGTATGCCCTTTGGGTTATGCAATGCCCCCGCTACATTTCAGCGGTGTATGATGGGCATATTCTCGGACATGGTCGAGAATTTTCTGGAGATTTTCATTGAAGATTTCTCGATATTTGGGGACTCTTTTGATGATTGCCTATCTCATCTTGACGTAGTTCTTACCCATTGTAAAGATAAGAACTTAACTTTGAATTGGGAAAAATGCCATTTCATGGTCTAAGAGGGTATTGTGTTTGGACATGTCATTTCACGGAAAGGCATTGAGGTCGACAGAGCTAAGATAGATGTTATTCATGACCTTCCTCATCCTAAATGCATAAAAGATATACGATCTTTTCTTAGTCATGCAGGATTTTATAGAAGATTCATTAAGGATTTTAGCAAAATTGCTAGACCCTTAACTCTTCTCTTGGCCACGGATACCACATTTCACTTTGACTCAGACTGTGTGGCTGCATTTGACTCACTTAAAAGTTCCCTCACTACAGCCCCCGTTCTATCATCTCCTGATTGGAACCACCCGTTTGAGCTAATGTGTGATACATCAGATTTTGCTGTTGGTGCAGTCTTAGGACAGCACATTGATAAGATGCCACATGTGATTTATTATGCAAGTAAGACCCTGAATGATGTCCAAATTTAATTATACAACAACCGAGAAAGAACTCTTGGCAATTGTATTTGCATTAAAAAAATTCAGGCCTTACTTAATTGGCTCACCGATTGTGGTTTATACTGATCACTCCGCACTAAAACATCTTTTATCGAAGAAGGATACTAAAGGCGGGTTAATACGTTGGATCCTATTATTACAAGAATTTGATCTTGTCATTTGAGATAAGAAAGGATGTGAAAACATAGTAGCCGACTATCTTTCGTGCATCTCTTCACCAACTGTGACCTTACCAATTAACGACTCTTTCCCGGACGAACAGCTCTTGACCGTATCCGGCGAACCTTGGTTCATGGATATTGTGAATTATCTTGCAACGGGACTTATTCCCAGCGATTGGTCTAAACAAGACAATTATCGATTTCTATCCCAAGTAAAGCATTTTTATTGGGATGAACCTTATTTGTTTAAATATTGTCCTGACCAAATCATTCGTAAATGTGTCCCCAATGATGAATTCAAGAGTGTTTTGTCTTTCTGTCATGATCAGGCATGTGGTGGTCACTTTGGTCCATGTAAGATGGTGGAGAAGGTTTTGCAAAGTGGTTTTTACTGGCCTACATTATTCAAAGATGTATTTGATCATTGCAAAACCTGTCCACAATGCCAACACACGGGTCGGATTTCTAAAAGAAATGAGATGCCACTTCAACCGATAGTGGTTGTTGAAATTTTTGATGTTTTGGGTATTGATTTTATGGGTCCTTTTCCTAACTCTTTTGGAAATTTGTACTTCTTGTTAGCGGTTGATTACGTCTCGAAATGGGTGGAAGCTATTTCATGTCGCACTAATGACAACAAGGTTGTCATTAAGTTCCTTAAAGAAAATATCTTTTCGTGATTTGGACACCCGCGCGCTATTATTAGCGACAACGGGACGCATTTCTGTAATCGGTCTTTCGAGACTTTGATGCGGAAATATGCAATCAACCACAAACTTTCTACGCCCTATCATCCCCAAACGAGTGGACAAGCTGAGATTTCCAATAGGCAAATCAAACTAATTTTGGAGAAGACAGTTTCTAAAAACCGGAAAGTTTGGTCAACTAAATTGACGGATGCTCTTTGGGCATTTCGTACTGCTTATAAGACTTACCTTGGTATGTCTCCTTATCGTCTAGTGTTTGGAAAGGCTTGCCACCTTCCGGTCGAGATCGAACATAAAGCAATGTGGGCCATTAAAGAACTTAACTTCGATTTAAATCAACCCTGCAACTTCCGGAAGCTGCAATTAAATGAGCTAAGTGAACTCCGCGATGAAGTTTACGATAATGCGGTGATAGTAAAGAATCGGACTGTTAGATATGTATGCCCTAGAGGCCTGTATTGTATAGGATGCTAGGCATGTATATGTGCAGAAACAATCTTTGCTCAAAATGATATTATGCTATCTGGTTTATCTTCATCTTAACTTGTGTTATATTTCATATCTTTATATGCATATTGATGAAGCCCTTAGGATTATGCTTGACTACAAGGATTATGATGAGATCATACTAGTGGGGCCTGGATAGTCTATAAGCATATCCTTTAATAGTTCTTAGTCGAGGGTATATCGAGACAGGGCATCGGTATTACCAAGTTAGACTAGTGTGTATGTTTCCTGACCCTGGGGGGCGATGGTTGATTCCACAACCATTGGTGTTTGACATCAAAGATTGTACTCAGGTGCTCATTGGAGAATGGGTACACCGAACAGGACTCGCCGAGAACTCCTAGATGGTATATATACCAATTGTCAGATAGCAGCTCTCTGGCGACACTTGTACAGGTTAGTCTGTAGACCCGAGATCGTCATAGTGTCTTGTGTGATTCCCACTGTGCTTTGATTTCCTCCCTACCGCGACTTTGCCGAGTCGTGCAAACAGGTGGATTTTAGGTACAGTCCCGAATCGCATGGAGACAGTGAGCGATAGGAGGGGTTTCGTCTCTCCCGGTATAGGGAGTTGGTGTCGCGCTATGCTTGATCGGCCATAACATCAAATCCCTGGCCAGGGTTCTCGAGATTTACTGATAAGTGTTATCAGTAGTTTCTCGAACCGTTATGGGCCGTAAATCAGCATGACTTATAAAGTTACTGGGGTCTGACATTTACCACCCCTAGACTTCATATGCGACGTATCAGACGAAGAGACCGGACTGTACAGTAAATATTGCTTGCAGGCTCGTTGGGGTTGTGATGAGTTCGCTCGTCGGCCACTTTTTCGTCATGTACCTGGATAGCCGTTACGCACAGCTAGTGCCGCTGACGCGCTTATGGTTAAACCCACTGCCAGCGTACTGTCGAGTCTTTAGAGTCCCACACTGAGGGTTCTCTCGTTCAGGCGAAAGATGTAGAGGCCGTAAGTTGTTACGGCAGCCGTAAGGTGTTACGACAGGGTTTCGATTATGTTCGTGTAGTTGTTACAGGAATAATAATCGGAACAACAATACTGCTAGGTTTTAGTTTAAGCCGGATACTGGTATTATATTATTGGATTAATGGTATTCGTATTTTTCGGAATTCGGATACGGGTATACGGTATACGGTATACGGAGGAGGGGTATTCTTGTAATTGTTTCAAGAATACCTTCTAGAAGGTGCCACCTCATAATGGCATTATTTATTTTATGAAAATAAATAAATGAGGTGGAAATAAGAAAGTCCAAGCATGGTTGCAAGAATGGGTTATTTAATTTTATATTGTTTTGGAATTACTATTGAAGCATGGTGCTAATTATATATTATATGCTTCAATTATTTCATTTGCAATATATCATTTTCTCATGCTTGAACTCTCTCATATTATCACAAACACTTTCTCTCTCCTTCTTCTCTTCTCCTCCTTCATCCTAAGCTTTACCCTTCACATGTGTTGTGAAACAAAAGTTTAGGATTAAAGATAATCCAATACCCTAATCTCTACATGATCCTAGTGACCTCTTATAGCAAACTTGGTCTCTAGGTTAAGCTCTTATGAAGAGTTTCTAGCTTGCATGACAACTCTCGTGTGGATCATCTAGGTCTTGGGGTGGCCGGAGATCGAGAACATCGGCAACATCCAAAGGAGCTAAGGAGTGGCAAGTAGCAAAGGAGTTGCTCCAAAGAGAAGACCCGAAGGACCGTATCATTGAGGTATAATCCCTAACATAGTAGATAAGATCTCTAGTTAGGTTTTTCTAGTTATGGTTTAGACAAGATCTTTGGAAAAGTGCGTGTTGTATGCAAAGAAAATTTTCGTTTATCGCTTTCGCCGCCTCACAAGAGTTGTGGGAGCATGCAACATGCACTAACATAGTATCAGTGCCTAACTAAACCATAATTAGATTATTAGCTAAAAGTTAGAACTTCGATCGATGAATTTTTCCCGGAAAAACACATTTTCTGTCCCCGTTTTATGTCGATTTTTAAAGTGTTCAAAAAATCATTTCAGTGGCCTTAAAAATACATGCAGGGTTTTCTAAGCACACTGTAGAAAAACGAGACTCTAACTCGTCAGGAACGCCGCGGATCCGCGGCCAAACTCAGTGTTTGGCCGCCAATCCGCGACCGAGTCATGGCCGAGTTGACTCGTTTTTCAGCAGTTTGTTTAGATTAAGAAAATATTGTTTCTGGGATATCTAGAATTTACACAAAGTTGTTTGTGCTCTGGATTGTGACAAGTGTTGGCATGGTTTAAAATTATCGATCGAAATTATAAAGTGCTTGGCTAATTGGGTCTTCTTGGTTAATTATATGTGTGTTTGAAACGTCGACTAATTGCTATAAGTCGATTAGTCGGGGTTGCACACTCTGTAATGATATTATGAGATGGTATGTGTATATGAATATGTTCGATCGTCGTGATGAATGGCCGGGGGATGTGAGAAGAGCGTTTTTCTTTTCTTCCATTCAATGTAATTTGTAAAAACAATGTAATATTATTTTGCGGGGCACATCCGGGTTGAGGTTGTAGCCACCTTTGTTTAATTTCTTTTTATTGTTTTTGCTCTTAGGATAGACCCAAGGTGGGGTGCCAAAACTACCAGGTTTTGGAAGTGCCGAGTGGCCTACTCACTTTGTTGAGGGAGGTTGCTCCACTTCGGGAATTTAGCGGGTAGTTTGCCGCACCCGTAGGGGTCTAGGGTGGGGTTTTGGCTATTCATCACGATCGTGGAACCCGTCTTTCATTAAGACTTGAATGAAATGCGGAATTCCTAGTATATCCAATGTATTCATCTGTGATCTGTAATGGCTATATTTATATATGAGATATATAATAAACATTGCTTATGTTTTGCACCCGCGCTAGTCCAGCCCCCGCTCTGCCGTTAGTTAAGTAACCTAACGGTGCATGACGGGGCCCAGTGGCGAATGCGGATGGCATAAGCGTACGCTCTATTTTCGTTTCTTTTCTGTGATGTTTAGGAAATGTAAATGATGGGACAACATTAATGTGATTAATGTGAAGAAAAAGAAACCTAAAGATGTTGTAGATGTTGGAGATAGTGCCCTCAGAGTCAATTATTGGATTACAGGCACGTGATTGCAATGATTGAGGGGAGGACCTATCCCAGTAGGACAGTCTTACTCGAGATGATAGTATGCTATCTGGTTTATCTTTATCATCGTGTACTGCTTAAGGTGACCTTACGAGTCGCTATTACACGTTGATAAAGCCCCTAGGATTCTTGCTTGACTACCAGCAGTATGAGGGAGATCATATACGTGAGAGCTGGAGTCTATAAGCACATCCTTAAAAGGTCCCTAGTCGTGGGAGTTTCGAGACAGGGCATCGATATTCCAGAGTAGACTAGTGTATATAGTCGAGACCCCGACGAGGGGCGGTGGCCGGTCTCACAAGCCACTGGTGTCAGTTGGTTCACCTAAGATGTATACAGGTGCTCATTGGGTTATGAGTACACCGGACAGGACTCGCCGGGAGCCTGCTAGTTGGTATTATACCTGACGTCAGATAGCAGTTCCCTGGTGACATGTGTACAGGTTAGTTCATCGACCTGAGATCGTCATTTGTCTCGTGTGAGTTCCCACTGTGCTTTGATTACTACCCTACCACGGCTCAAAGGAGTCGTGCAAACAGGTTTTAGTTGGGTACAGTCCCGAGCCACATGGAGACAGTGAGCGGATCTGCAGGGGTTCGTCTCTCCCGGTATTGGGGGTGAGGTCGCGCTGTGTCTAGGAGAGCCAGAACATGAAAAGTCCTTGGCCAAGGCAGGAGATTTGCTGGTAGGTATTCCAGTAGTATCTCAGGGTGTTCTGGGCTTCACTCCGACACGACTTGTACCGCTTTTGGGGGTTTGACTTTTACCAACCCCCTAGGCCCGCCATGCGATGCTCATAGATGAATGGACCGGACTGTACGGATATTGTCACTGACAGACTCAGTAGGGTGTCAGAATGAGTTCGCTCATCGACGTCCCTTTTGGTCAATAGCTGGTGGCCCGTCACGTATGGCTAATACCTCTGACGTGCTAGTGGTTAAATCCACAGCCATAGTATTGACGAGTCTTTAGAGTCCACCACACTTTCAGTTACTCAAGCTTTCGGGCGAAACGCTGTAGAGGCCGTATGGATATATGGCAGGGTTCGATCAGATACGTGCGGTATTGCACGGATCAGGATCGGACGGATATTACTAGCCGGCTTTGGTTTAAGCCGGATCCTAGTATAGTACAGTGTAGATTTTGTCTCATTGTATTTGTATCCGGTCGGAATACAGATGCGGGTGTGTATGCATAGTATCGGGGTTTTTCCTGAATTCATTACGGGACCAGTTTTCTGGAGTTGCCAGTTTGCATTCCGTTCCGGCCGGTTTTCCTTTGTTCTTTCCCGGCCGGACTTTTCCGATGGAGGGGGTTATTTGCAAGTTTGCAAATAACACATTGTGGAGGGGTTTCCTGCATTTGCATAGATTATGAAAGCATCTTTTGATACCATTCTTTTCTATCATCATTTCTTGCTTTTTTGAGATGAGAAAGGATTTGAGGTTGATTTGATAATGTTATCATTGCCTTTTGGATGTGGTCACCCCTTTGCTTTTACTACCATCACCTCCCTTCATGGTTTAGGTTTTTCTCTCCACCATTTTTCAATTAAGGGGCCGGCCACAATTTGAGAAGGAATGAGAGAGAGTTTCATTTTGTATGTGGCAATTTTTCCTTCATCTCATTTTCTTGCTAGGAAAAATGAAAGCACCATTTTTCCTTATCTTCATTCCTCCACATCCATGGCAACTTCACCCCAAAAGACAACCATTCTACACTAAACCTACAGTACTCTTGGACGCGTCGGCTAGCTAACTTCGCGCCCGAGTTGCCTCGGTCAAGAGGTGGGAGCCCGTAAAAGATTCCGGCTACGTGGTGCCCTTTCCGACGAGGAGGAGATGAACGGAGTTTCCGCGGGAGATCGGAGTGGAGACGAAGACCGAAGGACACGGATCGCTCGGTATATCTCTCTTCCCTATCTTGTAGTTAGCTAGGACTAGGTTAATGGCCCGATCCGGGTGAAAAGTGCGCGGTGGTGCCGGTTCATTAGTTTTTGAAAGTTTTCGTTTCTGCGTTTCCGGCGTCGAATCGACGGCCGGGGCGCCGCCGTGCACTTACATTAGTATCAGAGCCTCGCCATTAATATAGTCTAGCTTTGTCTAATTTGTTTACACTTCCGATCGAACAAAAATCCAAAAACCCGCGTTTTCACATGCATCAGTTTTCTGTTGAATTTTTCTTGGCTCGAAATTTTTTTCAGGTTGTAGAAAAGTGATGTACTGGAAGTTATAAGCGTACTGTAGAAATTCGACATAGTGAATCGACAATTGGAGCGCGGAACCGCGGCCAAACCCCCCTTTGGGCCGCGGTTCCGCCGCACTATGATGTCCTTGCCGTATCAAATTTCTACAGTTGCTTTCTGGGTTGAAAATAGGGGTTTTGGAATATTAATTTTGGGCCCAGAATTTCTTGATGTGCTACAGTAGTACTTGGGGGCCCACTTGATAAAATTTGATCGATCGGATATTTTAAAACACATTAGTTCACAGTATTTACATTATATCTGCGACCGTGAATGTCACTTGATCGGTAAATCCTGTCTAGCTTCTATAGCCCGGTTAGACGGATTTGCGAACGTGACTTTCACGTTGATGTTCTGGTTTTGCTGTGATGTTCCGGATTGGTCGTGGGGGATAGCCTGGTTGCAGTGGTAGTACAGTTTTGTTGTATTATGTAAATTTGATATTGCGGGGCGAGCGTCCGACATGTGGACTGCCGTCACTGCTTGTTTGTATTATTATTTTGGGGCACGACCAGGTTGCGGTCGATGTACCCGTTGTATGTATATTTTACTTTCTGTACTAGGATTTCCCCGCGGAGGGGTGCACGGACAGCCGGGTTCTAGAGGGCAACGAGCCCGCATCTCATGGCATTGAGACGGAGGGGGCTTTACTCTAGAATTGGCTGGCTGTTCGCCGCACTCGTAGGGGGTACAGGTTGACCCAGGAGGGGTGCCCAAGTTACCGGATTCCATGAAGTGATGGGTGGTCCATTCACGTTGCTGAAGGGGGCTGCCTCGCTTCAGGTTTTGGCGGGTAACTTGCCGCGCCGTAGGGGTCTAGGTTTTCATTGCACAGGCTATCCACACGACCAGGGGAACGTCGGGTTTCAGTAGCGGCTCTGTGAAACCCGGGGATCCCAGATATCTGTATTGTTCTGTGATGCTGTACATTTCTGTGCTGTTGCATTTTATCACACCTAGAGCGAAAATTATATATTATATATATACTAGTAGATGTTGTATATGTTTTGCATCCGCGCTAGTCCAGTCCCCGCTCTGTCGTTAGTTAGCTAACCTAACGGGTGATGACGGGACCCAGTGGCGAATGCGGATGGCATATACGTACGTCAGTATATTTTCGTTCTTTGTGGTGTGATCAATGATGGGACTGTGTTGATTCGGATCAATGCAAGATAAACAAACCTATTCTGATGTTGTTGGAACACTTTTTTAAAAGCTGTTATTGCAAGGGCGTTCTCTTTTGTTTTGCATCGTGGTATTCAGTTGGAATATCCTGCTCCTCAGTAGACGAGGCAAGGGCCGAGATCCCTTCACCGGGAGTGACCCCTTGGACAAAAGTGTGCGTCAGGGCAATAACTTCACTATAGCCGATTACTTTTGCTTTGCATCGTGGTATTCAGTTGGAATATCCTGCACCTCATTCTACGGGGAAAGAGCCGAGATCCCTTCACCGGGAGTGACCTCTTTAGCAAAGGTTTTCGTCACTATATTTTTATAAAGCTATCAGTTCCTTCAACGACATCAAGTTCATTACTTTAAAGGTTTTCGCCAGAAACCATTCGTAGCCCTCCGTCGTTTCATATGGATAGTCAATAGTATTCAAGCTGTGTTTGTTGGTTTGGTAGCTATTGGGTGTTCATATGCTGCATAGATAGATGCGTTGGTTTGGGACAGTCGTATAGCCTTGTTGGCCCTAGTCAAGGGCTTGTACGGGTGGGTTCAAATCAACCTGGACAATGACGGGTAGAACTTGACATGTGACTTATGATTTGTTGGCCTTCGTCAAGGTCATAAGAGCATGGGGCAAAAATCCACATCGGGAGTTTCAAAAGAACTGAAACTTGCCAGATATGCGCATACCTTCTGGAGTGTGATAGCGTGAGCGGATTCCGTCACGTTATCATGCGATGATAGTTGGATCCCGATTCCTACTGATGAGTTGGTTTACTCCTCGGGTGATCCCGGCTAATTCTTCTTTCAGGTTTGGGGAAGAATTTGACGTTACAGTGGGAGGTTTCCAGATTAGATAAATTGGTAACCATTCTGATCTAGGATAGAGTGCACACTGAGTGTTTCTTTTCTCTCTCTCTTTGGCAGCGACCCATTGACCCGACCCTAAGACTATGACTCAGTGACCAAGTTAACCGAACCTTCTTAACACTGGCGTTTGGATTGTCAGAGTTGCAGACCTCATTGCCACTCCTACTTTTACCCTTTTCTCCAGGACACCCCGTATTACTACAAATGTCCACTTCCATTGGACAAAACCATCGTATGGTTATATACGAACTCGAAGGAATTTATTCGAGGATGGTTTCTGGTTCTGGAGAAAACGGATATGACTATTCAGTTGTCTTTTCCTTTTACCTTCTCTCGGGTTGCGAGTACTCCTTGGTTTAGGAGATAGTACACCTATTACGTAAATTGGATAGTCTTCTTCCAAACCTTAGGCTGGTGCCGAACGGTGGGGAATGAAGAAAACCAATTAGCATAACAATGGTGTGCAGAAGGTATTAAGTTAAGACAAAGCAAGGGATTAGTAAGAAGGCAAAGTAAATTGCAACTGATTTTCATGACCAAACCAGGTATTTCATTACCACTCCCAAATCACCTTTGTATTTCTCCAGGACACTCCGTATCACTACGAAGATCCACAGTTTATTGGATAATCCATTGTATGGTTATATACGAACTCGAAAGGAACTTGTTCCAGTTCGGGGATGGATTCTGGTTCAGGAGAAATAAGAATTAAGTTCATTCGGTTGTCTTTTATCTTCACCTTCTCTCGCATTGCGAGTGCTCCAAGGATTAGGACAGTACACCCATTATGCTTATTGGATAGTCTTCTTCCAAACCATAGGCTGGTGCCGAACGGTAGGGAAGGAAGAAAACCATTTGTCCTAAAGGGGTGTGCAGAAGGTAATGACTAAAGACATATAAAGGGATTTGGAGAGGTGGCAAAGAATTATACGGTTACAGTTGTGAATCTGGATAATGGAAGAGGCATTATTAGGAATACCAGAATACCCCATCGAAACATTTCAATGTTTCAGTTTCACTGTGTACCGTTAAAGGAAAACTGATTTCCCAATTAGACACTTGTTCCAGGGTATGTATTTACCAGGTAGAATTCTCACATCTGTATGGTTTTACAGATGATGAGTGGGAGTAAGTTATTGGGAATTAGGTGACCATCCTCATTATATCGGGATTCGTTGTAATCGGTGATATTTGAGGAAGTCACCTGGGTTGTTTGCCGGTCGGCAAATATTTGGTTTTGAATATCCGTTGTTATGCACCAATTTCAAATTGATATATCTGTACGTCTATTTTTATAGAGTGAGATATACCCTTTTGAAATTATGTCTATGACATTTACCTATATCAGTGGATGGTTAGGTAAGGAGCATTGAACAGCGGTGTAATTCTTCTTAACCAAAAGTACAGTTTTCGACCTACGACACACAGTGAATGAGCTGTAAGACTCAGCGGACTTATACAGAGTTTTGTGTATAGTCCAGTGTCCATTAGGACAGAGGGGTTGGTCCTTGTACTATATTCTGTTTACTTATGACTTCTCTAGTTCTTAGACAGGTGTTTCGTAGAAACACAAGATCAAAGTTTTGAGAAGTTATAGGTATAAGAATAGAGTAGAGAACCAGGTATTGCAAGTATCGGGATTCTTCAAAGTGATCGAAGATGTAGATACTTGTATATGGTATTCCATTGATAGTAATGGTTAAGAGAACTTGCTTCTCTTTCAGGTTACTCATAATTGGAAGTATTCCTAAGTTGAGTAACGTTGATCGGCCTCCTTCCATTTAGTTGACATGCACTGGAGACAGCTGCATGATTTGAATCTGGTTCAATTAAATCAGTGCCTCTGTTTCTATATTGGATATAGAACAGTTCATATCTTGACATTGTTAAGATACGGGGAGTTGTCCGGCTTATGCTTAAAACCAGACTCCGGATAACTCAAGGCATGTTTCTGTAATGGCTGTTTGTGGGTTGACTCGGGCTATGACGAGGGTTGACTTTCTACCATCTGGAAGATCAATAGTGATATTGTTCTTGACTCGCCACAGTTTTAATAAAAATGGATTTTTCAGAAAACAGTAGTGGGAGTATGGTAGAACTGGAAGTGATTCCAGAACCTCAAACGATTACTGAAGATTTGATAAGAACCTAAAGATTCAATCTGGTTTGACATTCCATTGGCCACTCCGCAGATATGGTGGGTAACCCCAGGCACCCGAGAGGTACTTCGGTATGCTCAAGGACGGTGGCAGGGAGGTTCTTGTTTACCCAGACTTGCCATTGCTGTTGTTCCAGACTGTGAGACCCGGCAGGAGGATGAGTATAGCGTCGTTCTAAACTAGCTTTAGAAGTGTACGTCTATATGACTCTGCCAGAGGGTTGTCGTAGTCAGTGGGAGCAATGGAAGCACAGTGGGCAAGAGGCTTATGTCTATTTATAGACTTAAGCAGATATAGTGGGGATAGATCATCTATTTCTGATGTGACAGTCATAGGTTTGACTTCATCAGAATAGGGAATGGATCTGTTAAGAAGGTAGTAGGGTGTAATGTCCTGGTATTAGGATGACATACACAGAGTAGGAAGTGATATTCCTATACTACGATCGGTTATTCTTTGGTCGTCACACAGTGATTTCTCCACATAGGACTTGGATATTATATTAGACATTCTGGTTACTAGATCTATGGTTTTAGATCTAGATTTGGGTGGTTTCCCAATTTGGGTACTTTGACAGCATTCTATAAGTATTTAGAATGGATGACTCCTGGCACGGTAGTGTACCTGCAGGTGATGGAGTCACCCTCTCTAAAGGTGTCTTACAGACTAAAGGGGAGAGGGATACGCATGATTGGCATATCACTTGCTTAGGCAATTGAGTCAATCATGAGATGTCAAGTACCACACCAGATGTTGTTCTTGCAGTAGATGCAATAAGTTGATATTAATCCAATCCTGGAGAAACAATCGGAAGCAATTTTAGAACATAAGTTGATGTTCTAGGGATATGATAACAGCATTCTCCTTCGGGAGACAGTTATCATTCCAGGCTTCCAAGGTGACCTGGATGGCAGAGTGGCTGTCAGAGTTATAGTTTTTCCCTCTGACAAGGGGCAGTATTTTGGACAGGTGGTCCAGGTGGATACTGAGGGAAGGCATGGCGCAGGATACTGATTAAGTTCAGTTGACGATACAGTCTAAGAAGTTTGGATTTGGAGTTCATTTATGAGCTATGTCCCATCAGACATCCAGACATTCTAAGACAGGTATTGCTCATTTCGGAAGATGGCTTTCTCCGCGAACTTGAGATAAAGAGGGACATAGAAAGAAACACAAGAGCGGATCCACTCACTGAGGCTATTTCTCGAACGCAATAGTTTCGCAAACGAGCTTTGTGAGACTGACTAGTAGAGGAGTTGGGTGTTCGGTATCACACGGGCTGTGAGTATGCGACATCGCAATAATTAGCCTTGAGTGCAAGTGGGAGATTGTTGGAGATAGTGCCATCAGAGTCAATTATTGGATCACAGGCACGTGATTGCAATGATTGAGAGGAGGACCTATCCCAGTAGGACAGTCTTACTCGAGATGATAGTATGCTATCTGGTTTATCTTTATCATCGTGTACTGCTTAAGGTGACCTTACGAGTCGCTATTACACGTTGATAAAGCCCCTAGGATTCTTTCTTGACTACCAGCAGTATGAGGGCAATCATATACGTGAGAGCTGGAGTCTATAAGCACATCCTTAAAAGGTCCCTAGTCGTGGGAGTTTCGAGACAGGGCATCGATACTCCAGAGTAGACTAGTGTATACGGTCGAGACCCCGACGAGGGGCGGTGGCCGGTCTCACAAGCCACTGGTGTCAGTTGGTTCACCTAAGATGTATACAGGTGCTCATTGGGTTATGAGTACACCGGACAGGACTCGCCGGGAGCCTGCTAGTTGGTATTATACCTGACGTCAGATAGCAGTTTCCTGGTGACATGTGTACAGGTTAGTTCATCGACCTGAGATCGTCATTTGTATCGTGTGAGTTCCCACTGTGCTTTGATTACTACCCTACCATGGCTCAAAGGAGTCGTGCAAACAGGTTTTAGTTGGGTACAGTCCCGAGCCACATGGAGGCAGTGAGCGGATCTGCAGGGGTTCGTCTCTCCCGGTATTGGGGGTGAGGTCGCGCTGTGTCTAGGAGAGCCAGAACATGAAAAGTCCTTGGCCAAGGCAGGAGATTTGCTGGTAGGTATTCCATTAGTATTTCAGGGTGTTCTGGGCTACACTCCGACACGACTTGTACCGCTTTTGGGGGTCTGACTTTTACCAACCCCCTAGGCCCGCCATGCGATGCTCATAGACGAACAGACCGGACTGTACGGATATTGTCACTGACAGACTCAGTAGGGTGTCAGGATGAGTTCGCTCATCGACGTCCCTTTTGGTCAATAGCTGGTGGCCCGTCACGTATGGCTAATACCTCTGACGTGCTAGTGGTTAAATCCACAGCCATAGTATTGACGAGTCTTTAGAGTCCACCACACTTTCAGTTACTCAAGCTTTCGGGCGAAACGCTGTAGAGGCCGTATGGATATATGGCAGGGTTCGATCAGATACGTGCGGTACTGCACGGATCAGGATCGGACGGATATTACTAGCCGGCTTTGGTTTAAGCCGGATCCTAGTATAGTACAGTGTAGATTTTGTCTCATTCATTTGTATCCGGTCGGAATACAGATGCGGGTGTGTATGCACAGTATCGGGGTTTTTCCTGTAATTCATTACGGGACCAGTTTTCTGGAGTTGCCAGTTTGCATTCCGTTCCGGCCGGTTTTCCTTTGTTCTTTCCCGGCCGGACTTTTCCGATGGAGGGGGTTATTTGCAAGTTTGCAAATAACACATTGTGGAGGGGTTTCTTGCATTTGCATAGATTATGAAAGTATCTTTTGATACCATTCTTTTCTATCATCATTTCTTGCTTTTTTGAGATGAGAAAGGATTTGAGGTTGATTTGATAATGTTATCATTGCCTTTTGGATGTGGTCACCCCTTTGCTTTTACTACCATCACCTCCCTTCATGGTTTAGGTTTTTCTCTCCACCATTTTTCAATTAAGGGGCCGGCCACAATTTAAGAAGGAATGAGAGAGAGTTTCATTTTGTATGTGGCAATTTTTCCTTCATCTCATTTTCTTGCTAGGAAAAATGAAAGCACCATTTTTCCTTATCTTCATTCCTCCACATCCATGGCAACTTCACCCCAAGAGACAACCATTCTACACTAAACCTACAGTACTCTTGGACGCGTCGGCTAGCCAACTTCGCGCCCGAGTTGCCTTGGTCAAGAGGTGGGAGCCCGTAAAAGATTCCGGCTACGTGGTGCCCTTTCCGACGAGGAGGAGATGAACGGAGTTTCCGCGGGAGATCGGAGTGGAGACGAAGACCGAAGGACATGGATCGCTCGGTATATCTCTCTTCCCTATCTTGTAGTTAGCTAGGACTAGGTTAATGGCCCGATCCGGGTGAAAAGTGCGCCGTGGTGCCGGTTCATTAGTTTTTGAAAGTTTTCGTTTCCGCGTTTCCGGCGTCGAATCGACGGCTGGGGGGCCGCCGTGCACTTACAGTAGAATCAAATTTTTAAAATGGGTAACTCTAGTTTTTGCTTTGCATAGTGGTATTCTTGAATACCCTGCACCTCATTCGATGAGGAAAGGGCCGAGATCCCTTCACCGGGAGTGACCCCTTTAGCTAAACTAGCAAATGTTATAAAGAACTCGATTGTTTTTATAGTTGATCTAACTTTTGTTTTGCATCGTGGTATTCATGAATATCCTGCACCTCATTCGATGAGGAAAGAGCCGAGATCCCTTCACCGGGAGTGACCTCTTTAGCAAAATTAGAAAGATACTACAAAACTATTCGATTTTTAAAACTGGAGCTTAAACCACTCTTTTCACTCGATTCTACAACGATATCAAGTTCAAAAACGTCAAAGGTTTTCACAAAAACCATCCGTTGCCTTCCGCAATTTTAGGAAGCAGAGTACTTAGTATTCATGCCACGTTTGTTGACTATAGTTAAGGCGTGGTGTACGGTAGCTAAGTGATGTCTTCCTACAAAGCATTTGATGCGATCGATTAGGACATTCGCATGATTTTGTTGATCATAGTTAAGGGTCTTGCGGGTGGGTCTAAATCAATCCCGAAATGGCGGGTAGAACTTGACTAGTGCTTATGATTTGTTGACCATAGTTAAGGTCATAAGACACTAGGGGTAAAAATCAAATCGGGAATTTCAAGAGTTGAAATTTGCAATGAGATTGCATACCTTCTATTTGATGGTTGGATCCCGATCCCACTGTGAGTAAAAATTACTCCCAAGAGAGTTTTACACTTTACAATTAGCTAATCCAGTAGGTGTCTAGAAAGGTGTCAATGGGGTTACGCCTCTAGGAAAACGAGGTTTATTTTAATTAGGTCCGTGCGAAAGCACGGGGAACCTCCCACGAAGTACCGACACTGGCTTGGCTGACCGGTTAGCGAACTTGCAGATTGCAATTAATCCTGGCTAATTTTCTTTTTTGAAAGGTTTGAAGGAAAATTTGATAAAAAGCAATGGGAGACATCAGTTAGATAAGATTAATAACCTATCTAATTATGCAAGAGCAATCGCTGAGTGTCTTCTTTTCTCTCTCATAATGGCAGATACCTATGACGGGACTTAAGCTTTTATTAGACAAAAATAAACTCACGGGACCGAATTACAAAGATTGGCTAAGGAACGTGAATATTGCCCTGACCTATGATAAGGTCGGATATGTCCTGACTACTCTAGCCCCTCCTATCTCAGGCCCTGATTCTTCAGTTGCGGATAAAGAAATCCGCAAGACATGGGATATAGACTGCGCCACAGCTAAGTGCCTCGCGCTTGCTTCTATGAACAATGAACATCAGAAGCAGCACGAGAAGATGGATGTTCAATCCATCTTTCTCCATACAAATGAGTTGTATGGAGAGCAATCTCGTACTCTCCGATACGAGGCATCTCGAAAGTTGTTTCAAATGCGAATGGCTGCTGGCACGTCTGTAAGTGACCATGTATTGAAGATGATTGGACTTATCGAAGAACTTGAGGACCTGGGTTGGACCCTGGATAACGAGCAGTATGTTGATATTGTTCTACAGTCCCTTTTCCCTGCCTTTGCTCAATTCATTATAAACTTCAACATGCACAACATGGAGAAGTCTTTTCCTAAACTCCTCAATATGTTGAGGAGTGCAGAGAGCACACTAAAGGTAGCGAAGACTCCCGCTCTTATTGCTGGGCCATCTTCTTCCTCCGTCCCAAAAGACAAATCCAAGGGAAAGGGAAAGAAGAAGAATCCCATCAAGCAGAGAGGCGGAGTGAAAAAGGCACCGGGAAGGGACAAGAAAGGGGCTACTACGACAGGACGAGGGGAATGTTTCCACTGCCACCAGACTGGGCACTGGAAGAGAAACTGCGTTGGAAACTTGGCCGACCTCAAGAAGAAGAAGCAGGGTGAAGCTTCCACTTCAGGTGTGAGTATCAGAGCTCAAAGTTTCTAGATTTCCTAAAAGAGAATGGGATTCTCTCTCAGCTCACTCCTCCGTACACACCACAGTACAATGGAGTATCGGAAAGGAGGAATCACACCCTATTAGATATGGTACGATCTATGATGAGTGATGCTGAGTTACCAATATCATTCTAGGGGCACGCATTAGAGACCGCGATTCATCTTTTGAATAGGGTGCCGACCAAAACCGTGTCTACCACACCATATGAGATATGGTATGGGAAGAGACTATCTTTTAAAAGATTTAGGATATGGGGTTGTCCGGCTTATGTGAAAAAGCAGAATCCAGACAAACTCGAGACACGATTGTTTTTGTGTAGATTTGTAGGATATCCAAAACACTCGTATGGATATCTCTTCTATCACAAGGAGGAACAAAGGGTGTTTGTTTCTCAGTATGCCACATTTTTAGAAAATGAATTTTTTTGAAAATGATACTATTGGCAATGCGGTAGAACTGGAAGAAATTCTAGATACACAAACAATTACCGATGATTTGGTTGAACCTGAGATTTCAATAGAACCTGATGAACTTCAGCCACTCCGTAGGTCTAGTAGGACTTCTCGCCCACCTGATAGATACTACGGTTTTCTAATTGATGGTGATAGAGAAGATTGCATCATGGATGATGATGACCCTACTAGTTTTCAGCAAGCTATCACGAGTGGTGACTCAGTGAAGTGGCTGGATGCCATGAGATCCGAAATGGAATCCATGCACACTAACAAAGTATAGACTTTGGAGGTTGCACCTTCTGGAGTAATACCCATAGGGTGCAAATGGATCTTTGAAAGAAAGATCGGTGTGCATGGTCAGGTGGAGATCTATAAAGCTAGGCTAGTAGCAAAAGGATTTCGTCAAAGACCAGGACTGGACTATGATGAAACCTTTTCACCAGTCGCGATGCTCAAATCCATTCGGATCCTGCTTGCTATGGCTGCTCACTATGATTATGAGATCTGGCAGATGGATGTTAAAATGGCATTCCTAAATGGTGATTTAGAAGAATGCGTTTTTATGGATCAGCCATAAGGCTTCATTGATAGTGGGAGCAGCAGAAAAGCATGCAGGCTGTTTAAATCCATCTATGGCTTAAAGCAGACATCACGGAGTTGGAACATATGCTTTGATGATACAATCAAAGAGTTTGGTTTTATCAAAAATGTGGATGAACCATGTATTTATAAAAGGATTGTAGAGAGTACAGTTACATTCCTTGTATTGTACGTGGACGGCATTCTCTTAAATAGGAAATGATATTCCTATGCTACAATCGGTCAAACTATTCTTATCGCAAAGGTTCTCCATGAAAGACCTGGGCGATGCTTCGTACATTCTGGGGATTAAGATCTATAGAGATAGATCTAAGAAATTATTGGGATTGTCCCAATCGAGATACATTGACACCATACTAAAGAGGTTTAGTATGGAAGATTCCAAGAGGGGTAATTTACCCGCTTGTCATAGGATCACCCTTTCCAAAGAGATGTCTCCAAAGACTGATGAAGAGAGGACTTGCATGAGCATTATTCCCTATGCTTCAGCAGTAGGATCTATAATGTATGCGATGTTATGTACTCGCCCAGATGTAGCTTATGCACTGAGTGCAGTAAGCAGGTATCAATCCAACTCAGGGGAGAAACACTGGACTGCTGTGAAGAACATTCTAAAGTACTTGAGAAGAACTAAAGAAATATTCTTGGTGTATGGTAACGGAGATCTCCAAATGAAGGGATTTACCGACTCCATCTTCCAGAGCAACAAGGATGATAGTAAGTCCATCTCAGGGTTTGTATTTACCCTAACGGAGGGGCGGTATGTTGGAAGAGTTCCAAACAAGATACCGTCGCTGACTCCACGATGGAAGCTGAGTATATTGCTGCTAATGATGCCGTAAAAGAGGCAGTCTGGATGAGGAAGTTCATTTCTAAACTTCAAGTGGTTCCATCCATTGCTAATCCAATACCTCTGTATTGCGATAATATTGGAGCCATGGCTTTGGCAAAGGAACCGAGATCCCATCAGAAATCCAGACATATCTTGAGGCGGTATCACCTCATCAGGGAGATAGTGGATCCCCAGGACATCGAGGTACGGAGAGTAGACACGAAGGAAAACACAGCAGATCCATTCTCCAAGGCCATCCCTCAAGTCCAGTTTGAGAAACTGTTCGAGCTGTTGGGCATGCGGTACGCAGGCAACTGGTTCTAGTACAGACAGTTAGTACTTATTGCATCAACTACAGGACTTAGTGCAAGTGGGAGATTGTTAGATATGTATGCCCTAGAGGCCTATATTGTATAGGATGCTAGGCATGTATATGTGCAGAAACAATCTTTGCTCAAAATGATAGTATGTTATCTGGTTTATCTTCATCTTAACTTGTGTTATATTTCATATCTTTATATGCATGTTGATGAAGCCCTTAGGATTATGCTTGACTACCAGGATTATGATGAGATCATACTAGTGGGGCCTGGATAGTCTATAAGCATATCCTTTAATAGTTCCTAGTCGAGAGTATATCGAGACAGGGCATCGGTATTACCAAGTTAGACTAGTGTGTACGTTTCCTGACCCTGGGGGGCGATGGTTGATTCCACAACCATTGGTGTTTGATATCAAAGATTGTACACAGGTGCTCATTGGAGAATGAGTACACCGAACAGGACTCGCCGAAAACTCTTAGATGGTATATATACCAATTGTCAGATAGCAGTTCTCTGGCGACATTTGTACAGGTTAGTCTGTAGACCCGAGATCGTCATAGTGTCTTGTGTGATTCCCACTGTGCTTTGATTTCCTCCCTACCGCGACTCTGTCGAATCGTGCAAACAGGTGGATTTTGGGTACAGTCCCGAATCGCATGGAGACAGTGAGCGATAAGAGGGGTTTTGTCTCTCCCGGTATAGGGAGTTGGTATCGCGCTATGCTTGATCGGCCATAACATCAAATCCCTAGCCAGGGTTCTCGAGATTTACTGATAAGTGTTATCAGTAGTTTCTCGAACCGTTATGGGCCGTAAATCAGCATGACTTATAAAGTTACCGGGGTCTGACATTTACCACCCCTAGACTTCATATGCGACGTATCAGACGAAGAGACCGGACTGTACGGTAAGTGTTGCTTGCAGGCTCGTTGGGGTTGTGATGAGTTCGCTCGTCGGCCACTTTTTCGTCATGTACCTGGGTAGCCGTTACGCACAACTAGTGCCGCTGACACGCTTGTGGTTAAACCCACTGCCAGCGTACTGTCGAGTCTTTAGAGTCCTACACAGAGGGTTCCCTCGTTCAGGCGAAAGATGTAGAGGCCGTAAGTTGTTACGGCAGCCGTAAGGTATTACGACAGGGTTTCGATTATGTTCGTGTAGTTGTTACAGGAATAATAATCGGAACAATAATACTGGTAGGTTTTGGTTTTAGCCGGATACCGGTATTATATTATTGGATTAATGGTATTCGTATTTTTCGGAATTCGGATACGGGTATACGGTATACGGTATACGGAAGAGGGGTATTCTTATAATTGTTACAAGAATACCTTCTAGATGGTGCCACCTCATAATGACATTATTTATTTTATGAAAATAAATAAATGAGGTGGAAATAAGAAAGTTCAAGCATGGTTGCAAGAATGTGTTATTTAATTTTATATTGTTTTGGAATTACTATTGAAGCATGGTGCTAATTTTATATTATATGCTTCAATTATTTCATTTGCAATATATCATTTTCTCATGCTTGAACTCTCTCATATTATTACAAACACTTTCTCTCTCCTTCTTCTCTTCTCCTCCTTCATCCTAAGCTTTACCCTTCACATGTGTTGTGAAACAAAAGTTTAGGATTAAAGATAATCCAATACCCTAATCTCTACATGATCCTAGTGACCTCTTCTAGCAAACTTGGTCTCTAGGTTAAGCTCTTATGAAGAGTTTCTAGCTTGCATGACAACTCTCGCGTGGATCATCTAGGTCTTGGGGTGGCCGGAGATCGAGAACATCAGCAACATGCAAAGGAGCTAAGGAGTGGCAAGGAGCAAAGAAGTTGCACCAAAGAGAAGACCCGAAGGATCGTATCATTGAGGTATAATCCCTAACATAGTAGATAAGATCTCTAGTTAGGTTTTTCTAGTTATGGTTTAGACAAGATCTTTGGAAAAGTGCGTGTTGTATGAAAATAAAATTTTCGTTTATCGCTTCGCCGCCTCATAAGAGTTGTGGGAGCATGCAACATGCACTAACAAGGACTAAGGTATTTCACGACAAAAATATTTTGAGAAAAACTTTTATTCCAGGTCAACAAGTCCTTCTTTACGATTGCCGTCTCCATCTTCATGCGGGTAAGCTAAAATCTCGTTGAAAAGAACCATTTGTTGTGCGGTATGTATATCCGCATGGGGCAGTTGAAGTTGAAAATAGAAAAAACGGTACAATTTTTAAAGTGAATGGGCATAGATTAAAACCGTATTTTTCCACTGACCCCACGGAGGAGCTCCTGTTTTTATAGGAGCCGCTTTGCAATGAATAATTTTTCTTCCCCTCACCTCAATGTTTCGGTAATATTGTCTCATTTTTAGAATGGAGGTGAATATTTAATAAATAAATAAAAAAAATTTATAAAAAAAATGCAAAATTGTACATAAAAAAATATAAATAAATAAAAAATAGTTTGGGGGAAGATTTTCACGTTCATTTATTCTTGCCCATGTTAATAACTTTTCCACCCTAGCCTACATGTTATGAGATTTAAAAGAGATAACAGCAAGGACACTGCTGTAAACAAATTTGGGGGAGGTTTATGCTTATTTACGCATACTTTGTATTACATACCATAAGCGAGAAAAATTTCAAATTTTTTTCTTTTATAATAAAAGATTAGAAAGAGAAAAATTATATTTAAAAGATTGGAAGAATTTAAGAAAACCAAGAAAGTTAGATATTTTCTTAAACGAAACTAGTAATAAGTAGTTATGAGCCGTTGTCTCAAGGCTTAGTAAGATGAAGGAAGTCACTAATCTGAGAATAAAAATAAGTCCGAAAAATAGTTCCTATTCTGGAATCCAAACATCTGAACGTTGATACCCTACTATACGCACTTACACACGTCTTGAAACTCGGGATAGTAGAGGATACCTTGAAATGCTTTTGTCTAAAAGCCATAGTACAAAGAAAATAATAAATAAGCATAAAAGTATAAAATGGTGAAGAAAAATGAACACTGGTTTTGTAATCACCAAGGCAGCATAAAAAAATATAGCGAGAGTGCTTCATCACCTAGTACCTTAGACTAACTGGTTTGAGAGTCACCGCTAAGCCTTAGGTGTTGCAAGACGAGAAAATTGCTAATTACGCCTAATAAGTGAGCATATTTAGTAATCGGTTGGTTAGTACCTCAAGAAGTATTAACGGTCGCATGAAGAATGTGTGAGTAATTCCATTTAAAATATTCACCGACTAAAAATTACTGAGGTAGATGGACAAGAGTATGATAGCTTGAATTGAATTCTCCGAGTGCACATACGTAGGGGTATATGATCGGTGTTTGGAAGAAAAGTAGGGATGAAAAATAAATGCGATGTTTTATTGAGGGATGGTGTGATTTCTAACATCTTTTCATGACTATTAAGGTTGGGCTCATGACAACCGAAAGACTAGTTTAGTTGAAAACTCTGATTTTCAAAGTCTTTCTTTTATAATTCTTATCTTTATATGTAACTTTCACAGTCTTCCTTTTATTATGGGATTTTGTAGGTGCAAACCGCTGAAAACCCTCAGGAGACAACACTCCTCCTACTAGGGACACCTAGAGATTTAAAGGCTTGTTGCACGTGCTCAGTGCAATCGTGTTTGCCTACGAAAGTGTGCTAGTTAGTTTTTCTTTTTCTTTCTATTTTCTCCTTCTCTTGAATAAAAGAAGTTTGCTCGAGACGATCAAAATTAAGTTTGTGGGAATTTGTTCAGTCGAAAATATTGCAATCTTTAACATAACAATTTCCTCACTTTTCTATTCATCTAAGAATGCTTGTTATAAATATAACACGTATTACAAGTTCGTCTGGAAAATATCAATTACCACGTGTTATACATTATAATCAACATTCTGGAAGGAAATTGTGTGTTTATTATTTCATGCATATATTCTGTATTTCTCACATTCTTCACTGAGATCTTGTGCCAGATTATTCAGGTCATATAACAGGAATCAGAAATCTGCTGATATAAAATACAGGAAATTAAAGAGTCAAATACTGCCAGCAACCAAGCAAACATTAGAAGATTCCAGATATCAAATGAAGACACCAACATCAACACCAGAATACATAGGAAGTTTGAAGATGCAAACTCACCAAACGGCCGCGGAACCGCGGTCGAGTTAGGCCGATCTACCGCGGATCCGCGGCCGAGTCAGGGCGTTAGCGATCGGGAATTCTCCAGAACCTTCTTCTCAACAACCTAGCTTGCTGAGGCCGCTTCATTGTAACAACCTTATTCTGAAAACTTTCCTACAACAGCCTAGCTTCTTGAGGAAGCTTGATAACTACCTAGCTTATTCTAGAAACCTCCTTGTAACAACCTAGCCTATGAGAGAAGCTTGATATAGGGCTATAAATAGAGACCTAGGGCTAATGTTGTTGGGGGTTGATGATTGTCGATTTCTAGCACATAAACTAAAACCAAATCCAATTCAATTCCAAATCAAATCAAGAATCATCGAGAGTTTATCAAGGATTCAACGCAAAGATCCTTTACGCGAAGCCAATCTTCATCTACGAGCGCGAGATTCTCGATAGATCCAAGTCTTATGGAGATCGAGCCTAGTGAAAGTCGACGGAGAAATTACCTCTTTAAGGGAGCGATCAAGAGCACTTCTTGTAACCTCAAATTGAAGGATCGTGTAATTTGAAGTTGATTAATAAAGGTGATCAATTGTAATTCTTGCTTTCTTTAAATTCTTGTATTATGAAATTTCTAATTCTTTATTCTTTTATTTTCATGATGCGTGAGTAAATCTCCGCTTGCTAAGGATTCGAATGAATTCGGTAGATCAAATGGTGATGAAATCCTATACGCAATTTTAAGTCTTATGAGAATTATGAACTTTAGGAAAAAGAATCGTCAGTGACCAAATTTGGAACGAGATCATCGTTCTTGATAATTTCGTTGCAATTTAGGATTAAATAATTGATGATTCTCTTTGCTAAAGGTTTGATTTGAATGATGATCAATGAAAAGACAAGAGACGGTGAAGGAGAAAATCTAGTTTCTTCAATAGATTCCTAATTTTCATTCATCACCATCGTTCTAGCTATAATTCATCAATAGATAAGATGAGTCATTATTAGTATTCATCATTGCTACTAATTCCTATCGAATCCTACAAGCTATTCTTCAATTTTCTTGATAACTAAAATTGATATTGGACATTTTCTTGATTACGAAATATTAAACTCTTTCTTGATTTTCTTGAAATGACAAACTCAATTAAATCTTGAAATTTCATTTTCTTGAATTTTCTTTACTATTTTCTTTCGGCTCAACTAAAGCAAGAACGAATAAATACACGAATCCCAGTGGACGACCCGTACTCATTACGAACTACATCGATACCGTTATTGATTGCGGTTATAAATTTTTTGATTGTGATAACACTTTATTCAATCAAATCGAACAATCAATCACTACCCGCTAGGGATGGACCGGGCAGGAAAATTGCTCGGTGGCCTCGTTAAAAGGGCTTCAGATCCTTAGCGTAGATAGGTAGGAAACTACCATTAAGGATGGACCGGGCTGGAAAGCTGCTCGGTGGCCTCGTTAGGAGGGCTTCAGATCTTTTGCGTAGATGGGTAGGAAGCTATCCGCTAGGGATGGACCGGGCAGGGAAGCTGCTCGGTAGCCTCATTAAGAAGGCTTTAGATCCTTAGCGTAGATGGGTAGGAAGCTACTCGCTAGGGATGGACCGGGCAGAAAAGATGCTCGGTGTCCTCGTTAAGAGGGCTTCAGATCCTTAGCATAGATGGGTAGAAAGCTACCCGTTAGGGATGGACCGGGCAAGGAAGATGCTCGGTGGCCTCGTTAAGAGGGTTTTAGATCCTTAGCGTAGATAGGTAGAAAGCTACCCGCTAGGGATGGACTGGGTAGGGAAGCTGCTCGGTGGCCTCGTTAGGAGGGCTTCAGATCCTTAGCATAGATGGATAGGAAGAAACCCACTAGGGATGGACCGGGCAGGAAGCTGCTCGGTGGTCTCGCAATGAGTGCTTTAGATCCTTAGCGTAGATGGGTAGGAAACTATCCACTAGGGATTGACCTGGCAGGAAGCTGGTCGGTGCCCTCTGTAACGTTCTGAAAAATCGTTCAGGTGAAATTTCCGATAATTGGTAAAATAACTGGTGTTTTCCGTAAAAACCAAGATATAATTATTTTTCAATATAGACTTAAATATACCTTTTCTAGCTATATAATGGCTAGTATTGATATTTAATTAGTCACTTATAAATTGTTAATTTACTTAAATATTTTCCTTAATTAATTATTTTTTAATATTATTTTAAGCTTTCACATATACATTTAATTAGTGAAAATTACAAATGAGAATGGGTTAATTATATAATTGTGAACCATGACAACTTCATGACAAGTTTATAATATGTCACCTTTTCTACACTTGTATTCAAGGTTCTAGTTAATTCTAAAATGAAAATAAATATGAAATAATTAAAGAGATAAGACGTTGATGTGAGTATGGGGGTATGGTTACCTCTCTTTTTCTCACTCACCCACTCACAAACCCCTTCCTTCATTGGCCGAACTTGGGCAGTCCCCCCTCTCTATTCTCAAACTTTCTCCATCTCTTTTCCCACATCAAGAAATTTATCGAAAAGAAAGAAAAACAAAGAAGTATGGGTGTTGACTTGAGGTATGGGATTTTGTTGACTTGGGGAAATTTATCACACAAACACAACACACTCACTCTCTCCCCCCCCCAAAGTTGTGGCCGAGCCTTGTAGTGGCAGCCCTCCCCCAATTCTCCACCTTTTTTCTTTTCAAAAATCCCCTCATTTTCCATAAAAAATCCTTAAAAATTCCCACTAATTTATAATTAAATCTTCACCCATTTCTCCTTGTCCTAATCTACCATGGATCTTGGAGCATGAATCCATTTTGGGAGGTCATGTTACTAGTTAGATCTACAAAATTATGATGTATAAATCTTAACCCGATATTTAAATTGTTGGTTAATTGCTTAAAACTAACTTGTTTAGATATTATTTTGGTTTTAATTGCAAGTTTGTGATTCTCAAGAGAGGGTTTTGAAATTCAAGTTAGGGGTTTATCACTTGATTATGGTTATATTGTGTAGTTTAACATCTTAAGGTATGAAAAATCTAATCTAGATTGTTAAATTTACTAACTGTTGCTCCTAAATTGTCCAAATTGTATAATCCTGCAAACTAGATTTTTAGGATTTATATAAATAAGTGAGATTAAAATCTAGTTAATAATTGGGTAGCCTAATTATGATATAAGATGATCATTTTGGCCACTAGTTTTGTTAAAACATCTAGATTTGCACTAAAATGGTTAATGGTCGCTTACTAGGTTTTTGGAGTAATAGGTTTTAAGTGAGTTGAGATTGAATTGAGCTATAACCTATTTTGTATAATGTCTAGTGAGTTGTGAATGCACGATTGGGTTTTAGACTTGGTAGTGGTCACGTATTAGCGACCCTAGTGGTGGTTTTGGCGTTGTTGCGAGCGCATCTTGTGCACCAAGTGCGTGCGCGTTTAGTTATTGCGCGTGATTGACTTGTATTGTTTATACCAGCGACTATTTATATATTTATTCTCTTATTTACTTGTGTACGTTTCTAGGATCGGGTGTAGAGGCGTTGGATGTGGCGCGGAAATGACAAGGCTAAGATCGGATCATATTAGCCGAGGCGTCCTGGTGAGTAGATGTACACATATACGGGGGATCGTCTGGATGGCGCGAGGCGCCCGATTGTTTAGGATTGCTTGTAGTACTTGCGTTTTATATGCGTAGTTTCCTAGTTATTAATCTCATTGCACCATCTTATATATGTGTGTGTGTGTGTGTGTGTGTGTGAAATCATCTCATAGGACATTTGCACCATTACCATTGGTTCATGCTGCACGGGCACTATTCATGCGAAAACACATGCCTTTGGTAATTGCTATGTCACGAACACTATATAACTTGCTTAAAATCGGTAACTGTGCATCTACATCATATATGATCCGTAGACTTTTACTTGTACGTTCATTTCACTAAATAGATATGTAGGATTGTTAGTTATATATGCATACCTCACCGCATCATGATTCATGCATAGCTTCTGGCCGTATTTCGCATGGTATATACCACAGTATCATAGATTTCCATCATCACCGGCATGTTTATATATTGTGATTCTTCTCGAGGATTTTAGTATTGATGGGATATCTGGATTTTTGGGAAAACCGCAAGAATTTTATAAACCTGTTATCGCTTTAAAAATGCAAGTTGCAATTTTCTCGTAATATGATGTATGTGTCGTCCACCATGAGTTTTCCTAATTATGATTGGCTTTCGAGACCCGATTTGAGAAGTTGGATGAACCATTTCGGGTACATGGTTGGCCCGGCATGGTACCCCGGGGCAAGAAGCTCGAGTTGTAGACGATGAGCCTGGCAGGGGCAGACTACCTACCGGTGATTGTTGGCATGGCGGATATCCGGTGGATACTGACGTGGTCATGAGATTTGATGATATGGGCCGATCCGGACTGACGGAGCCCGAGATATTGAGATATTTTAGATATTGAGATACTGAGATATTGAGATATTGGGGTATACATATTTTGTGTCGATACTTGACACGGATTTTCTGTTGATTTCATTGATGATACTTAGTTTATTGCATATATGCTTTTCTAAGATAAGAATAAAGGTTTTCTTATACCAGGTTCCGTGTTTAATTATGCATTCATGTTGCATTCATGCTAGTACATAGTATCATTTTGAGATACGTGGGTTGTGACATATTTGCGTGTATGCTTACGATAACCTTATTAGATGTCACTTACTACTCACGAGTTGGCAACTCACCCCCGTTGTACCACAGTATTTTGCAGGTCTGACCCGTTAGCATAGTAGTGGTGGGTGTACTTTCTATGCTGCTTCTTTTGCATCGTTTTGCAGCTTTTCTCATAGGTAGGTTGCGAGGATATTTTATTGCATCATGTATATTATTTTGTATCTAGTATACTCCTTCTACCCTTGTATATTGGACTAGACGGTGAGACTCGGGAGATTTGTATTTGTGGTATTTGGTGTCGATGCTTGTTCATACGAGAATATTGCATTTTATACCGCCCATTCTTACGCTCGTTTATTTATAGGCATGTGCTTTTGATCAGTGTTTGCTACATATTTGCAGAATACTGGTTCTCAACTCTAAACAGTGAAATCCATGGAAAAGTACGACAAATTCCGGATTACTGCCAACAACAGATAAAGCTCGGGTCTCCGCTCTCTATCCGTGTGTTGCCACATACCAGTTTAAGGGACAAAATGGCAAATCGATTGTCATGTCATGCACAAAGCTTAATGTCAACACAAGATCCAAGAAATCTACGCGGAGCTCGAGGAAATCATGGCAAAAGATCCACATCACATCACCTTTTGATCTACTGAAATTCTGGAAGAATTGTGAAGAGTTTCTGAGAAAAGTCATATACCACACTGAATAAGACATCAAACCAGGGAACCCCACAAAATCCTATGGCCTAACTCCTCTAAAGCGCCGCGGTTCCGCGGCATTAGCGCGCTTAGGCCGCGGAACCGCGGCCATTTAGTCTCCTCTCGTTGTCGTTTTTCAGGGGCATGTTGGTCTTTTCTTGTAGGGGCAGATTCTTGCCCTAGGTTTCCAGTTCCCCTCCTATAAATACCCCAGAACTGAGCCAAACCATGGTGTCAATTCTTTGTTCCTCTTTTAGCCACTTTAGTGTAGTTTTAGTTCTTCTTCTTCTTCTTCTTCATTCTTCCTCCATGGAAATGTAGTGAGAGCATTGAGTGGATGTGAATGAAGATGAGGGTTTTTGTATCATTCTTATTTGTTTAGCTTCCCCTTGAGATTTTTGCTTCCTCTTGATCTTTCAACCTCTTCATTGAGCTTGAAAGGTTAAGGGTTAGTTATTGATCTCAAGGGTTGTATTTTCTTATGGAATTAGTTCTTCACTTCACATGAGTTCTTTACCCTTCTCTTGATCTTGCAACCTCTTGATTGAGCTTGCAAGTTTAAGGGTTGGCTATTGATCCCATGCTTGTCTTGAGTTCTAATTTCTAGTTCTTTTTCTTGCTTATTTATTTCTTACTTTTTATTACCTTGCTTTACTTTCACGCACTTAAATTCCATGCCCTTACTTACTTGTAATCTTTTCTTTTCTTTTGCTCTTTTTTGTTCTTTTTGTGAATGGTTGTAATTATTGTTGTTGTTAAGAATCAATACGATATTGTAAGTTAACGTTTCTTTGCTCATTTCCTTTTCCCGTTATTTTCCATTGAACTCCGCCCAAACGATACGCAAGCGCTCCGTTAGGCACCCTACCCTAACAAGGTAACGGTGATTCCTAACCCCGACCGATTGCGTTCGGTTTGGCCGGAAGCGAAAGCAAGAGACAAGAACGGAAGGACAAGGGTAAATAAGCCGGATTCCCCGAATACCGCGCTTAAATCCCCTAATCCACGTTGTTGCCGATTGCTCTAGCTTCAATTGGTCAAGACTCGGCTCAAAGGTTTTGAGTACGGATTTCTTTAGCTTACACTTTCGTATCTTTTCTTAACAACTTTATACTTGCAAATAATACACATAGGTTAGATTGAACAAACTCATACAAATTCTTTATTGACTCGTCTAAAACTCGAACGGACATATAACCATCTCCCTGTGGATCGACCCGTGCTCAACCGGCTAGCTGCATAGCGACACCGTCCTGATCGCGGTTATACTTTAGAACTTTGAACATCCAACACGCCAAAAGCGTGCGACCAAATGGCGCCGTTGCCGGGGAGACGGTAGCGTATTTTCTTTCTTGTTATTCGGGTTAATATTCTTTTTGTATATATTTATAAAAAAAAATAAAAAAAAATATTTTTGTTATTTTTGATCATTTTTTTGTGCAAGTGTGCAGATTTTTGCAGATTTGCAAACTGCGATTGTGGGGAGCAAAGTATACGTTCAAGGTTAAGGTGATTACGAAGTACAGTGCCAAAAATCCAGGAAGTTTGACCCGCGCACGCGAACTTTTCAAGCTTACCGGAATTGATTCAACGGGGGTTTCCTAACCCAAAAACTTAACGGTACGTATTTCTTAAACACTTTCTTCTCAAATCCGACGCATCCAATATACTATTCTTTGCAGGATTCTTTGCAAGTTCGCTAGCAAACGCTAAAAATTGACTAACCCGTATTTGTTGCAGTGCCGTGCTTAAAATAAAAAACGATTGTTTGATTCTTTATAGAATTTTTATTGAATTGCGCATTGCATACATTAATACGGACTTAAGGGCAAGCAAACCCCACAACATACGGTAAAGGATTTCATCATCTTTTCCGTGGCCCACAAATCACGAACTTGAGCATAACGCTTACCCGCACAAAATTTTAAAAGAAACTAGACTTTAAGCTTTAAGGACTTCGCGCTCACTAGGAGAAGTTAACTGTGTTTAGAACCTCGCTTAACGGTATATTGTTTACGGGGTGTCTAGGAAAGTGTTAACGGAAAAACCGCCAAAAGAGAAAGGGTTATTTAATTAAGGAACTTCGAGAAAGCGTTGGAAAACCTGCCCTTATCTCTGCACTTACCTGGCCTCGTGATCAGTGTATCTTAAGCCCGTTTCTCGACACAGTTTTACTTCGACAATCAAGTTCTGGAGCAGGTCTAGTTGACCTAGGTGAACCCTAGAACGATTAGGTGTGTGGTATTTTTGTGTCGTGATTGGTTTTGTCCAGATTCTTTTTGTGTGTATATTTCATTCTTTTGTTAATATCTAAAATTTTTTTTTTAAAAAAAAAAATCACATTTTTCCCCCTCATTTTCTCTGCCTTTCTTTCTTTCTCTCTTCATATCATGGGTACCCCACCTCGCAAAACTCTTGCCGAACTTTGGTACCCACAACCAGACATTACTTCTTACGGTTCTTGCTTTGGCCGAACGTCGAACGATCCCTCCATGCCCAAAATCTCTTTGAAAGATCGGATAGACGCGTCTAGGACAAACACTTGCCCTCCGCAATCCACTTTGTGTCAACCTTTTCAACCCCCCACCCTCTTATGTTGATACCTCTTTTGCAAGTCGTCCTTTGTCCATCGCTGAACATATTGAACAATCCTGTAGCCAATCTTTCACTCCTTTCACCACTACAGATTCTTGGGATCAACAATTCCATTCACCTTCTTATCCAAATGTTGATCCTACTCCTGTCCAACCATTCAATTCCTACAAGTCCTACCCGACTTTTGCACCTTTCCTAGACATTGCTTCTGAACCGCCATTTGGGAGTTTTCAGTATCCAAACAACTTTGAATCTTTTACTGAAACCCCTTCCCAACCCATGTCAAGTCTGGAACAGTCATTGGAAGACTTTAGGGTAGTATCGTACCAACAGATGATGGATTTGAATGCGTCCATGGCCGCCCTCATACAACCTAGTGACCCGGTAGCTGGTTTTCAACTAGCTCCAAATTTTCCAACGTATGAAGAGGCGGTAGGACAGGCTGTGAATTTGAGTGGTGAGAGTGAGATGTACCCCCTTCCGAATCAAACCTACCCAATTCATCTTGACTCCCACAACTCCGGTTTTGAATGTCTATCTAGTGTTCCAACCGATTCATTGATTACAGATAGAACAGATAATGAGTTGTGTGACTTCGTAGTGTTTGATTTACCTGATTGTGAAGGGTCCCTTCCAAGTGAAACCAATCCCAATCCTTTTGACCTCTACACCTCCATCTTAGAACCAAAATCGATTGAAATCCATGCTTTTGATAAGGTGTCTGAGAAAATTGATTTTCACTTGATTGAGGATATTGACGCTGGGAATATTTCGGATGATAAACCCATAGATTTGGCTAAATTTTTCTCTCCAATTCATCATCCCGAGTCATTAAATGTTTTTCCTGAACCCCATATTCGTCTGGATTTTGATGAAATATGCATGGATGTGCTAAATTTTGGGGAAAATTTTGAGGATAGTTTTGAGGATGAACCAGTTCTGCTTGATGAGTTAGATTTCCCAATTCATCCTATTCCTGTCATTGACCGTGTACACCCTCCTGAACCTTTAACCGATAACCTTCCTCAACCACTTCCCTCCATCCTTTCCATCGTTCCGACCTTGCAAGAAACCGTATCATTTTCACTTCCTATGTCTGGTTTACCGAGTTCGGCGTACCCATGGTTTCTCACGAATCTTGAGGGATTTGACCCCATTTCTCGACAGGTTAATAGATTAGCATATTCGCTTTTTACACATCAGTCATCACAAATTGTGCTAATTTATTCGCTCCATTTCCACCCTCAAGTTCGTATTCCACTTCTTTCTTCCATCCGCCATTCTTCTCTTCCACCGAGACCGGACGCCACTTCAATCCACACACGGTCTCGCGTGTTTCTTATTTCTTTTCTCTACACTCCATTCTTTCACCAACCGTCACTTTATACCGATAAAATCTTTGAATGGTTGGTACTCACTTTTGGCCTGTGTAAGGCCTTGTATAGTTTGTAACTGTTCTCTTTCCTCCCTAATCCTGAACTTCAACGCTTAACAGTGGAAACACTGTTTTACTTAAGTTTGGGGGGGACTTCTTTTTTGTATATATTTTTTTTGTTTTCCTTTTTGTTTGTATATAATTTGTTTCTAGGGAGCGCCGACAATTTTGACCCTCTTGGTATAGCCTAACAGTGAGGGCACTGTCAAGTTTAAGTTTGGGGGTATGCTCGGTAAGCTTTCTTCCTTCGCTTTCATTTGTATATTTTGCATTTGCATACCTTAATTAAAAACCCACAAAAATCGAAAATTTTCCAAAAAAATATAAAAACTTTGTCGTCAAGTTAGCTAATAGGGTAACTTAGATCTTTATTCCGAAAGTTTAGTTGATATGATAGAAATAACTAAATTCTAGGCTTAAGAATTGAAAACCCTAAAAATAACCCTCATTCTGTCTAACTTTGGTAAGTATACGTCCTTACAGTTTTTTTTGAGAAATAGGTAATCTTGAGTTCAGTTCTTGAGTCAAGTCAAGATGAAGGGAAAATATTGATGCTTTACTGAAGGATAAGTCTGAAAAATAGTTTCTTTTCTTGAGTTCAAATTTAGAAAGTATATACCCTACAAATTGCACTTACACGCACCTTGAAACTTGGATAGTAGAGGATACCTAGAAATACTCTTGCCTGGAAGCCTAGTATGAAAGAAAAAACGGTATTTAAAGCTAAACACCAAAAGAGCATTATTGAAAAACATATCCGGTCTTGAAAAAGAAAAAATAAAAAGAAAAATAGAATAAAGTCAAGACCTGGAAACTGCTCTTTACGCTTTAAGCTCACACATTCAGTAATCGGTCGTTAGTGCCTCAAGAAGCATTAATAGTCGCATGAAAAGTGTGTGAGCAACACCGTCCATCATTAAATGAAAAGAAGTAGTATTAGGTATTAGGGCAAGGGTATTATAGCTTGAATTGAATTCTTGAGTGTAGGGGTGCAAATATACACACACGTAGGGGTATACAATTGATGTTTGGATAAGAGATAGAAATAAAGAATAAGACTTGTGTTTTCTGTAAAGTTGATAAAGATCCCTGATTTGAGGCCGCACTTTAGAAGGAAAACTCAGGAGAACCAACATCTTTCTAAACTTTTTTGGAACGTATAGGATCTAAAGTTAAACAGATAGGAGGTGTGAAACATAAGGGTTGGATATTTCTAACTTAGGATGATAGAATTTCTAACGTAAATACTAAATTGTAGGAGTAGAATCGATGTTAACTTATAACACTAGCTTGACGAGATTTTGTGGGTGTAATCCGCTGAAAACCCTCATGAGACAACACTCCTCCTATTAGGGACACCTAGAGGTTTAACTGCTTGTTGCACGTGCTCAGTACAATCGCGTTCCCTGCGAAAGTGCGGTTAGGACTTTTTTGTGAATAATTGGTTTTGCTCGGGACGAGCAAAAGTTAAGTTTGGGGGTATTTTTTCATACCAGAATATTGCATTTTATACCGCCCATTCTTACGCTCGTTTATTTATAGGCAGGTGCTTTTGATCAGTGTTTGCTACATATTTGCAGAATACTGGTTCTCAACTCTAAACAGTGAAATCCATGGAAAAGTACGACAAATTCCGGATTACTGCCAACAACAGATAAAGCTCGGGTCTCCGCTCTCTATCCGTGTGTTGCCACATACCAGTTTAAGGGACAAAATGGCAAATCGATTGTCATGTCATGCACAAAGCTCAATGTCAACACAAAATCCAAGAAATCTACGCGGAGATTGAGGAAATCATGGCAAAAGATCCACATCACATCACCTTTTGATCTACTGAAATTCTGGAAGAATTGTGAAGAGTTTCTGAGAAAAGTCATATACCACACTGAATAAGACATCAAACCAGGGAACCCCACAAAATCCTATGGCCTAACTCCTCTAAAGCGCCGCGGTTCCGCGGCATTAGCGCGCTTAGGCCGCGGAACCGCGGCCATTTAGTCTCCTCTCGTTGTCGTTTTTCAGGGGCATGTTGGTCTTTTCTTGTAGGGGCAGATTCTTGCCCTAGGTTTCCAGTTCCCTTCCTATAAATACCCCAGAACTGAGCCAAACCAAGGTGTCAATTCTTTGTTCCTCTTTTAGCCACTTTAGTGTAGTTTTAGTTCTTCTTCTTCTTCATTCTTCCTCCATGGAAATGTAGTGAGAGCATTGAGTGGATGTGAATGAAGATGAGGGTTTTTGTATCATTCTTATTTGTTTAGCTTCCCCTTGAGATTTTTGCTTCCTCTTGATCTTTCAACCTCTTCATTGAGCTTGAAAGGTTAAGGGTTAGTTATTGATCTCAATGGTTGTATTTTCTTATGGAATTAGTGCTTCACTTCACATGAGTTCTTTACCCTTCTCTTGATCTTGCAACCTCTTGATTGAGCTTGCAAGTTTAAGGGTTGGCTATTGATCCCATGCTTGTCTTGAGTTCTAGTTTTTTGTTCTTTTTCTTGCTTATTTATTTCTTGCTTTTTATTACCTTGCTTTACTTTCATGCACTTAAATTCCATGCCCTTACTTACTTGTAATCTTTTCTTTTCTTTTTCTCTTTTTTGTTCTTTTTGTGAATGGTTGTAATTATTGTTGTTGTTAAGAATCAATACGATATTGTAAGTTAACGTTTCTTTGCCCATTTCCTTTTCCCGTTATTTTCCATTGAACTCCGCCCAAACGATACGCAAGCGCTTGTTCACACCATAATATTGCATTATTATATTCCCCATTCTTATATATTTTACAAATAAACGGGTGCTTTTGACGCATGTCTGCTACATGTTACAGGTTACAGGTCCTTGGACAGAAAACAGTGAAAATAATGAAAAGACAATGCAAAAGTGGATTTTGATCAACAAACAGAAGACTCCTGATCAAGCCGACATAAGGAACAATTCATAAAGCAAGATTCAAGACATCGACTCAAAGCGAAGGGTTAAAGTTCACTACAAGTATTCACTGGAAGATCTGGAGAAGAACCAGAAGCTAAATTGAGAAAAGACATAAAGAAATAAGAAGATAAAAAGTACCAGAGCCAGCCCTAAAAATCCAGAGAGCCAATTCCACTGTTTGGCCGCGGAACCGCGGCCAAACCACGCCTCGGGCCGCGGTTCCGCGGTAGTTTAAAGGATTTAAAAAGTAATTTTTTTAGAAAAATAAAGGGGCGGCGTTGACTGGTCTTCATAAGGGTATTTTTGTAATTTCAGACATGCGAAACAAATGTAACCCTGGGGTTTCCTATTCTTTATAAATAGGAACTCTAATCATTGTAACTCTTCATGCCTCCCTTCATTAATAAATTTTAGAATTCTTTTGGAGAGCATCGGTGCCTCTTTTCAAATCATGAATCCAGATCTGACAACCCTGCGTTGATGTTTGGAGAGAGCCAACTGTAAGTAGTTTTATTTAATTGTTCTAGTTTAGATTTTAATTCCTTGCCTTAGATGTTAGCTTTGGGAAGGGCTTTTGAGAGATGAGATCTCTCATCCCTTTCTTACCCATCACATAGAATCTATAGGACTCCATGCATACGCGTACACACTGCGCCCTACGGCACCCTATCCCTCGAGGTAGCGGTGATACCGTAGTATAAAGGCTCAGTTGCGCGCGTTTTCCATGGAGGTTAGGGTAAGGATCTCTAAAGGAAGGACAAGAACCTAGAGGAAGGAACACCTTCCCGAATGGATCTAATCCCCTTTATTGATAATTACCATAACTCCTCTTAGATCCTAATCTGGGTATAGAAAGCGTTGAGATTTATTTACATTTCCAAACCATTCCTAAACCTAACCCTAGCAAGATTTAGATCTAGATAATTGCCCTAGGATAATTTAGGTTTTTAGATTTAATAACAACTCCGAACACCCTTCGGAATTAACTCGTAAGAACGAATCGGAGATTCACAACATCCCTATGGACCGACCCGTACTCACCGGCTAGCTGCAAAGCGACGTCGTTCTTGATTGCGGTTACAAATATTTTTGATCTATCTTTTAGAAAGCGCAAGTACGCTAAATCCCATAAATCAAATGGCGCCGTTGCCGTGGATGGCGTAGAACTTTCCTTTTCGTAATTTCGGGTTAATCATAAAATTAAAAAAAAATCATAAAAATCTGAAAAATCACAAAAAAATATAAATATATATCATCTGTTTTTTTGGAAAGGGTATCTTTGTGTGAATTTTGCAGGATCTACGCATAAATTCGGATCTGGAAATCTACAGAAAGCGAAACAGCAAATAAACGATCCTATCAACAGAAGATTGCAAAAACAGAGGAACAGAAAAAAATTTAGAGGACCGAGTCTACAAGTCAACCGCGGTGATCTGTTGCAGCAGCAAAAAAAAAAAAAAAAAATCTGAACCGTCTGAACCGCCGCGGAACCGCCGCCGGAACCGCCTTTTGGCCGCGGAATCGCCGCGGCTTGGTCGATTCAGCGCTTGGAAAAAAAGGCAGAGCGCAATAAAAAAAAAACAGTTCTGCCACTGTAAATTTCTGTGAGTTTTCTCTCTCCTCCTCTGCAAATTTTGATATATCTTCTGTAAATTTGCCTGCAGGATTTCTTTACGCTCAAATTTTTTTTTTCCTTCCAAATAACGATCTTGTGCAGGATTTTTGTGCCTTGCTTAAAATGAAATTAGATTGCAAGTAATATTTTGCTGTTGCATATCTTGTGTTAAAAATCTTTTTGCAACAAATTTTTCCTAATAAAGAGAAAAAGAATAAAAAAAGAATAAGGAAAATTTTGATAGAAACTTGCAAAGTTTTTTAGCCACAAATAAATCCTTGCACCACAATAAACTTTCCTTCTTTCCCTCTTCTTACAACATGGGTACCCCACATAATAAATCTTTAGCCGAACTTTGGTATCCCGAACCTAATTTTGCGTCATATGTTAATTTGTTCGGTCAATTTAAAAACGATCCCTCCATGCCTAAAAAATGTTTGAAAGATCACATAGAGGCGTCTAGGAGAAACAGTTTGACTTTTCAACCCACTTTGTGTCAACCAAGTCAACCTTCACCACCTTCGTATGTTGACACCACTTTTTCAAGTTCAGCTGTCACTCCTAGGCCGATGTCCATTGCTGAGCATATTGCTCAATCTCGCAGTCGATCTTTCACCCCTCTCCACTCGTCTAGTTCTAGGGATCAACACGACTATTCACCTTTTTATCCATATGTTGACCCTACCCCTGCCCAACCACCCACTTCTTACCAGTCATACCCAACCTTCCCACCTTCACTAGACACCGTTTCTACACAGCCTGCTGGGAGTTTTGCATATCCACGCCATTTTGAATCTTTTACCGAAACCCTCTCACCACCCAAGTCTAGTTTGGAAGAGTCGTTGGAAGCGTACATTGCAGCAACGAATAAAATGACTAGGAATGTGGAAGCGTCTTTAGCCGCCCTTATGCAACCTACCGAACCGGTAGCTAGTTTCCCGCTAGCTCAAAATTTTTTAATGTATAAGGAGGCGGTTGGACAGAGTGAGAATGAGAGAGGATTTTCAAATCAAACCTACCCTTACCTAATTGAATCCCACAACTCCGGTTTTCCATCGATTGTTCCAAATGATTCACCAGTTGAAAATAAAAACGAGTTGTGTGATTTTGTAGTGTTTGATTTGCCAGATTGTGAGGAACCCCTTTCGAGTGAAACCGCACCTAATCCTTTCGATCTTTACACCTCCCATCTAGAACTTAAATCGATAGATATCCATGCTTTTGATGAGGTGTCTAAAGAAATTGATTTTCACTTGATTGAGGATATAGATGCCGGGAATATTTCGGATGATGAACATGTCGATTTGCTTGAAATTTTATGTTCAAATCATCATCCTGAGTTATTAAATGTTTCTCCCGAATCTCATATGCGTCTAGATTTTGATGATAATGGCATGGATGAGTTGAATATTGAGGATAGTATCGAGAAGAGTCTTGAGGATAATATTGAGGTTGAATCATTTTTGTTTGATGTGTCTGATTTTCCAATTTATCCTTCGGAACCTTTGACTGTTATATCACCCTCCCTCCTTCCCATCGTTCCGACCCCGCTTGAAGACTGTGAGCTTGAAAGATTTTCCTTTGAATCCGATACTGTTCTCACAGATGATAACACTTACGAGTGTTTCACTTTTTCGGACAATGTTGATGACTCACCGCCCGAGTTTGAGTCCCTTACATTTTCAGATGAGTCATCAGACTCGGTTGATTATAGTAGTTTCGAACCATTAATGGAATCTTTCAAGTTCGAAACAGTTTACTACGGTGAGAAAGATACTATCCCTAATTCACTCCCTTTCGTCTTTCCCATTGTTCCGACCGAACAAATGACCGTTACGTTTTCTTCTCCTATACCAAATTCGGCGTACCCATGTTTTCTTGCGAATCTTGAGAGATTTGATCCCATTTCTCGACGAGTAGATAGGTTAGCGCAATCGCTTATAACATATCGGTCATCACATATTGCACTAATTTATTCACTCAATTTACAACCTCAAGATCGTACTCCACGTCCTTCTTTTCGCCATTCTTCTCCCCTACCGAGACCATATTCTACCATTCTTCTTTCCACACGGTCTCGCGTGCTTCTCATTTTCTTGCACCAACTATACCATTTCCACGATAAGATTTTTGAATGGTTGGTGCTAACTTTTGGCTTGTGCAAGGCCAAGCTTAAGTTTGGGGGAATCTTTGTATATATGTATATATTTTTTGTTTTCTTTTCTATAAAAAAATTAAATTTTTTTTCAAAACATTAAAAATATAAAAATTATAAATAAATAAACAGGGGAGTGCCGGTATTTTGACCCTCTTTGTTTAGCATGACAGTGAGGACACTGTCAAGTTCAAGTTTGGGGGTATGCTCGGTACGTCTTCTTCCTTCGCATTCATTTGTACATATTTTTGCATTTGCATACTTATTTGAAAACCCATAAAAATTTGAAAAAATTTCAAAAATTATAAAAATTATTGTATTCAATATTGGCTATTTGACTTAAGTTTAACAAATAGGTTAACTGGCTAGGAACAACTAGATCTTAGACTTAGTGAATTAAAAACCCTAAAGATAACCTTCTTTAAAAGTTTAACGGTAGAGAGTATATACCTTATAGTTTATTTAGAAATAGGCAAATTTTGGGTTCACTTCTTGGGCTAAGTCGAAACGAAGGAAAGATATTGAAGCTTTTATTAGAGTATAAGTTTGAAAAATAGTTCCTAGCTTAAGTCTAGATTCTGAAAATGTATACCCTACAACTTGCACAATCACGCACCTTGAAACTTGGAATAGTAGAGGAGACCTTGAAATGCTCTTGTCTAAAGTCCTTAGTGCAATGAAAATAAAAAAATATATATCAGTGTGAATAAAGAATAAAAAAATGGACACTGGTTCTTGTGATTACTTAAGGCTGTAAAAATAGAAAAATATTTAGCGAGGGTGCTTCATCACCTAGTGCCTTAGACCAACTGGTTTGGGAGTCACTGCTAAAGCCTTGGGTGTTGCAAAACTAGGAAGTACGCTTTAAAGTGCTAACGCATCTTGTAATCGGTTGTTGGTACCTCAAGAAGTATTAACGGTCGCATGAAGGATGTGTAAGCAAATTTCATTTAAAAATTCACTAATTAATAAGTGCTTTGGACAATGGACGAGAGTATGATTGCTTGATTTGAATTTCCAAGTGTAGGGGTGATCTATACACACACGTAGGGATATGTGATTGGAATTTAGATAAGAGAGAGGAATGAAAAATAGAATATATATCTTTAATAGAGTTGATAGAAATTCCTAAGTGGAGATGAAATCCTAGAAGGAAGACTTAAGAGATGCGGAAAGCTAAGTAGGTCTACATAACATATATAATCTTAAGTTAAATAATGAGGAAGTGTGAAGAATATGGGTGGATAATTTGCGAGTCAAAAGTTAATAGAATTCCTTGTTAGAAAACTTAATTGGAGAACAAAAGTCAATGGGCCGAATTGATAGGATTTTGTGGGTGTAATCCGCTGAAAACCCTCAGGAGACAACACTCCTCCTACTAGGGACACCTAGAGGTTTAACGGCTTGTTGCACGTGCTCAGTGCAATCGCGTTTCCCTGCGAAAGTGTGGTTAGGATTTTAGTGAATAAAAATAAATTTGCTCGAGGATGAGCAAAAGATAAGTTTGGGGGTATTTGTTCACACCATAATATTGCATTATTATATTCCCCATTCTTATATATTTTACAAATAAACGGGTGCTTTTGACGCATGTCTGCTACATGTTACAGGTTACAGGTTCTTGGACAGAAAACAGTGAAAATAATGAAAAGACAATGCAAAAGTGGATTTTGATCAACAAACAGAAGACTCTTGATCAAGCCGACATAAGGAACAATTCATAAAGCAAGATTCAAGACATCGACTCAAAGCGAAGGGTTAAAGTTCACTACAAGTATTCACTGGAAGATCTGGAGAAGAACCAGAAGCTAAATTGAGAAAAGACATAAAGAAATAAGAAGATAAAAAGTACCAGAGCCAGCCTTAAAAATCCAGAGAGCCAATTCCACTGTTTGGCCGCGGAACCGCGGCCAAACCACGCCTCGGGCCGCGGTTCCGCGGCAGTTTAAAGGATTTAAAAAGTAATTTTTTTAGAAAAATAAAGGGGCGGCGTTGACTGGTCTTCATAAGGGTATTTTTGTAATTTCAGACATGCGAAACAAATGTAACCCTGGGGTTTCCTATTCTTTATAAATAGGAACTCTAATCATTGTAACTCTTCATGCCTCCCTTTATTAATAAATTTTAGAATTCTTTTGGAGAGCATCGGTGCCTCTTTTCAAATCATGAATCCAGATCTGACAACCCTGCGTTGATGTTTGGAGAGAGCCAACTGTAAGTAGTTTTATTTAATTGTTCTAGTTTAGATTTTAATTCCTTGCCTTAGATGTTAGCTTTGGGAAGGGCTTTTGAGAGATGAGATCTCTCATCCCTTTCTTACCCATCATATAGAATCTATAGGACTCCATGCATACGCGCACACACTGCGCCCTACGGCACCCTATCCCTCGAGGCAGCGGTGATACCGTAGTATAAAGGCTCAGTTGCGCGCGTTTTCCATGGAGGTTAGGGTAAGGATCTCTAAAGGAAGGACAAGAACCTATAGGAAGGAACACCTTCCCGAATGGATCTAATCCCCTTTATTGATAATTACCATAACTCCTCTTAGATCCTAATCTGGGTATAGAAAGCGTTAAGATTTATTTACATTTCCAAACCATTCCTAAACCTAACCCTAGCAAGATTTAGATCTAGATAATTGCCCTAGGATAATTTAGGTTTTTAGATTTAATAACAACTCCGAACACCCTTCGGAATTAACTCGTAAGAACGAATCGGAGATTCACAACATCCCTATGGACCGACCCGTACTCACCGGCTAGCTGCAAAGCGACACCGTTCTTGATTGCGGTTACAAATATTTTTGATCTATCTTTTAGAAAGCGCAAGTACGCTAAATCTATTCAATCAGCGCTCCGTTAGGCACCCTACCCTAACAAGGTAACGGTGATTCCTAACCGCGACCGATTGTGTTCGGTTTGGCCGGAAGCGAAAGCAAAAGACAAGAACGGAAGGACAAGGGTAAATAAGACGGATTCCCCGAATACCGCGCTTAAATCCCCTAATCCACGTTGTTGCCGATTGCTCTAGCTTCAATTGGTCAAGACTCGGCTCAAAGGTTTTGAGTACGGATTTCTTTAGCTTACACTTTCGTATCTTTTCTTAACAACTTTATACTTGCAAATAATACACATAGGTTAGATTGAACAAACTCATACAAATTCTTTATTGACTCGTCTAAAACTCGAACGGACATACAACCATCTCCTTGTGGATCGACCCGTGCTCAACCGGCTAGCTGCATAGCGACACCGTCCTGATCGCGGTTATACTTTAGAACTTTGAACATCCGACACGCCAAAGGCGTGCGACCAATGCTCACTTGAACCGACGTGGTATTTCTTATTTCTTGTTTTCAGATGCTTATTGTGCACTTTTTATATACATATTGCATGCAGTTGTGATTCCTCCATTGGCAAGAGTTAGCTCCCGCTTGGGGATGCCTTATTTCATCATTTATATGTATTTTCATGTGTTGTACCCATTTGGGGGCCAATATTTACAAAGGAGGCTCTGCCGAAATTTTCGGAAAATTGTGTTGTTGCTTTTAAATGTTTAATGCGACTTATTTGGCTAAAATCGCTTTCTTTAAATAAGTTTTCCTTCACTCTATTTTTTAAATGGTTTTGATTTCTAGGCTTTGGCTTACATAGATTATGTACGCCTTGAGATGTTTTGTAATTTAAGTGCCAGTCACGTTCCGTACCTTCGGGTCATGACAAAGTTGGTATCAGAGAGATAGCTTTTGCCTTTCTAAGTGTAAGATGGCCCTTGGTAGATGGAGTAGGTGACTTAAGCAGAGTGATGTAGCGTGTGTATGTTCCGCAGCATACTTATGATACGGTACTCCGCCTAAGTAACCTTAGGATATATATTTGCTTGTATTTCCTTCCTTGATTCCGGAAATCCTTTGATTTGATCGCAATGTTCCTATCAATCCTGTTCTTGCTCCAGACATTATGCCGCCGGAGACTACGAGGGCCAGAGGGCTGCCGCCGGGGATGAGATTAGAGTAGGCTCATTTGAGACGAGGACCGATCAGGGTGGTATGCATACCCCTCAGGGACAGAGTGATCCACCTTCTCCAGTACGGATAGCTATGCTGGATTCGAGTATTCAGGACTTGCGACAGATGGTTGGATTATTAGTTAAGGCTGGCCGAGCTCCAAGAGCCGATGATATCCCTCCTATTGCGGGGACTGTGTTTGTACTTGCTGCTCAGACAGCTGTTTCTGTTGTTACCGAGATTATATCCGTATCCTTATAGGAGTTTTTGAGGCTGAAGCCTCCAATTTTTACCGGCATAGATGCAGCGGAGGATCCGTAGACAATTCTCGACAGGATGACTAGGATTTGTCGTTCACAGAGATATTCTGACGAGATATGGATTGAGCTTGGGAGTTTTCGTCTAGAGAGGTCTTGCTCAGAGGTGGTGCGAGTCAATTGAGAGAGGCCGAGCTGCAGATCTACTTCCTATGACTTGGGATGAGTTCATAGATATATTTCTTGCTCGTTTCCTTCCGGAGAGCATTCGAGATGCCGGAGCTCGTAGTTTCAAGCCCTTGCGTAAGACTTCGGGGATGACGGTGTCCGAGTATGACATTTAGTTTACTCAGCGGTCCAATATGCTCCTTGCCTGGTGGACACTGAAGAGAAACGCATGAAGAGGGTCGTGCGGGGACTAGACACGCAGTTATTTCTTACTATTGGTGCCCAGCATTTAGACACTTACGTCGCTGCTATGAACGCAACCTTACTGTTGGAGGAGCGCATTTCTAAGACTTCAGTCTTTTCTGGACCGAAGCAGAATTGTACCGGTATGCCAGCTCTGAGGCGGTTAGATAGATGCTGTTGTGACCGTTATTCTTTCGGTGTTTCTTCCGATGCGTACTTCTTCTGGTTTGATTTCATTGTTTTCTTTCGATGTGCGTATTTCTATTGTTGTTTGAACTTGTATCTACGCACTTTGTATCGAGATTGGACCGAGAGTCGTCCTTGTTTGATCTGCCGTTGGTTGTTATTATTCCAGTAGGCGAGTCTTTTGTCGCTCGAAATGTTTTTCATTCATGTTTGTTTTGTTCGTATCGGAGATAGGGATTTTTCTGTCAATTTGATGCTTCTCAATGTGTTTGACCTCGATGTTTTTCTGGGCATGGATCGGTTAGCCATGTGTTATGCATCCGTGGACTGCCATGAGGAGGTAGTCAGATTTAGTTTTCTGGGTGAGCCAGTTCTTGTTATTCAGGGAGACCTTAGCGCCACCCTTCCCGAGTTGAATTCTTCTCTTCGCGCTAGTCAGCTTTTGAGAAAGGGATGCCAGGAATTCTTGACGTATGTTTGTGATGTTAAGCCGCAGAGGTCCCGTTGGACCAGGTTCCGATTATGAGGGAATTTCAAGATGTTTTTCCTTACAAGTTGCTTGGTTTGTCGCCGGAGCGCGATGTTGAGTTCTGCTTTGACATGATTCCCGGCCCAGAGTCTTTTCTATACCGCCATATTGGATGGACCCAGTGGAGCTTAAAGAACTGAAGGATCAGTTGCAAGATTTGTTGGATAGAGGGCTTGTTCGTCCGAGTGCATCGCCTTAGGGAGCTCCTGTTCTGTTCGTCAAGAAGAAAGACGGCAGTTGTGTTTGTGCATCGATTTTTTGTCAGTTGAATCGGGTTACTGTGTGGAACAGATATCCCTTACCTCGTATCGACGATTTATTTGATTTGCTCCAGGGTGCGGGACATTTCTCGGAGATTGACTTGCGATCAGGTGACCATTAGTTGCGGGTTCGAGAGGATGATATTCCGTAGACTGCTTTTCACACGTTGCGAGTGTTATGAGTTTTGGTGATGTAGTTTAAGCTCACCAATGCCCCAGCAGCGTTTATGGACTTGATGAACCGCATATTTAGGCCGTTTATTGATCAGCTACTATTGTGTTCGTTGATGACTTTTTGTACACTTTTGGAACCGAGAGGGGCCTGGGCAGTAATTAAGAATTTCGTTGCAGGCTTTGAGGGAGCGCCAACTATTCGCTGAATTATCCAAGTGTATTTTCTGGTTGGATGGTGTTGACCTCTTGGGACACGTAGTTACGAGAGATGGTAAGTATGGAACCGAAGAAGATCGAGGCCGTTCAGCACTGGCCCAGACCTGTATCAGTGACGAAGGTTCGCAGCATTTTGGGTTTGGATGGATACTATTGATATTTCATACATGATTTTTCGCATATAGCTGCAACGTTGACTGGGTTGACCCGGAAGGGTGATTCTTTTTTTAGATTGAGGTATGCGAGCAGAGCTTTCAGCAGTTGAAGACTCGTTTGATTACGGCGCCAGTATTATCTTTGCCTCCAAGATCAGGCGGTTTTGTTGTTTATTGCGATGCTTCTCGGCAGTTGAAGAAGCATGAGCAGAACTATTCCACGCATGACTTAAAGATAGCTGCGGTGATTTTTACACTCATGAATTGGAGACACTACTTATACGGTGAGTCGTGCCAGATATTCAAGGACCACAAGAGTTTAAAGTGCATTTTTTCAGCAGCGAGATCTGAATTTTGAGATAGCACAATTGGACGGAGCTAGTGAAATACTATGACTGCGAGATTCTTTATCGCCCGGGCAAGGCGAACGATGTGGCAGATGCTTTGAGTCGGAAGCCCGGAGGTAGCTTTTCTTGTTTGAGCACAGTTCAGAGACAGTCGACGGCAGATTAGCAGATTCTTTGTGACGGCCGAGTACAGTTCGAGTTTACGTCGACCGGGAGACAACTTGTCCATGTCCGTGCATATCCACAGTTATTTGATCATATCCATGAGGCATAGTCCGATGATGTTCGTTGTCAGAGATCATGGAGTAGGTTGGACAAGACAGAGATTTAGAGTTCGTGATTGATGATCAAAGAGTACTACAATTTGGGACTCGACCGTGTTTGCCAGATTCTGAGGGACTGAGACGTGAGATCTTGGAGGAGGCGTATCAGTCTGCATATAGTGTTCATCCAGGTTCCACTAAGATGTATTGTGATTTGAGAGAAGTCAATTAATGTAAAGGGATGAAGAGAGATGTCACAGACTTTGTTTCGAGATGCCTGACTTGTCAGCAAGTCAAGGCCGAGCACCAGAGGCCAGCTGGAGAGTTGCAGCCTGTGCCATTCCGGAGTGGAAGTGGGAACATATTTCTATGGATTTTATTGTGGGTCTACTTAGGACCAGTCGAGAGTATGGCTCTATTTGAGTGATCGTAGACCGAATGACGAAAGCAGCTCACCTTCTGCCAGTCAAGACCACATTCAGATTCGTTCAGTATGCTCAGATATATGTTGATGATATTGTACGACTACATGGAGTTCCGACCTGTATTATGTCCGATCGGGACACCCAGTTCACTAACCGACTATGGCAGAAACTTCAGAAGGCTTTGGACAACAATTGAGTTTCAGTACAGTTTTCCATCTGCAGACCAACGGTCAATCAGAGAGGACCATTCAGATTCTTAAGGTCATGCTCCGAGCTTGCGTTCTAGATTTCGTGGCAGTTGGGATTGCCACTTGCCCTTGATAAATTTTTCCTATAATAACAGCTTCCAGGAGGAGATTCAGATGGCATCCTTTGAGGCGTTTTATGGGGAGGAAATGTCGATCACCCGTATGTTGGATAAAGCTTAGTGAGAGCAGTATTTTAGGGCCACAGATTGTGCAGGAGATGACCAAAAAGATTTAGTTGATTCGGGATAGGATGTGAGCGGTCCAGAGCAGGCAGAAATCTATTGCTGATAGACGCCGTTGCAGACTTGAGTTCACCGTTGGGATCATGTTTTCTTGAAGGTTTCTCTGATGAAGGGTGTGTTGAGATTCAGAAAGAAAGGGAAGCTTAGTCCCAGATATGTGGGTCCCTTAGTAATTCTCGAGTGAGTCGGCGCAGTTGCTTATCGTTTGGCTCTTCCACCCAGCTTTCCATATATTCACCCCGTGGTTTATGTATCAAGGCTCCGCAAGTACCTTCATGACCCCTCTCGCATGCTACAACATCAGAGCGTGATCTTACTTTCACCGAGCAGCCAATGGTCATTCTAGATCGGCAGGTGAAGGAACTGAGGTCCGAGGTCATACTGTCCTTATAGGTTCTTTGGCGTAGCCCGAACGGCGAAAAGGGTCATGTGGGAAACCGAGGACAAGATGCAGAAGAAATATTCCCATCTCTTCGAAGGTACGCGTAGTTAAATTTTAAATTCGGGGACCGAATTTCTTTAAGGGGGGAAGATTGTAATGTTTTGAAAAATCGTTCAGGTGAAATTTCCGATAATTGGTAAAATAACTGGTGTTTTCCGTAAAAACCAAGATATAATTATTTTTCAACATAGACTTAAATATACCTTTTCTAGCCATGTAATGGCTAGTATTGATAATTAATTAGCGATTTATAAATTGTTAGTTTACTTAAATATTTTCCTTAATTAATTATTATTTTTTTATTATTTTAAGCTTTCACATATACATTTAATCAGTGAAAATTACAAATGAGAATGGGTTAATTACATAATTGTGAACCATGACAACTTCATGACAAGTTTATAATTTGTTCCCTTTTCTACACTTGTATTCAAGGTTCTAGTTAATTCTAAAATGAAAATAAATATGAAATAATTAAAGAGATAAGATGTTGATGTGAGTATGGGGGTATGGTTACCTCTCTTTTTCTCACTCACCCACTCACAAACCCCTTCCTTCATTGGCCGAACTTGGGCAGCCCCCCCTCTCTCTTCTCAAATTTTCTCCATCTCTTTTCCCACTTCATGAAATTTATAGAAAAGAAAGAAAAACAAAGAAGTATGGGTGTTGACTTGAGGTATGGGATTTTATTGACTTGGGGAAATTTTTCACACAAACACAACACACTCACTCTCTCTCCCCAAAGTTGTGGCCGAGCCTTATAGTGGCAGCCCTCCCCCAATTCTCCACCTCTTTTCTCTTCAAAAATCCCCTCATTTTCCATCAAATATCCTTAAAAATTCCCACTAATTTATAATTAAATTTTCACCCATTTCTCCTTGTCCTAATCTACCATGGATCTTGGAGCATGAAGCCATTTTGGGAGGTCAAGTTGCTAGCTAGATCTACAAAATTGTGAGGTATAAATCTTAACCCAATGTTTAAATTGTTGGTTAATTGCTTAAAACTGACTTGTTTAGATATTATTTTGGCTTTAATTGCAAGTTTGTGATTCTCAAGAGAGGGTTTTGAAATTCAAGTTAGAGTTTTATCACTTGATTATGGTTATATTGTGTAGTTTAACATCTTAAGGCATGAAAAATCTAATCCAGATTGTTAAGTTTACTAATTGTTGCTCTTAAATTGTCCAAATTGTATAATCTTGCAAACTAGATTTTTAGGATTTATATAAATAAGTGAGATTAAAATCTAGTTAATAATTGGGTAGCCTAATTATGATATAAGATGATCATTTTGGCCACTAGTTTTGTTAAAACATCTAAATTCGCACTAAAATGGTTAATGGTCGCTTACTAGGTTTTTGGAGTAATAGGTTTTAAGTGAGTTGAGGTTGAATTGACCTATAGCCTATTTTGTATAATGTCTAGTGTGTTGTGAACGCACGATTGGGTTTTAGACTTGGTAGTGGTCATGTATTAGCGACCCTAGTGGTGGTTTTGGCGTTGTTGCGAGCGCGTCTTATGCACCAAGTGCATGTGCGTTTAGTTAGTGCGCGTGGTTGACTTGTATTGTTTGTGTCCGCGACTATTTATATATTTATTCTCTTATTTACTTGTGTACGTTTCTAGGATCGGGTGCAGAGGCGTCGGATGTGGCGCGTAAATGACAAGGCTGAGATCGGATCATATTAGCCGAGGCGTCCCGGTGAGTAGATGTACACATCTACGGGGGGATCGTCTGGATGGCGTGAGACACGCGATGGTTTAGGATTGCTTGTAGTACTTGCATTTTATATGTGTAGTTTCCTAGTTATTAATCTCATTGCATCGCACCATCCTATATATATATATATATATATATATATATATATATATATATATGAAATCATCTCATAGGACACTTGCATCATTGCCATTGGTTCATGCTGCACGGGCACTATTCATGCGAACACACACGCCTTTGGTAATTTCTATGTCACGAACACTATATAACTTGCTTAAAATCGGTAACTGTGCATCTACATCATATATGATCCGTAGACTTATACTTGTATGTTCATTTCACTAAATGGATATGTAGGATTGTTAGTTATATATGCATACCTCACTGCATCATGATTCATGCATAGCTTCTGGCCGTATTCCGCATGGTATATACTACCGTATCATAGATTTCCATCATCACCGGCATGTTTATATATTGTGATTCTTCTCGAGGATTTCAGTATTGATGGGATTTCTGGGAAAACTGCAAGAATTTTACAAACCTGTTATCGCTTTAAAAATGCAAGTTGCGGTTTTCTCGTGATATGATGTATGTGTCGTCCACCATGAGTTTTCCTATTATGATTGGCTTTCGAGACCCGATTTGAGGAGTTAGATGAACCATTTTGGGTACTTGGTGGGCCCGACATGGTATCCCGGAGCCAGAAGCTCGAGTTGTAGACAATGAGCCTGGCAGGTGCAGACTACCTACCGGTGATTGTTGGCATGGCGGATATCCGGAAGATACCGACGTGGTCATGAGATTTGATGATATGGGACGATCCTGACCGAAGGAGCTCGAGATATTGAGACATTGAGATATTAAGATACCGAGACATTGAGATATTGGGGTATACATATTTTGTGTCGATGCTTGACACGGATTTTCTGTTGATTTCATTGATGATACTCAGTTTATTGCACATATGCTTTTCTAAGATAAGAATAAAGGTTTTCTTAGACCAGACATTCTTCTCCTCCGAAATATAGAGACACGACCGCGTAGGTCCGTCTTGCCTGAATTTGGGGGCAGATGCTAATTGGTGCTATCCGTCCACCTCTCCGAATATGCTAAGTTGATTTATGGCACCATGTATCGAAGGTTTAAACGGATGCGGCCGATGTAGCAGACTTCGTCAGATTCCCCCTCGTTGAGGGGTTTTTGATTGTGGGGACGCTCTTCCCTGCAGGCGCAAGCCCCTATAGTTAATTACGCCACCGCATCACGGTAATCACTTTCTCCTTCTCCAGATGATCACTTCGTGTCGTGTGTTTTTTTTTTGTTTTTAGTTGCCCGTGGATTGTATACGGAGACTAATTTATGTTGTCGCCCGTAGGGCGTGGATTAGTCCAAATCCGTATTTTCTTAGATTTGGGTTTGGGGTTGGGTTTAAGGATATGTTAGTCTCATTTGAGACTAAGATTAACTTAAACATATGTTAAGGATACGTTAGTCTATTTTTAGACTAAGATCAACTTAACGGGATCGTTTAGATCCAACAAAAGAGCATTTGGGCTCTATTGTTTAGTTTAGGGACATTGCGGTCGATTAGTTTAAGGACATTATGGTCCAAGGTTAAGGACATCATAGTCCATGGGTTTAAGGACCCCACAGTCCGAGGTTAAGAACATCATAGTCCATGGGTTTAAGGACCCCACAGTCCGTAGTTTAAAGATGTCATAGTCTATAAAGTTTAAGGACATCATAGTCCATGAGTTTAAGGACCCCACAGTCCATGGAATGATTGGTTATCGGGACCCATCACCTTTCTGAAGACGTTGAAGGATTACAACGACAAATATCAAAGGAGTGAAGATATGTACCTTTGAACCAAAGTTGATTGGGAAATCTATAGTCCAGTTTGGGACTAAGATCAATTAATTAGATTATGAGCACATGGGCTTAGTTAAATCTGAGTTGAGGACTTATGGCTAACTTGGGCTAAGTCCAATTAGGTTTGAAATGTTGGACTTTTGTTGGGATTGTTGAACATTTGTCTGGGTTCAGCCCCTCATTAGTTAGCAATGCTAAACATGAGTTTGGGTTCTGACAACATTTTGTCTTTGGCTGAGCACTAACCATTCATTATAGCTCAGGACTTTACTTTGCATATCATATGAACTGATCAATTTTGAGGTTCAGTTGAAGGGGAAATTTGTCTCTAGAAAACTTAGCCAATTTGGGCTAAGCTTGGTTTGAAAATAGTGTTAAACACTAGAGGAAATTTGGCGATCACGTGTTCCCACGTGATGCGCTTAAAATAGTGTTAAACACTAGGGACGAAGCACTTGAAGTAGTGTTAAACACTAAGACTGAAGCGCTCACGTGGGGTCATGTGAAGCGCCTGATGATTGGGCCTTGCCTCTGTTATTTGTTCTCAGAATATTCACAGAAGTGTTAAACACTTAATCTTAACAGCCATCACGTGTGGGCACGTGATGGGTACCCATGCATTGAATATTAAAGTTTTTATTAGGGGTCACGTGGGGACACGTGAAGGGGCCCAAAATTGATTCTGCCCTTGCTTTGTTCTTTTATTTTGAGGAATTTATCCAAGGGTCACGTAGGAACATGTGAGGGCGCCCAAAATTGATTCTGCCCTTGCTTTGTTCTTTTATTTTGAGGAATTTATCTAAGGGTCACGTGGGAACACATGACCCCATCTCATTCGTTCTATTCTGACCATTCAGGAGGAAGGTCACGTATTGCCACGTGATCAAGTTGGGCACTGATTTCTTTTACGTGCATGAAAAGTCTAAGTTCCTTATTTAAGAATTAAATTCTTTTATAGGGTTAAACCCTAATTTTATTTAGAGGTATTAAATTCCTATGTATTTGGAAGAATTAAATTCTTTTATACCTAATTCTCCCTCTAAATCTTAGATCTGCATGGCAGAATCTTCCCGATGAGAATTAAATTCTCAACTTGTAGGGAGATCTGCTTCTGCAGATCTTCAACCAGAGGGAAGAACAAAGTTCTTGTATTAAGGGTTAAACCCTATTTTTGTTGGAGGAATTAAATCCTAGGTTCTTTTTGGGAGAATAAAATTCTCTGAACTTAGGTCCTCCCTTAGGTTTTAGATCTGCATGACAGAATCTCCTCAATGAGAATTAAATTCTCAACTTGTGGGGAGATCCGCTTCTGCAGACCTTCAACCAAAGGAAGAACTAAGTTTTTATTGAGAAGTGTTAAACTCTTAATTTGAGCATTAAATTCTCCTTTTTCTTTTTTGGGAGCTTATAGGATGATATCTCACCTAGGATTTCTTTCTTTTCTCAAGAAACCTTCTTTTCTCTCTGGAGAATTAAATGCTCTTCTTTTTTCTCTCTGTTCTTCTATATCTTTTCTATTTTCTTCTTGGCTCCTATTTATAGGAGAAAGAAAAGAATCAGTTTGTTTAGTCAATCTTTTATTGAAAGATTTCAATTGATTTTGTAACCAATATGATCTTTTAGATCACTCAGTGAATTTTATTCACCATTGGATTTTTAATCCAAAAGATATTCTGTCTGTTATTCTTGGTGAATTTCAGGAAAATCTTTCCTTGTATAGAATCTTTCTGTAAATCGGTGATTTTTAATCACCATTGGATTTTTAATCCAACGGTGCTCTATTGTACAGAGCACAATCTTTTTTGTTTGGAAAGATTTAAAGAAATATTTTTCCAGTTAGGGTTCTCGATTCCCTCTTAATTAGAATTTAATTCTATTAGTTCAGAAGGCTTAAGCTCCTGTCATGTGTTGGCATGTGACCTTCTGATTGACCATTTAATTAGAATTTAATTCTATTATTTCAGAGATCTTAGGATCGCATCACGTGTTGACACGTGTCCCCCTGATTAAGCATTTTAACCAGAATTTAATTCTGTTGTTTTAAAGAACTCAGGAATTATCACGTGTCAGCACATGACCCTTTGGTCACGTGTGAGCACGTGATGCCCCATTAGGGTTTTTCCTTGTCGTTTTATTATACCTCTAATTCTTTTCAGTGGTTTTAAAGGCCCATCACGTGTGGACACGTGACTCCACTGATTGATTGTTTGATCAGAATTTAATTCTTATTTCAACAGAATCCCCAGGAAACTATCACGTGTCAGCACATGACCCCTGGTCACGTGATGCCCCATTGGGGTTTTTCCTGATATTTTATGAGGGAACAAATGCCCCCACAGCGTTGTTCTCACGTGTTTGCATGTGAGTGCAACGCTGTCACCTTTTGTGGCCGTTGGATCTGCCTAGGGAAGTGGGTAAGTGAACCGTTTCCCATCACATCCTATAAATGCAGGGGTCTCTTCAGAAGCGCCTCCACTTTTCATCTTCTTCCTTCCTTGTTCTTGCCTTGAGAATTTAATTCTCTCTGTCAGAGCTCAGTTCTCTGTTCCAATTTTTTTTCTTCAGAGTTTAACTCTGTTCAAGAAAGAATCCTTTTTCAGGTAATGGTTTTGAACAACCAAAGAACTTTCATATATAAAAAGAACTGTTTTTGGATTTTAAATCCACACCAAGGGTTTTTCCTTCAAAGAACTCATTTTTCAAATCTTTAGGAGTGCACAATCTCTGGGTAGCAAACCCCATTGTTAGGCATTTTTCTGATCTTAAGGGTTTGATGATGGCCTCTGTTTCTCTCTGGAAATTAATTCCATTTCTAAGAGCTTAGCTCTGCCGATTTTCTGGGAATTTAATTCCTCTAAAGAAATTATTTCTTTACAGAGAACTTCTTTGGATTTTCTTGCCCTGAGTTGTTCTTTGCAATTTTTTTTTTCCAGAGAGATCCTTCTTGATTTGCATAGGGTTTTGCAGTGGGTTTTCACCTTGGGGAATGTGTAGAGTTGTTTGAAATCCACTGCTCATTTATTGAGAATCTTCCTTTTGTTCTCATAATGATTACCCTGTCTCATTTTTAGTGAGCCGCCATCTTGATTTTGTGGGGCCCCTGTGTTTTGTAACCAATGGTCCATAAAATAAGTTTTTTTTGTCGCTTTCTTCCACTGTCTTATATATATAAATATTTATAAATATATATACACGTGTGGGCTTCACTAACAGTTTCCTTTTATTTGTTTCAGGAACTATGGCTTCTCTTCCATACTTCCCTTTCACCCGCTTGGAGGCTGCCTTTCCTCAGTCACCGTTTGATGAAGAGGTGATGGCGATGATTAGAGCTCACAACCTTGATTGCACCAATTTACTTTTATGGGGGATCTGGTACGGTCATATCATCCGCGGTCGTCGAAGCTTTCTTTGCGAGGTACCAACGGAGCCTATCCGCCCATTCTTGTTGATGGATCGTCCGCGGACTGCTTTTGCTGTAGGGGTGGCAAATTGGACCCCTACCGGCTGACTCGAACCCTCAACAACCGGGATACCAAATCAGCCTATGCCGGCCATAGACATCTTGGGGCGTCATATCTGCCAAAGTGTAGCTCAGCCTTGGGGACAAGTTTACAAGATAGGGCTTACCCCTCGCCATCCCACGGGCTACCTTCTCTGGGCTCGTTACATCTTGTCCTCTCATCGTGCGCGACTGCAGAGGGTCGGGCTTTACCAAGCGGTGTATGCGTCCCTCTTCCATTATCAATCTCCCCATGTATGGTGGGTTAAAGATTTCCTAAATCAATGGAATCTTCCCACAAATACTTTCTTGTTAGGGGACCGCGTAGTTTCGATCTTTTTGGAAGAGTTTCGCGAGATCTCGGGTTTACCGATCAGGGGAGCGCCTTATGAAGAATTGTTGCCCCCTGACGAGTATGTTTTCAAGACTATGCCCGCTATGCTTGACGGCTTGTCGACTGAAAACGCCGTCCGCTACAAGCACCCGAGTCTAATTAAGACGCTGGGGATTTTTGAGAAGCTGTTCACGGAATCAGAAGAACGGGGCGTCACTTTCAAAAGCTTTATTTCCTGCTTTCTTCGTGGAGACGTTCTATCAAAGGCGGCTTCGAAGTTCGCGAATATCAACGACCCTTTCGGGTTTGGTTTAAATAGGCTACCGGCTAGAGAAGAGGATTTGCCCCAATTCTACATTCCAATCTTGTCAGCTGGACTTTTCGAGTCTATTGCAGCTCCTGGCATGGATGAAGAGACTTTCTTCATTGGCTTTATCTGCGTTTGGCTCAGCTGGTTTGTAGTTCCAACGCGCCGTCGATTCATGAGAGCCTCGGTCATTTACCCTGCTCATCGCATCGCCGAAGGGACGCGACTAGCCGTGGGCATTGCAGGGCTGTTGCATCTGTACCATGGGCTAAGCAGTGCAGCTAATACCTCAACCCCAGGCGTGAACATAGTGAATTTCTCTCTTCATTATTTTACGTCATGGATTGAGATGCACGTGCTAGGGGCATTTGCCGCGCATCAGAGACCCAGCTTTTATGATGCCTACACCTTTCCGCGGCTCATGAGGTTAGTGGACGCTTCTGCCCCTGACCCGACTCAATTAGGGGCTCTTTGCGTGCTGCTCAACCCGTATGCCAATGAAGGTGGAATGGTATTTAATGATCGAATCCTTTCTGCTCCCTCGGGACCTTTTCAAGTTGTTTGATTTGTCGAAAGAGGGAGAACTGTCTTTAAAGCTCAAGGAAGCCATGCACCTGTATTCGATCAGACCCGGTTATCTGGTGTTCCGTCGAAATAATGCGGCCCTTTTTATGCGGTACAATCCACACCGCTTTGCCCGACAACTGGGATATGATCAGGGTATCCCCTTCGAGGCATTCACAGTGGAACCCAGCCCTTCTTTGGAAACTGTTCGTGACGCCACCCATCATTTCATGAGGCTGAACACCGGTTCTCATTTCATGATCCCCGAGGCCGATTATATTCCAAGGTGCGTGGAGGCTTTCACGGGTTGGTATCGCCACCGGGTTAGTCCAATCATTGCTGAGGAGAGGAGGATACTTTTTGGGCTAAGAGCTCCCGCCCCGCTTCAGGCTACAGGAGTCCCACTGCGACCGTAGACAATGGTTCGCCTTCCCTTGAGGGATACCGGTACCGTACTCATTCCTGAGGCGGCGGATGTAGACTTGACTCCGACAGTTGGTATGCCAATGCGCACCATAGCTCAGGCAAGGGCTTCCATTTCATCGGCTGCGGCGTCAGCGATGGCAGTATCCTCATCAGTAGCACCGCCGAGAGAAGATACTGAAGTCTAAGTGGGTCAACGCCGCAACAAAGCGCCGAAGGGAAAGAAACGGTTGTCTTCTGGTGTTAGTTCTGGGTCAAAGAGGCGAAAGAAGACGGTCGCCAATCTGCTCGATTTCTTAGTGGAATTAGAACCTATCTTTCAAGATGAACCACTGGCTATGTAAGAGCCGGATGGTGGTCTTCTTTTCCCGGGTTCATCTGCCGAGGAGGCTGCACAATTGGCTGAGGCTATAAGACGCTCCCAGGATGAAACTGAGAATGTAAGGGTCCCAAAGAGTCCTTATCCTGCCGTCATCTTCTACGAAGATCCTCCATGGATACGGCGGATATTTTTAGGTCCTTTGGAAGAGGGAGGCGAGATAGCCCTTAAGTAGCCTATCTCGGCAGATGCTAAAGACGCGCTGTCGTTGTGGACTGGTGGCCACGAGTCTACCCTCACACCCCGACGAGCACGCATCCTTGAGAAGGAACGCCGGCTTGAAAAAGCCATACTAGAGGCTCCTTTGCGCATTGGTATACTCATATATCTTTTTGTAATATTTTGCACTGCTCATATATATATATATATCCTTATCTTCGCGAAAACTTTGCAGGGAATTCGGCAATGGCAGAGGATCTGAGTTCGAGTCGCGCCTTGATTATGGACTCTACAAATATCCCCGATGAGACACTAGTAAGTGTGGAGGGGGTCGATACAACTGTTGTTCCTGCCACGGAGCTCCCCTCGGTGACTCCCGTTCCACAGGTGCTTGCTCTCCCGGAAGAGGCATCTTCATTGGCCGCGGATTCAATGGATCTTTCTGGGGACGGCCCGGAGACTATGGGATAGGTGGTCGAGGCCACCGTCCTTTCATTGGAGCCTGCAGCGATGGCCACTGCTCCTCAATCGGAAGTTATTATACCGGCCAACGTCCTCGATGATATGCCTGGGGGCATGGAGGAGGCCGCCGAAGCTGCTATCCCTCCAGTCCAAAGTGGGAGGAGCATCGAAGGTATTCTTCTATCTTTTATTTTAATGATCTCTTCATTATCTGAACCTTTCTGTCTTTTCAGAGCTATGAGGATTGGCGGCGTCCATCGTGAACTTATCCCCCAGGAAGTCTTTTCAGCGTCGGTTAGAGATGGCCGCTCCGCAGGCGATATCCCCTCAACGTATCGTCCTCTCTTCCGGGCAAGGTTAGTGTCATTTGCCCTCTCCTCACGGCATTATTATTATTTCATATAATAACACTGATGTCTTCTACAGTTCTGGAAGTCGATGATGAAGTTGAGATTCTTGACGGGCCTGGGGAGCCTTCAGACCCTTCTTGCATGACTGTGGGTAAGTAAAGTTTCGACACTGTTCCACCTGCTCTTTGCATGCAAGTCTCACCGATTTCTTTTTATGAATCTTAACAGCTTTTCCAGTTCTTACCACGCTGGACTCTCGCATCGTCATGCCGCCCGGCCCCTACGCTCTACGTGCCTTGGAACGGATGGCAAAGCTAAGCCTTCACTCCTTTTCAGCTCTGATTGAAGACCTTCGTGCTGGCAGTCTGATCACGGCCGAAGCATTTGCCGCTGAAGCCAACGGTTCTCTTCCCTTTCTTGCTACTTACCATATTGAAATATTGGTGCAAGTCTGGGTTGAGTTCTATCATCAGGTGGAGGCTTGCTTGCATAGTCTTGAATGTACATACCTTCCTTCAGAGGTTGTGGCTGTAAAGGTGAGCTTACGGGGTCTGATTGAGCGGTGCGCTGCGAATATGCTATCATACGAGAAGAGGCTCAGTCGAAACTTTTCGGAGAGGGAGCTGGCTTCCAAAGCACTGAAGGAACTCCAAGCTAATCTTACGGCCAAGACCACTCAGGCATATGAACTTTGGCGGGTGCTTCAAGAAGCTAACAGGGAGGTGGTAGCCATTGATAAAGCCGTCATTTTCACTCGTGAAATGGTCGATGCTCATAAGGTTACCGAAAAGGAGCTTGAAAGTCGGCTTGCCTCGTACCAGGCCCAACAGGCTCAAGCGGAGGCCCGTCTCTTAACGATAATAAATCATAAAGCTGAGGCCCAGCGGAAAAAGGATGAACTGGCAAACCTATTAAATCGTCCTCCGGCTTGAAGAAATGTATATTTTTTCTATTCTTCTTTTGTACATACTCCTAAAGGAGAGTATTTTTTTTATTCTTTCATAAATTGTACTTTGTATACATTTTGATTCATGAATAAAAGACATATTTTGCTTCATGATGGTGTGTTCTTTTTAGTAAATGCATTTTTTGGATAATCTATTTTGATCTCCTTGTAGGAAAGCGATGGCTTAGAAGTCAGGTTAAGATCTACCTCCTAAGACTTTCCAACTTTATGAGCCGTGAGGGTCCCATAAGGTATTTCTCCTTATGAGTCGTGAGGATCTCGTAAGTGTAATTTCTCCTTAGGAATCGTGAGGATTCCTAAGTGTGTTTTTCTCTTGAGAGTCGTAAGGATCTCAGAAGAGAATTTTCTTCCTTACAAGTCGAGAGGACCCGTAAGTGATTGATGAGTTGACTTGGTCCCGAATCAAAGAATTGCTTTGACGGGGAAGTCGAGGGTTCACTTTATTCCCATTTCACGGAGTCAGTAGGTTACTCTGGACGTTTCCTACGGGGTCAGGATTGACATTAGCCGTGTTCTATAAGACCAGGATGTGCTCTGGATGCTTCCTACGGGGTCAGGATTGATATAAGCCGTGTTCCAGAGGACCAGGATTTGCTCTGGATGCTTTCCACGGGTCAGGATTGACATTAGCCGTGTTCCACAGGACCAGGATCCGCTCTGGATGCTTCCCACGGGGTCAGGATTGACATAAGCCGTGCTCCACGTGACCAGAATTTTCTCTGGATGCTTCCCACGGGGTCAGGATTGACATAAGCCATGTTTTACAGGACCAGGGTCCGCTCTGGACGCTTCCCATGGGGTCAGGATTGACATTAGCCGTGTTCCACGAGATTAGGATTTGCTCTGGACACTTCCCACGGGGTCAGGATTGACATAAGCCGTGTTCCACGTGACCAGGATTTGCTCTGGATGCTTCCCACGGGGTCAGGATTGACATAAGCCGTGTTCCACAGGACCAGGATCCGCTCTGGACGCTTCCCACGGGGTTAGGATTGACATAAGCCGTGTTCTACGTGACCAGGATTTTCTCTGGATGCTTCCCACGAGGTCAGGATTGACATAAGCCGTGTTCCACAGGACTAGGATCCGCTCTGGACGCTTCCCACGGGGTCAGGATTGACATAAACCGTGTTCCACAGGACCGGGATCCACTCTGGACGCTTCCCACGGGGTCAGGATTGACATAAGCCGTGTTCCACGTGACCAGGATTTGCTCTGGATGCTTCCCACAGGGTCAAGATTGATATAAGCCGTGTTCCACAGGACCAGGATCCGCTTTGGACGCTTCCCACGGGGCCAGGATTGACATAAGCCATGTTCTACCTGACCAGGATTTGCTCTGGATGCTTCCCACGGGGTCAGGATTGACATAAGCCGTGTTCCACAGGACCAGGATCCGCTATGGATGCTTCCCACGGGTCAGGATTGACATAAGTCGTGTTCCACAGGACCAGGATCCGCTCTGGACGGTTCCCACGGGGTCAGGATTGACATAATCCGTGTTCCACAGGACCAGGATTTGTTGACTTTCTCCGCATTTCTTGGAGTCAGGGGTTGACTCTCGGTTTTCTGTGCACCGCCGAGTCATGGAACTGGGAACTCTGCCGCGGTTCCGATTTGTTGATGTTGCGTCTGTTGTAATGAGACGAATGTTGAGATGATCTCCAGGCTGTCTGTGAACCATCGATACTTGGCTCTCTTTCGGATGGAGCCTGGTGGGAAGGTAGGGTTCCCTCTTTGTTTGATTATGTACAGGGATCGATGTGATCTCACCTGTAGGGAAAAAAATTTCATTTTATATATTTTTCTTTCCGCGATGCTCTATCATTTCAGTTTCAATATCGGGAAAGTCACGATTGCCCAATCATTTCGGCTATTTTTCGCGGTGCCCAATCATTTCGGCTATTTTTGTTTTTTACTCGCTGCTTTTTATTACGAGTTGCCCAATTATTTCGGCTGTTTTTTGTATGCATACATTTTTACTTGCCAATTTTGTTGCAAGTTGCCCCATCATTTCGGCTATTTCATATGTATTTGTGGCTTGCTGACTTTTCGTTGCGAGATTGGGATTTGATACCGATTTAGGCATCAGCATCGCTACAACTGGGATATTTCCAGGAGCGAATCATCATTTTCCGTTGTCGATGTCGAACAAAGATGGCTTAGTAAACAGGGTTAGGATCCTGTCGACTAAGGCTTTTGACGTCATGTGCCGTAAGGATCTCATAAAGGTATTTCTCCCTATGAGTCGTGAGGATCTCGCAGATGCATTTTCTCCTTAAGAATCGTGGGGAGTCTTAAGTGTATGGTCTCTTTTAAGTCGTAAGGATCTTACAAGAGTATTTTCTCCTTATAAGTCGAAAGGACTTACAAATGTCTTTTGCCATATGAGCATATCCCCAGTCTCTGGTGGGACTTTGTTAGGGAAATGTTTATTCGTGCCCGTGGATTGTATACAAGGGTCAGCATTGAACCGCTTGTAGGGCAACACTGGAGGTTGTGATGGCTTAAGAACAGGTTCAGATACCTGTAGCTTAAGGCTTTCGAATCCTATGAGCCGTGAGGGTCTCAAAGGGGAATTCTCCTTACGAGTCGTGAGGATCTCGTAAGTGTAATTTCTCCCTAGGAATCGTGAGGATCCCTAAGTGTGTTGGTCCCTTGTGAGTCGTAAGGATCTCACGCAAGTGGTTTCTCCTCACAAGATTGAGAGGGCCTTGCAAGTGTCTTTTAACGAGATTGCGCCCTTTCGTGTTTTCACAAAACTCGCCGGTAGCCCTGCCGTTTTTACTCACGGAGCCCTTTCGAGTTTTCATCCGTGCCCATTTTGCTTATGGGCATACCGTTTTCTTCTTCTTTTTTATTATTTTTTTGTGTCAGCCTTGGGGTGCTGCGGTCCGTAGTAATTTATTGACGTCTCGGTCAACAGCCAGTTTTAGGACATAGTGGTCCATTATTAGTTTATGTAAGTCCACGGTAGTGCCCCGGCCGTCTAACAGACGCCAAATGCAGAACAAAAAATTTTTACAAACTGGCGTTATCGTGTACCGTAACCCGGATCTGCCATTAAAGCTAAACTAATAAATAACAAATAGGTAGAAACGTTATACCGAACGATCCGAGTCCTTCGGTCTTCAACCATCATCCCACGCTTGTTGCGGCTGCTCCGATCTCCTGAATCTCCAGTCTTCTCGTCTAGGTGGCACCACATCGACGGATCTTTAAACGGGCTCCCGCCTCTGAACCGAGGCAACTCGATCGTCAAGTTTGCTAAAAGAGACGACCAAGATGAAGTAGAGAATGAGTAGAACACTTTGTCTCGTTACGTCCAAGGCTATGGACGAACGGTTTAATGAAGTTGCCATTTGAATCGGGTGAAATGAGAATTTTCTATTCTAATTTCCATGAATCCAAAACTATCATAATCTTTTTATCAAATGAACAACAACCATTATCCTTGAACAAGAGGGGCCGGCCAAACTTATAGGAAGAGGGAGGTGAGTGTAGGAGGAGGAATGGTGAGATTAACAATTAATGAAGACAATGAATCATCACAACACCTAGCAACCCATTAATGCATACAATGAATCAAGTAAACCTAGTCATCAACTCATTTAATGACCAATTAATGCATCCATGAGTCACTAAGCCTTGTCACCATCCTAGTCATCATCTAGAAACATCTAGAAGCACGACTCACCCTCAAGAAGAAAAGATAAATCCGTATTTAACCGAATGTTAAATACGACTGATAGAAAACTGGAAACTGGCAACTTCCAAAAGTGATCCTGAAACGAATTTCAGGACAACCCCGTATTAGTATAAACATACCCGCATTTTTATTATGAACGAATACAAATGCAACTGAGACAAAGATATTATATCTACACAGTATAATACTCGGATCCGGCTTAAACCAAAGCCGACCAGTATTATCTGCCCGAAAAATGACACGTACGAAAACGCACGTGCATTTTCCGAACCTTGCCATAAAACCATACGGCCTCTACAACGTTTCTCCTGAACTTGAGAAAGTGTCTGTGGGGGAATCTAATGACTCATCAACACACTGGCACTGGGTATAACCTCTAGCACGTCAGAGGTACAAGCTGTACATAACGGTTGCCTATGTATTGATTGGAAGGGAAGGTGATGAGCGAACTCATCTATAAACCCTACTGAGCCTGACAGTGACAATATATATACAGTCCGGTTCGTTCGTCTAAAGACTATCGCATATCGAGTCTAGGGGGGTGGATAAAGTCAGACCCCTAATAACGCGATAATTCGTGTCGGTATGAAGCCCATCACCATATGAGAAACTACTGATCCAAATCAGTAATTCTCCACTACCTTGGCCAAGGATTTCAAGTGATGGCCACCCGTGCACTGTGCGACATCAACCCCCAATACCGGGAGAGACGAATCCCCGACGATCCGCTTACTGCCTCCATGTGGCTTGGGACTGTACCCAAAAAATACCTGTTTGCATAACTCTTTTGAGCGTGGTAGGGTAGGAATCAAAGCACAGTGGGAACTCACACGAGACAAATGACGATCTCAGGTCGACAAACTAACCTGTACACATGTCACCAGGGAACTGCTATCTGACGATATTTATAATACCAACTAGCATGTTCCCGGCGAGTCCTGTCCGGTGTACTCATAACCCAATGAGCACCTGTATACATCTTAGGTGATCCAACTGACACCAGTGGCTTGTGAGACCGGCCACCGCCCCTCGTCGGGGTCTCGACTGTATACACTAGTCTACTCTGGAGTATCGATGCCCTGTCTTGAAACTCTTACGACTAGGGACACTTTAAGGATGTGCTTATAGACCCCAGCTCCCACGTATATGATCACCATCATACTGCTGGATGTCAAGCAGAATCCTATGGGCTCTATCATCAAGCAATAGTGAACTAAAGCATGTATACGATGATAAAGATAAACCAGATAGCATACTATCATCTCGAGCAAGACTGTCATATCGGTATAGGTCCTACCTCAATCATTGCAATCACGTACCTGCGATCCAATAATTGACTTTGAGGGCACTATCTCCAACAATCTTCCACTTGCACTTAAGGCTAATTATTGCGATGTCGCATACTCACAGCCCGTATGATACCGAACACCCAACTCCTCTACTAATCAGTTTCACAAAGCTAGTTTGTAAAACTCTTGTTTTTGAGAAATAGCCTCAGTGAGTGGATCCGCCCTGATGTTTCTTTCTATTTCTCTCTTAATCTCAAGTTCGTGGAGAAAGCCATCTCCCGAATCGAGTAATACCTGTCTTAGAATATGTCTGAATATCTGATGGGACCTAGTTCATAAATGAACTTCAAATCCAAACTTCTTAGACTGTATCGATAACTGAACCTAATCAGTATCCAGCACCATGCCTCCCACAGTATCCTCTTGGACCACCTGTCCATAATACTGTCCCTCGTCAGAGGGAAAACTATAATTCTGACAATCCCTCTATCATCCATGTCACCTTTGAAGCCTGGAATGATAACCGTCTCCCGAAGGAGGCTGCCGTCATCAAATCCGTAGAACATGCACTTATGTTCTAAAACTGCTTCCTTATGTTTCTCCAGGATTGGATTAATATAAACTTATCGCATCTAGTGCAAAAAAACAACATTTGGTGTGGTACTTGACATCTCATGATTGACTCAATTGCCTAAGCAAGTGATCTGCCAATCATGCACATCCCTCTCTTCTTTAGTCTCTAAGACACCTTTAGAGAGGGTGACTCCATCACCTGCAGGTACACCACCATGCCAGGAGTCATCTATTAGAATACTGTAAAAGTACCCATATTGGGAAACTACCCAAATCTAGATCTAAAACCATAGATCTAGTAACCAGAATGTCTGATATTAAATCCATATCCTTTGCGGAGAAACAACTGTGTGACTACTACAGTTCAACCGATCGTAGTATAGGAATTTTACTTCTTACTCTGTGTATGTCATCCAAATACCAGGACATCACACCCTACTACCTTCTTAATAGATCCATCCCCTATTCTGATGAAGTCAAACCTATGACTGTCACATCAAAATTAGATGATCTATCTCCGCTATAACTGCTTGAGTCTATAAATAGACATAAGCTACTTGCCCACTATGCTTCCGCTCCTCCCACTGACTATGACAACCCTCTGGCAGAATAATATCTACGTACACTTCTAAAGCTAGTTTAGAATGACGTTATACTTATCCTCTTACCGGGTCTCATAGTCTGGAACAACAGTAGTGTCAAGTCTGGGTAAACAAGAACCTCCTTGTCACCGTCCTTGAGGCTACCTGAGTACCTCTCGGGTGTCTGAGGTTACCCACCATATCTGCGGAGTGGCTATTGGAATGTCAAACCTGATTGAATATATAGGTCCTATTAAATTTTCCGTAATCGTTTGCGGTTCTGGAATCACTTCCAGTTCTACCATACTCCCACTACTGTTTTCTGAAAAAATCCATTTTTACTAAAACTGTGGCGAGTCAAGAACAATATCACTATTGATCTTCCAGATGGTAGAAAAGTCAACCCTCGTCGAAGCCAGGGTTAACCCACAGACTGCCATTACAGAAACGTGGCTTGAGTTATCCAGTGTCTGGTTTTAAGTATAAGCTGGACAACTCCCCGTATCTTAACATCGTTTGGACATGAACCAATCTATATACAATATAGAAATAAAGACACTAATTTAATTGGAACCAGATTAAAAAACATGCAGCTGTCTCCAGTACATATCAACTTATTGGAGAAAGGCTAATCAGCATTACTCAACTTAGGAATCCATCCAATTATGAGTAACCTGAAAAAGAAACATGTTTCTCAAAACCATTACTACTATCTGAATACTAATCACAAGAATCTACATCTTCGATCTCTTTGAAGAATCCCGATACTTGCGATACCTGTTTCTCTACTTTATTCTTATACCCAAAACTTCTCAAAACTTAGACATTGTATTTCTACGAAACACTTGTCTAAAAATTAGAGAAGTCATAAGTAAACAGAACATAGTACGAGGACCTACCCCTTTGTCCTGACGGACACTGGACAACATACAATACTCTGTATAAGTCCCCTGAGTTTGAATAACTCAAAACCTGTGCATCGTAGGTTGAAAACTGTACCCAGGCGATTTCCTCAAATATCACCAATTACAAAGAATTCCGATATAATGAGGATGGTCACCTAATTTCCAATAACTTACTCCCACTCATCATTTGTAAAACCATACAAATGTGAGAATCGTACCTGGTAAATACATACCTTGGAGTAAGTATCTAATCGGGAAATCAGTTTTCCTTTAACAATGCACTGAAACATGAATATGTTTCATAGGGGTATCCTGGTATTCCTAGTAATGCCTCTTCCATAATCCAATTCATGACTATAACCGTATATCTCTTTGCCATCTCTCCAAATCCCTTTATTTATCTTTATTTATTACCTTCTGTACACCATCGTTAGGCTAAGTGGTTTTCTTCCTTCCCTACCGTTCGGCACCAGCCTATGGTTTGGAAGAAGACTATCCAATAAGCATAACAGGTGTACCCTCCTAATCCTAGGAGTACTTGCAACTGAAGAGAAGGTGATGATAAAAGATAACTGAATAACACCTTATTCTATTTCTCTCGAACTGGGGAAAAAGCAAAGGTGAAATAGGAGTGGCGATGAAGTACGTGGTTTGGTCGTGAATGATAACAGTCGCAATTTACTTTGCCCTCTTTCTAATCCCTTTATTTTGTCTTTAGTTATTACCTTCTGTACACCCTATTTAGGCTAATTGATTTTCTTCATTTCCTACCTTTCGGCACCAGCCTATGGTTTGGAATAAGAATATCCAATAAGCGTAATAGGTGTACTCTCCTAAACTAAGGAGCCCTTGCAATCTGAGAGAAGGTGATAATAAAAAACAACTGAATAAACCAATTCTATTTCTCCTGAACCTCGATCCATCCTCGAAGAAGTCCCTTCGAGTTCGTATATAACCATACGATGGATCTATCCAATAGAAGTGGATATTCGTAGTAATACGAGGTGTTCTGAGAAATAAAAAGGGTAAAAGAAGGAGCGGTAATGACTTATGCAACTTGGACAATCCAAAAGTCAGTATTTTAAGAAGGTTCGGTCAACTTGGTTACTGAGTCATAATCTTGGGTCGGTCAATGGTCGCTGCCAAAGAGAGAGAGAAAAGAAACACTCTGCGTGCACTCTAACCGAGATCAGAATGGTTATCACTTTATCTAATCAGGAAACCTCCCACTGTAATCTCAAATTCTCCTCCAAACCTGAAAGAAGAATCAGTCGGGATCACCCGAAGAGTAAACCAACTCATCAGTGAGAATCGGGATCCAACTATCATCGCATGATGACTTGATGGAAGCCACTCCAGAAGGTATGCGCATGCCTGGCAAGTTTCCTGTATGTTTGAAACTCCCGATGTGATTTTTGCCCCATGCTCTTATAACCTTGGCTTTGGTCAAAATGTCATAAGTCACATGCCAAGTTCTACCCGTCACTATCCAGGTCAATTTGAACCCACTCGCACATGCCCTTGACTTTGGCCAAAATGGCAGAACGACTGTCCCAAACCAACTCATCTATCTATGCAACAGATGGATACCCAGCAGCTACCAAACACTATGCCTTAACTTTGGCTAAAATGCATAGCTTGAATACTGCTGAATACCCAAAAGAAATGACGGAGGGCTACGGCTGGTTTTTTTGCGAAAAACCTTTAACGTAATGAACTTGATCTCGTTGAAGGAAACTGATAGCTTTTATAAAAATATAGTGACGAAAACGTTTTGCTAAAGAGGTCACTCCCGGTGAAGGGATCTCGGTTCTTTCCTCGTGGAATGAGGTGCAGGATATTCCAACTGAATACCGCGATGCAAAGCAACTTGTAATCGACTATATGGAACTTATTACCCGGACGTAATCTTCTGCCCAAAGGGTCACTCCCGGTGAAGGGATCTCGGCCCTTGCTTCGTCGAATGAGGTGCAGGATATTCTAACTGAATACCGCTATGCATAACAAAAGGAAACATCTTTGTAATAACACTTTTTAAAATTTGTTCCAACAACATCAAATATAGGTTTTTTTTAATTGATAAGAATCAATGCAGTCCCATCAATCAATCACACCAGAAAAGAACGAAAATAAAATGTATGTATATACCATCCGCATTCGCCACTGGGTCCTGTCATCACCCGTTAGGTTACTTAACTAACGACAGAGCGGGGGCTGGACTAGCGCGGGTGTAAAACATATACAACATCTAATAGTATATATACCAATATACAAGAATCGCTCCAGGCGTGATAATATGCAACATTACAGAAAAGTAATAAGCATCACAGAACAATATAGATAAACTGGGATCCCCGGGTTTCACAGAGCCGCTACTGAAACCCGACGTTCCCCTGGTCGTGTGGATAGCCTGTGCAATGAAACCTAGACCCCTACGGGTGCGGCAAGTTACCCGCCAAAACCTGAAGCGAGGTAGTCCCCCACAGCATAGTGAATGGAACACCCGGCACTTCACGGAATCCGGTAAATTGAGCACCCCTCCTTGGGTCAAACTATACCCCTTACGAGTGCGGCGAATAGTCTGCCAATTCTAGAGTGAGGTCCCTTTGCCTCTCAAAGCCATGAGATACGGACCCGTTGGCCTCTAGAACCCGGCTATTCGTGCATTCCTTCACGGGATAAACCTAGTATAGAAACAAAAATATATATACAACGGGTACATCGACCTCTACCCGGTCGTGCCCCAAAAGAATATTATACAAACAGACAGTGACGGCAGTCCATATGTTGGACGCTCGCCCGCAATATCAAATGTATAAATAAATCCAAACTGCACTATCATTGCACCCTGCTATCCACCACGACATATCCGCAACAACACAGCACAACACAGAACATCAACGCGAATGTCACGTTCGCAAACCTGTCTAAAAGAACTATAGCAATCAGACGCGGTTGACCGATCAAATGACATTCCCGGTCGGAGATATAATGTAAATACTGTAAACTAACAAGTTTAAAATTTCGATCGACTAAATTTCCCGAAGTGGGCCCCACGTACATCTGCTGTACAGTAACAAAATCTGGGCCTAAATGAACAGTACTAAAAACCACAATTTCCCATGAAAAGCCCACTGGAGAATTTTGATGCACTGTTCCCACAGTACGACCGCGGTTCCGCGGTCAAACCCTAGGTTTGACCGCGGATCCGCGGCGGTCACGTGAGATCACGTGCTCAAAATTTTCCCGTTTGCTTAAAAAACCCTGCTTTGCTTTCTGTGATATGTAAAATTATTTTTAGGCCCTTTAAAAAAACGACAGAAACTCAGGTGCTGAAAAATGTGATTTTCGAAATTCGGTTCGATCGATATTTTAAACGTGTTAGCACAAGTTAGTATAGCTTAATGGTGATGCTCTGATACCATTGTAAGTCCACGGTAGCGCCCCGGCCGTCTAACAGACGCCAAATGCGGAACAAAAACTTTTTACAAACTGGCGCTATCGTGTACCGTAACCAGGATCTGCCATTAAAACTAAACTAACAAATAACAAATGGGTAGAAATGTTATACCGAACGATCCGAGTCCTTCGGTCTTCAACCATCATCCCACGCTTGTTGCGGCTGCTCCGATCTCCTGAATCTCCAGTCTTCTCGTCCAGGTGGCACCACATCGACGGATCTTTAAACGGGCTCCCGCCTCTGAACCGAGCCAACTCGACCGTAAAGTTTGCTAAAAGAGACGACCAAGATAAAGTAGAGAATGAGTAGAACACTTTGTCTCGTTACGTCCAAGGCTATGGACGAACGGTTTAATGAAGTTGCCATTTGAATTGGGTGAAATGAGAATTGTCTATTCTAATTTCCATGAATCCAAAACTATCATAATCTTTTTATCAAATGAACAACAACCATTATCCTTGAACAAGAGGGGCCGGCCAAACTTACAGGAAGAGGGAGGTGAGTGTAGGAGGAGGAATGGTGAGATTAACAATTAATGAAGACAATGAATCATCACAACACCTAGCAACTCATTAATGCATACAATGAATCAAGTAAACCTAGTCATCAACTCATTTAATGACCAATTAATGCATCCATGAGTCACTAAGCCTTGTCACCATCCTAGTCATCATCTAGAAACATCTAGAAGCACGACTCACCCTCAAGAAGAAAAGATAAATTCGCATTTAACCGAATGTTAAATACGGCTGATAGAAAACTGGAAACTGGCAACTTCCAAAAGTGATCCTGAAACGAATTTCAGGATAACCCCGTATTAGTATAAACATACCCGCATTTGTATTACGACCGAATACAAATGCAACTGAGACAAAGATATTATATCTACACAGTATAATACTCGGATCCGGCTTAAACCAAAGCCGACCAGTATTATCTGCTCGAAAAATGACACGTGCGAAAACGCACGTGCATTTTTCGAACCTTGCCATAAAACCATACGGCCTCTACAACGTTTCGCCCGAACTTGGGAAAGTGTCTGTGGGGGACTCTAATAACTCATCAACACACTGGCACTGGGTATAACCTCTAGCATGTCAGAGGTACAAGCTGTACGTAACGGTTGCCTATGTATTGATTCGAAGGGAAGCTGATGAGCGAACTCATCTATAAACCCTACTGAGCCTGACAGTGACAATGTATATACAGTCCGGTTCGTTCGTCTAAAGAGTATCGCATATCGAGTCTAGGGGGGTGGTTAAAGTCAGACCCCTAATAACGCGATAATTCGTGTCGGTATGAATCCCATCACCATCTGAGAAACCCCGTATTAGTATAAACATACCCGCATTTGTATTACGACTGAATACAAATGCAACTGAGACAAAGATATTATATGTACACAGTATAATACTCGGATCCGGCTTAAACCAAAGCCGACCAGTATTATCTGCCCGAAAATGACACGTGCGAAAACGCACGTGCATTTTCCGAACCTTGCCATAAAACCATACGGCCTCTACAATGTTTCGCCCGAACTTGGGAAAGTGTCTGTGGGGGACTCTAATAACTCATCAACACACTGGCACTGGGTATAACCTCTAGCATGTCAGAGGTACAAGCTGTACGTAACGGTTGCCTATGTATTGATTGGAAGGGAAGCTGATGAGCGAACTCATCTATAAACCCTACTGAGCCTGACAGTGACAATGTATATACAGTCCGGTTCGTTCATCTAAAGAGTATCGCATATCGAGTCTAGAGGGTGGATAAAGTCAGACCCCTAATAACGCGATAATTCGTGTCGGTATGAATCCCATCACCATCTGAGAAACTACTGATCCAAATCAGTAATTCTCCACTACCTTGGCCAAGGATTTCAAGTGATGGCCACCCGTGCACTGTGCGACATCAACCCCCAATACCGGGAGAGACGAATCCCCGACGATCCGCTTACTGCCTCCATGTGGCTCGGGACTGTACCCAAAAAATACCTGTTTGCACAACTCCTTTGAGCATGGTAGGGTAGGAATCAAAGCACAGTGGGAACTCACACGAGACAAATGACGATCTCAGGTCGACAAACTAACCTGTACACATGTCACCAGGGAACTGCTATCTGACGATATGTATAATACCAACTAGCATGTTCCAGGCGAGTCCTGTCCGGTATACTCATAATCCAATGAGCACTTGTATACATCTTAGGTGATCCAACTGACACCAGTGGCTTGTGAGACCGGCCACCGCCCCTCGTCGGGGTCTCGACTGTGTACACTAGTCTACTCTGGAGTATCGATGCCTTGTCTCGAAACTCCTATGACTAGGGACACTTTAAAGATGTGCTTATAGACCCCAGCTCCCACGTATATGATCACCATCATACTGCTGGATGTCAAGCAGAATCCTATGGGCTCTATCATCATGCAATAGTGAACTAAAGCATGTATACGATGATAAAGATAAACCAGATAGCATACTATCATCTCGAGCAAGACTGTCATATCGGTATAGGTCCTACCTCAATCATTGCAATCACGTACCTGCGATCCAATAATTGACTTTGAGGGCACTATCTCCAACAGTTTAAGGATGTTTTGGTCCGTAGCCGGTTACTACTTATAGAGTTTGGGCTTAGGAAGATAGCGAGCGGACATAGGCGTCGTCATCTATCGTTAACCTAGGCCGTGACTCGTCAAGCGTAGTATTTTTTTCAGGAAGCGACCGTTTATTGGCCTGAAAGGTTTTTCACCATGCATGTCCATGAGTAGATATGCTCTACCCTGGTAAACGTTTTCTATGATATACGGGCCTTCATAGTTCGACTCGAATTTCCCCCGCTTGGCACGATTGGGGATCATAGGTCTTTTGACCACCAGCATGAGTTCGCCTTGGCGGAATGTTCTCGGCCTAGTCAATCTTTCATATGAGCGTGTCATCTTCGCTTTATAAGCCTACAAGTTTTGCTGCGCCATGAGCCGAGTTTCGTCGAGAGCATCAAGTTCCTCAAACCGAAGATGAGCATTTTCTTCGTCTGTTAGCTCGTAGTGAACCGCCACTCGTAGAGAGGGTAACTCTATCTCAAGGGGAAGTACCGCTTCTGTGCCGAACACAAACACATACGGCGTTGTGTTCATGGCTGTTTTGAACGTAGTTTGATACGCCCAGAGAGCTTCATGCAGTCTCTCATGCCAGTCCCTCTTATTTCGAGACACCGTCTTTTTCACGATCTTCGTCAAGGTCTTGTTAAAAGCCTCAGCTAGACGTTAGCTCGGGGATTATAGACCAAAGAGTATCTCCAGTCTATGTTATGCTGTTGCGCAAAGCGGGTGATTTTATGGCTTCTATAGGCTGGCCCGTTACCGGAGATAATCCGTCGCGGAGTGCCGAACCGGTAAATGATGTGTGTCTTGAAGAAATGGAGGATATTCTCCGTCTTCACTTCTCTTAGTGGTACTGCTTCTGCCCACTTGGAGAAGTAATCGGTTGTTGCCATTATGAACCGATGTCCTCTGGATGATGCTGGTTCGATAGGGCCGATTATGTCAGTTCCCCACATTTCGAACGGCCAGCTAGCCACTGTCGGATGCAGTGGATTTGGATGCTGGTGGATAAAGTCCCCATGAATCTGGCACGAGTGGCACTGCTTCGCGTATTCAAGGCAGTCTTGGATCATCGTGGGCCAATAGTAGCCTATCCTTTTGATTTTTAGTTTCATCTTCGGCCCAGCTTGGTGAGTACCGCAGAGTCCGTCGTTAGTTTCTTGGACGACTCTCTTTGCTTCTTCAGGTCCCAGGCATCTTAGCCACAGAGAATCAAATGATCTCTTATACAACGTATCATTGACGAAAGCAAAAGATAGAGCTCGTTTCATGAGCTGATGTCTTGAGGACGGATCTTCAGGAGTTCGACGGGATTTGAAGTAGTCTATAAAGACTTCTCTCCAATCCATAGCCTTTTCCTGGTCTTTTACTTGTAGGGTTGCTTGCTCGGTCGATCCTTTTTCTTCGGTCGACTCCGGAGATATTTCTACCGGCGCAAGAACCCGACGGCTTTGCACAACGATCCTTACGTCATCGAGATTTTCGTCGGCCAGTTCTTTAGCGAGTTTGGCCAATGCACCCGCTTTGCTATTTTCCGCACGCGGTATGCTTTCCAGGGTGTAGGAAGGAATTTGAGTCAGCAGTTGCTGCACTCTCTCGCCGTACTTCACCAACTCAGGCTTGCATGTTTGATAGTTGCCGTTTACTTGACTAACGATCAGTTGGGAGTCTCCGTATATGAGGAGGTTCTCAATTCCCATGTCGATGGCGATCTTAAGACCTGCTATCAAACTTCATATTCGGCTTCATTGTTCGTCCTCGGCTCTGTTAAGGAGAAGGCAAAGCGCATTATCTCTCCTTGTGGAGTCATGAAGATGAGGCCTATCCCTGATTTGATTATGGGGGTGCTTTGTTTGCGCTTCTTCATGGAAGATGCTCCGTCGAAGTAGAGTTCCCATTGGGTGTTATTCTCTCTTCTCTCCCCGTCGATCGTGTAAAACGCGTGTTCGTCTGGCAATTCGCAGTTCAAGGGAGAGTCGGCAGGTATCGGATGCTCAGCGAGGAAATCGGCGATGGCCTGGCCTTTCACTGCCTTGAGGGGACGATATGTTATCAAGAACTCCATCAAGAGCAGGTCCCATTTAGCGAGACGTCCCGTTAATATGGCCTTTGACATCAAATATTTGAGGGGATCCACCTTTGATATGAGATGGACCTCATGTGCCAACGCATAGTGCCTGAGCTTCGCTATTGCGAAGATCAACGCCATGCAGTGTTTTTCGATGGGAGAGTAGTTGCTTTCTTCCCCCAGGAGAACTCGACTCAAATAGTAGAGGGCTCTCTCCTTCCCTTGGTCGTTCTCTTGTGCCCACAACGCGCCTAAGGAACCTTCGAGGGCTGTTGTGTACAGGACGAGAGGTTTTCCTTTAACGGGAGCGGCCAGTACTGGCGGATTCTGCAGGTATTGCTTGAGTTCGTCCAGTGCGCTTTGTGTAGCGTCTTGAAAAGTCGTTTTGGTGTTTTCCTGAAATTCGGTGAAAATTCGGTATTTTTCCGAAAACCGTCTTTCTCGTTATTTTGCAGTTAGGGCTAATTATACTTAAAATGGATAGGTAATTGCTTGTTTTTAGTAGCTAATGAGTTAATTATGAAATTCTGGTCGTTTAAAAATTTTCCCTAACTTTTCAATTTTTTAATATTATTTTAAGCCGGTAAGAAAATACATTAAATTAGCGATAAATACAAATTTTTCCGGGCTAATTTTAATCTCTAAAATTATGATAATTAGAATCTAGTGATAACATAAATTTTTAGTAATTTATTTTGATTTTTAACAAATTTTTATGTTATGAAACGAATTTATTGAATTTTGAGCTAAAACTTGCAATTTTTGAGTTATAGGGGGCCTTTTTGCATAAAATTTCTTTTGTAAAACCCCTCTCTCTTTTCCCTCAGCCCTAGGACAGCCCAACCCTGACCAAGTCCAGAAATTTCTGGCCTCTTATGTTGGTTTCTTTCTTGTGTGAAAATGGGATTGTTTATGGATTTATTTTAATTAAAATGAATAAGGTATGGTGCATTTGACTTGGAAACTTGACCCTTGACTTTCCCCACTTGCCCACACCCTCCCCCTCACCTCAATACTGGCCGAAACCTGCACACCCTCTTCTTCCTCTCTTTTCTTTTCATTTTCCTTCAATTTCTTCAAGAAAACACATCAAAATCCACACTTTATTCAAAAATCCAAACAAAATCCTTATGCTATCATTATCCTTAGCCATTCTTGCTTGGTGTTTGAGGCCATCATTTGGAGCAAAATCCATTCTTTCTAGATCTCAAGTGAGGTATAATTCTCATCAAAGTTACTTTCTTTTGTTGCTAAATTCCTTTAAATGCATGGTTTAGTGTTAAAAGTTAAATAATTTCTAATCTAGTTTTAAAAAAAAGAGTAGTTTGTTTAACTAGGGTTTTGAAGCCATGTTAGTTAATTAGCTTGTCTTTTAGTTAATCTAGTTGATAATTAACTAATCTATATGATCACCTTGTTTATGTAGTTTTCAATTATGCTAATTTAGTTAAATTTAGAAGTGTGAAATTGTTGTTTTAGGATTTTCAAGAGAAGGTTTATGTATGGAAAATAGTATTTGAAGCTTGATAAATGAGTTGATTAGGGTTTAGAAAACATTATTTAGTTGTTTAGACCTAAATTGTTATCTAGTATTTTGCTAACCTAATCTAAGAAATTAATTTTCTTATGTGGGCTTTTGTGCTGTTAAATTAAGTTTTCAAGTGTGGAAATTGATTGGATTTTGCTAGGTTATAAATTCAAGAATTGGTGGTTATGGAAAATAGGATTGGAATCATTGCTATTGTGTTGTAATTAGTGTTTGTAGATTGCTTGTAGTGTGCTTGGGTAATTATGCTTTATTGTAGTCGTTTTGTCGCAAATCGGCGATTTTTGCACCGATTTTGGAATGCAAATGCTTACTAGTTTTGAATAAAAATTATGTGATGAATTATTTTTGATATCTTGATGATTGTAATGGCTTGTCCTACGACTTTTAGGATGCGTGAGTGCGGATTTTTGGGTAGTCGGGTTTTAGTTTTGCCGGGCGACCAAATCGGCGTTTTTTGGCAGTTTTTGCGATTTTCGCGTGTGTTCCGCGCACTTTGTGCACGTTGTACCTAGCTAGCGAACTTTAGTAGTTTCGTTGGGGTTTTGCGTCGTTCTTGATATGTAACCTTATATTTGGTATTGATGTAAATTCCAGGTTCGGTCGCGGAGACGTCAGACGCGGCGCGAAAGGGAAAGGCGGTGATTGGACACAGCTAGCCAGGGATCCCGGTGAGTAGATGTAACATCTACGGGGGACTATCGTTGGATGGCGCAAGCCGCCCGATAGTTTTAGTAACTTACAAATCCTTAGTAATGTTAGTAATTAGGGGTGAAATACTTAACTGACTATTTGCTGCATCCATGCATTATATTGACATACCTATACGAAACCATTTCATAGGACACCTGCACCATTACCAGAGTTTTTATATGCAGCACGAGCACTATTCATGTTTACACACACACCCTGGTAATTGCCATGCCACCACACTAGATAACTTTTAAAAATGAAACCGTAGTATTGCTATTCATGTGCATGTACTTCATCATATTAATTTTTCATGCTTAATACATTAATCACACATCGCAACTTGATTATTGATATCATACGCATTCATTATCATTGATATATGCACTTATGAGGATTTCTTGAGATTTTATGATATTGCTGGATTTCGGGGGAAAGCCGCAAAATTTCTAAACTTATTATATTTTTTTAAAATATGTAAATTGCGGTTTTCTAGTGATGTAAGTGTCGTCCACCATGAGTTTGCTGTGGATTTGGAAATCCGTGTCGAGGAGTGGAGGAACCGGCACGGGTACATGGTGGGCCCGGTAAGGTACCCCGGGGCAAGAGGAATGTGGTGATGACGTTGAGCCTGGCAGGGGACGGATTACCTACCGGTGACTGTTTGGGACGGCGGATATCCAGAGGATACCGACCGTGGCCGCTAGATGATGAGATATTGATATTTGAGATGGGTCAGCCGGACGGCTGAGGCCAGAGATACATTTATGAGATTTGAGACAGCTTTTGGGTGTCGTTGCTGGACACCGATTTTCGTCGATTCATTGACATTATGCTGGCATTCTAAAAGAGTTTCAAAAACAAAAAGAGATAAAATATTTCTTATATATACCTATTGAGACCTCAGATATTCATGTTGCATACATATTAGTACACTGATGTTATATACACACCTGCTAGTGCATCCAGTCATACCTGTATTATAGATGCTAGGATGCTTGTGTGCATGCATACGATAGCCTTTGTAGATGTTATTTATTACTCACGAGTTGGCAACTCACCCCCGTTGTGCCACAGTCTTTTGCAGGTCCGCTCCGTCAGTTCAGTAGCGGCGGGCGCACTTGTTCTTTTGCCTCTTTTGCCTGAGCTCGAGATTTGCTCATAGGTGGGTTATGTTATCATTTTTGTACCACCTTGTATATTCCTTGTATCTAGTGTACTCCATCTACTGTTCTACCAGATTATTGTATATTGATCTAGAGATGAGACTGTGAGGTTTGTGGATTTTATGCTGTATTTTGGGGTCGAGCTCACTTGAGCCGACATGCTACTTTTTTCATGCTTCCTTATGATTATTACGCTTGTTGTCATTTATATTGCGTGGGATTTGTGACCGCCTTATGGCGAAGAGCTAGCTCCCGCTTGGGGATGCCTTTTTGTTGGTTTTACATATATTCTTGTTGTACCCATTTTTGGGGGCCAGTATTTACAAAGGAGACTCTGCCGAAATTTTCGGGAAAATTAGTATTGTTTTTAAAAGGGGTTTTATATGACTTATTTGATAAACTTGCTTTCAAATGTTTGGGTTTTCTTCACTCTTTTGCTAATTGGTTTTGTTCTCTGGGCTTTTGGCTTACTTATTTTACGGACGCCTTTAGACGTTTCGTAAACTTAAGTGCCAGTCACGTTCCGTACCCTGCGGGTCGTGACAAAGTTGGTATCAAAGCGATAGGTTTTACCTTTTTGAGTGTAGGATGACCCTTGGTAGATGGAGTAAGTGACTTAAGCAGGGTAACGTAGCGTGCGTATGTCCGCGGCATACTTGCTATACGGTACTCCGCCTAAGTGACTTTAGGATACTTGCTTGAAATTCTTCTTCAATTCCGTGTATCCTATGATCCTATTGCACTGTTCTTACTATCCGTTTTCCTGTAACAGCCACTATGCCGCCGAAGGCTACGAGGGCACAGAGGGCTGCCGCCAGAGACGAGATTCGAGCTGGCTCGTCCGAGACTAGGACTGAGCAGGGTGGTATGCCTACGCCGCAGGGACAGACCGATCCACCTTCCCCAGGCCGTATGGATAGGCTCGAGACTGGTATGGAGGAGTTGCGACAGATGATGGGAGGCATGCAGGAGCTACGTCAGATGGTAGGATCCCTAGTTGCAGCCAGTCGTACACCGAGGCCGGATGACGTACCTACTATATCACAGACGACCATGATACCTGCTCCTACTACTACCACCGTGGCCATTCCGGTTTCACTACAGGATTTCATGAGGCTGAGACCTCCAGTATTCACCGGCACCGAGGCAGCGGAGGACCCACAGACGTTCCTTGACAGTTTAGCCAGGATCTGCCGTTCGCTGAGATGTTCGGATGATCGATGGGTAGAGCTTGCGAGTTTCCGACTAGAGGGTCTCGCGCAGACATGGTGGGAGTCAGTCTTGAGAGGTCGAGCTGCAGATCTACCGCCTATGACTTGGGTCGAGTTTACAGCGGTCTTTTTAGCCCGTTTCCTTCCAGAGAGCGTTCGTGACGCCAGAGCTCGCAGCTTCGAGGCCTTAGTCAAGACACCTGGGATGACGGTGTCTGAGTATGACATCCAGTTTACACAGTTATCCCGATATGCTCAGTATTTGATGGATACCGAGGAGAAGATGGTGAAGAGGTTCGTACAGGGACTTGATGCCCAGCTATATCTTGCCATTGGCGCCCAGCACTACGACACTTATTCAGCTGCTATGGATACGGCATTGCGGATGGAGGCACGCATATCACGGACTTCGGCCATTTCTGGGTCGAAGAGGATGCGCACCGATGTACCATCTCAGAGGCAGCGCACCAGATTCTTTCCGAGAGATAGGCCTGGCAGAGGATTTGGGCGGGGACAGTTATATGGTTCTTATCCCCAGGGGCAGCAGCCGTCGCCAGGATGTTTTGGGTGCGGGAGTCTGCACCATCTTGTCAGAGACTGTCCGGTGAGACGACAGGGAGCAGCGACAGTTCCGCATGTGACCCTACCACCATCACCACCCCTCCTCAGAGAGCCCTACTTCCTACCCCAGGCGACGCTCCCCGCCAGTTAGGTGCACCGAGAGGCCGTGGACGCGGCGGTCCTGTTCAGAGAGGACGAGGAGGCAGAGGCCGAGGTCGAGGTCAGCCCGCTATCGGTGGAGGACAGGCCCGAGTTTTTGCTTTGACACCGCAGGATGCGCAGGCATCCAATGCCGTTGTGACAGGTACCTTACCAGTTTGTTCTTTCGACGCACGGGTATTATTCGACCCAGGTTCCACACATTCGTACGTATCTACACACTTTGCATCGATGTTGGGCCGTGAGTCGTCGTCGTTAGATCAGCCGCTTGTTGTTGTTACTCCGGTAGGCGAGTCGTTTGTCGCTCGGTTTGTATTTCGTTTGTGTTCCGTTCGTATCGGGGAGAGGGATTCATCAGTTGATTTGATACTCCTCGATATGTTGGACTTTGATGTGCTTCTGGGCATGGATTGGCTAGCCACTTGTTATGCTTCGGTGGACTGCCGTGAGAAGGCAGTCAGATTTAGCTTTCCGGGAGAGCCAGTCCTTGTTATTCGGGGAGACCGTAGTGTCGCCCTTCCCAGCTTAATTTCGTCTCTTCGCGCTGGTCAGCTCTTGCGGAAGGGATGTCAGGGATTCTTAGCGTATATTTGTGATACTCGAGCTGCAGAGGTTCCATTGGACCGGGTCCCGGTAGTTTGTGAGTTCCCTGATGTTTTCCCTGATGAGCTACCTGGGCTACCGCCTGAGCGCGATGTTGAGTTCTGCATTGATTTGATTCCCGGTTCGGGGCCTATTTCTATACCGCCTTATCGGATGGCCCCGGCAGAGCTTCGAGAGCTGAAGGATCAGTTGCAGGATTTATTAGATAAGGGGCTCATTCGACCTAGTGTTTCTCCGTGGGGTGCTCCGGTCCTGTTTGTCAAGAAGAAGGATGGAAGTTTGCGCTTATGTATCGACTACCGCCAGCTGAACAAAGTTACCGTTCGGAACAGATATCCGTTGCCGCGCATTGATGATTTGTTTGACCAGCTTCAGGGTGCGGGGTATTTTTCGAGGATCGACTTGCGATCAGGATACCATCAGCTGCGAGTTCGACAGGAGGATATACCGAGGACAGCTTTCCGCACGCGCTACGGCCACTACGAGTTTTTGGTGATGTCGTTCGGACTCACCAACGCCCCAGCAGCATTTATGGATTTGATGAACCGTACATTCAGGCCATATCTTGACTTGTTCATCATCGTGTTTATCGACGACATCTTGGTGTACTCCCGGAGCAGAGAGGAGCACGAGCAGCACTTGCGGATTACGTTACAGACTCTGAGGGAGCACCAGCTGTTCGCAAAGTTCTCCAAGTGTGCGTTCTGGCTGGATAGCGTCGGATTCTTGGGTCACGTGGTTACGAGAGACGGCATTTGTGTGGACCCGAAGAAGATTGAGGCTGTTCAGCAGTGGCCCCGACCTACATCGGTTACTGAGATCCGTAGTTTTCTAGGCTTGGCGGGCTACTACAGGCGTTTTGTTCAGGACTTCTCCCGTATAGCTGCACCGTTGACCAGTTTGACCCGGAAGGGAGTTCCTTTCGTTTGGACAGAGGAGTGCGAGCGCAGTTTTCAGCAGCTACGGACTTGTTTGACTACGGCGCCGGTATTATCTTTACCTTCGGGATCAGGCGGATTTGTTGTCTACTGTGATGCTTCGCGAGTGGGATTAGGATGCGTTTTGATGCAGCAGGGCCGGGTGATCGCTTATGCTTCTCGGCAGTTGAAGAAGCATGAACAGAACTACCCCACTCATGAGTTGGAGATGGCTGCAGTGGTCTTTGCACTGAAGATTTGGCGACATTACATTTACGGCGAGTCTTGTCAGATATTCACCGATCACAAGAGCTTAAAGTACATATTTCAGCAGCGAGACCCGAACCTCAGACAGCGTCGTTGGATGGAGTTGGTGAAAGACTACGACTGCGAGATCTTATATCACCCAGGCAAGGCGAATGTAGTGGCAGATGCATTGAGCAGGAGGCCCGGGGGTAGTCTATCGTGTTTGCGCGCAGTGCAGAGGCAGTCGTCAGTAGATTGGCAGATTTTATGCGACAGCCGAGTGGAGTTCGAGTTCACTCAGACAGGGGGACAGCTCGCGCATGTTCATGCACGCCCACAGTTGCTTGACCGTATATATGAGGCACAGCACAGTGACGACCGTTGCTCAGAGATCATGGCACAGATGGGACAGGGCAGATTTTCCGAGTTCGTGATTGACGATCAGGGGGTTTTACGATATGGATCTAGACTGTGCGTACCAGATGCTGATGGATTGCTGCGCGACATTCTTGAGGAGGCACACCGATCAGTGTATAGTGTCCACCCCGGTTCCACCAAGATGTACCATGATATGAGAGAGACCTACTGGTGGGATGGGATGAAGAGGGATGTTGCGGAGTTCGTTTCGAGATGCCTGACTTGTCAGCAAGTCAAGACCGAGCACCAGAGGCCCGCAGGAGAGCTACAGCCATTACCCATTCCAGAGTGGAAATGGGAGCAGATTTCGATGGATTTCGTTGTGGGTCTACCCAGGACCAGTCGAGGGTACGACTCCATCTGGGTGATCATGGATAGATTGACGAAAGCGGCTCACTTCCTTCCAGTGAAGACGACTTTCATCTTCGCTCAGTATGCTCAGCTCTATATTGACGAGATCGTGCGACTACATGGCGTACCGACTTGTATCGTGTCAGATCGAGGCACTCAGTTCACCAGCCGACTTTGGCAGAGACTTCAGGAGGCTTTGGGCACTCGTTTGAGCTTCAGCACAGCGTTTCATCCGCAGACCGACGGACAGTCAGAGCGGACCATTCAGACTCTCGAGGACATGCTCAGAGCGTGCGTTTTAGACTTTGGTGGTAGCTGGGATCGTCATTTACCTCTAGTGGAGTTCTCCTACAACAACAGCTTCCAGGATACTATTCAGATGGCACCTTTCGAGGCATTATATGGGAGGAGATGCAGATCGCCCGTCTGTTGGACAGAGCTCAGCGAGAGCAGCATTTTGGGGCCGCAGCTTGTTGAGGAGACGACATCGAAGATCCAGTTGATCCAAGACCGGATGAGAGAGGCTCAGAGCAGGCAGAAATCCTATGCAGACAGGCGCCGTCGCAGATTAGAGTTCGCAGTTGGCGACCATGTTTTTCTGAGGGTCTCTCCGATGAAGGGCGTGATGCGTTTTGGGCGAGAGGGGAAGCTTAGCCCTAGATTCGTAGGTCCCTTCGAGATCCTCGAGCGTGTTGGCGCTGTTGCTTATCGTTTGGATCTTCCTCCCAGCTTTCCCGATGTTCACCCCGTCTTTCATGTTTCGATGCTCCGCAAGTACCTTCACGACCCTTCGCATGCGATTCAGCACCCGACAGTCCATCTAGAGCGCGACCTTTCTTTTGCAGAGCAGCCGGTGGCCATCCTGGATCGGCAGGTGAAGAAGTTGAGGTCGAAGATTATATCAACCGTCAAGGTCCTTTGGCGTAGCCCGAGCAGCGAGGAGGTTACCTGGGAGACCGAGGGCGAGATGAGGAAGAAATATCCCCATCTCTTTGAAGGTACGCGTAGTTATATTTTTTTTAAATTCGGGGACCGAATTTCTTTTAGGGGGGAAGATTGTAGCATCTTGAAAAGTCGTTTTGGTGTTTTCCTGAAATTCGGTGAAAATTCGGTATTTTTCCGAAAACCGTCTTTCTCGTTATTTTGCAGTTAGGGCTAATTATACTTAAAATGGATAGGTAATTGCTTGTTTTTAGTAGCTAATGAGTTAATTATGAAATTCTGGTCGTTTAAAAATTTTCCCTAACTTTTCAATTTTTTAATATTATTTTAAGCCGGTAAGAAAATACATTAAATTAGCGATAAATACAAATTTTTCCGGGCTAATTTTAATCTCTAAAATTATGATAATTATAATCTAGTGATAACATAAATTTTTAGTAATTTATTTTGATTTTTAACAAATTTTTATGTTATGAAACGAATTTATTGAATTTTGAGCTAAAACTTGCAATTTTTGAGTTGTAGGGGGCCTTTTTGCATAAAATTTCTTTTGTAAAACCCCTCTCTCTTTTCCCTCAGCCCTAGGATAGCCCAACCCTGACCAAGTCCAGAAATTTCTGGCCTCTTATGTTGGTTTCTTTCTTGTGTGAAAATGGGATTGTTTATGGATTTATTTTAATTAAAATGAATAAGGTATGGTGCATTTGACTTGGAGACTTGACCCTTGACTTTCCCCACTTGCCCACACCCTCCCCCTCACCTCAATACTGGCCGAAACCTGCACACCCTCTTCTTCCTCTCTTTTCTTTTCATTTTCCTTCAATTTCTTCAAGAAAACACATCAAAATCCACACTTTATTCAAAAATCCAAACAAAATCCTTATGCTATCATTATCCTTAGCCATTCTTGCTTGGATCTTGGTGTTTGAGGCCATCATTTGGAGCAAAATCCATTCTTTCTAGATCTCAAGTGAGGTATAATTCTCATCAAAGTTACTTTCTTTTGTTGCTAAATTCCTTTAAATGCATGGTTTAGTGTTAAAAGTTAAATAATTTCTAATCTAGTTTAAAAAAAAAGAGTAGTTTGTTTAACTAGGGTTTTGAAGCCATGTTAGTTAATTAGCTTGTCTTTTAGTTAATCTAGTTGATAATTAACTAATCTATATGATCACCTTGTTTATGTAGTTTTCAATTATGCTAATTTAGTTAAATTTAGAAGTGTGAAATTGTTGTTTTAGGATTTTCAAGAGAAGGTTTATGTATGGAAAATAGTATTTGAAGCTTGATAAATGAGTTGATTAGGGTTTAGAAAACATTATTTAGTTGTTTAGACCTAAATTGTTATCTAGTATTTTGCTAACCTAATCTAAGAAATTAATTTTCTTATGTGGGCTTTTGTTGTGTTAAATTAAGTTTTCAAGTGTGGAAATTGATTGGATTTTGCTAGGTTATAAATTCAAGAATTGGTGGTTATGGAAAATAGGATTGGAATCATTGCTATTGTGTTGTAATTAGTGTTTGTAGATTGCTTGTAGTGTGCTTGGGTAATTATGCTTTATTGTAGTCGTTTTGTCGCAAATCGGCGATTTTTGCACCGATTTTGGAATGCAAATGCTTACTAGTTTTGTATAAAAATTATGTGATGAATTATTTTTGATATCTTGATGATTGTAATGGCTTGTCCTACGACTTTTAGGATGCGTGAGTGCGGATTTTTGGGTAGTCGGGTTTTAGTTTTGCCGGGCGACCAAATCGGCATTTTTTGGCAGTTTTTGCGATTTTCGCGTGTGTTCCGCGCACTTTGTGCACGTTGTACCTAGCTAGCGAACTTTAGTAGTTTCGTTGGGGTTTTGCGTCGTTCTTGATATGTAACCTTATATTTGGTATTGATGTAAATTCCAGGTTCGGTCGCGGAGACGTCAGACGCGGCGCGAAAGGGAAAGGCGGTGATTGGACACAGCTAGCCAGGGATCCCGGTGAGTAGATGTAACATCTACGGGGGACTATCGTTGGATGGCGCAAGCCGCCCGATAGTTTTAGTAACTTACAAATCCTTAGTAATGTTAGTAATTAGGGGTGAAATACTTAACTGACTATTTGCTGCATCCATGCATTATATTGACATACCTATACGAAACCATTTCATAGGACACCTGCACCATTACCAGGGTTTTTATATGCAGCACGAGCACTATTCATGTTTACACACACACCCTGGTAATTGCCATGCCACCACACTAGATAACTTTTAAAAATGAAACCGTAGTATTGCTATTCATGTGCATGTACTTCATCATATTAATTTTTCATGCTTAATACATTAATCACACATCGCAACTTGATTATTGATATCATACGCATTCATTATCATTGATATATGCACTTATGAGGATTTCTTGAGATTTTATGATATTGCTGGATTTCGGGGGAAAGCCGCAAAATTTCTAAACTTATTATATTTTTTTAAAATATGTAAATTGCGGTTTTCTAGTGATGTAAGTGTCGTCCACCATGAGTTTGCTGTGGATTTGGAAATCCGTGTCGAGGAGTGGAGGAACCGGCACGGGTACATGGTGGGCCCGGTAAGGTACCCCGGGGCAAGAGGAATGTGGTGATGACGTTGAGCCTGGCAGGGGACGGATTACCTACCGGTGACTGTTTGGGACGGCGGATATCCAGAGGATACCGACCGTGGCCGCTAGATGATGAGATATTGATATTTGAGATGGGTCAGCCGGACGGCTGAGGCCAGAGATACATTTATGAGATTTGAGACAGCTTTTGGGTGTCGTTGCTGGACACCGATTTTCGTCGATTCATTGACATTATGCTGGCATTCTAAAAGAGTTTCAAAAACAAAAAGAGATAAAATATTTCTTATATATACCTATTGAGACCTCAGATATTCATGTTGCATACATATTAGTACACTGATGTTATATACACACCTGCTAGTGCATCCAGTCATACCTGTATTATAGATGCTAGGATGCTTGTGTGCATGCATACGATAGCCTTTGTAGATGTTATTTATTACTCACGAGTTGGCAACTCACCCCCGTTGTGCCACAGTCTTTTGCAGGTCCGCTCCGTCAGTTCAGTAGCGGCGGGCACACTTGTTCTTTTGCCTCTTTTGCCTGAGCTCGAGATTTGCTCATAGGTGGGTTATGTTATCATTTTTGTACCACCTTGTATATTCCTTGTATCTAGTGTACTCCATCTACTGTTCTACCAGATTATTGTATATTGATCTAGAGATGAGACTGTGAGGTTTGTGGATTTTATGCTGTATTTTGGGGTCGAGCTCACTTGAGCCGACATGCTACTTTTTTCATGCTTCCTTATGATTATTACGCTTGTTGTCATTTATATTGCGTGGGATTTATGACCGCCTTATGGCGAAGAGCTAGCTCCCGCTTGGAGATGCCTTTTTGTTGGTTTTACATATATTCTTGTTGTACCCATTTTTGGGGGCCAGTATTTACAAAGGAGACTCTGCCGAAATTTTCGGGAAAATTAGTATTGTTTTTAAAAGGGGTTTTATATGACTTATTTGATAAACTTGCTTTCAAATGTTTGGGTTTTCTTCACTCTTTTGCTAATTGGTTTTGTTCTCTGGGCTTTTGGCTTACTTATTTTACGGACGCCTTTAGACGTTTCGTAAACTTAAGTGCCAGTCACGTTCCGTACCCTGCGGGTCATGACACTTTGGCATTTGCGATCCTAGATGAACGGGGTTCCCTTCTTCATTAGGTGACTGTAAGGATGGAACTTGCCTGGGGGATTGGCTATAAATCGCCGGATATACGCGAGCTTTCCTTGGAGAGACCGTAGTTGCTTGAGAGTCGTTGGCGGAGGCATTTCCATGATCGCCTTGATCTTCGACGGGTCTATCTCGATGCCTCGGTGTCGGACGATGAATCCTAGGAATTTGCCCAAGGAAACTCCGAACGCGCATTTGAGAGGGTTCATCTTCAAGTTGTATTTCCGAAGGCACTGAAACACGATCTTCAGATGCTCTAAATGTTCCTCGTATGATTTGCTTTTAATTATGAGGTTGTAAATATAGCATTCGACAATTTCATGTATGAGGTCATCGAAAATCTTCGTCATGGCCCTCTGATAGGTGGCACCGGCGTTTTTTAGACCGAAAGGCATCACCTTGTAGCAGAATATGCCCAAAGGGGTCCGGAAAGCGGTATGCTTCTGGTCCTCATGATGCATCTTTATCTGATTATATCTTGATGAGCTATCCATGAAGGAGAAAACTTCGTGAGTGGACGTATTATCTATCATCAGCTCAGTGACCGGTACTGGAAAGTCGTCCTTTGGGCAAGCTTTATTGAGGTTCCGAAAGTCCACACATATGCACACCCTCCCATTCTTCTTCATTACTGGGACAATGTTGGCGATCCAGTCAGAATACTGAACCTCTTGGATGAAGCCGGAGTCGATTAGCTTCTTGATTTCGGCGTTGATGCTCATCTCAAGCTCGAGCCGCATTCTTCTCGGTGCTTGTTTGATCGGCTTGACGTTCGGAGATATTGCTAATTTGTGCACAGCACTCTCTGGATCTAATCCCGGCATCTCGGAATAGTTCCATGTGAAGCAATCTTTATACTGCATGAGCATGCCTTTGAGTGTAGCCACCTTTTCTTTAGACAACAGTCCACTGAAGAACGTTGGCTATGGGTCATTTGCCGTCCCCAAGTCAATTTTTCTGAGGTCATTTGCGGTAGTATGTATCCCATCTTCCAGCTCTTTTGGCGCTGGTGGAAATTCTGAGATCAACTCATCTTCATCATTTTCAAAGCACCAAGATAGGTCATCTATATTCTTGGGTTCTTCTTCTGATAGCGTTATCTCGTGACAGGTACGAGATCGTTTCCAAGACCGATGTTGATCTGGTTCTACTCTCTTTATACTGTTGGGGTAAAAATTTACACCCCGGTTGACCAAGTCAAAATCAAAGTCAACCCCAAGCCAAGTGGGCCCAAGCCCAGATCCAGTAGGCTCATGCCCGGGTCGAGCCCGAACATGAAGCGGGCGGCCTCCCCCCACGCCAAGATAAAAATTTTGTAATAAACAATTTTGTTGTATTTATTTTATTTTATTTTTATGGATAAATGTAAGAAAAATAGGCATAAAGCCAAATTTTTGTAAAGCCCATGGCTTATGTGCAATAAGAAATGGCACATGAGCCATGGGGTGGGCAAAATGCCATTTTGTGAAGCCCAAGGGACTATGTGTAAAGTGTATGGCCTATAAAGGCAAAGATAGTGAAATATCTCAACAACTTTTTCTCTCTCCAAAAATTTTCTAGATCTGAGATCTCTTCCTCCTTCCTCAAGGTTCTAAAACCTTCTTTTTCCTTTTGAATTAAATCAAGAGTTTAACTCTTCCTTTTCTCAAAATAAATAGATTTCCACCACAAAACCTACGAAGGGGAGCTCGGATCTCCAACCAGATCTCGAAAAGGGGGGGCTTTTAAGGCTCATCCCCTTTTCTCCACGATCCCGCCGGTCAAGAGCAAGAAGAAGGAGACCCATCTCCAAAAATCTAACTTTGGACAGACCCAAGGCGCAAAAGAAGAGCAATAAATCCCCCAGGAGTTTAACTCCTTTCTAAAGTTGCTGGAGTTTAACTCTATAATTTAATTTCTGTTGGAGTTTAACTCCATAAATTTGTTTCAGTTAGGAGTTCAACTCCAAAAATTCCCTAGGGAGTTCAACTCCCCAGCCTAGGGGCTAGGCCTCCCTTTCCGCGGGTTTTTCCCACGGTCACGTGTGCGCACGTGACCCCAGGGCGCCAAGGCACCCATCGGTCACGTGTGCGCACGTGACCCCCGGGGCGCCAAGGCGCCCATCGGTCACGTGTGCCCACGTGACCCCGGGGGGCGCCAAGGCGCCCATCGGTCACGTGTGCGCACGTGACCCCGGGGCGTCAAGGCCCCCCCTTCGGTCACGTGTGCCCACGTGACCCTGGGGGCGCCAAAGTGCCCATCGGTCACGTGCGCGCACGTGACCCCGGGCATTAAAGCGCCCATCTGCCGTGCGAGCGTCCTTTAGACGCCATTTTGTTTTCTTTTCCCCCTCGTTTTACGTGCACTCCCCAACAAAATCCCTTCTGGAGTTTAAACCTTTTAAAAATATATATATATATTCTTTGGAGTTTAACTCCACAATAAAGTTCTATTTTAGGAGTTTAACTCCGCATAAAATTCTTTTAGGAGTTTAACTCCATTTAAAATTCTTTGGAGTTTAACTCCACAATAAAATTCCTTTTGAAATTAAACTCCACTTTTTAAAAAAAAAGAAAGGGGGGAAGGAAAACATACACAGACTCCACGACACTGTCTTCCGTTAGAAAAAAATTTCTAACGGGGCGTTGTCCCGCACCCCACAAGGGGGCTGCTAGCCCCCTTGACCTCCAGCCCGCTATCCGGGTAGCGGGACCCCCGTAAAAACTCTGCGGGGCCCCCGATATTTCCAAAACCCCTTCAAACACGATACTGCACATTGAGTTCGCATGACCAGTTTAACCCGTTAATCGGAGGTTCCTTCGCTCCAAATGCGAGGGGTAATTAACGGCAGCTTAGTCCGCGGTTGCCGGAGATTCGGATCCCCACAATCAATAAACCCCGGCCTACCCTAGGCCGGAGGAATCTGTAATGCGCCTGATAAGCGCGCGCGTATTCCCATCTCAATGGTGTGATGAAAAACACCCTACAGATTCTGGCACGCCCGGTGGGACCATCTCTCCTCCCATATTTCGGGTTAAATGTTCATGCGAACTCAATCAATATACATATCGATTGCCTATACTGAAATGATGTTTTTTTTTGTGTAGCAATCAACCTTCAACGACAATGTTTCCCCAGACGAATTCAGCTTCCAACGTGACCCCGATTCCGTACGTGGTCAAGATCAACGCTCGTGTGGTCCTCCCCGCAAGCCTCAGTCGACAGTGGGAGGAACCGCCCCGCCAGTTTGGCTCCGTCATCATCTACCCTGCCGGAAGTGCTCATCTGGCGGAAATCCCCGCGGAACAGGTGGCCAAGCCGGTCCCAAGGGGCAAGAGGCCGAATGTCGTGATCGCCAAGGCACCACAACCGAAACTTAAGACTGTATCTGAACGATTCTCTGGTGCTCCAGCGGGGGGCAAGAACTTCGGTACAAAGGGCAACAACAAATGTTGCGGACGAGCTCAGGCGATGATTCCAACAAATGCACAATCGAGCGTATCTCCAAGGCCTTCCATCGCCCGGTCTGCGGCGTCTTCCTAAAGAGCCGAAGTCTGCCAGGTGCTTAGAACAGAAAAGTTAAGGCAGAAGCGTCTCAGGTATCGAGCCAACAAGAGGGCCAAGGCTTCGGCCAAATGGAATCGTGTGAAGTTCTAAGTGCAGGGTTGCCCTGCGACGACGGCTGAGTCGGACGTAAGAATCAGCAATTCCTTTGAGCCTCTGAAGTGGGTTCAGAAAAACGCCATGACCGCCAGAATCAAGAAGACAGCGGTCCGAACAGTGCCACAAAGAGACGTGTCCCGGCCCCAACAGAAAAAGTATGACACTGTCTCTTCAAGAGTCTATTAGGCGCTCTGTGCCGCACGAAAGCAACGGGGCAAACCCAGAAAAGAAGCGCCAGCACCATTCAAAAAGCTGTTTAGGCCAGCCGCCTTCAATCGACTACCGGCTACCGAAGCAAGGAGGTCAAGACAGCGATCCGTGAAATCTGCCGCCAATGACCGAAAGATGGCCGGATATATCATCCATACGGTCTATATGGCGGGCGGACGCCCCAGCGACAACCTCCGCAGCAAAAGCAAGGATGGGGCCACCACATCCCAAGTCCAATCTAGCCTGAATGTGGTTGCCGCCGCCCAAGAACAGCCGCCCCCGCTGGATGAAGAAAACCCTCTCGATGAGGATGATAGGCAGAAAGACCCCTCGGTCCATGCAGAGTCAAGCTCGGACAGCGAGGAAGAGCCTACTTTCCGCCCCAGGACCGCGGAGCAAGAGCTGCTTCAAGAGCTTCGAAAACAGCTCAGGAGCAAAGATAAAGAGACGGCCAAGCTCTATTCGAAGATTGATGACTTAACGAACGTGGTGATGCAGCTTATGGCTCAAATTGCTCGAGCGCCTCCCAATCAAGCACAAGCCGCTACTAATCAGCCGGGTGATGAAAATCCGAGGCAGCCAATGCCTGTTCCTTTGGGACTAAGACTGGTCGAGCCGCATGAAAGCCGGCCACACTCCGCTTCTGGGGACGCCTTGGCCCCAGATAGCATTATCCCGCTAATACAGGATCAAATAATGGATTTGGTCACCAGCAAGGTTAAAACATTGGTGGCCGAAGCTGAAGCTCAGAAAGAAATCGGCAGTAGTGGGCGGCCATATCCCGCGCAGTACGATCTGATTGAGTTCCCAAGCGGCTACGTCATTCCTAAGTTCGGAAGATTTGATGGAACAGGGAATGCAAATCAGCACGTCGCCCACTTCAAAGCATCGTGCGGAAATACAGGGGGCAATGACGTGCTCCTTCTTCGTCAGTTTGTCAACAGCCTGACCGGCGTCGCCTTCGACTGGTATGCGAGTATACCGGACGGGTCCGTCATTAACTTTTCCCAAATGGAGTCCCTGTTTCGGCAAAGGTTCATGAGTGTCAGTGATAAAATCTCCATTGCCGACCTTGTGAGGACCAAGCCGGGGAAGAATGAAAGCAACACCGACTTTATCGCTCGATGGCGTAATCTCACAGTCAAGTGCGAACCGCCGCTGGAGCAGGACCAGTCCGTCAGCCTTCTCATTGGGAACCTCAGCAATTGGATGGTCCCATTCTTGTGTACGGCAGGCCTCAAGACATTTCAGGAGCTAACCAAGAAAGTCCAAATGCTGGAACGCTCGAAGCAGGAGTCCCCGCCGGATTCTCAGAGAGACAAAACTTGGAAAAGCAAGCGGGACGACAACCGTAGAAGCGGGAGTTCCAGCAGTACCAATGTCTTCAATGCGTCCGACAATGAAGAAAAGCGAAGGGCGGCCGAATCCAAAACTAACCGGTCTCGAAAGCCACTGCTGGGAGGAGATGGGCCCTCCCTAGAGGAGAAAAAGAATAAGGTTTACTCTTTCAGAAGGGACAAGGTCCGCAAGATATTTAAAGATGCCTTGAACAACGGCCTACAATTACCGGAGTCGAAAAGACCCCAAGAAGCAAAAATGACCGACAATCCCCTGTATTGCCCGTACCACCGAGTAGTGAGCCATGCAATCGAGGATTGCTATATCTTCAAGGACTGGGTCGAGAAGCAGTACAAGGCTGGAGAGATCGAGCTGTCCAAAAGCGTGTTGGTGAACAATCAAGTTGCAGCCGCCAACTTTATGCAGACAGAAGTTGAAGCCTTCTGGGAGCAGACAGCTGAACCCGCTACCCTGACAAACGAAACGGACCCATCGCGGTCTCCGTGGAATACGCACATATCTAACAAGACGAAGAAGATGATAAATCTACTTCGGAAAGAGCCCAGGACAGAATGGGAAGGGCAGAAGAGGCCTACCAGTCCAGCTGCCGATGCGGTTCCATCACGCTCAACATCCAAGAAGCTCAAGAAGAAGAAAAGTGCGGCTCGGCGCGATAAGGAGTCTGCAGGGAGATCGGACATTCAAAAATATATCGATTCCCTCGAAGAATATGAACAGAAGGAAAGAACTTTGGTTCAATTAAAAGAGTTCCTCCCTGTACAAGCGGCTGAAATTCTGGAGGAGTTAGAAGAAGACTCCAATGAAGAGATCCCAGTAGTGACCTGCTACGCCATCCATCTTGGTAGTGACTCTGAGGATGAGCTCTGTTTTCCTGAAGAGGACGAGGAGCTTGCCACAAAGGCCAACCAAATCCAGCTCAGAAGCGGCAGGGCTCTACCGCCAAATCAAGGCAATGCCCCAAAAGGAAAGGGAAAATAGGTGGCTAATGATGAAGATGGCGGGGAACCGGCTGATGAAAACTCGAGTCCTTCCCTAGTAGACTATAATGCCTTGGCTCACCTTCGAAGGCTTCCGTCTCTCCTGAGCATCTACGACGCCTTAGTCCTATCTAAGGAGCTTAGAGATGTTCTTATTCACGCTCTACAAAACCCGAGCGGTATCAGGCTCACTTCGCGGAAATTAATATGAAAGAAGCTCAGCACGCTTTGCATGCCGCCGCAGTCACATTTAAGGATGAAGACTTGCTACTGGGAACAGCTGAGCACAATCGGCCGCTTTACGTGACCGGATATAGCGACGGAGATCGAATTAATCGCATATTGATTGATCCGGGGTCCTCAGTGAACATCATGAACTTGCGAACTCTGAAGAGTTTGTCAATGGACGTCCGACACCTGTCAAGAGAAAGGATTGTCATTCAAGGCTTCAACCAAAATTGCCAGCAAGTTCTGGGGTCTATAGCTTTGCCAATCAAATTCGGGGATCTGCAAACTGAAGCTAAGATATACGTGATCGACGCAGTCACGTCTTATAAGATTCTCTTGGGGCGGCCGTGGCTCCACGATTACGGCATCATTCCGTCAACTCTCCATCAATGTATGAAGTATACTAAAAATGGCGAAGAAAGACGCATTGACGGAGACATCCAGCCGTTCGGTGTGCATGAAGTCCGCTATGAAGATTCTCGGTACTTTATGAACCACCAAAATGCTAAGCCACAACTGACTGAGGATAGACCGGCCCCAAGACTCAAAAGCAAATCTGCGCCGGCTGTCACTTTCAAAAGCAAAAACGCCCAAGTGCGCCCGCATTTTGGCAGCGACACTGATGAGTCCGACGCTGGAAGCCCGTCCTTCCGTAAAACTCGCCCATGTTTCGGCAGCAATACGGACGAATCTGTTACTGAAGGCCTATATAGCAGCAAAGTCCGCCCGCATCTCGGCAGTGACACTGAAGAGTCAGAAGAAGAGGACCTGCTGTGCAACAGCTGTACAGATTGGACCCCCATGCAGCAAGCGAAACTACAAGAGACCTTCGAAGTCGCAGAAGGGTCCCTGGCCATCACAAGGGTGCCGGAACGGATGTGCAAAGAGCTCGATGCATTGTCAGTCTCTACCGTGGACCAGCTGAAAACTTTCTACGTGCCCGGGAGGAAAAATGGACAGAAGGGCATCCTGTTTTACAGGTCAAACCCCGTTGTGCACCCGGACGATCTTTCTGTTACGTGCCTTCCCTATGAGAGAGGCATAAGAGCCGTCCTCAATCCCAGATACTATGCGCCCGAGATGCGGGAATACTTTAAGAAGTGCGGATGCCGGTTGTACCAAACGGAGTCCGAAGCAAAGTTTTACGAAGGGCTATGGTATCCGCCCCCGGTCCGAGCACTCATCGATGGACGAATTCCAGATAGACGGGGCATAGGCTACATTCAACCTGATTCCAAAGCGTGCTACATGATCCATGTTGGTAAGGCCAGCGAAAGATCAAAAGATGATGACGAGATAACCGAGCCAGAAGAAGCTCCTCAAGAGCTCGAAGATGGCGGACAAGCAACCTTTGACGAGCTAACCGAGATTGACTTAGGAACGCCTGATAATCCAAGACCGACCTACATCAGCTTGCTCTTGTCAGAGGAAATGAAAGCGCAGATAATTGCCCTGCTGCATGAGTTCGTTGACTGCTTCGCGTGGACATACAAAGAAATGCCTGGCCTTTCCCCTGAAATGGCCGTACATAAGTTGGCTATATCTCCTGATGCTAAGCCAGTCAAATAAGCTCCTCGAAGAATGAGAAGGGAACTAGAAGAAAAGGTCATTGAGGAAACTAAGAAGCTCATCGATGCCGGCTTCATCAGGGAAGAGAAATATGCGGATTGGATCGCATGCATAGTCCCAGTGAAGAAGAAAAATGGGCAGATCCGAGTTTGTGTCGATTTCAGGGACTTCAACAAGGCATGTCCTAAAGACGACTTCCCACTACCGGTCATGGAAATGATGGTCGATGACACCTCAAATTACGAGCTGTTCACCTTTATGGATGGCTCGTTTGGATACAATCAGATCAAGATGTCGCCTGAGGATGAGAAGCACATAGCATTTCGAACCCCGATCGGAATATACTGCTACAAAGTGATGCCGTTCGGGCTGAAGAACGCGGGCGCTACATATCAAAGGGCAATGACTAATATCTTTGATGACCTAATCCATAAAGTCGTCGAATTCTATGTTGATGATCTGGTCGTCAAAACTAAAGCCAAGGCCGACCACATCCAAGATCTTAGGACCGTTCTCACCAGACTGAGGGAATACGATCTGAAGATGAATCCTCTGAAGTGTGCTTTTGGCGTATCATCGGGAAAATTTCTGGGCTTTATAGTCCGGCATCGAGGGATCGAAATTGACCCATCAAAGATAAAGGCCATCATGGAGATGCCCCCTCCAAAGAGTCTGACGCAGCTGAGATCTTTCCAAGGCAAGCTTGCTTATATACGGAGGTTTATCTCAAATTTGTCGGGGAGATGTAGGCCCTTCTCAAAGCTCATGAAGAAAGGAGCTCCTTTTATCTGGGATGCCGAATGTCAAGCGGCGTTCGAAAGCATCAAACAATACTTGTTGCACCCTCCAGTGCTGGCCGCTCCCATTCCAAATAAACCGCTGATTCTCTACACTGCCGCGCTGGATGAGTCACTCGATGCGCTCCTTGCCCAGAATAACAAGGAGGGAAAAGAAAATGCCCTCTACTACCTCAGTCGAACTCTAGTCGGGGCGGAACACAACTACTCCCCAATCGAAAAACAATGCCTGGCTCTAATATTTGCTGTGAAGAAGCTGAGGCACTATTTGCTCGCTCATCGGGTTATGCTGATCTCCAAGGTCGACCCGCTCAAACACTTGATGATCAAAGCAAGCCTAGCCGGCAGAATGGCAAGATGGGCTGTCATGCTACTTGAGTTTGACATAGTTTATACTCCTCAGAAAGCAGTAAAAGGGCAAGCTCTTGCAGACTTTCTCGCTGCTCATCCCATACCAGAAGGATCGCCGCTAAATTGTGAGTTACCCGACGAACAAGTGCTGCACCTCGAGGAAGACGAGCCATATTGGGAGCTCTACTTCGATGGGGCTTCATCAATAAGGAGCTCCGGCAGATCAAACGTCCCGGAGATAAAAGCAGGGATAGGATTGGTGTTTATCACACCATCAATGGGAACCTTACGGCATTCTTTCGCTCTCACCGAGCCTCGGACAAACAATGAAGCTGAGTATGAAGCTCTGATAGCTGGTTTGGAGCTTGCCATAGAAATGGAAATCCTTCGGCTACGGGTTTACGGTGACTCCCAGCTTGTCGTTAACCAAGTAAGCGGCACCTATAAGATATACAAACCCGAGTTAGCTCGGTACAGAAGCCGGGTGGTGGAACTCATGAAACGGTTCACTCACATTGAACTAACAAGAGTCCCTAGAGCATTGAACGGAAAAGCCAACATACTCGCTCGCCTAGCCAAGGAGCTGGCTGATAGCAAAGGAGCTGGCTGATCCTGACTTGGACGAAATTCTGATCACAGTCAGGAGCCGACAAATTCTACCCCCAGTCTCTCTACGAGAAGAGGAAAGCGCGGAACAGGAGAGCAGTCCTGCCAAAGAAGCTTCGATCATCCAAGATGAGCCCGATTGGAGAGAACCCTTCATAGAGTACCTCCGATATGACAAGCTGCCCGAAGAAAAATCTACGAGGATTCAGCTGAAGAAAAGAGCTCTCCGATACGTGTTTGTAAATAACACGTTATACCGCAGGTCATATGACCAACTCTGGCTTAGGTGCCTGTCATCGGCCGAAGCCCAAAAGGTCATGAAAGATGTTCACTCGGACGTTTGCGGTGCTCACCAATCTGGCCCCAAGATGCGACTTCAAATCAAACGGCTTGGGTATTACTGACCCACCATGATACGGGATTGCGGAGAGCATGCAAAGAAATGTCAGATTTGCCAAATCCATGGTGATTTCATTCACAAGCATCCCAATCCGTTGCATCCTACGGTGGCGTCGTGGCCCTTCGAAGTCTGGGGCACCGACATTGTTGGCCCAATTGATCCTCCGTCATCCAAAGGCCACCGGTTCATACTGGCCGCGACAAACTACTTCTCCAGATGGGCTGAAGCTGTCCCGCTAAAAGAAGTCAAGACAAAAGATATTCTGACATTCTTCCAGCATAATATTCTATACCGCTTCAGTACACCAAGAAGAATCATTTCTGACAACGGGCCTTCTTTCAGGAGCTTCAATGTCTCAAGGTTCGCTACTCAGCACAAGGTAGACTGGAGATATTCCTCCATCTATAATCCAAGAGCCAATGGGCTCGCCGAAGCCTTCAATAAGACTCTATGCAAGCTCCTGAGGAAAAATGCTTCAGCCAACAAGAGGGACTGGAATCTCAAGCTTCACGAGGCGCTTTGGGCATATCGTACCACGCACCGTACTCCAACCCATTCTACTCCATACTCATTGCTCTTCGGAGTGGAGGCGGTCCTCCCCCTTGAAGTCGAAGTTCTAAGCTTAAGAATGGCCGTTCAACATGAGTTGACGGAGGAGGAAAACGTGCTCCTCCGACTGGATGAACTCGATGCCCTTGAAGAAAAGAGGCTCGCGGTGCAGCAAAGTCTGGAGCTATACCGAGCCCAAATGTCACGGGCCTATGACAAGATAACCCATCTCCGCGCTTTCAAGAAAGGTGAATTGGTGTTGGTCCTCAAAAGACCGATCATCCCCAATCGACATGCCAAGGGAAAATTCGAGCCAAACTGGGAAGCACCATACGTCATCGAGAAAGTGTTTGACGGAGGATCCTGCCAACTAATAAGCGCCGAGGGAGAAAGGCCCATGCCACCCATCAATGGCCGATATCTCAAGAAATACTACATGTGAATGCTCCAAGTCGCAGGCGAATTGAGCACATCAGCCCTACGGTCTGGATCATACATCCTGCAAAACCGTATACAATCCACGGGCGTAAATGACCCCTATCTCTCCCAAATCCTGCCGGTGTGACAACTTTTAAAGTCCCACCAGCGGCAAAAAAAAAAGAAAAAAAAAGAGAAGAAGAAAAGAAAAATAAAAGAAATAAAAGAAAGAAATAAATAAAAATAATAATAAACGGTATGTCCACAAGCAAAACGGGCACGGATGAAAACCCGAAAGGGCTCCGTGAGTAAAAACAGCAGGACTACTGGCGGGTCTGTGAAAACCCGAAAGGGCGCAAACTCGTGAAAAGAGATGAAATACACTCGCAAAGTCCCCTCGACCTTGTGAGGAGAAAACCCTGCGTGAGATCCTTACGACTCACAAAGGAGCAAAACACTTAGGAATCCTCACGATTCTTAAGGAGAAAATACACCTGCGGGATCCTTACGACTCGTAGGGAGAAAATGCTTTTATGGGACCCTCACGGCCCATAAAATTGAAAAGCCTTAGGTGACAGGAACCCAAACCTGTCTCCTAAGCCATCCTTCCCCGACGGGCAACGGCAAATGATGAGTCGCTCCTGGCATTTCGCTTCAGTGTTAGCGGTGCTGATGCCGACCAAAAACCCAAATCCCAAGTCCTCCCAAGGCAAATGATGAGTCGCTCCTGGCATTTCGCTTCAGTGTTAGCGGTGCTGATGCCGACCAAAAACCCAAATCCCAAGTCGCTCCTGGCATTATTCCAGTGCAGCAATGCTGATGCCAAACAAGACCTAAATTCAAAGTCCTCTCAATGGCGAATGATGAGTCGCTCCTGGTAGTATATTCCAGTGCAGCGATGCAGACGCCAACCAAATTCCAAATCCCATACCCCAACGGCGAATGATGAGTCGCTCCTGGTACCATATTCCAGTGCAGCAATGCAGACGCTGACAAAGTCCCGGAATTTTTCCGGCCCTACGGTCTGGATCATACATCCTGCAAAACTGTATACAATCCACGGGCGTAAAACAATCCCAACCTCTCCCAAGTCCTACCGGTGAGACCACATTCAAAGTCCAAAAAAAAATATCCTCCCGGGGCAAATGATGAGTTGCTCCTGGCGTTATTCCAGTGCAGCAATGCAGATGCCAAACAAAAACCAAAATCCCAAAATCCTCTCAATGACAGATGATGATTCACTCCTGGTACCATATTCCAGTATAACGATGCTGATGTCAAGCCAAATCAAAATCAACAAGTCAACTTCCACTCCGACACCGCAGAAAGCGGAGTAAGTCAGAATCCAATCTCGACACCGCGAGAAGCGGAGCAAGTCAAGTCTACCCCTGACACTGCAAGAAGAAGAGCAAGTCAAATCATGCACTGACCGTCCAAGTCGCAAAAAGGGCAGCATCGACCGTCCACGTCGCTAAAAGGGCAGCACCGACCGTCCAAGTCGCAAAAAGGGCAAAACCGACCGTCCAAGTCGCAAAAAGGGCAGAACCGACCGTCCACGTCGCAAAAAGGGCAGAACCGACCGTCCAAGTCGCAAAAAGGGCAGAACCGACTGTCCAAGTCTCAAAAAGGGCAGAACCGACAGTCCACGACGCAAAAAGGGCAGAACCGACCGTCCAAGTCGCAAAAAGGGCAGCACCGACCGTCCACGTCGCTAAAATGGCAGCACCGACCGTCCAAGTCGCAAAAAGGGCAGAACCGACCGTCCAAGTCGCAAAAAAGGCAGCACCGACCGTCCACGTCGCTAAAATGGCAGCACCGACCGTCCAAGTCGCAAAAAGGGCAGCACCGACCATCCAAGTCGCAAAAAGGGCAGAACCGACCGTCCAAGTCGTAAAAAGGGAAGAACCGACCGTCCAAGTCGCAAAAAGGGCAGCATCGACCGTCCACGTCGCTAAAATGGCAGCATCGAACGTCCAAGTCGCAAAAAGGGCAGAACCGACCGTCCAAGTCGCAAAAAGGGCAGAACCGACCGTCCACGTAGCAAAAAGGGCAGCATCGACTGTCCATGTCGCAAAAAGGGCAGAACCGACCGTCCACGTCGCAAAAAGGGCAGCATCGACCGTCCAAGTCGCAAAAAGGGCAGAACCGACCGTCCACGTCGCTAAAAGGGCAGCACCGACCGTCCAAGTCGCAAAAAGGGCAGAACAGACCGTCCAAGTCGCAAAAAGGGCAGCATCGACCGTCCAAGTCGCAAAAAGGGCAGAACCGACCATCCACGTCGCTAAAAGGGCAGAACCGACCGTCCACGTCGCAAAAAGGGCAGAACCGACCGTCCAAGTCGCAAAAAGGGCAGCATCGACCGTCCACGTCGCTAAAATGGCAGCACCGACCGTCCAAGTCGCAAAAAGGGCAGAACCGACCGTCCAAGTCGCAAAAAGGGCAGTATCGACCGTCCACGTCGCTAAAATGGCAGCACCGACCGTCCAAGTCGCAAAAAGGGCAGCACCGACCGTCCAAGTCGCAAAAAGGGCAGAACCGACCGTCTAAGTCGCAAAAAGGGCAGAACCGACCGTCCAAGTCGCAAAAAGGGCAGCATCGACCGTCCACGTCGCTAAAATGGCAGCACCGACCGTCCAAGTCGCAAAAAGGGCAGAACCGACCGTCCAAGTCGCAAAAAGGGCAGAACCGACCGTCCACGTCGCAAAAAGGGCAGCATCGACCGTCCATGTCGCAAAAAGGGCAGAACCGACCATCCACGTCGGAAAAAGGGCAGCATCGACCGTCCAAGTCGCAAAAAGGGCAGAACCGACCGTCCACGTCGCTAAAAGTGCAGCACCGACCGTCCAAGTCGCAAAAAGGGCAGAACCGACCGTCCAAGTCGCAAAAAGGGCAGCACCAACCGTCCAAGTCGCAAAAAGGGCAGAACCGACCGTCCACGTCACTAAAAGGGCAGCACCGACCGTCCAAGTCGCAAAAAGGGCAGAACCGACCATCCAAGTCGCAAAAAGGGCAGCATCGACCGTCCACGTCGCTAAAGTGGCAGCACCGACCGTCCAAGTCGCAAAAAGGGCAGAACCGACCGTCCAAGTCGCAAAAAGGGCAGCAGCGACCGTCCACGTAGCTAAAAGTGGCAGCACCGACCGTCCAAGTCGCACAAAGGGCAGAACCGACCGTCCACGTCGCTAAAAGTGCAGCACCGACCGTCCAAGTCGCAAAAAGGGCAGAACCGACCGTCCAAGTCGCAAAAAGGGCAGAACCGACCGTCCAAGTTGCAAAAAGGGCAGAACCGACCGTCCACGTCGCAAAAAGGGCAGCATCGACCGTCCATGTCGCAAAAAGGGCAGAACCGACCGTCCACGTCGCAAAAAGGGCAGCATCGACCGTCCATGTCGCAAAAAGGGAAGTACCGACCGTCCAAGTCGTTAAAATGGCAGCACTGACCGTCCAAGTCGCAAAAAGGGCAGCACCGACCATCCACGTCGCTAAAATGGCAGCAACGACCGTCTATGTCGTAAAAAGGGCAGTGCCAGCTCCCCAAAAAGCGGGAACCAAATCAAGTCGCCTCCACGTGAGATAAGATCCATCAATTTCATGCACACTTCCCACATATGTGGTGTGCATTTATTGATGGGGGGCAATTTGTTGGGGTAAAAATTTACACCCCGGTTGACCAAGTCAAAATCAAAGTCAACCCCAAGCCAAGTGGGCCCAAGCCCAGATCCAGTAGGTTCATGCCCGGGTCGAGCCCGAACATGAAGCGGGCGGCCTCCCCCCATGCCAAGATAAAAATTTTGTAATAAACAATTTTTTTGTATTTCTTTTATTTTATTTTTATGGATAAATGTAAGAAAAATAGGCATAAAGCCAAATTTTTGTAAAGCCCATGGCTTATGTGCAAAAAGAAATGGCACATGAGCCATGGGGTGGGCAAAATGCCATTTTGTGAAGCCCAAGGGGCTATGTGTAAAGTGTATGGCCTATAAAGGCAAAGATAGTGAAATATCTCAACAACTTTTTCTCTCTCCAAAAATTTTCTAGATCTGAGATCTCTTCCTCCTTTCTCAAGGTTCTAAAACCTTCTTTTTCCTTTTGAATTAAATCAAGAGTTTAACTCTTCCTTTTCTCAAAATAAATAGATTTCCACTACAAAACCTACGAAGGGGAGCTCGGATCTCCAACCAGATCTCGAAAAGGGGGGGCTTTTAAGGCTCATCCCCTTTTCTCCACGATCCCGCCGGTCAAGAGCAAGAAGAAGGAGACCCATCTCCAAAAATCTAACTTTGGACAGACCCAAGGCTCAAAAGAAGAGCAATAAATCCCCCAGGAGTTTAACTCCTTTCTAAAGTTGCTGGAGTTTAACTCCATAATTTAATTTCTGTTGGAGTTTAACTCCATAAATTTGTTTCTGTTAGGAGTTCAACTCCAAAAATTCCTTAGGGAGTTCAACTCCCCAGCCTAGGGGCTAGGCCTCCCTTTCCGTGGGTTTTTATCGCGGTCACATGTGCCCACGTGACCCCGGGGCGCCAAGGCGCCCATCGGTCACGTGTGTGCACGTGACCCCCGGGGCGCCAAGGCGCCCATCGGTCACGTGTGCCCACGTGACCCCGGGGGGCGCCAAGGCGCCCATCGGTCACGTGTGCGCACGTGACCCCGGGGCGTCAAGGCCCCCCCTTCGGTCACGTGTGCCCACGTGACCCTGGAGGCGCCAAAGTGCCCATCGGTCACGTGCGCGCACGTGACCCCGGGCATTAAAGCGCCCATCTGCCGTGCGAGCGTCCTTTAGACGCCATTTTGTTTTCTTTTCCCCTTCGTTTTACGTGCACTCCCCAACAAAATCCCTTCTGGAGTTTAAACCCTTTAAAAATATATATATATATATATTATTTGGAGTTTAACTCCACAATAAAGTTCTATTTTAGGAGTTTAACTCCGCATAAAATTCTTTTAGGAGTTTAACTCCATTTAAAATTCTTTGGAGTATAACTCCACAATAAAATTCCTTTTGAAATTAAACTCCACTTTTTAAAAAAAAAAAGAAAGGGGGGAACGAAAACATACACAGACTCCACGACACTGCCTTCCGTTAGAAAAAAATTTCTAACGGGACGCTGCCCCGCACCCCGCAAGGGGGTTGCTAGCCCCCTTGACCCCCAGCCCGCTATCTGGGTAGTGGGACCCCCGTAAAAACTCTGCGGGGCCCCCGATATTTCCAAAACCCCTTCAAACACGATACTGCACATTGAGTTCGCATGACCAGTTTAACCCGTTAATCGGAGGTTCCTTCGCTCCAAATGCGAGGGGTAATTAACGGCAGCTTAGTCCGCGGTTGCCGGAGATTCGGATCCCCACAATCAGTAAACCCCGGCCTACCCTAGGCAGGGGGAATCTGTAATGCGCCTGACAAGCGCGCGCGTCTTCCCATCTCAATGGGGTGACGAAAAACACCCTACATATACACGTCGCTTTCGGTTCATGCTTCTGTGGCGGGGTTATCCTCCAACTGCTGGATAGAGCGAACCTGCCTTGTTGGTATTGGTCTTCGACGCAGTTCTTGAATGTGAAGCAGTCTTCGAGAGGATGTCCTATTACTCAGTGATAGGAGCAATAGTCTGGGTGAGAGACCTCGCTTGCTTGCTCAGGATACTTGGACTCCGAGAGTGTCATCATCTGATGTTTTATGACAAGATCGAATATCTTCTTTGTCTTTTCTTAGGGAAAAGAATATTCTCGACCCATCTTTTTTATAAGAGATGGATCCCGGCTGCTCAATTCTTGATCGCGTGGCTTCTTAGATCCCCTATGCTGCTATCGAACGTTTTTTCCGTTCTTTGATTTATTTTTGCCTCTACGCCGGGTCTTTTGTATGACAGGTTGGCGACGAAGAGCATTGTCATTCTCCGCGGCCTGCTGAAGGAGGCGCTGCGTCCTGGCTTTCTCGTAAATGGCCATTTCGCGGCTATGGTCATCCCGTATCTTTTGACTCGCTTCCCTTATTAGTTTGTCCATCTGTTCTTCAAATGACGGACTTGTCATTTTCATGGCCGGACCTCGTTTTGGTTCAGGGTTGGCGTATTCTAATAGAGCATTTCCTTCTTCATCAAAGTCATGTACAACGTAGCAGTCATGGAATTGTTCCCGTTTTTTGGATTGAACATATCCAAGCCCGATCATTTCCATTCTCCCGTTGGGCAATTTTCGCTGAGTTCCAGGGACGTCCCAGATCCTGTTGTAGAACTGAGTTTGTCGAGTAGTCTGTTTGAAGGGTACGCCTTGGCGCCTCAACAGCCTCTTCAATCCTTCTGTGTAGTATCTGGGCAAACGGATGGGCTGGACCCTGTCAAGTGTAGAATCGGCACCATACCAAATTTCTTTTTCCACTTTTGTCTCCGTTGATTGATAAAAGAGGATCGCCTTTTCATCTCTTCGCCTGGGAAGGGTGTAGAATGTCTGCAGTTCTTGCACACTATAGGTACCAAGCGCGTCGAGCTCTTTGTAATGTTCTCGCGGAACCATGGCGATTTGCAAACTCCGATCATCGCGAGCGAAGGCTTGCATCGATGGTCGTACAGAAAATACGGTATTGACCTCATCTTCCGAGTCGCTGCCGAAGATCAACATAGGGGTGGACGGTCTCTGCTTGTTGCATTAGGGCGGCGCTAAATAGACTATTTCTTCTTCCTCCTCGGTATCACTCCCGAAGACCGGAATGGTAGTGATAGCCTTGTTCTTCGGTCTATGGCATCTTTCCGTGTCTTCGAAATCTGGTAAGAAGTATTTTGCATCTTCGTACTTTCGGACTTCATTCACGGAGAATGGGTTTAGTTCCCCCGTCACATTCTACTCAAGACCATCTTTGAAATACTTCATACACTGATGTTGTGTAGAAGGGATGATGTTGTACTCGTGTAAACAAGGCCTGTCGAGCAAAGCATTGTAACATGTCTTAGCGTCAATGATGTGAAATTTGATGTCAGTGACTAGCAGCCCAAAACACAACGTCAATATCACAGACCCGAGCGTCCATGATAACTGGGAGTCAAACCCGGAGATAGTGATCTTATCCCGAGTGAGGTGTTGAATGCTCATGTAGATTTCCTTCAACACTCTTACATTGAGGAGATTGACGGAGGACCCATTGTCGACCAGGATTTTGCCTATCTTGATGTCATGACGGTATCCAGAGACATAAAGGGGACGGTTGTGCTCGCATGTCCCGAGGAGGAGATCTTCATCGCCGATGGTGATATCGGCTGTGTGCGCTTCTTCCAGTTCGTCCTTCATCTTTTCTTCGGCAAGGAAAGCTTGGAACTGCTTGGGCTCTTGTAGTGCCTTGATCAAAGAATCTCTCGCCTCTTTGGATAGCAGAAGGGCGTCGAGAATTCTTAGCTGTGAGGGTATCTTCCTCAGGTGTGCCAGAACGTTGTAATCCACCTTGTTATTCTTGGGCGGATCCTTGGCTGTCAGCTTTTCGACGGCTTGGTCATCGAGGGTGATATCCTCAGGGACCTTTTCTTTCCCCTTATCCTTTTTGTTCGATCCCTTATTTGCAGGTCTGAGATTCCTTTCAGGTAATGTGCGATTGCGCAGCTGAATGTTCTCACAGCTCTTCGGTTCTTCCTCTTTTCCTGAGGTGGGTTCTTTGAAGAGAGGGCCGAGAGCCATTTCTTTATCAGAGTTGCTCCCGAAGGTAAGAACTTGCGATTCCCCATAGTCAACCATATGACAGTTGCCGGCAGTTCTTTTACGCTCATCTATTGTGCTTTTCCGCAGTCGATGAGCTTCACGCTTCATCCTCTTGAAGTGTTGCTTGTGAGCGACATACCCTTGTCACCAATTTTTAAAAGCGTTGCATTCTTCAGTAGGGTGCGCAATCCTCCGATGATATAAATAGTAATTAGAATGCACATCCTCTTCATTAAAGTGTATTTCATCAGAAGTGTTTCCTTCGAAGGGTGGCAGCTTCATTCCCATCGATATGGCTTTGGCGAACCTTTTCGTTGTCTTGAGCCTGCTTTTATTTGCGGCAGATGTACTTTGATCTGGTGGGAGTGCTTCAACCCTTTCATCCTGTCACCGGCGTTTGGCCTTTTTAAATATGGCCATCTCGTGCTCTCGATCAGCTTTGCTTTTCAGAAGAGCTTCGTTCAGGAATGCGCCAATCATTTCGTTTGACGGTCCTAGAAGTTCCGACTCAGGATCTGCCCTCAGTTTCTTTGCGTCAGGAGCTTCTTCACCGTTTATTAACGAGTGAGAGATCACATGGTAGCTTGCCACATAATCCTCAAGTTCATCCGATGAGTCTTCTTCATTGTCGTCATCTCCGTCCTCAAAGACATGGCCGAGAAATTCTTGGAGTGTGACTGGGGTCCGCGCCTTCTGGTTATATTCTTCCAGCGCGTCGATATGTTTTTGCAGGTCCGTGCGCTTATCACCAGGCTTCACGGGCTTTTTGGTCTTCTTCTTTTTCTTCAAAGACTTTGACGACTGGGTATGGGCACTTTGACTATCACCACCAATCTTTGGAGTTGGGCGCGGCTTCAGCATTCTTTTGATGACTTCAGGTTCCAGCGGACTTCTCCATTTGATCGCTAGGCATGTTTGGAGATCTTTTAGCATTCTTTTCGTTTGGCTGAAAGAGCAACTTCCCATGGAGCTTCTTCGACAAAAGAGCATGATGGCCCCGGTGTGTCCCCCCTTTTAAGAGCGTGTGGTTGAGGCGGGTTTACTTTCCAATTCTCGGACAGTGCGAATTTGCCCTGTTGGTATTGATCTTCAATCTAGCCTTTAAAGATAAAGCAATCTTCAATTGGATGGCCTATCGCTTGGTGATGGGGGCAATAATTAGGATTATTAGCCTCACCGGGTTGCAATGGGCATTTCGGATTCAACAGATTGTTGAGCCTGTTGCGCACCGATAGTTCAAACAGTCTCCTTATTTTTTCCCGGGGAAATGAATAAGGGCTCTTTACTTTTTCATTAAAGAATCGCCGTCTCTCGTCTAGGTGATCAGTTAGTTTTGGGCCACTAGGCTGCTGTTGAGCATTGGCGACGAAGGTTGCTTTCCCTTTCCCTTTTTCATTCCGTGGCTCTGGCTTCGAAGAGGAAGGCCTGTGGCCCATCTGGTCCATTTAGGCCAGCTTATCAATCAAGGACTGGAAAGTGGTCGGCTTGAAAAACATCATGAATTGGGAGATGGTCGCTTGAGGGTCAAGAGTGCCTACGAATATGCCTACCGCAGGCGTTTCTTTGATGCGCTGCTCGCACATCGACAATAAATTCCGCCACCGTATTGCATACTGAACCCATGTTTCGCCTGGCATCACCCTAGCGTTAATTACTGCGGTAATCGGAGTACGCTCGCTAGCGCTTGCGAATCTTTGTGTGAGCAGCAGCTCCATTTCTGCGAATGTCTTGATAGAGTCGTTCGAGAGTTCAGAGTACCATTCGAACGCTGTCTCCGACAAGCTGCCGACGAACTGGCGAAGTAGCAGTTTATCGTCACCCCCAGTGTTGCCACATAGAGCCCTGAACTGGGCGACATGCTGGTGGGGATTGCCCGTCCCTTTATATACATGGAATTTATGGATCGTATATCCCGGCGGGTACCTTATTTGGTCATACCAGCCCGGATAGGGTTGTCCAGTCTTAACGATCTGCCCGGCCGTTTCGCTCACCCGATGAGTCCGCATTAGTTGAGTTATGTAATCATCTAGAGCGGCCTTGGAGATGGTCTCCTCCTTGGCTGCTGAAAGAGCCGGAGGAGGGTTCGATGTCTCCCCTCTGTCGTCTTCAATGATAATCGGGGGGTCTTCAGCTGGAGGTTTCGGCTGTAACATCATCCCGGCCATGTCTTGGTGTTAGTTATATGTATGCCCTAGAGGCCATTACTATACATAGGATGTATATTGTAGTGGATGCTGGGACATATATAGGGAGGACTTTCTTGCTCGACATGATAGTATGCTATCTGGTTGATCTTTACCTTAACGTGTACACTGATTGTCTCCCTGTTACATGTTGGTAAAGCCCTTAGGATCTGTACTTGACTACCTGGACTATGATGCGGATCATACTAATGGGGACATGGTAGTCCGTAAGTACATCCTTCAAAGTCCCTAGTCGTGGGTGTATCGAGACGGGGCATCGATATACCAGAGTAGACTAGCGTATACCTTCTCGACCCATACAGATGGGCGATGGATGATCCCATATCCATTGGTGTTTGACATCAGAGATGATATACGGGTGCTCAGTAGAGACTGGGTACACTGGACGGACTCGCCGAGAACTCCCAGATGGGATTATACATCACGTCAGATGGCAGTTCTCTGGTGACACTGGTACAGAGTAGTCTGTTGACCCGAGATCGTCATAGAGTCTTGTGTGGTTCCCACTGTGCTTTGATTTCCATCTTACCACGTCCAAGAGGGCGTGCAAAACGGTGGTTTTTGGGTACAGTCCCGAGTCACATGGAGGCAATGAGCGATAGGAGGGGATTCGTCTCTCCCGGTATAGGGAGTTGATGTTGCGCTGTGTTCGATTGGCTATAACAGGAAATCCCTGGCCAGGGTTGCTGAGATTTACTAGTAAGTGTTACCAGTAGTTTCTCGAATTGTTATAGACCTCATATCGACACGACTTATCGAGCTATTGGGGTCTGACGTTTACCACCCCTAGGCGAGATATGCGACATATCAGACGATCAGATCGGACTGTACGGTAGTGTTACTGGTCGGATTCACTGGAGTGTGAGCGGGCTTGCTCGTCGATCTTCAGATCGCTCAATACCCGGGTGGCCGTTACGTTTAGCAGACCGCTTGCGTCTTGTGGGTGCTTGATATGATCATCACCTGCTGTCGGCGTATTGACGAGTCTTTAGAGTCCTACACAGAGGTTTCCTGGCTCAAGCGAAACGAAATAGGAGCGCATATGAGATATGTGCGGGACCGAGAATAATGCGTGTATGTGATACCGTATTCCATTCTCGCGATGAATGTATCGAAAGGTTGTATGCGATATAACCTAGTTATCGAATCAAGGGTTGGTTCGATAAGCCGATACATAGAATACTAGTCGGTTATATGCGATATGACCGGATCGTTAAATCAAGTGTTGATTTAATGATTTAATGCATAATTATATATTTGATATATTACTTTGCATTAACTAGTATTGGTTCACTTTAAATGGATTTTCTCACTCGGATTGTACACATTGTATATGTGATATACTTTTGTGCACTTGATTGTATCATGTTTGATGATATATGTTATGCTAGGGTTTTTGTGTAAAGATCAAACCATGGTTACATGATTATGGTTAGGGTTTTGTTTTATTCACTTATTTATTTATCCATTTCATTTTGGAAAATAAATGAGAAGAGAAAAGAATGGTGGCTTTATTTGTTGTTTAGTTGAAGCTTCATGAAACTTTGACTTTGTCCACCATTCTTATCTCATCCTTAACCCTAACCATTCCTTTAACCCTTGGTTAATTCTATACACATAACCATAGTTAGAATTATGATAAGGATGGTTTTTCTATTCTTTTTTATTAACTTATCATATATCATTTCTTCTTCTTCTTCCTTGAAGTCAAGAAGAAAACCATTCTTCATCAATGGTGATTGATGAAAACAAGTGAGAAATCCAATTCTAAAGTCTTCCCACTTCCTATTTCTTCATCCTCTACCTCTTGCCAAGTAGTAGAGTGTGTTTTCTTCACAAGTTTCTTGACTTGGTGAAGTCGGAGCTTGATTTAGCGATGCCTCGACGTAGATCATCTTCGGCATGGACATCGATGACCTAGCCCGTCCATTCTCCGATGAAGCCGACGCTAGAGCCCGGGACTTGTTATGGACAGCGAGGAGACTTCATTGCGGAGCAATGGAGGTGGAGAACCGGATCTACAAAGGTTGTATTTCCGTATCTCTTAGTTAATTGTTAACTAGTTATCTTTTCGCCTAAATATCTAGCCAACGATCCGTAGTCGGGTCTCTCGGCACCTAGATTTTTTGAAATTGGCATGTTCGATGCCTTGTGAGACCTCTAGTGTGTGCCTAGGAACCCTACAGTGGTATCAGAGCCTAGCTAAAGCCTTAGGCGAAGTCTAGACGGAGTTTGAAGTCCGAACGACCCGAAAACCCAAACCCAAATTTGCTCTCTGTCCCTTTTTCAAAAACTGGGATTTTTCCAAATTAAAAATTGCTAAAAAATTCAGCAGGGAAAAATAAGAATTACGGTGCAAAAAGTTTCTGGTGAACAGTGATTTGTGCGGCGGAACCGCGGCAGAAGCCTGGCTTCTGCGGCTGTTTCGCGGCCTTATGGTGACGTCAGCCCTTATGTTTTGCACAGTAATTCCTGATAAATTATGCTGAGTTTTATGGGAATTTTTAAATTGATTCAAGAGTTGAATTTTTCTGCTGTGTTTTTGGGGATTCGGTGTTTCGATCGGAGTATCAAATTTTGTCTGTGTGGCTTTCCGGATAAATTTTAGAATATGTTAAAAAGTTCGACCGATATAAATACCCAATTTTTCCCCTGTCGGGAAATTTCCAAGTGTTGGATTTTTCCGTGGTTTAACGACGTTCTAAGTAGTGCAAGTAACACGATGGACCCTCTAGAAGACAACAAACCTTAACTCGATTATGCGACCGTCTTGAACTGCCCTTTGAACCTTCGGGTTTGGGGCGGTACGGCGTGCCACATGTGAGGCGTTGGCTTGACCCTTCTACGGCTGGACCGTTGGTACTGAGGCACGAACGGAATGTTGTTAGACTTATTTCATGTGTTGAGCTGTATCGGGAAAACTTGGGTGTTCGATTGTTCGATCGAAAAGTTTAACATTTTCTGTTTATCTGGAATGGGATACAATAATTGGAATTCACAAAAGTTATGAGATAACTGAATGAATGTTATAAATCTAGCAATTTAGTCTCACTTGATCGGTTGCCACGGAATTTTGATGTGATCAAAAGTCCGTCGCAATCACGTAGCGTACGCGGATACTCGCCGGGTAAACTTAATAGACAGCCTCACTCCAAAGCCCCGACCAAGTGACTGTGGGAGAACCTCGTCGCCGAAAGCATCCGTTCGGGTGCTCGCGGTAGCGGTGTTCCGTCTTGGTGCACTTCGTCGACGGTATCGGGGGTGCGGCCGTCTACTGAAGTTTGCGACGAGCATTCGATCAGGATGTCGGGAATCTTGTTGAATTGCCCGACTTGGTATTGAAAAGTGTTTTCGATTTTGAGACTAAAATGCGGGGTTTATAATTGTTAAGCATGCGATGTCTAAGGAATTCATTTGGTCAGGCATGTGATGTCTGAGGTGGTTGCGTATTCCAACTGTTGTAGTTTTACACTTTCTTTTCTGTGACCGTAAGTGTAATATATGATATCGCCGGTTTCGTTGCTATATGTCAACGACAATTGGGATGCGCATATTTACTTACGTTGATGACATGCGATGTTATGTGTTGCTGGATATGTTATATTGGATCGTCGTGTTTGAATAGCCGGGGGTTTTTATGTGAGATGAGTGTTTTTCATTTTCATTCATGTAAAAACTTGTATGTAATACTTTTATTGGGGCGCTTCCAGGTTGCGGAAGTTGTCACCTCTTGTATATTATTTACTTTTCCGCACTAGGATAGACCCAACGAGGAGGGCACAAGTAACCGGGTTCTGGAGTCCAGTGGGAGACCAACTCGAGGAGTCGAGTCCGGGTCTCCTAACTCCAGAATTGGTAGGGTTGCTTGCCGCTCTCGTAGGGGTCTAGGGGTGTGGGTTTGGCTATTCATCACGACCGTGGAATCCGTGTTTTATACTGGCTCGTATTGAAAACACGGACGTCCTAGTATATCCAATATTTCATATGATTCTTCTGCTGCGATATCTGTGATGTGATCATGTGATGCTCTGTGATAGATACAGTATATAGTATATATGATATATTATATAGACGTTACTTATGTTTTACACCCGCGCTAGCCCTGCCCCGCTCTGTCGTTAGTTACCTAACCTAACGGTGCACGAGGGGACATCGAGGCGAATGCGGATGGCATAAGTGTACGTCGTATTTATCTGTGATGTTTAGGTACTTAAATGATGGGACTTCATTAATGTGATTAATGAAATAAAAGAAACCTAAGATGTTGTAGAATCGAATTTCAAAATAAAACAGGTAGCTACAGTTCTTGCTTTGCACAGCGGTATATGTGATATATCCTGCACCTTATTCGATAAGGAAAGGACCGAGATCCCTTCACCGGGAGTGACTCCTTTAGCAATAACTGGCAGATGCTACACACTCGGTTTGTCTTTTGATTGCTTTTAAGAGTTTTTGCTTTGCACAGTGATATATATGATATATCCCGCAGCTCATTCGACGAGGAAAGGACCGACGATCCCTTCACCGGGAGTGACTCCTTTAGCAAAACTAGAAAAGCCTCAAAAGCACTCCATTTTAAAATCATTCGATCCTACAACGATATCAAGTTCATTACGCAATAGGTTTTTAGAAAAACCTGTCGTAGCCCTCCGTCATTTCAGATAAGTATTAGTTAGTATTCGTGCTGCGGTTGTTTGGCATGCGTCAAGGCGTAGTGTACGGTAGCTAACTAGTGCTTATCTGCCAGCATATGATGCGATTGGATTAGGGTATTCGTACGGTGTTGTTTGGCATGCGTCAAGGGTCGTGCGGGTGGGTTTAATTCAATCAAGAAATGTACGGGTTGAACTTGACTAGCAGACTATGGGTTGTTTGGCATGCGTCAAGGTCATAGCGAGCTAGGGGCAAAATATTATCGGGAATTTCAAGTGTTGAAATTTGCAATGAGATTGCATACCTTCTATGAGATAGTTGGATCCCGATACCCGCTGCGAGTAAGAGTTACTCCTGGGAGAGTTTTATACATTATAATTAGCCGATCAAGTAGGTGTCTAGAAAGGTGTTAACGAGGTTACGCCTCTGGGAAAACGAGGTTTACATTAATTAGGTTCGTGCGAAAGCATGGGGGCCCTCCATCAAAGTACCGACACTGGCCTGGCTGAAAGATTGGCGAACTTGTAGTGTGTAATTAATCCCGGCTAGTCTTTCCTTTTAGGGTTTGAAGGAAGATTTGATAAAAAGCAGTGGGAGCCATCCTGATTAGATAAAATAATAACCAATCTATTCTTGCAAGAGCGCACGCTGAGTGTTTTCTTCTTTCTCTCTCTAGGTAGCGACCATATCACGCCTTAATCAAGATAATAAAACTGATTATTGACCGAACCCGCTTGTTATACTGAGCTGGGGAACGTTGGTCCCGCTCCAACTTATAATTGTTATAAGACAGAGCAGGAAATTGGAGATTACCAGAATTCCCGTGCCGCCCAAACGAAGAGAGTGCATGCTGATGCATCATCTTCGGGTGTGTTCATTACAGAGAACTGTTTCTCAGTATCCTTTACGTCCTGGGTATGTGATACCAGATCAGGATCCCAGATATGTAATCAGTTACATAGGGCTACAGAAAGGTAGAGAACTGAGAACGGGTGATAAGTTTCATGAGGCAGAAAACGGGGCAAGAGTTGCAGCCAAGTCTGTTGGTCACTGTCACCCTGTATTACCAATACATTGATTCTGAACGAATGTTGTTAGATACCGAACCTGATATACAAAATCATATCTATCTCTTTATTAGTAAAGAAATGATAAAATTTTGTATTGTTGGATAATGTTTTGAACATTTCCTATATCAAAAGTTAATCGGTTCAGGCACGTTATCTAAAAGCGTTGATGTTCTAAATCAAACTATAGTTCTTAGTATACGGATCACACACAAGAGGAAGAGTTCAGAAATAAACGAATTCTTCTTGAGGTATTGTAGACTAGGTCAGATCAATGCGACCCGACTGGCTAGAGTTACATAAAGATGCATATTTAAATTAGTTTGAACTTACATCTTGTGAAACTCGCCAGTCATGTCACAAAGATAAGATGACCATAGCTCCGTTTACTGGAAACAGAGAAAGAGTTAGTGAACTCTTGGGATAATACATGTTGATGTATGTAAGGTCCCCTGTCTACACATGCCAGGACCGATTCTTTATACTTCATTACATTCTCTGATGATCTTTCGAGATTCAGACCTATGTTCCTGTTGAAACACAAGTCCGAACATTTTGAGATATTCACAGAATATAAGTTAGAAGTAGAGAACCAAAATACGGGTAAAAGTATTATGTCCTTTGATGAGATCAAGGAGGAGAATACTTGAGTACGGAAATTCCTGAACTATTCTAAAGGAGAATGAGATTCTCTCTCAGAATTACTCCTCCGTATACACCATAGCACGATGGTATATCGGGGCGGAGCAGATACACCCTATTTGATATGGTGTGCTCTATGATGAGTACTACTGAGTTACCTATTTCCTTTTGGGAGTTATGCACTTATGAAGTTGCATACCTATTGAATAGGGTTCGTATCAAGTCAGTTGCCTACCACTCCATATGAGATATGGTATGGGAAGAGCCCATGTCTTAAGCTAGTTAAGATTTGGGGTTGTCCGGCCTATGTCTAAAAGCAAAATCCGGACAAGCTCGAGGCAAAGTCTGTTATGTAGAACTGGAAAGGTTCCAGCTATATAAACTGCAGCTGATGATTTGAAAGAACCAAAGGATTCAATAGTTACCAACGAACCTCAGCCTCTCCGCCGATCTAGTAGGGTTCCTCACCCACCTGAGAGATACTTCTGTTTCTCTATGACAGTGGGAGCGAGGATTGCATCATGAGATGATGACCCAACTAGTTTCGAGCTGGCCATCAGGAGTAAGACTCTATAAGAATGGCTGGATGCTTAGTGATCTGAGATGGAATCCTTATACACCAACAAAGTATGGACTTTGGTTGCTATATCTGAAGGGTTAAATCCCCATCAGGAGCAAGTATATCTTGAGAAGATTACTTGGTGTAGATGGAAAAGTTGAGACTTTCAAAGCTAGACTTGTTAAAGCTTTGCATCATTGACCAGGTGTGGGTAATGATCAAACCTTTTCAAGTAGCTATGCTTAAGTCCATCCAGATCCTACTTGTCACGGCTACATACCATGACTGCGATATCTGGTGGTTGGGTGTCATGACAGCTTTTCTAAATGTTGTTTTAGAAGAGTGCGTCTATAAGTACACAGCCAGAGGGCTTCGTAGACAGTGGGAGCAGCGGAAACGTGTGCAAGATGCTTTATAGGATAAAGCAGGCATCGCGGAGTTGGAACATCTGTTTTGATGAAGTAGTCAAAGAGTTTGACATCATCAAAATGGTAGATGAACCTTGTATAAACAAAAAGGTAGTAGGGAGTATGGTGGTGATCCTCGTAGAGTACGTGGATGACATACTCTTGATGGGGAAGGAGTTTCCTATGCTACGTTCGATCAATCTCCGCTTATCACAATGATTCTCCACATAGGATCAAGATGATACCTCCTAAATCCTGGGTTTTGGATCTATGAGATAGATCTAATTGGATGTTAGGATTCTCACTAGTTGTAGTGAGATGGTATCAATCGATCCTGGGGAGAATCACTGGAAGTGTTCCAGGGTGATAAAGACGACTGAGTGTCAGTCACAGGCATTGTCTTTACCCTCAGTAAAGGGACGGTATGGTGGAAGAGTTCCAATCTAGATACCGTGACATACTAGACGATAAAGGCTAGATACATCGCTACTTAAGATGCTACCAAAGAGGCAGTCTGGGTGTATATTGGTTCATGAGATGAACTATGTTCCTCCCATTGTGTGACAATGGAGTTGTGGCTTATGCCAAGGAACACAGGTCCCATCAGTGATCCAGACATATTCTAAGGCAGTATCACCTGATCATGGAGATAGTTGATCTCCAAGGAGATCGAGGTTAGGAGAGTAGACTCAGAGGACAACACAGCGGATACACTCACAAAGGCCTGTTCCCAGAAAGAGACTTTTATGGGATGGTTGAGTATGAGATACTACAACCACTGCTATCAGATGGCCCTAGTGCAAGTGGGAGATTGTTAGTTATATGTATGCCCTAGAGGCCATTACTATACATAGGATGTATATTGTAGTGGATGCTGGGACATATATAGGGAGGACTTTCTTGCTCGACATGATAGTATGCTATCTGGTTGATCTTTACCTTAACGTGTACACTGATTGTCTCCCTGTTACATGTTGGTAAAGCCCTTAGGATCTGTACTTGACTACCTGGACTATGATGCGGATCATACTAGTGGGGACATGGTAGTCCGTAAGTACATCCTTCAAAGTCCCTAGTCGTGGGTGTATCGAGACGGGGCATCGATATACCAGAGTAGACTAGCGTATACCTTCTCGACCCATACAGATGGACGATGGATGATCCCATATCCATTGGTGTTTGACATCAGAGATGATATACGGGTGCTCAGTTGAGACTGGGTACACTGGACGGACTCGCCGAGAACTCCCAGATGGTATTATACCTCATGTCAGATGGCAGTTCTCTGGTGACACTGGTACAGAGTAGTCTGTTGACCCGAGATCGTCATAGAGTCTTGTGTGGTTCCCACTGTGCTTTGATTTCCATCTTACCACGTCCAAGAGGGCGTGCAAAACGGTGGTTTTTGGGTACAGTCCCGAGTCACATGGAGGCAATGAGTGATAGGAGGGGATTCGTCTCTCCCGGTATAGGGAGTTGATGTTGCGCTGTGTTCGATTGGCTATAATAGGAAATCCCTGGCCAGGGTTGCTGAGATTTACTAGTAAGTGTTACCAGTAGTTTCTCGAATTGTTATAGACCTCATATCGACATGACTTATCGAGCTATTGGGGTCTGACGTTTACCACCCCTAAGCGAGATATGCGACATATCAGACGATCAGACCGGACTGTACGGTAGTGTTACTGGTCGGATTCACTGGAGTGTGAGCGGGCTTGCTTGTCGATCTTCAGATCGCTCAATCCCCGGGTGGCCGTTATGTTTAGCAGACCGCTTGCGGCTTGTGGGTGCTTGATATGATCATCACCTGCTGCCGGCGTATTGACGAGTCTTTAGAGTCCTACACAGAGGTTTCCTGGCTCAAGCGAAACGAAATAGGAGCGCATATGAGATATGTGCGGGACCGAGAATAATGCATGTATGTGATACCGTATTCCATTCTCGCGATGAATGTATCGAAAGGTTGTATGCGTTATAACCTAGTTATCGAATCAAGGGTTGGTTCGATAAGCCGATACATAGAATACTAGTCGGTTATATGCGATATGACCGGATCGTTAAATCAAGTGTTGATTTAATGATTTAATGCATAATTATATATTTGATATATTACTTTACATTAACTAGTATTGGTTCACTTTAAATGGATTTTCTCACTCGGATTGTACACATTGTATATGTGATATACTTTTGTGCACTTGATTGTATCATGTTTGATGATACATGTTATGCTAGGGTTTTTGTGTAAAGATCAAACCATGGTTACATGATTATGGTTAGGGTTTTGTTTTATTCACTTATTTATTTATCCATTTCATTTTGGAAAATAAATGAGAAGAGAAAAGAATGGTGGCTTTATTTGTTGTTTAGTTGAAGCTTCATGAAGCTTTGACTTTGTCCACCATTCTTATCTCATCCTTAACCCTAACCATTCCTTTAACCCTTGGTTAATTCTCTACACATAACCATAGTTAGAATTATGATAAGGATGGTTTTTCTATTCTTTTTTATTAACTTATCATATATCATTTCTTCTTCTTCTTCCTTGAACTCAAGAAGAAAACCATTCTTCATCAATGGTGATTGATGAAAACAAGTGAGAAATCCAATTCTAAAGTCTTCCCACTTCCTATTTCTTCATCCTCTAACTCTTGCCAAGTAGTAGAGTGTGTTTTCTTCACAAGTTTCTTGACTTGGTGAAGTCGGAGCTTGATTTAGCGATGCCTCGACGTAGATCATCTTCGGCATGGACATCGATGACCTAGCCCGTCCATTCTCCGATGAAGCCGACGCTAGAGCCCGGGACTTGTTATGGACAGCGAGGAGACTTCATTGCGGAGCTATGGAGGTGGAGAACCGGATCTACAAAGGTTGTATTTCCGTATCTCTTAGTTAATTGTTAACTAGTTATCTTTTCGCCTAAATATCTAGCCAACGATCCGTAGTCGGGTCTCTTGTCACCTAGATTTTTTGAAATTGGCATGTTCGATGCCTTGTGAGACCTCTAGTGTGTGCCTAGGAACCCTACACTTGGAACAAAAGAGCCATTCGTTTTATGTTGGCCGCCTGTTCCACGGCCTCTTTTTCTTTCCTCTCGAGCATTCTTCGGAGGAATTCAGCATCAGTTTCTTATTCCTGACGCTGTTCTGAGGTCTCTGGATTTTCTTTTGGCCCAGTGAGTGCGGCCATTGCAATCAGCATCTCCTGAAGTTTTTGCTGCTGTTGCTCCTGAGCCTTTGTTATCGATCGGGTAAGCGTTCGATGACCCATAGAAGCACGGCTTTCCTCTTTTCCGGAAGTCATATAAACGGTATGTTTTATCATGCCCCCAGACTTGGGGTGTTTAGATTCAGCGTCCTTGCGGTTCGCCGCGGTCACAGGGGCTTTCTCAGGCCTCCTTCTCTTGCGAGCGGTTGAAGTTGAGGGAGCCGTTGCAGCGGGCACTCAGACGGATGACATCTTTTGTGGAACCAGGGGATGGCTCTTTTCTCGCCGATCTTTAATCTTCTTTGGTCGGTGAGAGTAGTCCTGGTCAATCACCGATTCCTGAACCTGTCGCCAGACTTTGTAAATTTTGGAAGACAGCCGCTGAGTAGGTTGCTCTAGCTTCGCCTTTGGAGCATTCCCCACAGGTGGAGGAGACCTCTTCAGCACGACAGTTGGAGAGTTTTTGCGCACCCTCCTTAGCGGTTCAAAGCTGTTCCCAGTTGGAACAGCAATATCGATTTCCACCGTTGGAGCCGGCTAAGTCAGTCCAGAAGGAGAGTTGCCCCCAGCCTTCCTTACTCGGTGCCAGTGGCGACGTTGAGCGTGTTGAGCCATTGGGATTGTCTCAGCTGTAGGGGTGACTTCCTCATGCCCCCTGTGTTGGTCAGAAGTTGTCGTTGTCAGCCAATTGAAGACTGATGTCCGCTGAGTGGGGATAACCAGCCTATCGAAGGTAGACTTTCGAGCAGGGGAAGCAGCCTTGACGATTTTGCCTAGAACAGGAGCTGAAACAGTCAGTCTTGTGAAGACCGACCCTTTGGCAGGAGAAGCCGCCTTAACGACTTCATGAGCAGGAATGGCTATCCGCTTAGGGATAACCCTTTCTGGTATCGCGGGCTTCTTCATGGGCCCAAATGGGCTTTGGCCCAGTCTGTCAAAGACTGAGGCGTTGGAGCTGGACGACCCGTTGAGAGGGACCACAGTAGTTGTGAGACGATTAATGACCGAGCTCTTCGGAGCTTCTTGCAATGGTATAGGGGCGTTGAAGCTCATCAGTGGGAGCTTGGTCCCGAAGAATAGCCCAGTGGTGGTTTGAGTGACCTGTTCCACCGGCATAGCGAAGATGGAGGCCGCTTGGGGCCCGTAAGTCACTCTTCCGGATGGGACGGAGCGAGAGTTGCAGTTGCAGTTAGTGCAGTTTGAAGCCATTAATCTTCTGTTTTCTGCATGGAGCAAGACACCAAATCTTAGTACCTCGAACCCAAGGGCAACCATATCAAACCGCGATTCGTTTGTGAAACACGACACACGAAGTGTGGAGTGGAAAGAGGAAAAGGTCCCACCGGGCGTGCCAGAATCTGTTCTCCTCCGAAATACAGAGATGCGACCACGTAGGTCCGTCTTGCCTGAATTTGGGGGCAGATGCTAATTGTTGCTATCCGTCCACCTCTCCGAAGATGCCAAGTTGATTTATGGCACCATGTATCGAAGGTTTAAACGGATGCGGCCGATATAGCAGACTTCGTCAGATTCCCCCTCATTGAGGGGTTTTTGATTGTGGGGACGCTCTTCCCTACAGTCGCAAGGCCCTGCAGTTAATTATGCTACCGCATCGCGGTAACCACTTTCTCCTTCTCCAGATGATCACTTCGTGTCGTGTGTGTTTGTTTTATTTTTGGTTGCCCGTGGATTGTATACGGAGACTAATTTATGCTGTCACCCGTAGGGCGTGGATTAGTCCAAATCCGTATTTTCTTAGAGTTGGGTTTGGGGTTGGGTTTAAGGATACGTTAGTCTCATTTGAGACCAAGATCAACTTAAACATATGTTAATGACACGTTAGTCTATTTTCAGACTAAGATCAACTTAACGGGATCGTTTAGATCCAACAAAAGAGCATTTGGGCTCTATTGTTTAGGTTAGGGACATTGCGGTCGATTATTTTAAGGACATTACGGTCCAAGGTTAAGGACATCATAGTCCATGGGTTTAAGGACCACACAGTCCGAGGTTAAGGACATCATAGTCCATGGGTTTAAGGACCCCACAGTCCGTAGTTTAAAGACGTCATAGTCTATAAAGTTTAAGGACATCATAGTCCAAGAGTTTAAGGACCCCACAGCCCATGGAATGATTGGTTATCGGGACCCGTCACCTCTCTGAAGACGTTGAAGGATTACAACGACAAATATCAAAGGAGTGAAGAGATGTACCCTTGAACTAAAGTTGATTGGGAAATTTGTAGTCCAATTTGGGACTAAGATCAATTAATTAGATTATGAGCACATGGGCTTAGTTAAATCTAAGTTGAGGACTTATGGCCAACTTGGGCTAAGTCCAATTAGGTTTGAAATGTTGGACTTTTGTTGGGACTGTTGAACATTTGTCTGGGTTCAGCCCCTCATTAGTTAGCAATGCTAAACATGAGTCTGGGTTCTGACAACATTTTGTCTTTGGCTGAGCACTAACCATTCATTATAACTTTGGACTTTACTTTGCATATCATATGAACTGATCAATTTTGAGGTTCAGTTGAAGGGGAAATTTGCCTCTGGAAAACTTAGCCAATTTGGGCTAAGCTTGGTTTTAAAATAGTTTTCAACACTAGAGGATATTTGGCGATCACGTGTTCCCACATGATGCGCTTAAAATAGTGTTAAACACTAGGGACGAAGCACTTGAAGTAGTGTTAAACACTAAGACTGAAGCGCTCACGTGGGGTCACGTGAGGCGCCTGATGATTGGGCCTTGCCTCTGTTATTTGTTTTCAGAATATTCACAGAAGTGTTAAACACTTAAACTTAACAGCCATCACGTGTGGGCACGTGATGGGTACCCAGGCATTGATTATTAAAGTGTTTATTAGGGGTCACGTGGGGACACGTGAGGGCACCTAAAATTGATTCTGCCCTTGCTTTGATCTTTTGCTTTGAGGAATTTATCTAAGGGTCACGTGGGAACACGTGAGTGCGCCCAAAATTGATTCTGCCCTTACTTTGTTCTTTTATTTTGAGGAATTTATCCAAGGGTCACATGGGAACACGTGACCACATCTCATTCGTTCTATTCTGACCATTCAGGGGGAAGGTCACGTGTTGCCACGTGATCAAGTTGGGCACTAACTTCTTTTACGTGCATGAAAAGTCTAAGTCCCTTATTTAAGAATTAAATTCTTTTATAGGGTTAAACCCTAATTTTATTTAGAGGAATTAAATTCCAATGTATTTGGAAGAATTAAATTCTTTTATACCCAATTCTCCCTTTAAATCTTAGATCTGCATGGCAGAATCTCCCCGAAAAGAATTAAATTCTCAACTTATGGGGAGATCTGCTTTTGCAGATCTTCAACCAGAGGAAAGAACTAAGTTCTTGTATTAAGGGTTAAACCCTATTTTTGTTGGAGGAATTAAATTCCTATGTGCTTTTTGGGAGAATAAAATTCTCTGAACTTAGGTCCTCCCTTAGGTTTTAGATCTGCATGACAGAATCTCTCCGATGAGAATTAAATTCTCAATTTGTGGGAAGATCTGCTTCTGCAGACCTTCAACCAAAGGAAGAACTAAGTTCTTATTCAGAAGAGTTAAACTCTTAATTTGAGAATTAAATTCTCCTTTTTCTTTTGTGGGAGCTTATAGGATTATATCTCACCTAGGATTTCTTTCTTTTCTCAAGAAACCTTATTTTCTCTCTGGAGAATTAAATTCTCTTCTTTTTTCTCTCCGTTCTTCTATATCTTTTCTCTTTTCTTCTTGGCTCCTATTTATAGGAGAAAGAAAAGAATTAGTTTGTTTAGTCAATTTTTCATTGAAGATTTCAATTGATTTTGTAACCAACATGATATTTTAGATCACTCAGTGAATTTTATTCACCATTGGATTTTTAATCCAAAAGATATTTTGTCTGTTATTCTTGGTGAATTTTAGGGAAATCTTTCCTTGTATAGCATCTTTCTGTAAATCAGTGATTTTTAATCACCATTGGATTTTTAATCCAACGGTGCTCCATTTTACAGAGCACAATCATTTTTGTTTGGAAAGATTTAAAAAAATATTTTTCCAGTTAGGGTTCTCGATTCCCTCTTAATTAGAATTTAATTCTATTAGTTCAGAAGGCTTAAGCGCCTGTCACGTGTTGGCATGCGACCTTCTGATTGACCATTTAATTTGAATTTAATTCTATTATTTCAGAGATCTTAGGATCCCATCACGTGTTGACACGTGACACCCCTGATTAAGCATTTTAACCAGAATTTAATTCCGTTGTTTTAAAGAACTCAGGAATTATCATGTGTCAGCACGTGATGCCTCATTAGGGTTTTTCTTTGTTGTTTTATTATACTTCTAATTCTTTTCAGTGGGTTTAAAGGCCCATCACGTGTGGACACGTGACTCTACTGATTGATTGTTTGATCAGAATTTAATTCTTATTTCAACAGAATCCCTAGGAAACCATCACGTGTCAGCATGTGATCCCTGGTCACGTGTGGGCATGTGATGCCCCATTAGGGTTTTTCCTGATATTTTATGAGGGAACAAACATGTTCAGGTTTCGTGTTTAATTATGCATTCATGTTGCATTCATGCTAGTACATAGTTTCATTTTGAGATACGTGGGTTGTGACACATTTGTGTGCATGCTTACGATAGCCTTATTAGATGTTACTTACTACTCACGAGTTAGCAACTCGCCCCCGTTGTGCCACAGTGTTTTGCAGGTCTGACCCGTCAGCACAGTAGCCGCGGGTGTACTTTCTATGCTGCTTCTTTTACATCGTTTTGCAGCTTTTCTCATAAGTGGGTTGCGAGGATATTTTATTCCATCATGTATATTATTTTGTATCTAGAATACTCCATCTACCTTTGTATATTGGACTAGATGGTGTGACTCGGAGATTTGTATTTGTGGTATTTGGTGTCGATGCTCACTTGAGCCGACGTGGTATTTCTTGTTTTCAGATGCTTATTGTGCACTTTTGATATACATATTGCATGTGGTTATGATTCCGCCATTGGCGAAGTGCCAGCTCCAGCTTGGGGATGCCTTATTTCATCATTTATATGTATTTTCATGCGTTGTACCCATTTGGGGGCCAGTATTTACAAAAGAGGCTCTGTCGAAATTTTTGGGAAATTGTGATGTGGCTTTTAAATGTTTAATGCAACTTATTTGGCTAAAATCGCTTTCTTTAAATAAGTTTTCCTTCACTTTATTTCTTTAAATGGTTTTGATTTCTAGGATTTGGCTTAGATTATGTATGCCTTGAGACGTTTCGTAATTTAAGTGTCAGTCACATTCCGTACCTTCGGGTCATGACACCCTCGCAATGAGGGCTTCAGATTCTTAGCGTAGATGGGTAGGAAGCTATCCGCTAAGGATGGACCGGACAGGAAGCTGCCCGGTGGCCTCATAATGAGGGCTTCAGATCCTTAGCGTAAATGGGTAGGAAGCTACCCGCTAGGGATGGATCGGGCAGGGAAGCTGCTCGGTGGTCTCGTTAAGAGGGCTTCAGATACTTAGCATAGATTGGTAGGAAGCTACCCGCTAGGGATGGGCTAGGTAGGGAAGCTGCTCGGTGGCTTCATTAAGAGGGCTTCAGATCCTTAGCGTAGATGGGTAGGAAGCTACCCGCTAGGGATGGACCGAGCAGGAAGCTGCTCGGTGGCCTTGCAATGAGTGCTTTAGATCCTTAACGTAGATGGGTAGGAAACTACCTTCTAGGGATTGTCCAGCATGAAATTGCTTGGTGGCCTCTCAGCGAGGAATTTGGATCCACAGCGTTGTTGGGCTGGAAGCTACCCGCTGCGGATGTGCCGAGCAGGAAGGTACCCAGCGGCCTTGTGAGGAGGGCTTTCGAGTCTCCCCTGGGCCCTCACGGGGTGTCGTTCAAAATTCTGTGGGCCGCATTGGCGGGAGTGAGGGTGTCGTTCAACCTTCCACGGGCCGCATTAGCGGGAGTGAGGGCGCCGTTCAACTTTCCGTGGGCCGCATGGCTGCCCTTGAAGACAGGCATGGCCGATACGTGTCCGTTTCATATTTTGCGTCGCTACGCGAGTAAACTTTTGGCCGTTGGAAGATTTTGTTGAGGCTATAAATAGCGAAGGCATGTTAGCTTCTTTCTAGCCTTATGTTTCTGAAGATGGCCGGGCGTCCATGTGTGCTCATCAGGGAGTGTATCTTTATAGCCTCGATCGCTCCGAATAGTTTGTTGACGAGGTGATGATACGTGGCCCCGGCATTCTTAAGTCCAAAGGGTATCGCCTTGTAGCGGTATACCCGGTCAGTGGTGAAGGCGGTCAGTTTTTCATCGGCCGGGTTCATCCAGATCTGATTGTAACCCAAGGAGGCGTCCATGAAGCTCAATAGTTTGTGGCCTGCCGAGCTGTCTACAAGCTAGTCTATCCGAGGGAGGGGATAGTTATCTTTGGGGCAGGCCTTGTTTATGTCCGTGAAATCGACGCACATGCACCATTTCCCGTTCGCCTTGTTGACTATGACTACATTTGCCAGCCAATCAGAGTAGTCCAGATTCCTGATAAAGTTAGCGGCGAGCAGTCGATCCACTTCGTTTTCTATCGCCCTTTTCTTGGCTGGCGCAAAGCTTCTTTTCTTTTGTCAGACGGGCTTTGCTTTTGGATCGACCCCGAGCTTGTGGGAGATAACTCTATGGTCAATTCCGGGCATGTCCGCCAGCGTCCAGGTAATAACGTCCGAATTATCTTGGAGGAAGCGAATCAGTTCTTCGCGGCGATCCCCAATCAGGAGAGAGCCGATCTGGACTGTTCGATCGTTGACCCCTTCTTCGAGTGGTACTTCCATTAATGCTTCTACTGGGACGCCTCTGACTTCCATTTGTTCATTGTGTGTATCTAAAGAAACCTGGAAGTCAGGTATGTCCTCAAAATCGTTGCTTTGATCTCCGGCAGTGGACGTCGAGGTGAGGAAAATCCTAGCGGTTTGCTGGTCTCCGTGGGGCCCGACCTATTCCCCCTTGATCTAAAGGAAACTTGATCGCAAGGTGATAAGTTGAGATCTGGGCTCAGAGAGCGTTTAAGGTCGGATGTCCTAGGAGAATGTTGTAGGATGAAGGGACTTTGGCGACGAGGATATCCACAGGTGCGGTCCGTGTATGTACCGCTTCCTTAATGTTGAGTAGGAGGGTGACCAATCCCTCTGCAGGGACGGAGTGATTGGTGAACCCCGAGAGTACATGGAAGGTAGGTCGAAGGTCAAATGGTCCTAGCCCCATATGCTGGAAGCAGTCGTAGAACAGGATATCCGCTGAGCTCCTTGAGTCAACCAAAATCCTCTGGACCTCGTAACGGTGGACTCTGGCCGTTATTACGAGTGGGTCGTTGTGAGGCAAGGATATACCGTGGAGGTCTTTCATCGGTGAAGATGATGGGCCCATCTTTCTTGCACTTCTTCTGGAGGTGGAACGCCTACACCCTCGACCGCAAGGAGGCGGTGGTTTCCGGCTGCTTCCCGAGCAGTATTCGAGGCAACGACCATGATTTGCCCAATCGTTAGCTCCCCGGGAGGAGGCTGGTTCTCTTGCTCCTGTTCTTCTTGCCGTTTGTCCCGCAAGTACTTTGCCAGGTGGCCGGAGTGGATCAGCTCCTCAATGTAGTCACGGAGTTGTTTGTAGTTTTTGGTCGGGTGGCCCTACGGCCTTTGGAAAGCGCAGTATGGGCCTCGGAGACGCTTGCCCGCCTTTTCGGTCACCGGCGGGAGTTTGAAGAACCTCTCGCTCTTTGCCTTCTCCAGTAGCTCGGTCTGGGAGATGTTTAGGGGAGTGTACTCCTGAAACCTCGGTGAGTAAGGCTTCGGATGGTCGACCTTCTTCTCCTCCTCTCTGCCCCGTTTCTTTTGTTCGGTTTAGTCGCCTTTGGGCATATTTAAGTTCACCTTGGACTCAAGTTGGATCTCCCGCTCGGTTCAGGCTTTTACCTCGGCCATGGTCTTAGGTTGCTCTAATGCAAAAGAGTGGAGCCACTCTTTGTGCCTAAGACCCAACCTCAGCATGGTGATGACCGTTTCATCGCGGTGCTCGGGGATCTCGAGGAGCGCGTTGTAGAAGCGGGTGACATATCCTTTGAAGGATTCTTTGTCTCCGCTCTTGATGGTGAACAGATAGTTGGCTGTCCTCTTCTGCCGTCGATTCCCGATGAAGTGACATAAGGAATTAGGAGGCCAGCTCGTCGAAGGTCGAGATGGAGCATGGCGTAAGTCCTCAGAACCAGTCCCGTCCAGCCCGGATGAGAGTGGTGGGGAAGGCTCCGCATTGGGCCACGTCGGAGTTATCCTGGAAGCTCATGCCCACCGTAAACATGTTTAGATGGTCCTTCGGGTCGGATTTCCCATCGAAGAGGGCCACCTTGGGCAGTTTGTTCCTGGACAAGACGTGATCGGCCAAAAGTTCTTCCATAAAGCGTTTCGTAAGAGAATCGGCGGAGCATCGGGCCCCTTTGACGGATGCTTGGCCATCCCGGCGTATGCCCTCGATTTTCTTCTCGAGGGCCTCGAGTCGGTGGTGGTAACCCGAGAATTCTGCACAGTCGGAGTGGTGACTATCCCGGCTCCGGGTCTGCGCCAGGGTGTGGCTTTGATTCTGCTCTATCAGGCGTCTCAGATCCTCAGGTGAGGACTTTCTTGAATGGTCCTCGTGCTCGTCGTTCGCACGATCCCGGCGAAAGTGGGGGCGTCAGTCATGCCTGGAAGTTGGCGAGCTGACCGACACTTTCTCAGGAGGAGAGAACGCGCGACCGGCATTAGGGCGACGACCCAGTATTCCCTGGGAGTATGGTGTGGAGCTGACCAGTGCCCAGTGGGTCATAAAATCAATCGCCGTGTATAGGTTATGGTGGCCGGAGTCGGCCCACCGGCGGTCAGTGACGCTGTGACGAGGGTGAGGTAGATCGAGGGCTTGAGTGTGCCCGTCCGTCCTTCGGTGAACGTCGTTATCCCGGGGAGGCGGAGCCGCGCTCTGGTGGTTAGGATCCACCACTTGAACATGGACGAGGGCATCTACTAGCATCGTGAGACGGTCTATCCGGGTGGACAAGGCATGGATGGCATTAGGAGGGGGAGGCGAGCCGCACCCGCCTCCGTTGTGGCGGTTCGTGTTTGGATCATTGCGGTCATCGCTCGCCATTGGATCGAGGGTGGAAGATCAACTTTTTCGGTGGAACAAAATAAGTCTTTCGTTTCCCACAGATGGCACTAACTGATAGAGCTTCGGATCTCCTTCAGATGCTGTGCTCCGTCGATCCTGCGATGGCTATCTTGGACGGCTGTGATTTGGTTTTGGAGTTGTTGTGTGTGGATCTCAATGGGTTGGTGTTGGATGCCAAGCTACTTGCAAATAAGTCTTGGGGTGGGTGACCACCGTAGGACCCTCCGATGATCAAATTAGAGCTGAGGAATAGGACTAGAATAGCAGCGTATTGAGATAATTCGAGTTACCTGAGTCATCTGAAAGAGGGGTTTATATAGGGGTCGCGTGGAGCGAGCGGGCGCAAGATCACCATCGTCAGTTACGCCCCAGCGTTATCCTCGCTATGAATGGCGGAATGCGCCCATTAATGGAGAGAGGCGCTAGTGTGGAATGCGGATCGTGGGTAGGCAGATATCTCACCCTGGCGATACACGGAACCGTTGCGGGGCGCATGGGATCCGCGCTCCTGGTTGATCGGGGAAGGCCGAGGAAGCTCGGCACGTCAGGGGCTCGGACACGAGCCGTGTCACGCCCCACTTCCCAGTATACGGGCAGAGGACGCGACGAGGCCGCGATGTATTTACTCTGAAGTAAACACGCTAAGCGTATCCAAGCAATATAAGTAAAATGCATAAGAGACAATGACAATGGATATAATTGAAGAACAACTTTATTTATTATACATTTATTTTACAATACAACTGAAAAGTAAATACATGTAATGGAAAGCAATGCCTAAACAGTGGCATAACAGAAATGGAAAATACAGAATGTAAATGTGTATAAGGAATTTAAAGTTCTGGGTCGAAAGCTAGCTGGTCTAAATTCTCGCTGGTTGGCTCGATCTCTAGTGAGTCTGAATCACCTGACGACATTCCAAAGAAGAAGAAAGAGAATGTCGTCAGCGAACAAATCGCTCGGTAAGTCCCGTAAATAGACAAGAATGGAATAGACAGAATAGAGAGTATATTGTTATAACGATGTATTTAGTGTTAACACTATTGTTTGTAGCTTGGTACATAAGAATGCCAGTATATACGAGAGGAGTCCCACTATTCCGGAGACTAAGGTATACGGAGCACAAGGAACCGTTCAGCCACGGTACAACGGCAATTGAATTCAGATTAGGTGTTTTATGGTTACAGTCTCGTGCCACTTTTAACACCTACCGTACCAATCTACCCCTTCTAAACCCCGCGATATTTTGATTGTATTGTATTGTCTTGATTTATATAGATAGATGACTTGCCGGAACCATGATATCAGTAATGGAACGAATATAATGGATGAACATATAGATGGAATATATCCATGGTTTGGTTCAGTCAATATAGATTGATTAGACTGAATAGACGAATTCATAGATCCATGTTGTATTAAAGTCAGATACTTGAATTATATTCAAGTCAGATTGATTATATTGAGACCCAGTCTGAGTCGGACAATTAGAAAAGAAATTGAAGTCCCGAATTATGTTTTGGTGCTATCAGTAACTGCTACACATGGACGGTAGGATTTGTGTCTTTTTCAAAGACAATTACCGTGTTGATAACACCGTTTGTTAAGTTTTCTACCTTAAATAGGCAAGCACACATATCTCCGGCTCCCTGAGGCTCAAGAGACTGGTCTCGCTTAAACCTATGTTTACTAGGGTCCTTATTGTAATTTAGTATAACTTGAGGGTGTTTTATATAAAAATAGTTTTGTTATATTTTCAAAATACACCTCAAGTATTTTATTATCGTCTTTAGAATTTTCGTGGATGTATATTTTATCAATGTGACATTTCTAGTGAATAAAACCTAATTTCATTATATATAATGTTTATTTGTAATATTGAATTTGTATGGTATTTTCTTGTAAATGAGATGTTTTTCTTGAATTTTGGAAATGTGGAATATTATAAATATTAAAAATAGATATTTTGATATTAATTACATATATATATATATATTTATTAAAAATATAAGTTTTATTTATAATAGAAATCACATTTTCTAAAGAAAATTGTATTTTAAATCTTTCGAGATCGTATACTCCTTGCGGAGGTCTGTATCTCACTCTACTAAGCCCAAAGATGTGCGATAATCCGCACCATCTCGAACGGGTTCCCCAAATGGATTCTAGAGGCGCAATTACAAAGATTTGTTGAAATACATTTCTTCTAGAAAAAGGTTTTAATAGTTGAAGGTAGTTATATGTAAAGTCGTATTTTCCGAATCTATATTCCAAAATTCCATCGTGCTATGTTAGATATGTGTGTTGTGAGGAGGTAGATCATTACCTCGTTAGTTTTATAAAGTAATACGGTTAAAAGGTATAAACATGTCGATATGAAACATAAAGGTATTTTAATGTAAAAATGGAATAAAACTTGCTACAGTTATTATTTTGTTGTCAAACTTGTTCTATTGTCTTTGTTAACGTTTAATGGTCATGACATAAGAGTTTGGTATTACTGTGTTTAAGAAAAATAGAACTTTTTAAGGAAAAACCGAATCGGAAGTCGGATTAACTCCGCTTCCGCGGGTTTTAGTTTTCAATGTTTTTAGAATAGAAAAAAGAAGGAGAAGTAGAAACTTACTGGATGATTGGCTAGAGGAGAGAAAGAGGAAGATGTGGGAGTTGCTGGTGTTAGTTATATGTATGCCCTAGAGGCCATTACTGTATATACGTTGTATATTGTAGTGGATGCTTGGACATATATAGGGAGGACTTTCTTGCTCGACATGATAGTATGCTATCTGGTTACTCTTTATCTTAACATGTACTCTGATTGTCTCTATGTCACATTTTGATAAAGCCCTTAGGATGAGTACTTGACTACCAGGACTATGATGCAGATCATACTAGTAAGGACAGTGTAGTCGCCAAGAACATCCTTCAAATGTTCCTAGTCGTGGGAGTACCGAGACAGGGCATCGATACTCCAGAGTAGACTAGCGTATGCGCTTCTTGACCCATATGATGGGCGATGGATGATCCTATATCCATTGGTGTTTGACATCAGAGAAGGTATACGGGTGCTCAGCAGAGACTGGGTACACTGGACGGACTCGCCGAGAACTCCCAGATGTTATTATACCTCACGTCAGATGGCAGTTCTCTGGTGACACTGGTACAGGTTAGTCTGTAGACCCAAGATCATCATAGAGTCTTGTGTGATTCCTACTGTGCTTTGATTTCCATCATACCACGTCCAAGAGGGCGTGCAAAACGGTGGCTTTTGGGTACAGTCCCGAATCACATGGAGGCAATGAGCGATAGGAGGGGTTTCGTCTCTCCCGGTATAGGGAGTTGATGTTGCGCTGTGTTCGATTGGCTATAACTGGAAATCCCTGGCCAGGGTTACTGAGATTTACTGGTAAGTGTTATCAGTAGTTTCTCGAACTGTTATAGACTTCATATCGACACGACTTATCAACCTACTGGGGTCTGACGTTTACCACCCCTAGGCGAGATATGCGACATATCAGACGAAGAGACCAGACTGTACGGGAGTGTTACTGGTTGGATTTACAGGAGAATGTATAGGGTTGCTTGTTGATTTTCTGATTGCTCAATACCTGGGTGGCTGTTACATTTAGCTGACCGCTTGCAGCTTGTGGGTGTTTGATATGATCATCACCTACTGCTGGTGTATTGATGATTCTTTAGAGTCCTACACAGAGGTTTCCTGGCTCAGGTGAAACGGAGTAAGAGCACATTTATGATATGTGCGGGACTAGGAATAATACGTGTATGCGATACCGTATTAGATTCTCGCGATATGAGATATCGGCCGGGTATATGTGATATAGCCGGGTCATCGGATCAAGTGTTGATTCGATGAACTGATACAGATTATATTAGTCGGTTATAGGCGATATAGCCGGATTATCGGATCAAGTGTTGATTCGATAATTTAATATATAATTATATATGTGATATATTAAGTTACATTAACTAATATAAGCTCACTTAAAGATTCTTTTTCTCACTTGGATAATACATTGATATATATATGATATATGTTAATTGTATTATTTTATTTTGTTACAAAAATATATTATATATGTGATATATAATATTGTAACAAGTTAGGGTTACAAATGCAACTTGATTTGTGGAGTTTAAACAAGTTAGGGTTTGATTTGGGTTAGCTTTTGCATGAAGCTTCATGAAGCTTCCTTTTGTTTTTTTGCTTAGATATTTTGTGAAGATATTTCTTAACCCAACCCAAACCCTTTACCTTAGTTAACTGTATACAATATTTAAGCCTTTATGATTGACCCATGGTTGATTTGTAACAATAACAATTAATTCATTATTCATCACAAAAAGATTTCTTCTTCTTCTTCCTTTGAAAAAGCTTTCTAGCTTTTGGGTTTGTGATGATTTTGAGTGAGATAAAGAAAACAAATGAGAGCTAAATTCCTACTTCATCATTCTCATCTATTCTAGCCACTTAGATTAGGGTGTTTGCTTTGCTAATACTTGATTAGTGAAGCAATATCTTGGGTTTGAGATTCTTCAAGGTAGATTATCTTAGTTGTTGAAAATTGGAAGCAAGCTTGCATCTTTCTCTTCATCGAGCCTCTCTAGAGTCCGGGTACATGATGATCGCGGCGAAGGGACCTCAACACGGAGATTATGAAGTGAAGGAATGGACTACAAAGGTTGTAATCCCAAACTCTTAGATGTAAAGTTGTTTACTTACTTTGTTTACCCTAAGTCTCTAGTTAAGATCTTGGTTAGGGTTTGTTTAGCACCCCAAATTTTTTAAAGTAGCATGATTGATGCTTGCCAAAACCTTGCTAAGGTGCTAAGCTAACCCTACAGTGCTATCAGAGCCAGGCTAGAGCATTAGGCGTTGTCTAGACGAAGTTTGAAGTCCGATCAAACTCCGAAACCCCGATAAATCCTAGTTTCTGGAAATTTTTTCTAAAGTTTAAATTTTTCATATTAAAAATACTCTGAAAATCATGCAGGAAATTATAAGAATTACTGTGTAGTACGAAGTCACAACTCACTCAAGTGACCGCGGAACCGCGGCCAAACCATGAGTTTGGCGGCGGTTCCGCGGCCAACTTTGGGAGTTGGTGGCTCATACTTCAGGGGTTTATTGTTGGGTACTTTTTCATGCTTCTGGGAATTTTTAGTTCTACTCAAGTGTTGAGTTTTCTGGGATATATTGGGAACTCGTTGATTCGATCGGATAATTTAACTTCGTTTAACTTTTTCCGGGTAATTTAGAACGTGTTAAAAGGTTCGAACGGATATCAATAACTCACTTTTTCCTCTGCGGAAAACTTTCAAGTGTTGGATTTTTTCCTGAGTTTAAAACTTTCAGAAAATCATGCAAGCGAATCTGTGGACCCTCTAGAAGAACGTAACCTTAACTCGATTATGTGACCGTCAAAACCGCCATTGAACCATATGGTTTGTGTTAGTTTAGCATTGCCACATCTGAGGCGTTGGTCTGACCCTTCTACGGCTGGTTCATTGGGGCTGTGACATGTTCTGGGATTTTTTGGACTCCGCTCAAGTGTTGTGCTTTTTGGGAAATCTTGGGTGTTTGTTTATTCGATTAGAAAGTTTAACATTGTCTATTTATCTGGAATGTGATACAGTATTTAGAATCCACAAGTAGTTATGAGATAACTAATTTGAATGTTATAAATCTAGCAGTTTAGTCTCATTTGATCGGTTGCCACGGGATTTTGATGTGATCAAAAGTCCTTCGCAATCACGTAGCGTACGCGGGTACTCGCCGAGTAAACTTAATAGATAGCCACGCCCATAGCCCCGACCAAGTGACTGTAGAAGAACCCCGTCGCCAAAAGCATCCGTTCGGGTGCTCGCGGCAGCGGTGTTTCCTCCTTAGTGCACTTCGTCGACGGCATCGGGGGTGCGACCGTCTACTAAAGTTTTCGACGAGCATTCGATCAGGATGTCGAGAATCTTGTTGAATTGCCTGACTAGAATTGAAAAGTGTTTTCGAGATCGAGACTAAAATGCGGGGTTTATAATTGTTAGGCATGCGATGTCTAAGGAATTCATATGGTTAGGCATGAGATGTCTAAGGAGGTTGCGGATTCCAACTGTTGTAGTTTTACACTTTCTTTTCTGCGACCGTAAGTGTAATATGTGGTGTATCGCCGATTTCGTTGCTATAAATCAACGACAACTGGGATACGCATATTTACTTACGTTGATGACATGTGATGTTATGTGTTGCTGTGATATGTTATATTGGATCGTCGCGTTTTGAATAGCCGGGGATTTTATGTGTGATGAGAGTTTTTCATTTTCATTCATGTAAAATTCATTGTATGTAATATTCTTTTATTGGGGCACTTCCGGGTTGAGGATGATGTCACCATTGTATATTATTTACTTTTCCGCATTAGGATAGATCCAAGGCGGGGAGCGCAAGTAACCGGGTTCTAGGGTCCAGTGGGAGACCATCTCGAGGAGTCGAGATTGGGTGTCCTAACTCTAGAATTTGTAGGGTTACTTGCCGCTCTCGTAGGGGTCTAGGGGTGTGGGATTGGCTATTCATCGCGACCGTGGAATCCGCGTTTTATACAGGCTCGCATAAAACACGGAAATCCTAGTATATCCAATATTTCATATGTTATCTTCTGCTGCAATGTTCTGTGATGAGATCATATTACTGCCTGAGATGAATGTTTATATTATATATATGAGATATATATTATATATTGTTGATTTCGTTTCATATCTGATGCTTGTGAAGCATAATAAAATGGGACTTCATTAATGAGATTAATGAAACTAAAAGAAACCAAAAGATATTGTAGAAACTTGTCTCAAAAACAGGTAGCTCTAGTTCTTGCTTTGCATAGTGGTATTCCTTGTAGAATATCCAGCACCTTATTCGATAAGGAAAGAGCCGAGATCCCTTCACCGGGAGTGAACTCTTTAGCGAAACTAGCAGATGCTACAAACTCGGTTTGTCTTTTGATTGTTTTTATAGTTTTTGCTTTGCATAGTGATATTTGTGAAATATCCTGCACTTTATTCGATGAAGAAAGAGCCGAGATCCCTTCACCGGGAGTGACCTCTTTGGCAAAACTAGAAAAGGCCTAAAAAACATTCCATTTAAAATCACTCGATTCTACAACGATATCAAGTTCATTACACAAAGGGTTTTCTTAAAAACCTGTCGTAACCCTCCGTCATTTCAGATAAGTACTTTATAGTATTCGTGCTACGTTTGTTGGCTTTCGTCAAGGCATAGTGTGCGGTAGCTATATATGCTTATCTGTATAAGCATATGATGCGATTGAGTTAGGGTAGTCGTGCGAGTTTGTTGGCTTTCATCAAGGGTCGTGCGGGTGGGTTTAATTCAATCGGGAAATGACGGGTTGAACTTGACTAGTAGCTTATGGTTTGTTGGCTTTCGTCAAGGTCATAGGATGCTAGGGGTAAAATATTATTGGGAATTTTAAGAGTTGAAATTTGCGATAAGATTGCATACCTTCTATGAGATAGTTGGATCCCGATACCCGCTGCGAGTAAGAGTTACTCCTGGGAGAGTTTTACACATTACAATTAGCCGATCAAGTAGGTGTCTAAAAAGGTGTCAATGGGGTTATGCCTCTGGCAAAATGAGATTTATTTTAATTAGGTCCATGCGAAAGCACGGGGAACCTCCCTCAAAGTACCGGTACTGGCCTGGCTGAAAGATTGGCGAACTTGTAGGGTGTAATTAATCCCGGCTAGTCTTTCCTTTTAGGGTTTGAAGGAAGATTTGACAAAAACAGTGGGAGACATCCTGATTAGATATATTAATAACCAATCTAATCTTGCAAGAGTATACGCTGAGTGTTTTCTTCTATCTCTCTCCAGGTAGCGACCATGTCACGCCTTAATCAAGATAATAATACGGATGTATTGACCGAACCTGCTTGTTATACTGCGCTAGGGAACGTTGGTCCCGCTCCAACTTATAACTGTTATAAGACAGAGCAGGAAATAAAGGATTACCAGAATTCCCGTGCCGCCTAAACGAAGAAAGTACATGCTGATGCATCTTCTTCGGGTGTGTTCATTATCGAGAACTGCTTTTCAGTATGCTTTACGTTCTGGGTATGAGATACCGGATCAGGATCCCGCAAATGTAATATGTTACATAGGCTACAGAAAGGTAGAGAACTGAGAACGGGTGATAAGTTTCAAGAGTTGGAAATGATGCAAGTGTTACAGCCAAGTCTGTTGGCAATTATCACCCTATATTACCAAAATACATTGATTCTGAACGAACATTATTAGATACCGAACCTGATATACAACATCATATCAGTCACTTTATTAGTAAAGAAGGATATAATTTTGTATTGTTGGATAATGTTTTGAACATTTCCTATATCAAGAGTTGATCGGTTCAGGCACGTTATCTAAAAGCATAGACGTTCTAAATCAAACTACAGTTCTTAACGTACAGAACACACACAAGAGGAAGAGTTCAGAAATGAACGAATCCTTCTTGAGGTATTGTAGACTAGGTCATATCAATGTGACCCGACTAGCTAAGTTACATAGAGATGCATATTTAAATCTGTTTGAATTTACATCTTGTGAAACTTACCAGTCATGTCAGGAAGATAAGATGACCACAGCTCCGTTTATTGGAATCAGAGAAAGAGTTGATGAACTCTTGGGATTGATACATGATGATGTATGTAAGGTCCCCTGTCTACACATACCAAGACCGGTTCTTTGTACTTCATTACATTCACTGATCATCTCTCAAGATTCGATCATATGTTCCTGTTGAAACACAAGTCTGAATCTTTTGAGAAATTCAATGAATATAAGTCAGAAGTAGAGAACCAAAACAGGTATAAGTATTATGTCCTTTGATGTGATCAATGAGGAGAATACTTGAGCACGGAATTCCTGAACTATTCTAAAGGAGAATGAGATTCTCTCTCAGCATTACTCCTCCGAGTACACCACAGCACGTCGGTGTATCGGGGCAGAGCAATTACACCCTATGTGATATGGTGTGCTCTATAATGAGTACTACTGAGTTGCCTATTTTCTTTTGGGGTTATTCACTTGAGAAGTTGCATACCTATTGAATAGGGTTCCAACCAAATTAGATGCCTATCACTCAATATGTGATATGGTATGGAAAGAGCCCATCTCTTAAGGAAGTTAAGATTTGGGGTTGTCCGGTCTATGTCAAAAGCAAAATCCGGACAAGCTCGAGGCAAGGTCAGTTCTGTGGAAGTTTGTTGGATATCCCAAGCATTAGCAAGGGAAATTCTCCTACCAAACTGAGGAACAAAAGATGTTTTGTTTTCTCAGCATGCCACCTTTTTGGAAAGGGAATTTCTTATGAAGAAATTAGTGGTCATAAGGTAGAACTGGAAGTAGTTCCAGCTAAAACAAACTACAGCAGATGATTTGGTAGAACCGGAGGATTCAATAGTTTCCAATGAACCTCAGCCTCTCCACCGATCTGGTTGGGTTCCTCATCCACCTAAGAGATACTTCGGTTTCTCTATGACAGTCGGAGCGAGGATTGCATCATGAGATGATGACCCAAATAGTTTCGAGCAGGTCATCAGGAGTGGGGACTCTGTGAGAATGGCTGGATGCTAAGCGATCTGAGATGGAATCCTTATACACCAACAAAGTGTGGACTTTGGCTGCTTTATCTGAAGGGTTAAATCCCTATCAGGAGCAAATATATCTTGAGAAGATTACTTGGTGTACATGGAAAGGTTGAGACTTTCAAAGCTATGCTTAAGTCCATCCAGATCGTACTTGCCATTGCTACATACCATGACTAAGATATCTGACGGTTGGGTGTCATGACTGCTTTTCTAAATAGTGATTTGGAAGAGAGCGTCTATAAGCACACAGCCAGAGGGCTTCGTAGACAGTGGAAGCAGTGGAAACGTGTGCAAGATATTTTATGTGATAAATCAGGCATCGCGGAGTTGGAACGTCTGTTTTGATGTTGTAGTCAAAGAGTTTGACTTCATCAAAAAAGTAGATGAACCTAGTATATACAAAAAGGTAGTAGGGAGTATGGTGGTGATCCTCGTATAGTACGTGGATGACATACTCATGATAGGGAAGGAGTTTCCTATGCTACGCTCGGTCAATCTCCTATTATCACAATGATTCTCCATATAGGATCTAGATGATACCTCCTAAATCCTGAGTTTTGGATCTATGAGATAGATCTAATTGGATGTTAGGATTCTCACTAGTTGTAGTAAGATGGTATCAATCGATCCTGGGAAGAATAACTGGAAAGGTTCTACGGTGATAAGGACGACTGAATGTCAGTCACAGGCATTGTCTTTACCCTCAGTGGAGGGACGGTATGTTGGAAGAGTTCCAAGTTAGATACCGTGACTTACTAGACGATTAAAGGCAAGATACATCGTTACAAAGGATGCTACCAAAGAGGCAGTCTAGATATATTTTAGTTCATGAGATGAACTTCGTTCCTGCCATTGTGTGACAATGGAGTTGTGGCTTATGCTAAGGAACCCCCATCCCATCAGAGATCCAGACATATTCTTAGGCAGTATTGCCTGATCATGGAGATGGTTGATTGTTCAGTTGATAAAACTGCACATTTGTTATTACGTTTTTCCTACCACTTTCATATTAAAAAAGGACTTTATTATAATATATCATACATATGAGGGTTGATCGCACGCCAATTGCACGCTTTTGGCGTGTCGGATGTTCAAAGTTCTAAAGTTTACCGCGATCAGGACGGTGTCGCTATGCAGCTAGCCGGTTGAGCACGGGTCGATCCACAGGGAGAAGGTTGTATGTCCTTTCTTGTTTTAGACGAGTCAATAAAGAATTTGTATGAGTTTGTTCAATCTAACCTATGTGTATTATTTGCAAGTATAAAGTTGTTAAGAAAAGATACGAAAGTGTAAGCTAAAGAAATCCGTACTCAAAACCCTTGAGCCGAGTCTTGACCAATTGAAGCTAGAGCAATCGGTAACAACGTGGATTAGGGAATTTAAGCGCGGTATTCGGGGAATCCGGCTTATTTACCCTTGTCCTTCCGTTCTTGTCTCTTGCTTTTGCTTCCGGCCAAACCGAACGCAATCGGTCGCGGTTAGGAATCACCGTTACCTTGTTAGGGTAGGGTGCCTAACGGAGCGCTTGCGTATCGTTTGGGCGGAGTTCAATGGAAAATAACGGGAAAAGGAAATGAGAAAGGAAGTATTAACTTACAATACCGTATTGATTCTTAACAACAACAATAATTACAACCATTCACAAAAAGAACAAAAAAGAGAGAACAAAAAGAACAAAGAAAAGAAAAGATTACAAGTAAGTAAGTGCATGAATTTAAATTGCAAGTAAGTAAAGCAAGGTAATAAAAAGCAAGTAATAAATAAGCAATAAAAAGAACTAGAACTAGAACTCAAGACAAGCATGGGATCAATAGCCAACCCTTAAACTTGCAAGCTCAATCAAGAGGTTGCAAGATCAAGAGAAGGGTAAAGAACTCATGTGAAGTGAAGAACTAATTCCATAAGAAGATACAACCCTTGAGATCAATAACAAACCCTTAAACTTTCAAGCTCAATGAAGAGGTTGAAAGATCAAGAGAAAACAAGAATCTCAAGGGGAAGTTAAACTAACAAGAAAGATACAAAAACCCTCATCTTCATTAACATCCACTCAATACTCTCACTACATTTTCATGGAGGAAGAATGAAGAAGAAGAAGAAAAAGACTAAATCCTAACAAAAAGAGGCTAAAGAAATTCACACCTTTGGTTTGGCTCAGATCTGGGGTATTTATAGGAGGGGAACTGGAAACCTAGGGCAAGAATCTGCCCCTACATAAAATTACCAAAATACCCCCAAAAAACGACACAGTGAAGAGCTTATATGGCCGCGGTTCCGCGGCCTAAGCGCGCTAATGCCGCGGAACCGCGGCCGTTTAGAGGAGTTAGGCCATGAAATTTGGTGGTTTTCCCTAGATTTTAGTACTATTCAGTGTGGTATATGACTTTTTCTCAGAAACTCTTCCCATTTCTTCCAGAATTTCAGTAGATCAAAAGGTGATGTGATGTGGATCTTTTGCCAAGATTTCCTCGAGCTCCGCGTAGATATGTTGGATCTTGTGTTGACATTGAGCTTTGTGCACGAAAATGACATCGATTTGCCATTTTCCCCTTAAACTGGTGTGTGGCAACATACGGATAGAGAGCGGAGACCCGTGTTTTATCTGTATTGGAAGTAATCCGGAATTTGACGTACTTTTCCTTGAATTTCACTGTTCAGAGCCGAGAACCTGTATTCTGCAAATATGTAGCAAACACTGATCAAAAGCACCAGCCTATAAACAAACGAGCGTAAGAATGGGCGGTATAAAATGCAATATTCTGGTATGAACAAATACCCCCAAACTTAACTTTTGCTCGTCCCGAGCAAAACCAATTATTCACAAAAATAAAATCCTAACCGCACTTTCGCAGGGAACGCGATTGCACTAAGCACGTGCAACAGGCCGTTAAACCTCTAGGTGTCCCTAGTAGGAGGAGTGTTGTCTCCTGAGGGTTTTCAGCGGATTACACCCACAAAATCCCGTCAAGCTAGTGTCATAAGTTAACGTCGATTCTACTCCTACAGTTTAGTATTTACGTTAGAAATTCTATCATCCTAAGTTAGAAATATCCAACCCTTATTTTTCACACCTCCTATCTATTTAACCTTGGTTCTCCTGAGTTTTCCTTCTAAAGTGCGGCCTCAAATCAGGGATTTTTATCAACTTTACATAAAACACAAGTCTTATTCTTTATTTCTATCTTTTATCCAAATATCGATTGTATACCCCTACGTGTGTGTATATTTGCACCCCTACACTCAAGAATTCAATTCAAGCTATAATACCCTTGTCCTAATACCTAATACTACTTTTTTTCATTAAGGATGGACGGATTTGCTCACACACTTTTCATGCGACTATTAATGCTTCTTGAGGCACTAACGACCGATTACTGAATGTGTGAACTTTAAAGCGTAAATAGCAGTTTCCAGGTCTTGACTTTATTCTATTTTTTCCTTTTTATTTTTATTTTTATTTTTCTTTTTCTTTTTCAAGACCAGATATATTTTTCAACAGCTCTTTTGGTGTTTAGCTTTAAATACCATTTTTTCTTTCATACTAGGCTTTCAGGCAAGAGTATTTCTAGGTATCCTCTACTATCCCAAGTTTCAAGGTGCGTGTAAGTGCAGTTTGTAGGGTATATACTTTCTAAATTTGAACTCAAGAAAAGAAACTATTTTTCAGACTTATCCTCCAGTAAAGCTTCAATACTTTCCCTTCATCTTGACTTAACTCAAGAACTGAACTCAAAAAACTGTAAGGACGTATACATACCAAAGTTAGACAGAATAAGGGTTATTTTAAGGATTTTTAATTCCTAAGTCTAGAATTTAGTTATTTCTAACATATCAACTAAACTTTCAGAATAAAAATCTAAGTTACCCTATTAGCTAACTTGACGACAAAGTTTTTATATTTTTTGGAAAATTTTCAATTTTTGTGGGTTTTTAATAAGGTATGCAAATACAAAATATACAAATGAATGCGAAGGAAGAAAGCTTACCGAGCACACCCCCAAACTTAAACTTGACAGTGCCCTCACTGTCAGGCTACACCAAGAGGGTCAAAAATGTCGGCGCTCCCTAGAAACAAATTTTATACAAAATAAAAAGGAAAACAAAAAAATATATACAAAAAAGGAGTCCCCCCCCCAAACTTAAGTAAAACAGTGTTAGTAAAGTACGTACCGTTAGGTTTTTGGGTTAGGAAACCCCCGTTGAATCAAATCCGGTAAGCTTGAAAAGTTCGCTTGCGCGGGTCAAACTACCCGGATCTTTGGCACTGTACTTTACAATCACCTTAGCCTTGAACGTACACTTTGCTCCCCACAATCGCAGTTTGCAAATCTGCAAAAATCTGCACTCTTGCCCACAAAAATGATCAAAAATGACAGATTTTTTTTTATAAATATATACAAAAAGAATGTTAACCCGAATAACAAGAAAGAAAATACGCTACCGTCTCCCCGGCAACGGCGCCATTTGATCGCACGCCAATTGCACGCTTTTGGCGTGTCGGATGTTCAAAGTTCTAAAGTTTACCACGATAAGGACGGTGTCGCTATGCAGCTAGCCGGTTGAGCACGGGTCGATCCACAGGGAGAAGGTTGTATGTCCTTTCTTGTTTTAGACGAGTCAATAAAGAATTTGTATGAGTTTGTTCAATCTAACCTATGTGTATTATTTGCAAGTATAAAGTTGTTAAGAAAAGATACGAAAGTGTAAGCTAAAGAAATCCGTACTCAAAACCCTTGAGCTGAGTCTTGACCAATTGAAGCTAGAGCAATCGGCAACAACGTGGATTAGGGGATTTAAGCGCGGTATTCGGGGAATCCGGCTTATTTACCCTTGTCCTTCCGTTCTTGTCTCTTGCTTTCGATTCCGGCCAAACCGAACGCAATCGGTCGCGGTTAGGAATCACCGTTACCTTGTTAGGGTAGGGTGCCTAACGGAGCGCTTGCGTATCGTTTGGGTGGAGTTCAATGGAAAATAATGGGAAAAGGAAATGAGCAAGGAAGTATTAACTTACAATACCGTATTGATTCTTAACAACAACAATAATTACAACCATTCACAAAAAGAACAAAAAAGAGAGAACAAAAAGAACAAAGAAAAGAAAAGATTACAAGTAAGTAAGTGCATGAATTTAAATTGCAAGTAAGTAAAGCAAGGTAATAAAAAGCAAGTAATAAATAAGCAATAAAAAGAACTAGAACTAGAACTCAAGACAAGCATGGGATCAATAGCCAATCCTTAAACTTGCAAGCTCAATCAAGAGGTTGCAAGATCAAGAGAAGGGTAAAGAACTCATATGAAGTGAACAACTAATTCCATAAGAAGATACAACCCTTGAGATCAATAACAAACCCTTAAACTTTCAAGCTCAATGAAGTGGTTGAAAGATCAAGAGAAAGCAAGAATCTCAAGGGGAAGTTAAACTAACAAGAAAGATACAAAAACCCTCATCTTCATTAACATCCACTCAATGCTCTCTCTATATTTTCATGGAGGAAGAATGAAGAAGAAGAAGAAAAAGACTAAATCCTAACAAAAAGAGGCTAAAGAAATTCACACCTTTGGTTTGGCTCAGATCTGGGGTATTTATAGGTGGGGAACTGGAAACCTAGGGCAAGAATCTGCCCCCACATAAAATTACCAAAATACCCCCAAAAAACGATACAGTGAAGAGCTTATATGGCCGCGGTTCCGCGGCCTAAGCGCGCTAATGCCGCGGAACCGCGGCCGTTTAGAGGAGTTAGGCCATGAAATTTGGTGGTTTTCCCTAGTTTTTAGTACTATTCAGTGTGGTATATGACTTTTTCTCAGAAACTCTTCCCATTTCTTCCAGAAATTCAGTAGATCAAAAGGTGATGTGATGTGGATCTTTTGCCAAGATTTCCTCGAGCTCCGCGTAGATATGTTGGATCTTGTGTTGACATTGAGCTTTGTGCATGAAAATGACATCGATTTGCCATTTTCCCCTTAAACTGGTGTGTGGCAATATACGGATAGAGTGCGGAGACCCGTGTTTTATCTGTATTGGCAGTAATCCGGAATTTGACGTACTTTTCCATGAATTTCACTGTTCAGAGCCGAGAACCTGTATTCTGCAAATATGTAGCAAACACTGATCAAAAGCACCAGCCTATAAACAAACGAGCGTAAGAATGGGCGGTATAAAATGCAATATTCTAGTATGAACAAGGGTTTATGTGTAAAAATACTATTTTCCATATGTTGATATATTATAATTAGCATTTGGTAGAAAAATGTATGCAAATTAATTCATTGACCAAATCCTAGTAGAACAAAGTCTACTAAATATTATTTGAGTTGTTATGCAGATTTTTTCCAAGTGTGCAGAATTTTTCAAAGACTAGAATCAAGCAAATCAAGTTGTTGAAGAAGACTTGCCTAATTAAGAATCAAAACTTGAAGACCAAGTCTTGCAGAAACCACGAGAAGATTTCCAGATTCTGAAGGTGCCTAGGATTGCCACATGTCACAAGAAGCAAGCCCTAAAATTTTCATCAATTGATCCTAACCTTTAGCCGCGGATCCGCGGCCAAACCTCCCCTTAGGCCGTGGATCCGCCGCAGTTCTATGGAGTTGGAAGTCGAGGATTTTTGGGGTGAATCTATGCTAAATTTTACCAAATATTGAAGCAAATTATTCTGGCTTTGCACTATAAAAAGGCATCGAGAGCCTCTTGGAAAATTTATCAAGCCGACGCGATCACGAATTCCAAGACGGCTCATGCATCCAGGCTGGTCATCAACGGTTCATCTACCTCCTTAGAAGAGATCGAGAAGCAAACTAGGTTTTTGTAATCATTTTCCAAGGAATCAAAGTGTACTTGATCTTGTTGATTAGTAAAGGTAGTTTATTGCATTTTATTTTCTTCATGATTTCTATCTCTTCTTATCCCAACATGCGCGAGTAATTCTCCGCTTGTTAGGGTTCGTAGGATTAGGATAGGCTAATGGACGATAAAAATCCCTAAACCCTTTTTAAGTCCTATAAAGTTTATGAACTTTATCAAAAGAATCATTAACATCCTAATCGGGCGCGCTAACAATTCTTTGTTAGTTCCGACCGCGATTAGAGATTAGATTAATGATTGTTTTGGTAAAGGCTAGATATGAACGGAGTTCCGTGTCGAGATAAGGGTTAAGAGTGGGATTCCTTTTCCCTCCAGAAACCCTAATCTACACGCATCACTGTTGTTCTAGTTTTAAATCTATTAAAGGATAAAAAGGGTAATTTTTAATTAACCGTCCATAACTACTAAATCCTAACGAACCCTACAAGCCCCCCTATTATATTAACTACATCTTTAAAATAATCTAGATCTATATTTTTGCATTCTTGCTTAACGTAGATCTAGAAACTTTTCAAAAAATTCTTTATCTTTCCTCTCTTTTTCAACACATCTAAAATAAGAGTAAAAGATTCGACCCGTACTCACCTCGGTCTAGCTACGCGCGACACCGTTCTGATTGCAGTTAAACTACAAAACAAACTTTTTCACACCAATCAAATGGCGCCGTTGCCGGGGAGACGTGCGTAATTTTTATTCTTACTATTTGTGTTGAATTCTTATACGATCTGTATCATAAATAAAATAAAACTACAAATTGTATATTTAACGATTATTGTGTGAATTTTGCGAGGGAATCTAGAGTCACAGACTTGAGGAAACAGGAGACAGATACATTCATCAAGATCCAGAAGAGGACAGGAGGCCACATAGCAAATTTCATCAAGTGATCTCTCTCTCTCTCTCTCTTGCGGCGGAACCGCGGCCGGAAGTGCACATTGGCGGCGGAAGCGCGGCCAGTTAGAGGATCTAGGGCTCAAAACTTCTCTGGTAAGATTCTAACCTCTTTCTCTCTCCTCTAAAATCCAATAAAATATCTTTTCTACAGGATTCTTTGCAAAATATCGCCGCTCAAAAATCTTTTTGCAAAGTTTTGTTTTGCGGTTTGTTTTTGCATATTTTAATACGGATTTTTAAGGGGCAAGACCAAAATCCAGATTAGGTGGGGATTTCATCACCCTTCCTAAGCCCCACAAATCATAAACTGAGCATATAGATCAACCCTTCATTAATTTAAAAAAATATCTAGACCAGACTCTAAGGACTGTCGCGCTCAATAAGGACAGAGGAAGGTCGTGGGCAATCTATCGTTTATCCGCATTACTTTTGTAGTGCCTAGGCAAGTGTGTCAAAGGCTAGTGGTTTTTAATTAGGCCTACTACTGTGGTTCCTTCCCACTTACCTGGCACTTACCTGGCTACAAGGGTAGTACGGAGGCGGTAGAGGATTGATCCTGCGGATTGTCCTTTGGAAGTCTAGGAGCGGTCAAGAGACTGGACCTAGGTAACCTTAGTTCTAGGGTTGTTTGTGCATTTTGTGTGATTTGTCTAAATCCGTCATTTTTCAAAACAAACCAATTATTTTCTCCCCTTTTTACCCCTTCCCCCTTCTTCTCTTCTTATAATGGGTGACCCAAACAGACGATCTCTTGCCGAGCTTTGCTGTCCACAACCAGATATCTCTTGTTTTCGTAATCCCTTCGGTATACCGTCCGGCTCTTCCATGTCCTTAAGAGATCATATAGAATAAGCAGGAAGAAACAGTTGGCCACCTTAGTCTAGGTCTTATCAACCGTATCCTAATCCTACACCTGTTTCAGTTGATACCTAGAGTAAGGAAGCTCCTAGACGAATGTCCATTGCTGAGCACATAGCTAGGTCTAGAGGCCAAAGTTTCAACCCGGACCAATATCAACCATCACCTCCACTTTCCAAAGAAGAGTTTGATAGCCAACCGACCAACCCATATCAATATTCTTCTTATCATAATATTGATCCTACTCCTACCCAATTTTCGCAACCATTCTATTCTTATCAATCCAATCCGACTTTTCCACCTTCTCTAGACAGTTCTTCTAATCAGTCATTTGGAAGTTTTAATTATCCACAGGAATTTCAATATTATACTGAAACCCCTTATCAACCAAAGTCTAGTCTTGAGCGGAAATTAGAAGAAGATATAGTGATGATGAACCGCATTAGAGAGGAATGGAAGGAAAGCATGGCTAAATATGAAAGGGCAACGAGTTCCGAACCAGCCCAAGATTTTTCAGTATATAATACGGGCATCGGACAAAATGATAATTTGGGTAGAGAGACAGAATTATACACCCTTCCTAATCAAACCTTCCATTTCCAAACTGAAATCCACAACTCCAGTTTCATAGATTCATCAAGTACACCAAATAGAATGACTGATAAGTTGTGTGACTTTGTAGTGTTTGATTTACCCGACTGTGAAGGGTCCATTTCAAGTGAAACCATACCCAACCCTTGTGATCTCTACACCTCCACTCTTGAACCAAAACTGATTGAAAACTATACTTTTGATGAGGAGTTTGAGAATTTTAACCTTCACTTGAATGAGGTGATTGACGTGGGGATATTTTGAAAGATGAACCCGAAATTTTGGATGATTTTGTCCCACCAATTCATCAAATCCTTTCACTTCCTTGTGGTCATCATCTAGAGCCTTTAATTCTTCCCGAATCCCAAATATGTCTTGAAGTTGATGATAATGGTATACCTGAAGATCTGACCGAAATATAGCCTCCATTTTCCACATCTGGTTCAGCAACACTCGGCACACCAATTTGTTTACCCATTTCATCTTCTACTTTCTCCGGTTCTTCTTCTGTTCCTATAGCTTCTGTGAGTTTTGATAAATCATAACCCGTTAATTCAAGTTCAATAATACCAGAAATTCAACTTGATTTGGATATTTTTGAAAATGAGGTAGATAAGTTTTTCGAGTCCTCTACCTCAATGATTTTTGATGAATCAAGTATGATAAATTCTGGCACAAAACTCTTTGACAGCAAAATGTTCAATCACACCATTGATAAAAGTTTTGAAGAACTTTTTGCTGACGAACTTGAATTTTTAAACAATACGGATTTTGTGATTAATCAATCTCCACCTATAGAGATTGAACCATCACCATTCCTTCTTCCTAATCATTCACATTCCTCATTCTTTCTTTTCTCTAATTTCAAACCCTTTCCAGACCACCTCTTATTCCTTCCCCACTTTTTCTTAACTCGATACAACACATTCTTCCACCAACCTATACGATATACTGATAAAATCTTTGAATGGTTGGTGTTAACTTTTGGTCTTTGTAAAGCTTTATTTTGATCAAAAGACTCACCCCCTCTTAAAATGCTTCGTATTGTCTAACTCATGTTTGAGGGGGGTGTATATTTTTGGCTCTTGAACATAACTTTTGTCCTCAAATTTGTGAGCCAAAAATAAGTTTGGGGGAGCATTTTCACTTTCATATATTCTTGCCCCCATTAATAATGTCCTCCCAAGCTTACAGGTTTTTGTGATCCAGCAGATAGCAACAGTGAGGACACTGTTGAAAACAAGTTTGGGGGAGGTTTGTGCTTATTTACACATACTTTGCATTATAGTATATAAGCACAAATTTTTTTTAATAAAAGAATAGAAAGTGAAAAATTACATCCAAAAGATAGGAATAGTTTAAGAACACCAAGAAAATTAGAAGTTTTCTTAAACGAACTAGTAATAAGTAGTTATGAGCTGTTGTCCCAAGGGTTAGTAAGATAAAGGAAGTCACTAATCTGAGGATAAAAATAAGTCTGAAAAATAGTTTCTATTCTGGAAGCCAAACATTTGAATGTTGATACCCTACTATATGCACTTACACACGTCTTGAAACTCGGGATAGTAGAGGATACCTTGAAATGCTCTTGTCTAAAAGCCAAAAGTATGAAGGAAATTAAAAAAAAATGAAGAAAATATAAAAATGGTGAAAAGAAAAAAAATGAACACTGGTTTTGTTATCGCCAAGGCAGCAATAAAAAAATATAACGAGGGTGCCTCTTCACCTAGTACTCTAAGGCCAACTGGTCTGGGAGTCACTGCTAAGCCTTAGGTGGTGCAAGACGAGGAAAATATTATCACGTAATCAGCAAGCACATAAATAATCGGTCGGTTAGTACCTCAAGAAGTATTAACGGTCGCATGAAAATGTGTGAGCAAATCTAAATATTCATCAAGTTAAAAAGTACCAAGGTAGATGGACAAGAGTATGATAGCTTGAATTGAATTCTCCGAGTGTAGGGATGTCCATTACACACACGTAGGGGTATATGATCGACATTTGGATGAAAGGTAGGAATGAAGAATAAAGACGATGTTTTATTGAGGAATAATGTGATTTCTAACATCTTTTCATGACTATTAAGATAGGGCTCATAACAACTGGAAAGCTAGTGTAGTTGGAAACTCTTCTTTTCAAAGTCTTTCTTTTATGGTTCTTATCTTTATATGTAAATTTCACCATCTCTCTTTTGTTATAGGATTTTGTGGGTGTAATCCGCTGGAAACCCTCAGGAGACAACACTCCTCCTACTAGGGACACCTAGAGGTTTAACGGCTTGTTGCACGTGCTCAGTGCAATCGTGTCTGCCTACGAAATTGTGCTTAGTTTTCTCCTTTCTTTTTCTCCTCTTGAATAAACTAGTTTGCTCGGGACGATCAAAGATAAGTTTGGGGGTATTTGTTCAGTTGATAAAACTGCACATTTGTTATTACATTTTTCCTACCACTTTCATATTAAAAAAGGACTTTATTATAATATATCATACATATGAGGGTTTATGTGTAAAAATACTATTTTCCATATGTTGATATATTATAATTAGCATTTGGTAGAAAAATGTATGCAAATTAATTCATTGACCAAATCCTAGTAGAACAAAGTCTACTAAATATTATTTGAGTTGTTATGCAGATTTTTTCCAAGTGTGCAGAATTTTTCAAAGACTAGAATCAAGCAAATCAAGTTGTTGAAGAAGACTTGCCTAATTAAGAATCAAAACTTGAAGACCAAGTCTGGCAGCAACCACGAGAAGATTTCCAGATTCTGAAGGTGCCTAGGATTGCCACATGTCACAAGAAGCAAGCCCTAAAATTTTCATCAATTGATCCTGACCTTTAGCCGCGGATCCGCGGCCAAACCCCTCCTTGGGCCGCGGATCCGCCGCAGTTATATGGAGTTGGAAGTCGAGGATTTTTGGGGTGAATCTATGCTAAATTTTACCAAATATTGAAGCAAATTATTCTGCCTTTGCACTATAAAAAGGCACCGAGAGCCTCTTGGAAAATTTATCAAGCCGACGCGATCACGAAGTCCAAGACGGCTCACGCATCCAGGCTGGTCATCAATGGTTCATCTACCTCCTTAGAAGAGATCGAGAAGCAAACTAGGTTTTTGTAATCATTTTCCAAGGAATCAAAGTGTACTTGATCTTGTTGATTAATAAATGTAGTTTATTGCATTTTATTTTCTTCATGATTTCTATCTCTTCTTATCCCAACACGCGCGAGTAATTCTTCGCTTGTTAGGGTTCGTAGGATTAGGGTAGGCTAATGGACGATAAAAATCCCTAAACCCTTTTTAAGTCCTATAAAGTTTATGAACTTTATCAAAAGAATCATTAACATCCTAATCGGGCGCGCTAACAATTCTTTGTTAGTTCCGACCGCGATTAGAGATTAGATTAATGATTGTTTTGGTAAAGGCTAGATATGAACGTAGTTCCGTGTCGAGATAAGGGTTAAGAGTGGGATTCCTTTTCCCTCCAGAAACCCTAATCTACACGCATCACTGTTGTTCTAGTTTTAAATCTATTAAAGGATAAAAAGGGTAATTTTTAATTAACCGTCCATAACTACTAAATCCAAACGAACACTACAAGCCCCCCTATTATATTAACTACATCTTTAAAATAATCTAGATCTATATTTTTGCATTCTTGCTTAACGTAGATCTAGAAACTTTTCAAAAAATTCTTTATCCCTCCACTCTTTTTCAACACATCTAAAGTAAGAGTAAAAGATTCAACGTTTCCCAGAGGACGACCCGTACTCACCTCGGTCTTGCTACGCGCGATACCGTTTTGATTGCGGTTAAACTACAAAACAAACTTTTTCACACCAATCATTGATCTCCAGGGAGATCGAGGTTAGGAGAGTAGACACAGAGGACAACAGCGCGGATCCACTCACAAAGGCCTATTTCCCAGTAGAGACTTTTATGGGATGGTTGAGTATGAGATACTTCAACCACAGCTTATTGTTGGGTATGAGATACTACAACAGATGGCCCTAGTGCAAGTGGGAGATTGTTAGTTATATGTATGCCCTAGAAGCCATTACTGTACATACGTTGTATATTGTAGTGGATGCTTGGACATATATAGGGAGGACTTTCTTGCTCGACATGATAGTATGCTATCTGGTTACTCTTTATCTTAACATGTACTCTGATTGTCTCTATGTAACATGTTGATAAAGCCCTTAGGATGAATACTTGACTACCAGGACTATGATGCAGATCATACTAGTAGGGACAGTGTAGTCACCAAGTACATCCTTCAAATGTTCCTAGTCGTGGGAGTACCGAGACAGGGCATCAATACTCCAGAGTAGACTAGCGTATGCGCTTCTTGACCCATATGATTGGCGATGGATGATCCCATATCCATTGGTGTTTGACATCAGAGAAGGTATACGGGTTCTCAGTGGAGACTGGGTACACTGGACGGACTCGCCGAGAATTCCCAGATGGTATTATACCTCACGTCAGATGGCAACTCTGGTGACACTGGTACAGGTTAGTCTGTAGACCCGAGATCGTCATAGAGTCTTGTGTGATTCTCACTGTGCTTTGATTTCCATCATACCACGTCCAAGAGGGCGTGCAAAACGGTGGCTTTTGGGTACAGTCCCGAATCACATGGAGGCAATGAGCGATAGGAGGGTTTCGTCTCTCCCGGTATAGGGAGTTGATGTTGCGCTGTGTTCGATTGGCTATAACTGGAAATCCCTGGTCAGGGTTGCTGAGATTTACTGGTAAGTGTTATCAGTAGTTTCTTGAACTGTTATAGACCTCATATCGACATGACTTATCAAGCTACTGGGGTTTGACATTTACCACCCCTAGGCGAGATATGCAACATATCAGACGAAGAGACCAGACTGTATGGGAGTGTTACTGGTTGGATTCACAGGAGAATGTACAGGGTTGCTCGTTGATCTTCTGATTGCTCAATACCTGGGTGGCTGTTACGTTTAGCTGACCGCTTGCAGCTTGTGGGTGTTTGATATGATCATCACCTACTGCCGGCGTATTGACGATTCTTTAGAGTCCTACACAAAGGTTTCCTGGCTCAGGCAAAACGGAGTAGGAGCACATATGTGATATGTGCGGGACCGAGAATAATACGTGTATACGATACCATATTAGATTCTCGCGATATGAGATATCGGCCGGGTATATGTGATATAGCCGGGTCATCCGATCAAGTGTTGATTCGATGAACTGATACCGATTATATTAGTCGGTTATAGGCGATATAGACGAATTATCGGATCAAGTGTTGATTCGATAATTTAATGTATAATTATATATGTGATATATTAAGTTACATTAACTAATATAAGCTCACTTAAAGATTCTTTTTCTCACTTGGATAATACATTGATATATATGTGATATATGTTAATTGTATTATTTTATTTTGTTACAAAAATATATTATATATGTGATATATAATATTGTAACAAGTTAGGGTTACAAATGCAACATGCTTTGTGGAGTTTAAACAAGTTAGGGTTTGATTTGGGTTAGCATTTGGGTTAGCTTTTGCATGAAGCTTCATGAAGCTTCCTTTTGTTTTTTTTGCTTAGATATTTTGTGAAGATATTTCTTAACCCAACCCAATCCCTTTACCTTAGTTAACTCTCTACAAGGGTTAAGCCTTTATGATTGACCCATGGTTGATTTGTAACAATAACATTTAATTCATTATTCATCACAAAAAGATTTCTTCTTCTTCTTCCTTTGAAAACGCTTTCTAGCTTTTGGGTTTGTGATGATTTTGAGTGAGATAAAGAAAACAAATGAGAGCTAAATTCCTACTTCATCATCCTCATCTATTCTAGCCACTAAGATTATGGTGTTTGCTTTGCTAATACTTGATTAATGAAGCAATCGCTTGGGTTTGAGATTCTTCAAGGTAGATCATCTTAGTTGTTGAAGATTGGAAGCAAGCTTGCATCTTTCTCTTCATGGAGCCTCTCTAGAGTCCGGGTACATGATGATCGTGGCGAAAGGACCTCAACACGGAGCTTATGAAGCGAAGGAATAGACTACAAAGGTTGTAATCCCAAACTCTTAGAAGTAAAGTTGTTTACTTGCTTTGTTTACCCTAAGTCTCTAGTTAAGATCTTGGTTTGGGTTTGTTTAGCACCCCAAAAATTTTAAAGTACCATGATTGATACTTTCCAAAACCTTGCTAAGGTGTTAAGCTAACCTTACAGCCGGTGCGTCGTTTCGTCGTCGGAATCTCCTCGGATTGCCGTCGGAAGTTCGTCGGAGTTTCGCCCTTTTGTTATCTCCACTTGCACAAAAAAGACTTGGGAATTTTCTTGAGAGTTTGGGTAGAGATTTAGGAGTTAGGAGGGGTGATTTGAGGGTGGATTTATAGAAAAAATTAGGGTTTTAGGGTAGTGAAAGGGTGTATTAAAAATTTGTATTAAAATGGATTAAATGTGTGTTTTAATGTGCTCTGTAAATGTGCAGGAAAATCAAATAATACAGGAGTTATGGGGGTAGTCCAAGAGTCGCCAGAGTTAAAGAAAAATGGGGTTTGGACCGAGTTGAACCGGCGGCGCCGGCCGAGTCAAGCGTTTCGTCGGCCCGAGTCGGGCGAGTCGTGGCTCGTTTGATGCCACGTGTCCCAGACGCTTGGTCTAGCCTCGTGGACATGTTTGTTTAGGCTGCGACTCATGGTTTTTACAGGTTGTGCACGTGTAGACCTTTGGGTTTCTAAAAGATTAAAAGAAAAATAATTAAAAAGATAATGTGGCTGATGGGATTTGAACTCTGGTGCTTTGTAACAGCAATGCAAGGTCTTACCAGTGAGCTACAAGCTCTTTCTTGCTGTTCAAAAGTAAATCAAATTCTTATAGTACTCACAGGAATTTATAAATACCCCAAGTATACTTTAACTTTAAATGAATTTTATGTAAACTAAAATTGGAGTTGTTACAGTCCACTCTCCTTACAAAAAATTCGTCCTCAAAATTTACAATTTATTTTAAGGACTAGTTTACAAATAAGTGAGGATATCTTGCACGCATCTCATCTTCCTTTTCCTATGTCGATTCTCCTTGAGTGTCTTTTCTCCTCATCTCTCGAACCAAGTTGACTTCCTTGTTCCGAAGTGACTTCACTTTCCTGTCCAGGATCTCAACAGGTTGTTCCTTACAAGATAAGTCGGGCTGTACAGTGAGCTCGGAATGATCGAGAATATGGCTGGGGTCACTCACATACCTTCTGAGTTGGGATATGTGGAATACATTGTGCAGTCCTTCCAATGAAGGTGGAAGTGCCAAGCGGTACGCCGCTTCACCGACTCGTTCTAGTATGTCGAACGGTCCAATATATCTCGGACTTAGTTTTCCCCGTCTTCCAAATCGAATCACTCCGCAGTTTGGAGATATCTTTAGAAATACGTGATCTCCCTGTTGAAACTCCAAATGACGGCGCTTTGCATCAGCCCAGTGCTTCTTTTCTTTGATAGTATGAACCACGTCAACAGTTGCTACTATCATCTTCGGTCCAAGAAGTTCCCTATCACCGATGTCGTCCCAACTTAATGGCGATCGACCATTCCTTCCATAAAGTGCTGCAAAAGGTGCCATTCCTATGCTTGCTTGGTAGCTGTTGTTGTATGAAAACTCTACAAGATGTAGGTGATCTTCCCACGATCCTCCGAAGTCTAACATATACGCTCTGAGCATATCTTCCAAGATCTGAATAGTTTGCTCAGACTGACCATCTGTTTGGGGATGATAAGCTGTGCTGAAGTTCAGACTTGTTCCTAAGCTTGCTTGTAGACTTTGCCAAAATTGCGATCGGAACCTGGTGTCACGATTGGAGACAATGCAGACCGGTACTCCATAAAGTCTCATGATTTCCTGTATCAGTTCATAGGTATCAGACATAGTACATATTTGAAGGGTTTAAATCTTACTTAGATTCTGTTGGCTATAGTGCCCGCAAGTCAATTATTGGATCGCAGGCACGTGATTGCAATGATTGAGGGAGGACCTATACCGGTAGGAAAGTCTTACTCGAGATGATAGTATGTTATCTGGTTTGTCTTTATCATCGTGTACATGCTTCAGGTGACATTACAGATCATTATTACATATTGATAGAGCCCATAGGATTCTTGCTTGACTACAAGAAGTATGATGGCGATCATATACGTGAGTGTTGGGTAGTCTATAAGCACATCTTTAATGTGTCCCTAGTCATGGGAGTTTCGAGACAGGGCATAGATACTCCATGAGTAGACTAGTGTATACGTATCGAGACCCCGACGAGGGGCGGTGGCCGGTCTCACAAGCCGTTGGTGTTAGTTGGTTCACCTAAGATTGTATACAGGTTTCATTGGGTTATGAGTATACCGGACGGATTCGCCGGGAACATGCTAGTTGGTATTATACCTATTGTCAGATAACAGTTTCCAGGTGACATGTGTACAGGTTAGTCTATCGACCTGAGATTGTCATTTGTCTCGTGTGAGTGCCCACTGTGCTTTGATTACTACCTTACCACGGCTCGAAGGAGTCGTGCAAACAGGTTTTAGTTGGGTATGGTCCCGAGCCACATGGAGGCAGTGAGCGGATCGTCAGGGGATCCGTCTCTCCCGGTATTAGGGATGTAAGTGCACGGCGGCGCCCCGGCCGTCAATCCGACGGCCAAAAGCGGAAGCGGTGAAAAACTTTGATTTTGCGGACTTAGCAAACCGGCACCACCGCGCACTAAACACCCGGATCGAACCATTAACTAGTTCTAGCTACTAACAAGAAAGGGAAGAGATATACCGACGATCCAAGTCCTCCGGTCTTCTCGTCATGGTCCCGATCTCCTGCGGAAAGTCCTGTCTCCTCCTCGTCGCCGGAAGTGCACCACATCGCCTACTATGTTTACGGGCTCCCACCTCAATGCCGAGGCAACTCGGGCACGAAGCCGGCTACTCGACGTGCCCAAGATTCGCTGTAGAATGTAGTGTAGAGATCTCATTTGGGGTTGTAGGAATAGCCTTTGGTGGAGGGATTGATACAAGAAGTATATGGAGGAGCTAGGAGAACTTTGGTGCATGAAATGAACAACATTTTTCCACTTCAAAAATTTGGACAGCCCCAAAGAGCTTGGGCCGACCATGACTTCAAGAGTGGAGAGAATGAGAGAGAGAGAGCCAAGGAAGGAGTGGTGCAACCATAACAATAATCCCAAGCATCCAAAAAACCAATCATGAAAGAATATGATCACAAGTGTAAACTAACACTCCACCAACCTCACCCCTCATCATCATCAACCATCATGTCCCTCCATCATCATACATAAGTCAAGCCATGATGAGGTTGTGAAGTCAAGTCATCATGAAGAAATCAAGTCAAAGGATGGTGCTATCATGATACAACAATAAGCAAATACCCCCTCCACAAATACTTATTTGCAACAATGCAAATAAGCCCTCCTCCACCAATCTTCGGCCAATGAACGGAACAAAGGAAATCGGCCGAAACTAAAAGCAAACTGGCAACTCCAGAAAACTGGTCTCGTAATAAATTACAGGAAAAACCCCGATACTGTGCATACACACCCGCATTTGTATTCCGACCGAAATACAAATGCAATGAGACAAACTCTACACTGTACTATACTAGGATCCGGCTTATACCAAAGCCGGCTAGTAATATCTGTTCGATCCTGATCCGTGCAATACCGCACGTATCTGATCGAACCCTGCCATATAACCATACGGCCTATAGTACAGACTGTCCGATCCTGATCCGTGCAATACCGCACGTATCTGATCGGACCTTGCCATATCTCCATACGGCCTCTACAACCTTTCGCCCGAAAGCTGAGTAACTGAAATGTGGGGGACTCTAAAGACTCGTCAACACCTTGGTTGTGGATTTAACCACTAGCACGTCAGAGGTATAAGCCAATACGTGACGGGCTACCAGGTACTGACTAAAAGGGACGTCTGTGAGCGAACTTAGCCCGACAACCCTACTGAGCCTGTCAGTGACAATATCCGTACAGTCCGGTCCGTTCGTCTATGAGTATCGCATGGCGGGCCTAGGGGGTTGGTAAAAGTCAGACCCCCAAAAGCGGTACAAGTCGTGTCGGAGTGTAGCCCAGAACACCCTGAGATACTACTGGAATACCTACCAGTAAATCTCCTTGCCTTGGCCAAGGACTTTGTGTAATGGCTCTCCTAGACACAGCACGACCTCACCCCCAATACCGGGAGAGACGAACCCCTGAAGATACGCTCACTGCCTCCATGTGGCTCGGGACTGTACCCAACTAAAACCTGTTTGCACGACTCCTTTGAGCCGTGGTAGGGTAGTAATCAAAGTACAGTGGGAACTCACACGAGACAAATGACGATCCCCAGGTCGATGAACTAACCTGCACACATGTCACCAGGGAACTGCCATCTGACGTCTGGTATATGACCAACTAGCATGTTCCCGGCGAGTCCTGTCCGGTGTACTCATAACCCAATGAGCACCTGTATACATCTTAGGTGATCCAACTGACACCAGTGGCTTGTGAGACCGGCCACCGCCCCTCGTCGGGGTCTCGACTGTATACACTAGTCTACTAATGGAGTATCGATGCCCGGTCTCGAAACTCCCACGACTAGGGACCTTTTAAGGATATGCTTGTAGACCCCCAGCTCCCACTTATATGATCGCCCTCATACTGCTGGTGGTCAAGCAAGAATCCTAGGGGTTCTATCAACGTGTAATAGCGACATGTCAGGTCACTTAAAGCAGTACACGATGATAAAGGTAAACCAGATAGCATACTATCATCTCGAGTAAGACTGTCCTACCGGGATAGGTCCTCCCTCAATCATTACAATCACGTACCTGTGACCTAATAATTGACTCTGAGGGCACTATCTCCAACAATCTCCCACTTGCACTCAAGGCTAATTATTGCGATGTCGCATACTCACAGCCCGTGTGATACCGAACATCCAACTCCTCTACTAGCCAGTCTCACAAAGCTCGTTTGCGGAACTATTGCGTTTGAGGAATAGCCTCAGTGAGTGGATCCGCTTAGTTGTTTCTTTCTATGTCTCTCTATATCTCAAGTTCGCGGAGAAAGCCATCTCCCAAAAAGAGCAATACCTGTCTTAGGATGTGTCTGGATGTCTGATGGGACATAGCTCATAAATGAACTCCAAATCCAAAATCCTTAGACTGTATCGTCAACTGAACTTAATCAGTATCCTGCGCCATGCCACCCTCAGTATTGCCTTGGATCACCTGTCCAAAATACTGCCCTTCGTTAGAAGGAAAACTATAACTCTGACAACCTCCTTGTCGTCCATGTCACCTTGGAAGCCTGGAATGATAACTGTCTCCCGAATGAGGCTGTCGTTATCATATCCCTAGAACATTCACTTATGTTCTAAAACTGCTTCCGACCGTTTCTCCAGGATTGGATCAATGTCAACTTATCGCATCTAGTGCAAGAACAACATTTGGTGTGGTACTTGACATCTCATGATTGACTCAATTGCCTGAGCAAGTGATCTGCCAATCATGCACATCCCTCTCCCCTTTAGTCTGTAAGACAGCTTCAGAGAGGGTGACTCCATCACCTGCAGGTACACTACCGTGCCAGGAGTCGTCCATCCTAAATACTCTTAGAATGCTGTCAAGTACCCTGATTGGGAAACCACCCAAATCTAGATCTAATACCATAGATCCAGTAACCAGTATGTCTGATATAATGTCCAAGTCCTGTGTGGAGAAACCACTGTGTGACGACCAAAGTATAACCGGTTGTAGTATAGGAGTTTCCTTTCCTACTCTGTGTATGTCATCCAAATACCAGGATATCACACCCTACTACCTTCTCAACAGATCCATCCCCTATTCTGATGAAGTCAAACCCATGACTGTCACGTCAGAAATAGATGATCTATCTCCGCTACATCTGCTCTAGTCTATAAATAGACATAAGCAACCTGTCCACCAATGCTTCCGCTGCTCCCACTGACTACGACAACTCTCTGGCAGAGTCATATAGATATACATTTCTAAAACTGGTTTAGAACGACGCTATACTCATCCTCCCGCCGGGTCTCGTAACCTGGAACAACAGCAATGGCAATTGTGGGTAAACAAGAACTTCCCTGTCACCGTCCTTGAGGCTACCGTAGTGCCTCTCGGGTGCCTGAAGTTACCCACCTTATCTGCAGAGTGGCCAATGGAATGTCAATCCAGATTGAATCTTTAGGTTCCTGTCAGATCTTCAGTAATCGTTTGTGGTTCTAGAATCACTTCCAGTTCTACCATACTCCCACTACTGTTTTTCTGAAAAAATCCATTTTTATTAAAACTGTGGCGAGTCTAGAACAATATTGCTATTGTTCATCCAGATGGTAGAAAATCAACCCGCGTCATAGCCTGGGTCAACCCACAAACAGCCATTACAGAAACGTGCCTTGAGTTGTCCAGTGTCTGGTTTTAAGCATAAGCCGGACAACTCCCCGTACCTTAACATCGTTAAGATATGAACTGTTCTATATCCCATATAGGACCAGAGGCACTGATTTAATTGAACCAGATTCAAATCATGCAACTGTCTCCAGTGCATGTCAACTAAATGGAAGGAGGCCGATCAGCGTTACTCAACTTAGGAATGCTTCCAATTATGAGTAACCTGAAAAAGAAGCAAGTTCTCTTAGTCATTACTATCAACTTAATACCATACACAAGTATCTACATCTTCGATCTCTTTGAAGAATCCCGATACTTGCTACACCTGGTTCTCTACTCTATTCAAATACCTATAACTTCTCAAAATTCGGACCCTGTGTTTCCACGAAACACCTGTCTAAAAACTAGAGAAGTCATAAGTAAACCGAATATAGTACGAGGACCAACCCCTCTGTCCTGATGGACCCTGGACAACATACAATACTCTGTACAAGTCCCTTGAGTCTGAAAACTCATTCACTGTGTGTCGTAGGTTGAAAACTGTACTTATGGTTAAGAAGAATTACACCGCTGTTTAATGCTCCTTACCTAACCATCCACTGATATAGGTAGATGTCACAGACATAATTTCAAAAAGGTATATCTCACTCTATGAAGATAGACGTACAGATATATCAATTTGAAATTGGTGCATAACTGCGGATATTCAAAACCAAATATTTGCCGACTGGTAAACAGCCCAGGTGATTTCCTCAAATATCACCGATTACAACGAATCCCGATATAATGAGGATGATCACCCAATTCCCAATAACTTACTCCCACTCATCATCTGTAAAACCATACAGATGTGAGAATCGTACCTGGTAAATACATACCCTGGAGTAAGTATCTAATCGGGAAATCAGTCTTCCTTTAACATTACACAGTGAAACTGAAACATTGAAATGTTCCGATGGGGTATTCTGGTATTCCTAGTAATGCCTCTTCCATTATCCAGATTCACAACTGTAACCGTATAGTTCTTTGCCACCTCTCCAAATCCCTTCATATGTCTTTAGTCTTTACCTTCTGCACACCCTTTTAGGCCAAATGGTTTTCTTCCTTCCCTACCGTTCGGCACCACCCTATGGTTTGGAAGAAGACTATCCAATAAGCATAATGGGTGTACTGTCCCAATCCTAGGAACACTCGCAATGAGAGAGGGTGAAGATAAAAGACAACCGAATAAACCTTATTCCTATTTCTCCTGAACCAGAATCCATCCCCGAACTGGAACCAGTTCTATTCGAGTTCGTATATAACCATACGATGGAGTATCCAAATAAACTGTGGATCTTCGTAGTGATACGGAGTGTCCTGGAGAAATACAAAGGTGATGTGGGAGTGGTAACGAAATATTTGGTTTGGTCGTGAATATCTGTTGCAATTTACTTTGCCCTCCTACTAATCCCTTGCTTTGTCTGAACTTAATACCTTCTGCACACCATCGTTATGCTAATTGGTTTTCTTCATTCCCTACCGGTCGGCACCAGCCTAAGGTTTGGAAGAAGACAATCCAATTTGCGTAATAGGTGTACTACCCCTAAACCAAGGAGTCTTCGTAACCTGAGAGAAGGTAAAAGGAAAAGACAACTGAATAGTCCTATCCGTTTTCTCCAGAACCGGAAACCATCCTCGAATAAATTCTTTCGAGTTCGTATCTAACCATACGATGGTTTTGTCCAATGGAAGTGGACGTTCGTAGTAAAACGGGGTGTCCTGGAGAAAAGGGTAAAAGTAGGAGTGGCAATGAGGTTTGCAACTCTGACAATCCAAAAGCCAGTGTTTAAGAAGGTTCGGTCAACTTGGTCACTGAGTCAAAGTCTTAGGGTCGAGTCAATGGTCGCTGCCAAGAGAGAGAGAAAAGAAACACTCAGCGTGCACTCTAACCTAGATCAGAATGGTCACCAATTTATCTAATCTGGAAACCTCCCACTGTACCTCAAATTCTCCTCCAAACCTTAAAGAAGAATTAGTCAGGGTCACCCGAGGAGTAAACTAACTCATCAGTGGGAATCGGGATCCAACTATCATCGCATGATAACGTGACGGAATCCGCTCACGTCATCACACTCCAGAAGGTATGCGCATATCTGGCAAGTTTCAGTTCTTTTGAAACTCCCGATGTGATTTTTGCCCCATGCTCTTATGACCTTGACTTTGGCCAACAAATCATAAGTCACATGTCAAGTTCTACCCGTCATTCTCCAGGTTGTTTTGAATCCACCCGTACATACCCTTGACTTTGGCCAACAAGGCAGTACGACTGTTCCAAACCAACGCATCTATCTATGCTGCATATGAATAACCAACAGCTACCAAACACTGTGCCTTGACTTTGGCCAACAAACACAGCTTGAATACTATTGACTATCCATATGAAACGACGGAGGGCTACGAATGGTTTCTGGCGAAAACCTTTAACGTAATGAACTTGATATCGTTGAAGGAACGGATAGCTTTTAAAAAAATATAGTGACGAAAACCGTTGCTAAAGAGGTCACTCCCGGTGAAGGGATCTCGGCTCTTTCCCCGTAGAATGGGGTGCAGGATATTCTAACTGAATACCACGGTGCAAAGCAAAAGTAATCGGCTATAGTGAAGTCATTGCCCTGACGCAAACTTATTGTCCAAGGGGTCACTCCCGGTGAAGGGATCTCGGCCCTTGCCTCGTCGACTGAGGAGCAGGATATTCTAAATGAATACCTCGATGCAAAACAAAAGTGAACGTCCTTGCAATAACAGCTTTTGAAAAGTGTTCCAACAACATCAGATTAGGTTTGTTTTAACTTGCATTGATCCGAATCAATGCAGTCCCATCAATTGATCACACCACAAAGAACGAAAATATACTGATGTACGTATATGCCATCCGCATTCGCCACTGGGTCCCGTCATTACCCGTTAGGTTAGCTAACTAACGACAGAGCGGGGACTGGACTAGCGCGGATGCAAAACATATACAACATCTACTAATATATATACCAATATATTATATTCGCTCAAGGCGTGAATAAAATGCAACATCACAGAGAATGAACAGCATCACAGAAACAATACAGATATCTGGGATCCCCGGGTTTCACAGAGCCACTGCTGAAACCCGACGTTCCCCTGGTCGTGTGGATAGCCTGTGCAATGTAATCCTAGACCCCTACGGGCGCGGCAAGTCACCCGCCAAAACCTGAAGCGAGGCAGCCCCCTTCAGCTCCGTGAATGGACCACCCAGCACTTCACGGAATCCGGTAACTTGGGCACCCCTCCTGGGTCAACCTGTACCCCCTACGAGTGCGGCGAATAGCCCGCCAATCCTAGAGTGAAGCCCCCTCCGTCTCAATGCCATGAGATGCGGGCTTGTTGCCCTCCAGAACCCGGCTATCCGTGCACCCCTCCGCGGGGCAATCCTAGTACAGAAAGTAAAATATACATACACCGGGTACATCGACCGCAACCAGGTCGTGCCCCAAAATAATAATACAAACAGGCAGTGACGGCAGTCCACATGTCGGACGCTCGCCCCGCAATATCAAATGTACATAATACAACAAAACTGTACTAGCATTGCATCCAGGCTATCCCCCACGACCGATCCGCAACATCACAGCAAAAACAAAACATCAACGTGAAAGTCACGTTCGCAAATCCGTCTAACCGGGCTATAGCAGTTAGACCGGATTTACCGATCAAGTGACATTCACGGTCGCAGATATAATGTAAATACTGTGAAAAATGTGTTTAAAATATCCGACCGATCGAATATTAACAAGTGGGCCCCAAAACAAAACTGTAGCAGTCACAGAAATCCTGGGCCCAATTTTAATATTCCAAAACCCATATTTTAAGCCCAGAAGGCCTCTGTAAAAAATTGGTGAAGTGATCTCCACAGTGCGCGGCGGAAGGGCGGCAGGAAGGTGGTTTTCGCGGCGGTTCCGCGCTCCCACTGTGGAGTTACTTCGTCAAATTTTTACAGAGCTCTTAGATTTTCCAGAACATCAAAATTTTACAACCTGAAAAATTTTTCGACACCAAAAATTTCCAACAGAAAACTGATGTGGGCAAATACGGGTTTTTGGACATTTCGATCGATCGGAACTGAAAAACACATTACACAAAGCTAGACTAAGTTAATGGCGAGGCTCTGATACCACTGTAAGTGCACGGCGGCGCCCCGGCCGTCAATCCGACGGCCAAAAGCGGAAGCGGTGAAAAACTTTGATTTTGCGGACTTAGCAAACCGGCACCACCGCGCACTAAACACCCGGATCGAACCATTAACTAGTTCTAGCTACTAACAAGAAAGGGAAGAGATATACCGACGATCCAAGTCCTCCGGTCTTCTCGTCATGGTCCCGATCTCCTGCGGAAAGTCCTGTCTCCTCCTCGTCGCCGGAAGTGCACCACATCGCCTACTATGTTTACGGGCTCCCACCTCAATGCCGAGGCAACTCGGGCACGAAGCCGGCTACTCGACGTGCCCAAGATTCGCTGTAGAATGTAGTGTAGAGATCTCATTTGGGGTTGTAGGAATAGCCTTTGGTGGAGGGATTGATACAAGAAGTATATGGAGGAGCTAGGAGAACTTTGGTGCATGAAATGAACAACATTTTTCCACTTCAAAAATTTGGACAGCCCCAAAGAGCTTGGGCCGACCATGACTTCAAGAGTGGAGAGAATGAGAGAGAGAGAGCCAAGGAAGGAGTGGTGCAACCATAACAATAATCCCAAGCATCCAAAAAACCAATCATGAAAGAATATGATCACAAGTGTAAACTAACACTCCACCAACCTCACCCCTCATCATCATCAACCATCATGTCCCTCCATCATCATACATAAGTCAAGCCATGATGAGGTTGTGAAGTCAAGTCATCATGAAGAAATCAAGTCAAAGGATGGTGCTATCATGATACAACAATAAGCAAATACCCCCTCCACAAATACTTATTTGCAACAATGCAAATAAGCCCTCCTCCACCAATCTTCGGCCAATGAACGGAACAAAGGAAATCGGTCGAAACTAAAAGCAAACTGGCAACTCCAGAAAACTGGTCTCGTAATAAATTACAGGAAAAACCCCGATACTGTGCATACACACCCGCATTTGTATTCCGACCGAAATACAAATGCAATGAGACAAACTCTACACTGTACTATACTAGGATCCGGCTTATACCAAAGCCGGCTAGTAATATCTGTTCGATCCTGATCCGTGCAATACCGCACGTATCTGATCGAACCCTGCCATATAACCATACGGCCTATAGTACAGACTGTCTGATCCTGATCCGTGCAATACCGCACGTATCTGATCGGACCTTGCCATATCTCCATACGGCCTCTACAACCTTTCGCCCGAAAGCTGAGTAACTGAAATGTGGGGGACTCTAAAGACTCGTCAACACCTTGGTTGTGGATTTAACCACTAGCACGTCAGAGGTATAAGCCAATACGTGACGGGCTACCAGGTACTGACTAAAAGGGACGTCTGTGAGCGAACTTAGCCCGACAACCCTACTGAGCCTGTCAGTGACAATATCCGTACAGTCCGGTCCGTTCGTCTATGAGTATCACATGGCGGGCCTAGGGGGTTGGTAAAAGTCAGACCCCCAAAAGCGGTACAAGTCGTGTCGGAGTGTAGCCCAGAACACCCTGAGATACTACTGGAATACCTACCAGTAAATCTCCTTGCCTTGGCCAAGGACTTTGTGTAATGGCTCTCCTAGACACAGCACGACCTCACCCCCAATACCGGGAGAGACGAACCCCTGAAGATACGCTCACTGCCTCCATGTGGCTCGGGACTGTACCCAACTAAAACCTGTTTGCACGACTCCTTTGAGCCGTGGTAGGGTAGTAATCAAAGTACAGTGGGAACTCACACGAGACAAATGACGATCCCCAGGTCGATGAACTAACCTGCACACATGTCACCAGGGAACTGCCATCTGACGTCTGGTATATGACCAACTAGCATGTTCCCGGCGAGTCCTGTCCGGTGTACTCATAACCCAATGAGCACCTGTATACATCTTAGGTGATCCAACTGACACCAGTGGCTTGTGAGACCGGCCACCGCCCCTCGTCGGGGTCTCGACTGTATACACTAGTCTACTAATGGAGTATCGATGCCCGGTCTCGAAACTCCCACGACTAGGGACCTTTTAAGGATATGCTTGTAGACCCCCAGCTCCCACTTATATGATCGCCCTCATACTGCTGGTGGTCAAGCAAGAATCCTAGGGGCTCTATCAACGTGTAATAGCGACATGTCAGGTCACTTAAAGCAGTACACGATGATAAAGGTAAACCAGATAGCATACTATCATCTCGAGTAAGACTGTCCTACCGGGATAGGTCCTCCCTCAATCATTACAATCACGTACCTGTGACCTAATAATTGACTCTGAGGGCACTATCTCCAACAAGGGATAGAGGTCGCAGTGTGTACGGATGGCCATCATAAGATATCCTTGGCCAAGATAGTCGAGAATTACCGATCTAGGATCGGTAGTTTCTCTAGTGGTGATGAGCTTCATACCGACACTAAATATTGCGTTATTTAAGGTCTGAATTTATCCACCCCTAGACCCAATATGCGATACTCATAGACGAATAGACCGGACTGTACGGATATTGTCATTGTCAGGCTCAGTAGGGTTTCTGGATGAGTTCGCTCATCAGCCTCCCTTTCGCTCAATACCTGGGTAGCCGTTACGTACAGCTAGTGCCACTGACGTGCTGGTGGTTAAACCCACTGCCAGCGTATTGACGAGTCTTTAGAGTCCCACACAGAGGGTTTCCCTGATTCGGGCGAAACGTTATAGAGGCCGTATGGTTTTATGGCAGGGTTCGATCATATACGTGCACTCGTGTATGGATCATGATCGGACGGATCATACTAGTGGGCTTTGGTTTAAGCTGGATCCTAGTATTAGATTGTTGGATTACTTTCGTCTCGTAGTATTCGTATTCAGTCAGAATACGGATGCGGGTATGTATATATGGATGATGAGTATTCTTGTAATTCGTTACAAGATTACTTTAGTTGATGCCATTTTCTTTTTGTGGATTTAACATTTTAGTTTAAATGTTAAATGGTGGAAATTGTGCCTCATTCTTGGCATGGCTTGGTTTTTATCATGACTAAGATATTTTTGTGTGAGCTTTGAGATATTTTGTAAGTATGTGAGTGTAGAGATATTTTGTATATGTGTGTGACTCATTTACACACAACAATATATCAAAACACTCACTCACTTAAAATGGGGCAGCCAACACATTTTTTAGGTGCTAGTTTTTTTTGCTCACATGTTTTCTTTTCTTAAGCTTCATAATTTCCACTATGGGCATCTTCTTCAAGCTCCACTCTATCCCTCTCATGTGTTGAGAATCTTAGAGTGTATGGAGACAAAGTAATCACACATTATCTCTACTTCATTTTGAGCATCTAGGTTAGCAAACTAGTTGTTCGAGTTGCTTCGGTTTGAAGCGGGAGCCCGTATTAAGAATCCTCGAGGTGGATTGTCTTTGATGAGAGAGACTAGAGAGCGAACTTGTTCGGGGCAGCCGGCGAGGAGCTTGGCGTAGAGATTGAAGACCGAAGGACATAGATCGATCGGTATAATCTCTGAACACTTTACACTAGATTGCTAGTATAGGGTTAATGGCATGATCCGGAAATCGGGTTGCATTAGCGCCAAGTTTCAAAAGTTTTGTTCTGCATTTGGCCACGGATTGATGGCCGGGGCGCTGCCGTAGCCCAACATAGTATCAGAGCCAACCCATTAACCGTATACTAGCGGTTTAGACAATGTTAAACTATCGAAACCGAAACAAACCCAATTCATTGCACTGCTGATTCTAGTCTCTGTTGTTTTTCTAAGAGTCTTCAAAAATTATTTTAATAACTGTAGAAGACTACTGACCCTACCACTAGACCACAGACCAAATACGAGGAAATTCCACCTATAAAAAACCGGCCACATTACCCTAAAAACCGAGGAGGCAGGCCTTTTTGAAGAATTAGGGTTTCGTATCTGGGATGTGGTCTTGTCTCTGGAATCTTGGTTCAGTGGTATTGTTTGTTTAGCCCAGTTTGGCTATGGTTTTATCTACTTGTTTGGGGGCTATTCGGGGTTATTTCGAACTCGATATTTTCTAACATTGTTTAAAGTTCACAGTACATACATTTCTATCTGTGGCCGTGAATGTCATTTGATTGGTACAACTTGTCTAATCGCTATAGTTCTTTTAGACAGGTTTTGCGAACGTGACATTCACGTTGATGTTCTGTGTTGTGCTGTGTTGTTGCGGATTTGTTATGGTGGATAGCTTGCGTGCAATGGTAGGGTAGTTTGGATTTATTTGTACATTTGATACCGCGGGGCGAACGTCCGACATATGGACTGCCGTAACTGCCTGTTTGTATATTATTTGTTGGGGCATGACTGGGTTAAGGTCGATGTCTCCGTTGTACATATTTTCTTTTCTGTATTAGGATTACCCCACGGTGGAGTGCACGGATAGCCGTGTTCTAGAGGGCAACGGGTCCGCATCTCATGGCTTTAAGACGGAGGGGGCTTCACTCTAGAATTGGCGGGTTATTTGCCGCACTCGTAGGGGGTACAGGTTGACCCAAGGTGGAGGTGCTCAAGTTACCGGATTCCGTGGAGTGCAGGGTAGTCCATTCACTTTGCTGAAAGTGGCTGACTCGCTCCTAGTTTTGGAGGGTAACTTGCCGCGCTCGTAGGGGTCTAGATTTTCATTGCACAGGCTATCCACACGACCAGGGGAACGTCGGGTTTCAGTTGCGGCTCAAAGGAAACCCGGGGCTCCAAGATTTTCTGTATTGTTCTGTGATGCTTATTACTTATCTGTGATGTTGCATTTATCACGCCTGGAGCAATTATTATATATTGATATATATACTAGTAGATGTTGTATATGTTTTACACCCGCGCTAGTCCAGTCTTCGCTCTGTCGTTAGTTAAGTAACCTAACGGGTGATGACGGGTCCCAGTGGCGAATGCGGATGGCATATACGTACATCATATTTTCGTTCTTTTGTGGTGTGATTAATTGATGGGACTGCGTTGATTAAGATCAATGCAAGTAAAACAGACCTATTCGATGTTGTTGGAACCAAGTTTTTAAAAACAGAAATTACAGACGTTTTCTTTTGCTTTGCATAGTGGTATTCAGTTATGAATATCCAGCACCTCATTCAACGAGGCAAGGGCCGAGATCCCCTTCATCGGGAGTGACCCCTTAAGTAAAAGTTGGCGTCAACGTAATAACTTTACTATAGTCGATTCTTTTGCTTTGCGTCGTGGTATTCAGTTAGGAATATCCTGCACCTCATTCTACGAGGAAAGAGTCGAGATCCCTTCACCGGGAGTGACCTCTTTAGCAATGGTTTTCGCCACTATATATTTATAAAAAGCTATCCGGTTCCTTCAATGATATCAAGTTCATTACGTTAAAGGTTTTTCGCCAAAAACCAGCCGTAGCCCTCCGTCATTTCAGATTAGTATTGCTTAGTATTCATGCTACGTATGTCGTGCTCAGCCGAGGCGTAGTGTGCGGTAGCTCTGTAATGCTTTTCTGTCTCATGGATATGCGATTGGTTAGGACAGTCATACGGTTATTTTGGCCCAGTCAAGGACTCGTGCGGGTGGGTCTAATGTAATCAAGATAATGACGTGTTGATCTTGGCTAGGATCCTTTGATATGTTGGCCCAGTCAAGGTCACTTCGGTCCTAGGGGTAAAAACACACATCGGGAGTTTCAAACATACAGGAAACTTGCCAGGCATGCGCATACCTTCTGGAGTGTGGTGACTTGAGTGGATTCCATCAGGTTATCATGTGATGATAGTTAGATCCCAATTCCCACTGATGAGTTGGTTTACTCCTCGGGTGATCCCGACTAATTCTTCTTTCGGGTTTGGAAGAGAATTTGAGGATATAGTGGGAGACATCCTGATTAGATAAAGTGATTAACCATTCTGATCTTGGTTAGAGTGTACGCTGAGTGTTTCTTTTCTCTCTCTCTTTGGCAGCGACCATGGCCCGACCCTAGACTATAACTCAGTAACCAAGTTAACCGAACTTTCTTAAAACACTGGCTTTTGGATTGTCTGAGTTGCATACTTCATTGCCACTCCTACTTTTACCCTTTTCTTTTCTCCGGAACATTCTGTATCACTACGTAGATCCACAGTTATTGGATATGACCATCGTATGATTATATACGAACTCGAAGAAACTTGTTTCAGATTCGGGGATGGTTTCCGGTTCTGGAGAAATTGAATAGGACTATTCAGTTGACTTTTCCTTTTACCTTCTCTCAGGTTGTGAGGGCTCTTAGGATTAGGAGAGGGTATATCTATTGCGCTTATTGGATATTCTTCTTCCAAACTATAGGCAGGTGTCGAAACGTGGGGAATAAAGAAAACCAATTATCCCAAGTATGGTGTACATAAGGTAATAAGTAAAGACAAATAAAGGGATTAGAAATAGGGCAAAGTAAATTGCGACTGCTATCATTCATGACCATACCGCATATTTCATCGCTACTCCTATTTCACCTTTGTATTTCTCCAGAACACCCCATATCACTACGAAGATCCACTGTTATTGGATAATCTATCATATGGTTATATACGAACTCGAGGGAACTTGTTCCAGTTCGAGGATGGATTCTGCTTCAGGAGAAATAGAATAAGCTTTATTCAGTTGTCTTTTATCCTTACCTTCTCTCAGGTTGCGAGTACTCCTAGGATTAGGAGGGTACACCTGTTACGCTTATTGGATAGTCTTCTTCCAAACCATAGGCTGGTGCCGAAAGGCAGGGAAGGAAGAAAACCATTTAGCCTAAGTGTGGTGTACAGAAGGTAATGAGTAAAGACAAATAAAGGGATTTGGAGAGATGGCATAGAAATATACGGTTACAGTCATGAATCTGGATAACGGAAGAGGCATTGCTAGGAATACCTGGATACCCCTTCGAAATATTTTCATGTTTCAGTTTCACTATGCGTTGTTAATTGAAAACTGATTTCCCAATTAGATCCATACTCCAGGGTATGTATTTACCAGGTTTGATTCTCACATCTGTATGATTTTACAGATGATGAGTGGGAGTAAGTTATTGGGAATTAGGTGATCATCCTCATTATATCGGAATTCGTTGTAATTAGTGATATTTGAGGAAATCGCCTGGGTTTTTATCGGACGACAAATATTTGGTTTTGAATATCCGTTGTTATGCACCAATTTCAAACTGATATATCTGTACGTTTATTTTATAAAGTGAGATATAACTTTTTGAAATTATGTCCATGACATTTACCTATATCAGTTGATGGTTAGGTAAGGAGTATTAAACAGCGGTGTAATTCTTCATAACCATAATACAGTTTTTAACCTACGACGCACAAGGTTTGAGTTATTCAACTCAGGGGACTTATACAAAGTATTGTATGTTGTCCAATGTCCATTAGGACAAAGGGGTTGGTTCTCATACTATATTCTGTTTACTTATGACTTCTCAAGTTTTAGAAAAGTGTTTCGTAGAAATACAAGGTCTAAGTTTTGAGAAGTTATAGGTACAAGAATAAAGTAAAGAACCATGTGTTTCAAGTATCAGGATTCATCAAGATGATCGAAGAAGTAGATACTTGTGTTTGGTATTCAGTTGATAGTAATGGTTTTGAGAACTTGCTTCTCTTTCAGATTACTCATATCTGGATGCACTCTTAAGTTGATTAACACTGATCGGCCTCCTTCCATTTAGTTGACATGCACTGGAGACAGCTGCATGATTTGAATCTGGTTCCAATTAAATCAGTGCCTCTATTTCTTTATTGTATATAGAATGGTTCATATCTTAACGATTTTAAGGTATTTGGAGTTGTCCGGCTTATGCTTAAAACCAGACTCTGGATAACTCAAGGCACGTTTCTGTAATGGCAGTTTTTTGGTTATCCCAGGCTAAGACGAGGGATAGCTTTCTACCATCTGGAAGATCAATAGTGATATTGTTCTTGACTTGCCACAGTTTTAGTAAAATGGATTTTTTCAGAAAACAGTAGTGGGAGTATGGTAGAACAGGAAGTGATTCTAGAACCACAAACGATTACCGAAAATTTAATAGAACCTAAAGATTCAATCAGGTTTGACATTCCATTAGCCACTCCACAGATATGGTGGGTAACCTCAGCCACCCGAGAGGTACTTCGGTATCCTCAAGGACGGTGACATGGAGGTTCTTGTTTACCCAAAGTTTCCATTACTGTTGTTCTAGACAATGAGACCCGGCATGAGGATGAGTATAGCGTCGTTCTAAACTAGCTTTAGAAGTGCACGTGTATATGACTCTGCCAGAGGGTTGTTGTAGTTAGTGGGAGCAGCGGAAGCATAGTGGATAAGTAGCTTGTGTCTATTTATAGACTAAAGTGGATATAGCGGAAATAGATCATCTATTTTTGATGTGACAGTTATAGGTTTTGACTTCATCAGAATAGGAGATGGATCTGTTAAGAAGGTAGTAGGATGGTATGTCCTGGTATTTGGATGACATACACTTTGTAGGAAGTGATATTCCTATACTATGATCGGTTATACTGTGGTTGCCACACAGTGGTTTCTCCACATGGGATATGGATATTATATCTGGTATTCTGGTTACTAGATCTATGGCTTTAGATCTAGATTTGGGTAGTTTGCCAATCTGGGTACTTAGACAGTATTCTAAAGGTATTTTAGAATGGATGACTCCTGGCATGGAAGTGCACCTGCAGGTGATGAAGTCACCCTCTCTAAAGGTGTCTTACAGACTAAAGGGAAGAGGGATGTGCATGATTGGCATATCACTTGCTTAGGCAATTGAGTCAATAATGAGATGTCAAGCACCACACTAGATGTTGTTTTTGCACTAGCTGCAATAAGTTGATATTAATCCAATCCTGGAGAAACGTTCGAAAGCAGTTTTAGAACATAAGTGGATGTTCTAGGGATTTGATAATGGCAGCCTTCTTCGGGAGACGGTTATCATTCCAGACTTCCAAGGTGACCTGGATGACAGAGTGACTGTCAGAGTTATAGTTTTCCCTGTTGATGAGGGGAAGTTGTTTGTACAGGTGGTCCAAGCGGATACTTAGGGAGGCATGGCACGGGATACTGATTAAATTCAGTTGACGATACAGTCTAAGAAGTTTGCTGGATTTGGAGTTCATTTATGAACTGGGTCCCATCAGATATCCAGACACATTCTAAGACATGTATTGCTCATTTTGGAAGATGGCTTTCTCCACGAACTTGAGATAAAGAGAGACATAGAAAGAAACATTAGAGCAGATCCACTCACTGAGGCTATTTCTCGAACGCAATAGTTTTACAAACAAGCATTGTGAAACTGATTAGTAGAGAAGTTGGGTGTTAGGTATCACACAGGTTGTGAGTATGCGACGCCGCAATAATTAGCTTTAAGTGCAAGTGGGAGATTGTTGGCTATAGTGCCCTCAAGTCAATTATTGGATCGCAGGCATGTGATTGCAATGATTGAGGGATGACCTATACCGGTAGGACAGTCTTACTCGAGATGATAGTATGCTATCTGGTTTGTCTTTATCATCGTGTACATGCTTCAGATAACATTATAGATCACTATTACATATTGATAGAGCCCATAGGATTCTTGCTTGACTACCAGCAGTATGTTGGCGATCATATATGTGAGAGTTGGGTAGTCTATAAGCACATCCTTAATGTGTCTCTAGTCGTGGGAGATTCGAGACAGGGCATCGATACTCCATGAGTAGACTAGTGTATACGTATCGAGACCCCGACGAGGGGCGGTGGCCGGTCTCACAAGCCATTGGTGTCAGTTGGTTCACCTAAGATAGTATACAGGTACTCATTGGGTTATGAGTACACCGGACGGACTCGCCGGGAACATGCTAGTTGGTATTATACCTATTGTTAGATAGCAGTTCCCAGGTGACATGTGTACAGGTTAGTCTATCGACCTGAGATCGTCATTTGTCTCGTGTGAGTTCTCACCGTACTTTGATTACTACCCTATCACGCCTCGAAGGAGTCGTGCAAACAATTTTTAGTTGGGTACAGTCCCGAGCCATATGGAGATAGTGAGCGGATCGTCAGGGGATTCGTCTCTCCCGGTATTGGGGGTAGAGGTCGCAGTGTGCTTAGATGACCATCACCAGAAATCCTTGGCCAAGATAGTCGAGAATTACCGATCTAGGATCGATAGTTTCTCTGGTGGTGATGAGCTTCATACCGACACTAAATATCGCGTTATTTGGGGTCTGACTTTATCCACCCCCTAGACCCGATATGCGATACTCATAAACGAACGGACTGAACTGTACGGATATTGTCACTGTCAGGCTCAGTAGGGTTTCTGGATGAGTTCGCTTATCGGCCTCCCTTTCGCTCAATACCTGGGTAACCGTTATGTACAGCTAGTGCCACTGACGTGCTTGTGGTTAAACCCACTGCCAGCATATTGACGAGTCTTTAGAGTCCCACATAGTGGGTTTCCCTGATTCGGGCGAAATGTTGTAGAGGCCGTATGGTTTTATGGCAGGGTTCGATCATATACGTGCACTCGTGCACGGATCATGATCGGACAGATACTATTAGTGGGCTTTGGTTTAAGCCGGATCCTAGTATTATATTGTTGGATTACTTTCGTCTCGTAGTATTCATATTCAGTCGGAATACGGATGCGGGTATCTATATACGGATGATGGGTATTCTTGTAATTCGTTACAAGATTAATTTAGTTGATGCCATTTTCTTTTTGTGGATTTAACATTTTAGTTTAAATGTTAAATGGTGGAAATTGTGACTCATTCTTGGCATGGCTTGGTTTTTGTCATGACTAAGATATTTTTGTGTGAGCTTTGAGATATTTTGTAAGTGTGTGAGTGTAGAGATATTTTGTGTGTGTGTGTCACTCATTTACACACAACAATATATCAAAACACTCACTCACTTAAAATGGGGCAGCTAACACATTTCTTGGGTGCTAGTATTTTTTGTTTTCTTTTCTTGAGCTTCATAATTTCCACCATAGGCATCTTTTTCAATCTCCACTCTATCCCTCTCATGTGTTGAGAATCCTAGAGTGTATTGAGACAAAGTAATCAGACACTATCTTAACTTCATCTTGCGCATCTAGGTTAGCAAACTAGTTGTTCGAGTTGCTTCGGTTTGAAGCGGGAGCCCGTATTAAGAATCCTTGACGTGGATTGTCTTTGATGAGGGAGACCGGAGAGCAAACTTGTTCAGGGCAGCCGGTGAGGAGCTTGACGCAGAGATTGAAGACCGAAGGACATGAATCGATCGGTATAATCTCTGAACACTGTACAGTAGATTGCTAGTATAGGGTTAATGGCACGATCCGGAAATCGGGTTACGTTAGCGCCATATTTCAAAAGTTTTTGTTCCGCATTTGCCGACGGATTGATGTCCGGGGCACTGCCGTAACCCAACAGATTCTTACCTCCATGTACTTCTTTGCTAATGTCTTAGTAGATTGGCCAACCCGAAATGGGATGAAGTGAGCCGACTTTGTGAGTCGATCCACAATGACCCATACCGCATCGTTACCCTTTGTGTTGTGAGGGAGTGCAGTCACAAAATCCATTGTGATGTCTTGCCACTTCAATTCTAGGATAGGTAACGGTTGATGTAATCCAGCTGTCCTGTGATGTTCAGCCTTTACTTGCTGACACACCAAGCATTTAGCGACGCTTTAGGCTACTTCACGCTTCATTCCATGCTACCAGTAATTTTGATGCAGATCTTTGTACATCTTTGTACCTCCAGGGTGTACTGAGTAGGGAGAGCTGTGAGCTTCTTTCATTGACTCTTCCCGAACAGAACCTTTTGGTACACATAATCTGTTGCCATATCTCAAAGATCCGTCTTCATGAATGATGAAGTCTGTTCTGAGTCCATTCTCTACTTGTTCTCTGATCTTTTGCAACTTAGCATCACTTGCTTGAGCTGCTTTGATCTGATTGACTATGGTAGATTGAACTTGTAAATTCATCAAACTCGAAGTGTTACCTAGCATGACTACTTCAATCTCCATCTGATGCAAATCCTGTTGAAGCTTCCACTGGGCAGTGAGATTCATCGATAATGGTTGGCGACTAAGTGCATCAGGTACTACGTTCACCTTTCCCGGGTGATATTGCTGGTTGATGTCGAAATCCGCTATGAGTTTTAACCATCGTCTCTGCCCCATATTAAGCTCCTTCTGAGTAAACACATATTTCAGACTCTTGTGATCTGTGTATATGTTCACTCGTTCACCAAGAAGATAATGGTGCTAAATCTTAAAAGCAAAAATAACGGCTGCCAATTCCAAATCATGCGTCGGATAATTGCGCTCATGAATCTTTAGCTATCTTGAAGCATAAACCACAACCTTTCCGTGCTGATATAGAACACATCCTAATCCCTTACCGGATGTATCACAATGCACCTCGAAACCTCCAGATTGGTCCGGTATAACGAGAATAGGTGCTGATGTCAACCTTGACTTGAGTTCTATGAAAGCTTATTCGCATGCTTCTGACCAAACGAATTCTTCATCTTTACGTGTGAGCTTGGTCAGGGGTGTTGCTATCTTCGAAAAGCCTTCAATGAACCTTCTGTAATATCCAGCTAGACCCAAGAAACTCCGAATGTCCTTCACTGACTTTGGTGTCGGCCATTCGCTTACTGCTGAAACTTTCGCTGGATCCACAGAGATTCCTTCGCCTGATACAATATGTCCTAGAAAACCAACTTGATTTAGAAAAAACTCGCATTTGCTGTACTTGGCGTAGAGTTGATGTTGTCGTAGAGTTTCCAGGACAATTCATAGGTGCTTGGCGTGCTTTTTCCGACTCTTAGAATACACCAGGATGTCGTCGATGAAGATGAAAACAAACCTGTCTAAATACTCCCGGAAAACTTGATTCATTAGATTCATGAATATTGCTGGTGCATTGGTCACTCCAAATGGCATCACAAGAAATTCGTAATGACCATAGCGAGTTCTGAATGCTGTTTTATGAATATCAGCTTCCTTGACCTTCACCCGATGATAACCTGAACGAAGATCTAATTTGGAGAAAACACAAGATCCACTTAGCTGATCGAATAAATCATCGATACGTGGTAGCGGATACTTTTTCTTTATCGTTACTTTGTTCAAGGCTCTATAATCGGTGCACATTTTGTATGAACCTTCCTTCCTCTTTACAAGCATTACTGGTGATTCCCAACTTGAAGTGTTGGGAGGAATCCATCCTTTCGCCAATAATTCGTCCAACTGAGTTCGGACTTTCTTCAAACCTTCCGGACTTAGTCGATACGGTGCTTTGATTACCGGTTGTGCTCCTGGTACTAAATCAATGCTGAATTCAAGAGCTCGATGGGGTGGCAAACCTGATATATCGTCAGGAAACACATCGTCGAACTCTCGAACCATTTCTGGCTTTGATCCTTCCTCTGCTTGAATTGCCGCAATCACTTCCTTCTTTGGTTTCGCCTACTTGGCTCCAGTGTACGATCTCCACTTTTGAAATAGAAAACTGGATGCTCTGGAATCTCGAATACTACCCTCCTTTGACGACATTCAATGGTAGCATAAAATGTTCCGAGCCAATCCATACCTAGAACCACATTGAAGTTCGGTATGTCCAGTACCTTGAAGTCATCATAGAATTATCTGCTGCAGACGACTATTGGACACAAGCTGTATCCCATTGTTTCCTTTAGAACGCCGTTCCGTAAACTGACATTCCAACTGGATACGAGCTGTGCGAATGGAATCGCATGTGTTCGGACGAACCGTTGCGACATAAAGCAGTGAGATGCTCCAGTATTGAATAGTGATAGTGCAGGAAGTGATGCTACTAAGATTGTACCTAAATTATGTGGGATAGATTTTAGGTATAGATAAAAATATGTAGGTGGGTGTTAAGAATGAATGAAAAGCTTGAGAAGAAAGGGTTACTAGTGATGACTTGGCCAGTGGCCTCAGCTTCTTCCATAGTGATCGTGAAAGACTGTCGCCGTGGTACATTCCTCTTGGCCGGAGGAGCACTCCTCTGAATGTTCCTTTGAGCTTGATGGAACTGACGAGGAGGAGGTGCAGTCGGTGGTCCTCTAGGTGGTGGAGCAGCGAGAGCGAGTCTTGGAGCAGGTGTCTGAAGGGCTGGTCTCTGCTGGTAAGTGATTGCTAGCCTGGGTGCAGCAATTGGGTTGTATCTTCGGGGACAAAACCCAATGTCATGAGTAGCTGATGTACAGATTAAGCAAAGACGGTTGGCTCGCCGGCAGTCTTTCGGCAAATGTCCATCTCTCCTGCAATTGGTACAAAAGGCTGGGCTGGGCCGGTTGATTGGTACTCCCGGTCTCCTCGACACAAATGGTGGCCTTGAAGAGGCTCCTCCTGCCATCTGAGTGGAAAGGCGCTTAACTCTAGCAGATTGAGATCTGCCCCTCATCTTTACCACTGCTTCATAACGGCGGGCAGCTTTCAGAGCCGATTCATGTGTCGGAAAATCTCCTGTGGCTAATGCAGCTTGGATCTCCGAATCTAACCCTTGTTGAAATCGACGGGCTCTGATCTCATCCGTCGGTATCAGGTGTGCCGCAAATCTGTTAAAGTATTGTGTTAGCTGTGTAATATGTGATTTATTGAAAAATTGAATTATTGAGACATATCTTACCGACTGAGCATGGTGAACTCAGCATCGTATTCATCCACTGATTTGGTCCACATCAAACCCTGTTGTAAGTGGATGAACTGCTGTTCCATGTTGAACCTCGCAGTCTCTGGGAAATACTTTGCGTTGAACATGTCGCGGAAAGTCTTCCATTCGGTGGGTTGATCAAGGTGACTTTATTCCGCCTTCCACCAAACCCGTGCATTGTCCGTGAGCTGCAGCTTCGCAACTCTGACCCAAGCTATCTCTGGCACTTGTGTCGCTACCAGATCATCTTCAATGCTTTGAGCCCAGTCCTCAGCTTCTAGAGGGCTCTCTTTTCCTGCGAACTGCTTGGGGTGCAAGGCCCTGAATTGCTTCACTCCAGGTGCTTCTGCCTCTGGTCGGTTCATCAGGATAGCAGTCTGCTGCTGCTGTCTTTCCAGGAGGCTGCGGATTGCCTCAAGCAGAACCGTCTGCTCGTTGATCGGAGCAGTAACGGCAGGTGTGAGTGGTAGTGGTGGGAGAGTGTTGTTGATATTCATGCTGGTGTTGTTTGGGGAATCCATAACCTTGAAAGAAAATTTTTGGTTAGGATAGATTCAAGAAGTTTGAATTGTAAAGAATGTTTTTAGTTGCTGGTTATTTTGTTATATTGCTTAGCTTGTCCACGCAGAGCTGAACTGCATGGTAGGGTTCCATACAGCTCTGACCTGCATAGGCCACCAACAAAACCTATCATGCTCCGCTTCCCAGTATACGGGCAGAGGACGCGATGAGGCCCCTACGTATTTACTCTGAAGTAAACATGCTAAGCATATCTAAGCAATATAAGTAAAATGCACAAAAGACAATGACAATAGATATAATTGAACAACAACATTATTTATTAAATATTCATTTTACAATACAACTGAAAAGTAAATACATGGAATGGAAAGCAATGCCAAAACAGTGGCATACCAGAAATGGAAAATACAAAATATAAATATGCACAAGGAATCTAAAGCTCTGGGTCGAAAGCTAGCTGGTCTAAATCCTCGCTGGTGGGCTCGATCTCCAGTGAGTCCGAATCACCTGACGACATTCCAAAGAAAAAGAAAGAGAATGTCGTCAGCGAACAAATCGCTCGATAAGTCCTATAAATAGACAAGAATGGAATAGACAGAATAGAGAGTATATTGTTATAATGTTGTATTTAGTGTTAACGCTGTTGTTTGTAGCTTGGTACAGAAGAATGCTAGTGTATACGAAAGGAGTCCCACTATTCCGGAGACTAAGGTATATGAAGCACAAGGAACCGTTCAGCCACGGTACAACGGCAATTGAATTCATGTTAGGTGTATTATGGTTACAGTCTCGTGCCACTTTTAAGACCTTCCGTACCAGTCTACCCCTTATAAACCCTGCGATGTTTTGATTGTATTGTTTGTATTGTATTGTCTTAATTTATATAGATGGATGACTTTCTGGAACCATGATATCAGTAATGGAACGAATATAATGGATGAACATGTAGATGGAATATATCCATGGTTCGGTTCAGTCAATATAGATTGATTAGATTGAATAGACGGATTCATAGATCCATGTTGCATTGAAGTTTGATACTTGAATCGTATTCAAGTCAGATTGATTATATTGAGACTCAGTCTGAGTCGGACAATTAGAAAAGAAATTGAAGTCATGAATTATGTTTTGGTGCTATCGGTAACTGCTGCACATGGATGGCAGGATTTATGTCTTTTTCAAAGATAATTACCGTGTTGATAACACCGTTTGTTAAGTTGTCTACCTTAAATAGGCAACCACCCATATCTCTGGCTCCCTAAGGCTCAAGAGACTGGTCCCGCTTAAACCTATGTTTACTAGGGTCCATATTGTAATTTAGTATAACTTGAAGGGGTTTTATATAAAAATAGTTTTGTTATATTTTCAAAATACACCTTAAGTATTTTATTATCGTCTTTAGAATTTTCTTGGATGTATATTTTATCAATGTGACATTCTTAGTGAATAAAACCTAATTTCATAATATATGATATTTATTTGTAATATTGAATTTGTATGGTATTTTCTTGTAAATGAGATGTTTTTCTTGAATTTTGGAAATGTGGAATATTATAAATATTAAAAATAGATATTTTGATATTAATTACATATATATTTATTTATTAAAAATATAAGTTTTATTTATAATAGAAATCACATTTTCTAAAGAAAATTGTATTTTAAATCTTTCGAGATCATATGCTCCTTGCGAAGGTTTGCATCTCACTCTATTAAGCCCGAGGATATGCGATAATCTACACCATCCCGAACGGGTTTCCCAAATGGGTTGTAGAGGCGCAATTGCAGATATTTGTTAAAATACACTTCATGTAGAAAAAGGTTTTAATAGTTGAAGGTAGTTATATGTAAAGTCGTATTTTCCGAATCTGTATTCCCAAATTCTATCGTGCTATGTTAGATATGTGTGTTGTGAGGAGGTAGGTCATTATCTCGTGAGTTTTCTAAAGTAATACGGTTAAAAGGTATAAACATGTCGATATGAAATATAAATGTATTTTAATGTAAAAATTAAATAAAACATGCTACGGTTATTATTTTGATGTCATGTTCTATTGTCTTCGTTAGTCATGACATAAGAGTTTGGTATTTTTGTGTTTAAGAAAAATAGAATTTTTTAAGGAAAAACCGAATCGGAAGTCGGATTAACTCCGCTTCCGTCGGGTTTTAGTTTTAAATGTTTTTAGAATAGAGAAAAGAAGGAGAAGTAGGGACTTACAGGATGATTGGCTAGAGAGAGAAAGAGAAAGATGTGGGAGTTGCCGGTGCATCGTTTCGTCGTCGGAATCTCCTCGAATTGCCGTCGGAAGTTCGTCGGAGCTTCGCCCTTTTGTTAACTCCACTTGCACACAAAAGACTTAGGAATTTTCTTGAGAGTTTGGGCAGGGATTTGGGAGTGAGGAGGAATGATTTGAGGGTAGTATTTATAGGAAAAATTAGGGTTTTAGGATAGTGAAAGGGTGTATTAAAAATTTGTATTAAAATGGGTTAAATGTGTGTTTTAATGTGCTCTGTAAATGTGTAGGAAAAACAAATAATACAGGAGTTATGGGGGGAGTCCAAGAGTCACCAGAGTTAAAGAAAAATGGGGTTTGGACCGAGTTGAACTGGTGGCGCCTGCCGAGTCAAGTGTTTCGCTGGCTCGAGTCGGGCGAGTCGGGGCTCGTCTTGATGCCACGTGTCCCTGATGCTTGGTCTAGCCTTATAGACATGTTTGTTTAGGCTTTGACTCTTGATTTTTACGGGTTGTGCACGTGTAAACCTTTGGGCTTCTAAAAGATTAAAAGAAAAATAATTAAAAAGATAATGTGGCTGATGGGATTTAAACTCTGGTTCTTTGTAACAGCAGTGCAGGGTCTTACCAGTGAGCTACAAGCTCCTTGTTGCTGTTCAAAAGTAAATCAAATTGTTATAGTACTCATAGGAATTTGTAAATACCCCAAGTATACATTAACTTTAAATGAATTTTATGTATACTAAAATTAGGGTTGTTACAAGCCGGGAGGTTGAGATAGCTAGGAGACGAGCTGTTGGTAGTTTCCCTGGCGAAGGCGGAACGTATTCAGTGAGGTCTCCTGGAAGGTCGGACATGTTCCCCGAGACGAATTCCCAAGGAATCCTCACAATTCAACTCGTTTATTCCACCTCCGTAGCCTTTGGGACACGTCATCCGCCACGTGTCGTAGTCCGAGGAGACACCACTTGTGAGCATCATTACCTAATGAAGAAGCCGACGCTCCAAGCTCGGTAGAACTGGAGAGTAGGGATGTAGGAATATTCCACTATCATTTTCTCTCACAATCTAATGCTCAAGAGAGAAAATGAAGAACGAGGAGGGGGAAGAAGAAGAGGTAGCCATAACAAGAATGAAAGTCTAAGTGTTGGTAGAACGAGAGAGTAGAAAGAATGACTTCATAATTTTTTCACCATGCAAATAAAAAACTCACATTTTGTAATAAACAAATGAAGCCCATCCCTCTCTACATGTCCACAATCATACTCAAAGCCACCTCACCCTCCACCTCATTTCTATGAATATTCATAAATGAATTTCACAAATGAGGTGTCCTCCTTCTAGAAATATTTCTGTATAAATACGAAATAATTTCCGGTATACGTATCGAAATACATATACGCGTATCCATATAAAAACCGAATAGCCAAGATATATAAAATGAACAGTGAACAATAATTTTAGAATATATATATATATTATTAAAGCAAAATTTGATTTAATAATCTGGCTTAATCATAAGCTGACTAGTATTATCAACCGTCCGATTAAAATCTGTGTAGCCTGTACACGTTTTTAATCGGACCCCTATATATACCAACATACGTCATCTACATCATATCGTCTGAACCGGAAAAACTCTCTGTGTAGGACTCTAAAGACCCGACAATACACTGGCAGTGAGTTAATGGATAAATCCATAACCACAAGCATGTTAGTGGCATTAGCTGTACGTAACGGCTACCCAGGTATATGACAAAAGGAAGGTCGATAATCAAGTCCGTTCATACCCCACTGAGACTGAATGTGACAATCTCCATACAGTCCGGTCTCTTCTTCTAAGAGTATCGCATATCAGGTCTAGGGGATGGAAAACATCAGACCCCTAATATCCCAATAAGTCGTGTCGGAGTCAAGCTCATCACCAACCGAGAAACCACTGAACTTCTATAAGTAAATCTCCTCTATCATGGCCACGAATTTAGAGTGATGCCTAACTGAACACAGCATGACATCAACTCCTAATACCAGAAGAGACGAATCTTTGACTATCTCTCACTGCCTCCATGTGGTTCGGGACTGTATCCAACTAAAACCAATTTGCATGACTCATTTGAGTCGTGGTAAATCTAAGTACAGTGAGAACTCACACGAGACAAATGATGATCTCAGGTCAAAAGACTAACCTATACTTATGCCATTAGAGAGCTTCTATCCGAAGATAGATATAATATCATCTAGAAGTTCTCGGCGAGTCCGTCCAGTATACTCACCTCTACTGAGCACCTGTATGCTATCTTAGATGACACAACACCCAATGGCTTATGAGACCGGCCACCGCTACTCGTCGGAGTCTAGAAACGTATACACTAATGTACTCCGGAATATCGATGCCCGGTCTCGATAGTCCCTCGACTAGGGATATTTAAGGATGTGCTTGTGGACTACCCAACTCTCACGTGTATGATCACCATCATAATGCTAGTAGTCAAGCAAGAATACTACGGGTTTCGTCATTATGTATTAGCGACACGTAATAACAAGTAAAACGTATACATATCAATGATAAAGAAAAATCAGATTGCATACTATCATTTCGAGTAAGAATGTTCTACCTGTATAAGTCCTCCCTCAATTATCATAATCGTCTATCTGAAATTACAATAATTACCTTGAGGGGAATATATCCAACAATAAAGTCTACTAGAAAAGTTCTATTAAACTTGTATGCCGGCACTACCTGTATTGTTATACCATCTCTCTCAATCTAATCATGTTGTCAATCTTATGATTGGTTAGGTTCATATGAAAGACTTATGTCTTCACGTATTTGGGTAAGGGGAACAATCCTTTGGTCGCATTAATTCAGCTTTAAGATTACACAAGGGTTGAGATAATTTAACATATTTTATTTTCAAAATTATACCTAATTCCTACCTTATCTCTAATTTCACTTACACATCTAACTCATGTTTCTAATCAAGCTAGAATAAATTTTCTTCTTTTCTTATGCACCAAATTTCTCCACCTTACATTTCAATTCCTCAATAAAATTATAGCATATTCTTTTTGTGATATTATAAAGCAATCTATTGACCCTCTGTCTTAAGAAAAAGAATCAAGACAACCTGACAAGTAAAATCTATTAGTAAGAATGAGAGATTGCTTGCCTCAACATTTAAGCAAGATATTTTTGCTCAAGTTTGATTTTGTTTTTTGATTGCATGCTAGCTAAAATTTTACATATTGATAATTAATTGTGTTTATATATCATCATGAATTTATTATTCAAAAAAGTCATCACTAAAATCTTCAAGTGCTTTAATTTACTAGAAAAATCTAAAATTATATATTGTTAATTTAGTTTAAGGTGTCTTTACAATGTTGTACAATTTATCCATCAATCGAAAGAAGATATTTACTTTTTATGCGGGCTGAGGATATGACCCACCTAGCTTGGCAAGATAAAACGACGGGGTGGAATTTGGATCAAATAGGCACCATTAGAATTATGGGAAGAGTATAAGAGTTGAAATAAAATTGAAAAGGATCTAATAGTTGTTGAGAAAAAAGTTGAAAGTCAATAGATGGTTTTTAAATACCCCAGAAAGAATTATGGTTGCATATCAGATCGGGTTTGACCAGACCCAAACCCGATCTTATCCAATCCAATATTTTCTGTGATTTTTGGGATCATATGGCCACTCAAAACTAATCGTGTGGGTAGAAGATTAACTATAAACTTTAGTGCCAAGTATAAATTAGTACAAAAGTCGCCCGGACCTCGAACTTGTCCAAACCAAATTCTTATTATATCCAAATCCGACTCAAACCAAAGTGTATGTTGGGGTCGGTAAAACTTGGTTTGAGCCCACAACATATAGGCCCACATATGAATGCATATGGGCTTTTTAGTCTGATGAGACTCCATCCAAAAGACTCAAGTCTTATGAAGATTTATCCCAACTTATATTTTATACCCATATGCATCCCACAATTTTTCCGATGTGGGACCATGTTAACTACATTCTCAACACTCCCCCCCCCCACGTTCAAATGTACACATGCAATGATGATTTCACATGTCAGGGCTTAAACCTTATATGTGTAACGTGGAAAAACACACACTCGAGCTCTGATACCATGTAAAATTCGGTTTGGGCCCACAACACAAGTCCACACATGGGTGCACATGGGATTTTTAGTTTAGTGGGACTTCATCCAAAAGACTCAAGCCTTATGGATGTTTATCCCAACTTATATTTTATAACCATACGCATTCTACAATTATTCTGATGTGGGACTATATTAACCACATTCTCAACAAAGTCAAAAATTACACCCCATTTCAAAAGCCAAAAAGTCAAAATCAAAAATTCAATGTCAAGATCAAAGTCAAAGTCAACGTCAACAACTAAATAAGTGGACCCGAGTCCAATCAATCCGGGCCCAAGCCTAAGCAATTGGGCCCAAGCCCAAACCGGTCTAAGATCAAGCATAGGGCCAGCCCCCATGTCAAGGAATAAAAGGAACTAAAATGTAATAAACAGATGTAATATGTAATACGTAAGAAAAATTGGCAAAAATCCAATTTTATAAAGCTCAAGGGCTAAAGTGTGAAAATGTAAAGAAATTGGGCAAAAGCCAATTTTGTAAAGCCCAAGGCCCAATATTCAAATGTGTAAGGGTATTTAAACTCAACCATACGATGAGATGATAAGTTTTTCTTCCCTCATAAATATACTAGGATTTTTGGCATCTATCTCCTCTCTTGAAGTGAGATCCCAACATTTCTTTTTTCTCAAGAGAGAGACTCAAAAAGAAAAAGATTTTCTTTTGAATCTTTCTCATCTATTTTATTTTCTTTAAAAAAATTCCATTCCAAAAGAGACCATTTCCTCCAAATAGAAGAAAACATCATCTTCTTTCTCAAAGTAGAGGAGGAACAAGAAGGAGAACTCGTTAACCAAAACACCTTCTCTTTAAAACCCAAAGCATAAGTGAGAAAAAGAGCCCCTTTTCTCTTATCCATGATCCGAAACTCGAGATCCAAAATAAAAAGAGAGTTTTTTGGCATCGAAACACAAGGAAGGAGAAGGGTGACCTCAAAAGAGATGAAAACCCATGGTTTTCATCGGGGAAACCTTTAGAGATGCGGATTCCGATCCATACTCCCCTTTCTTGAACACGGGTTTTTACCATGATTCACCAAGCATGAAATATAGATTCCGGTTTATGTTTCAACAAATAAAACCGACAAAAGTAACGGTTATGCCGCCGAAATTTTATCAAAAACTCAAAACTTAATATAACTAAGTAAAACAAGAAAACAAATGAAAAAGAAAAAGAAAAGGAAAGAGAAGGAATCGCCTAGCCATGGGGCACCCAGCCATAGGAGGCATCGGCAGCAGTGGGCACCCAGCCCATGGAGGCACCTGACCATAGGGGTGCCCGATCCATAGAGGCAGCCAGCCATGGGGCACTCGGCAATAGGAAGCACCCGGCTACGGTGGGCATCCGGTGCATGGAATCACCCAGCCATGGGGGCGCCCGATACATGGAGGCACCCTACTATGGGGGCACCCGACCATGGGATACCCAGCTCGAGTTCCGTGAAAGTGTTTCTTAGCATCACCACAAGGTCAATACAAGCATCAAGCATGCTATTTTAAAAAATTTTGGGTGCTAAGCTACACTAACCTAGGATCTAACTAGATTATTAGGGTTTATATGGTCATAAAACAAGATCTATGCTAAGTGATGGAACTACAACCTTTGTATACCAAGTCCTTCTCTTCTCAAGCTCTAAGTAGTAGTCCCTACGACTCCTCTTGGCTCCACTTGAAGAAAGGATCGAGCTTGCTTCGCGATCTTCGTGTCGAAAATGATCCACCTTGAAGCTTCTCTAATTCAAGCTACCTCTTCACTAATCAAGTATTAGTGAAGGAAACAACCTATACTTATGGGCTAAATGAGTGTAGGTTGATGAAGTAGGTGTTTTAGCTCACTAAGAATTCTCTTAAGCCCTAGGGTTCACAGCTCATGTGAGAGTTAGGGCTTGGAGGTAGAAGAAGGTGAAGATGGAGAGAGCTAGAGCAAAAATGAGCTAGCATGCAAGCAAGTGAAGAATGGCTCATGTTATCGTCTCACTTATTGAAGCATGGATTTTTTATCAATAATAAAATCAAACCTTGCTTCAATAGTGAATGCAAACTAATAAACAAATCTTTTGTGCCATGCTTCACCTATGTCCAAAATATCTCCCTATTTTCCACCTCTTTTTCTATTTTCTCAAAATAGAAAAACATGTTTCATAATACATATATATCACACACACACACACACATATATAAAGAGAAGAAAATAATTAGTGAGCAATAATATTAGTTTATATATAATTATATCAAATATAAATATATATCAAATTATTAAATCAACACTTGATTTAATGATCCGGTTATACCATATATAACCGACTAATATCATTTACATGTATATCATATTATCAAATCAACACTTGATTCAATAATCTGGTTATATCACATATAACCTGACCGATAACAAATGTCACCAGATTAGAATACAGTATTACATACTCATATTTAATCAGGCTCCCGCACATATCAGCATATGTGCCCTACTTCGTTTCGCTTGAAGTAGGAAACCTCTCTGTGGGACTCTAAAGACTTGTCAATACGCCAGCAGTAGGTAATGATCATATCAGTTACCCACAAGCCGTCAACGGTATTAAATGGACGTAACGGCTACCCAGCTATTGAGCGATTAGAAGATCAACAAGCAAGCTTGTCCAAACTCTGATGAAGTCTATAAGTAACACTTACCGTACAATCTGATCTCTTCGTCTGATATGTTGCATATTGAGTCTAGAGGTGGAATCGTCAGACCCCAGTAATTTGATAAGTCATGCTGATGTGTGGCTCATAACGGTTCGAGAAACTACTAATAACACTTACCAGTAAATCTCATCATCCTTGGCCAGGGACTTGCTGTTATAGCCAATCGAGTATAGCGCAACATCAACTCCCAATATCAGGAGAGACGAAACCCCTCCCATCGCTCACTACCTCCATATGACTCGGGACTGTACCCAAAATCCACCTGTTTGCACCAATCTTTTAAGCCGTGGTAGGGAGGAAATCAAAGTATAATAGAAACCATACAAGACACTATGACGATCTCAGGTTTACAGACTAACCTGTACCAGTGTCACCAGAGAATTGCTATCTAACGATAGGTATGGTACCATTTAGGGGTTCTCGGCGAGTCCTGTTCGGTGTACCCATTCTCTAATGAGCACCTGTGTACAATTTTTGATGTCAAACACCAATGGTTATGGGATCAACCATCGCCCTCTACAGGGTCTAGAAACGTACATACTAGTCTACTCTGGAATATCGATGCCCTGTCTCGATACTCTCTCGACTAGGAACAGTTAAATGATGTGCTTGTGAACTACATAAGTCCCAGTAGTATGATCTGCATCATAGTCCTAGTAGTCAAGCAATCATCCTAAGGGTTTTATCAACATGTATCAGAGAGACAGTATAATAATACAAGTGTACATGTTAAGATAAAGAGCAACCAGATCTATCATGTCGAGCAAGAAAGTCCTCTATATATATGTCCAAGTATCCACTATATCATACAATAATGGCCTCTAGGGCATATATATTCCTAACAATCTCTCACTTACACTAAGATCAGTTTTTGTAGTATCTCATACCCAACATCTCAAAAAGTTTCTCAAACTGCGTCTGGGGGAGGGCCTTCGTGAGTGGATCCGATGTGTTGTCCTTCGTGTCACCTGTCCTGATCTCGATCTTCCGGCGATCTACTATCTCTCAGATCAGGTGATACCACCTAAGAATATGTCTGGATCGCTGATAGGATCGGGGTTCCTTAGCCAAAGCCACAGCTCCATTGTTATCACAATATAAAGGTATTGGATGCACAATGAATGGAACCACACTAAGTTCAGCAATGAACTTCTTCATCCAGTCGGCCTCTTTGGCAGCATCGTTGGCAGCGATGTATTCAGCCTCCATCGTCAAGTCTTCTACGGTATCTTGCTTGGAACTCTTCCAACATACTGCTTCTCTATTGAGGATGAAGACAAAACCCGAGACTGACTTACTGTCGTCCTTATCACTCTGGAAGCTCGAATCGGTAAAAGACTCCACCTAGAGTTCACCGTTACCATACACCAGGAACATTTCTTTGGTCCTTCTTAAGTACTTAAGAATGTTCTTCACAGTCGTCCAGTGCTTTTCCCCAGGATCCGATTGATACCTACTCACTATACCTAGTGCCTAAGCTACATCCGGTCTGGTACATAACATCGCATACTTGATAATCCCAACTGCAGAAGTATAGGGTATCATTGTCATGCGAGTCCTTTCTAAATCAGTCATGGGAGACATCTCTTTGGAGAGAGTGATTCCTGAACAAGTGGGTAAATTACCACGCTTAGAATCTTCCATACTAAACCTCTTTAGTATGGTGTCTATGTACCTAGATTGGGAAAATCCCAACATCCATTTAGATCTATCTCTATATATCTTTGTCCCCAAGATGTTGGAGACATCACCCAGATCTTTCATGGAGAACTTTTGTGATAAGAAGAGCTTGACCGAGTGTAGCATAGGAACATCATTTCCTACCAAGAGTATGTCATCCACGTACAATACGAGGAAGACAACCTTACTCTTTACAACCTTTTTGTATATACAAGGTTCATCTTCGTTTTTGATGAAGTCAAATTCTTTGACTGTCACATCAAAACAGATGTTCTATCTCCGTGATGCTTGCTTTAATTCGTAACTTGATTTAAGCAGCTTGCACACCTTTCCGCCGCTCCCACTGTCTATGAAGCCCTCTGGCTGTGTCATGTACACGCTCTCTTCTAAATCATCATTTAGATAAGCGATCTTGACGTCCATCTGCCAGATTTCGTAGTCATGGTATGCGGCAATGGAAAGTAGGATCCTGATGAACCTAAGCATAGCGAATGGAGAAAAGGTTTCATCATAATCGACACCAGGTCGTTGACAAAAACCTTTAGCAACAAGTCTAGCTTTAAAGGTCTTAACCTTTCCATCTATACCAATTTTCTTCTTAAAGATCCACTTGCTCTCGATGGGTTTTACCCCTTCAGGAGCAACTTCCAAAGTCCATACTTTGTTGGTGTACATGGATTCCATCTCAGATCACATAGTATCTAGCCATTTCACAGAGTCCCCATTAGTGATGGCCTGCTCGAAACTAGTTGGGTTATCATCTTCCATGATGCAATTCTCGCTCCCACCGTCTAAGAGAAAATTGTAGTATCTCTCAGGTGGATGAGGAACCCTATTAGATCTGCAGAGTGGCTGAGATTCATCAGGGACTATCGAATTCTCCGGTTCTACCAAATCATCAGTTGTAGTTTGTGCAGCTGGAACTTCTTCCAGCTCTACCTCATTACCACTAATTTCTTTCACAAGAAATTCCTTTTCTAAAAAGGTGGCATGTTGAGCAACAAACACTTTTTGTTCCTCACTGTGGTCGAATAGATATCCATGTGAATTCTTTGGATACCCCACAAACTTGTAAAGAACTGATCGTGCCTCGAGTTTGTCTGGATTCTGTTTTTTGACATAGGCTGGACAACCCCATATCTTAACTCGTTTAAGATATGGTCTCTTTCCACTCCATATCTCACATGGTGTTTTAGGCACAGATTTTGATGGAACTTGATTCAATAGGTATGCAGCTGTCTCAAGTACATAACTCAAAAAGGATATAGGTAACTCAACAGTACTCATCATAGAGCGCACCATATCTAATAGGGTGCGATTCTTCCGCTCCGATACTCCATTGTGCTGTGGTGTATACGGAAGAGTAAGCTGAGAGAGAATCCTTTTCTCTTTTAAATAGTTTCGGAACTCCGTGCTTAAGTATTCTTCTCCCCAATCAGATCGTAGGATTTTAATACTTTTACCCATTTGGTTCTCTACTTCTCACTTATATTCCTTGAATTTCTCAAAAGATTCAGATTTGTGTTTCATCAGGAACACATGTCCGTATCTTGAGAGATCATCGGTGAATGTAATGAAGTATGAGGAACCATTCCTGGCATGTGTAGATATAGGACCACATACATCACTATGTATCCGTCCCAAGAGTTCAGTAGCTCTTTCTTCGTGTCCTGTAAATGGAGTTTTGGTCATCTTGTCTTTGAGACACGACTCGCAAGTTTCATAAGATGTAAATTCGAACTGATTCAAATATCCATCTTTATGCAACTTAGCTAGTCTTGTCGCATTGATATGACCTAGTTTACAATGCCATAAGAAGGCTTCGTTCATTTCTGAAATTTTCCTTTTGTGTGTGTTCAGTATATTCAGAACTGTAGTTTGATTTACAACGTATATATCGTTACACAACGTACCAAACCCAATCAACACTTGATTTAGAAAAATGTTCATAACATTATCCTCTAATGCAAAGTTATATCCTTCTTTATGCAACAAAGAAACTGATATAATATTGCACATCATTTTTGGTACGTAGTAACAATCGTTCAGAATCAATGTATTATCATTTGGTAATAATAGGTGATATTCGCCAACTACTTTGGCTGCAACAATTGCTCCATTCCCTATCTTGAGAGACATATCACCCTTTCCCAGTTCTCTACCTCGCTTCAACCCATGTAACAAATTACAAACGTGGGATCCTGATCCGGTAACCAATACCTAGGACGTAGAGCATACTGAGAAACAGTTCTCGGTAACGAACACACCCGAAGAAGATGCATCATCATACTATTTCTTTGTTCGGCTTGTGTGGGAATTCTGATATCCCCCTACTTGTTGCTCAGACTTATGACAATCATAAGAAAAAGCGGAACCAACATTCCCCAGCTCAGTATAATAAGCGAGTTCGGTCAATACATTCATATTATTATCTTGATTAAGGCGTGTCATAGTTGCTACCTGGAGAGAGAGAGAGAGAGAGAGAGAGAGAGAAGGAAACGCTTTAGCACGCGCTCTTTACAAGATTAGATTGGTTATTATCTTATCTAATTAGGATGGCTCCCACTGTTTTTATCAAATTTTCCTTCAAACCCTAAAAGGTAAGATTATCCGGGATTAATTACACCCTACAAGTTCGCCAATTGGTCAGTTAGGCAGGTATTGGTACTCCGAGGGAGTCTCCTCATATTTTCGCATGGAACTAATTAAATAACCTCGTTTCTGCAGGGGCATAACCCCGTTAACACCTTTCTTAGACACCTACTGGATCAACTAATTGTAAAGTGAAAAACTTTCCCAAGAGTAACTCTTACTCGCAGTGGGTATTGGGATCCAACTATCTCATGGAAGGTATGCAATCTCATTGCAAATTTCAACACTTGAAATTCCCAAGATCTGTTTTTACCCCATGCGGTTTATGACCTTGACAAGGTCAACAAACTATAAATCGCAAGTCAAGTTCAACCCATTCATTTCGCGATTGAATTAAATCCACCCGCACGACCCTGGACAAGGTCAACAAGGCCATACGACTACCCTAATCCAATTGCATCACATACGGCAGATAAGCACTAATCAGCTACCGCACACTACGCCTTGACAAGGTTAACAAACGCAACATAAATACTAAATAGTCATTATCTGAAATGACGGAGGGCTATGACTGGTTTTGAGAAAAACCTTTAGCGTAATGAACTTGATATCGTTGTAGAATCAAGTGATTTGAAAAGGAGTGGTGTAAGCTAAAATCGATTATTTTTCAAAACAAACCACGCGGGTTGTAGCATTTGCTAAAGTGATCACTCCCGGTGAAGGGATCTCGGCTCTTTCCTCATCGAATGAGGTGCTGGATATCCATCAAGGAATACTACTATGCAAAGAAAGAACTAGAGAAGCTATCAAAATAAAACCGAGTGGGTTGTACCATTTGCTAGTTTTGCTAAAGAGGTCACTCCCGGTGAAAGGATCTCGGCTCCTTTCTCATCGAATGAGGTGCTGGATATTAATCAAGGAATACCACTATGAAAAGCAAGAACTAGAGCTACCTTTTTGAAAATTTTGATTCTACAACGTCTTTAGGTTTCTTTTCTTTCCATTAATCTCATTAATGAAGTCCCATCATTTATGTTTCCCTAAATATCACAGAAAAGAAACGAAAATAGAACGTACGCTTATGCCATTCGCATTCGCTACGGGCCCCGTCATGCACCGTTAGGTTACTTAACTAACGGCAGAGCGGGGGCTGGACTAGCGTGGGTGAAAAACATAAGCAACGTTTATTATATATATCATATATAAGCATTCGTCTTACGCAGTTATATGATCACATCACAGAACTCAAGCAGCAGAAGTTAAACATATGAAATATTGGATATACTAGGAGGTCTGTGTTTTAAATTAAGGTAGTAATGAAAAACACGGATTCCACGGTCGTGATGAATAGCCAAACCCACATCCCTAGATCCCTACGAGAGTGGTAAGCAACCCTGCCAATTCTAGAGTTAGGAGACCCGTTCTCGACTCCTCGAGATGGTCTCCTACTGGAATCTAGAACCCGGTTACTTGTGCTCCCCGTCTTGGGTCTATCATAATGCGGAAAATTAAATAATATACATCAATGGTGACAATATCTTCAACCCGGAAGTGTCCCAATAAAAGAATATTACATACATTTTTACATGAATGAAAATATAAAAACTCTCATCTTACGTAAAAACCCTCGGCTAATTAATCACGACGATCCAATATAATATATCACAGCAACATATAACATTACATGTCATCAACGTAAGTAAATATGTGTATCCTGAATTCCGTTGACATATAGCAACGGGATCGGGGATACCCCACATATTACACATACGGTCGCAGAAAAGAAATGAAAAACTACAATAATTAGAATCCTCATATACTTTAGACATCATAAACCCGGAATATCATATATTCCGAATTTCATGACTAACCTATAAACCTTGCATTTTAGTCTCGAATCGAAAACACTTTTTAATAACTTAGTCGGGTAATTCAACAAGATTCCTGACTACCTGATCGAATGCTCGTTGGGAACTTTAGTAGATGGCCGCACCCCCGATGCCGTCGACGAAGTGCACTTAGGCAGAACACCGCGGCCGCGAGCACCCGAGTGGATGCTTTTGGCAATAGGGTTCTCCTACAGTCACTTAGTCGGGGCTATGGGGCATGGCTATCTAGTAGTGTTTCCCGGCGAGTGTTCGCGTACAATACGAGATTGCGACGGAGTTTTGATCCGAATCAAAACTCTGTGGCAATCGATCAACTGAGACTAAAATGATAGATTTATAAAACACTAACTAGTTTTCTCAAAACTAATTATTGTGGATTCCAAATATTGTATCATATATCATCATAATCTAGACGACGTTAAATATTTCGATCGAATTATGAACCACCTATAAATCACAGAGACTGCAACAACTTGAGTCTCATTAAAACCACCCAGAAAGTGCCAAATATGACAATGGAGCAACACAAGAAACCCAAGTTCCTAACTCACCAAAGTTGCGGCGGAACCGCGGCTATGACGTGGTTCCGCGGTCGTTTGGTCGAGTTGGACCCTCGTATTTCTTAGGGCTCCATAAAATACCCTGTACAATTTTCTGCATATTTTTCATCTCGAAAATTTCAAATTTTGAAAAATGGACAGAAACTTGGTAAAAATGGGTTTCGAAGTTCGATCGAACACTTTAACGTCGTAAAGACTTCCCCTAATGTTCTAGCTTGGCTCTGATACCATGAAAGTGTTTCTTAGCACCACCACAAGGTCAATACAAGTATCAAGCATGCTATTTAAATTTTTTTGAGTTCTAAGCTACACTAACCTAGGATCTAATTAGATTATTAGGGTTTATATGATCATAAAACAAGATCTATACTAAGTGATGGAACTACAACCTTTATAGACCAATTCCTTCTCTTCTCAAGCTTCGAGTAGTAGTCCATACGAATCCTCTTGGCTCCACTTGTAGAAAGGATCGAGCTTGCTTTGCGATCTTGGTGTCGAAGGTGATCCACCTTGAAGCTTCTCTTCACTAATCAAGTATTAGTGAAGGAAACAACCTATATTTATGGGCTAAATGAGTGTAGAATAATGAAGTAGGTGTTTTAGCTCACTAAGAATTCTCTTAAACCCTAGGGTTCACAGCTCATGTGAGGGTTAGTGCTTGGAGGTAGAAGAAGGCGAAGATGGAGAGAGCTAGAGCAAAAATGAGCTAGCATGCAAGCAAGTGAAGAATGACTCATGTTATCATCTCACTTATTGAAGCATGGATTTTTTCTCAATAATAAAATCCAACCTTGCTTCAATAGTGAATGCAAACTAATAAACAAATCATTTGTGCCATGCTTCACCCATGCCCAAAATATCTCCCGATTTTCCACCACTTTTTCTATTTTATCAAAATAGAAAAACATGCTTCATAATACACACACACACACACACACACACACACACACATATATATAAAGAGAAAAAATAAATTATTGAGCAATAATATTAGTTAATATATAATTATATCAAATATAAATATATATAATTATTAAATCAACACTTGATTTAATAATCCGGTTATATCATATATAACCGAATAATATAATTTATCTGTATATCATATTATCAAATCAACACTTGATTCAATAATCCGGTTATATCACATATAACCTGACCGATAACAAATGTCGCCAGATTAGAATATGGTATCACATACTCGTATTTAACCAGGCTCTCGCACATATCAACATATGTGCCCTACTTCGTTCGCTTGAACTAGGAAACCACTGTGTGGGACTCTAAACACTCGTCAATACGCCAACAGTAGTTAATGATCATATCAGTTACCCACAAGCCATCAGCGGTACTAGCGGGACGTAATGGCTACCCAGGTATTGAGCGATTAGAAGATCAACAAGCAAGCGTGTCCAAACTCCCATGAAGCTTATAAGTAACACTTACTGTATAGTCCCGTCTCTTCGTCTGATATGTCGCATATTGAGTCTAGGGGTGGAATCGTCAGACCCCAGTAACTTGATAAGTCATGACGATGTGTGGCTCATAACTGTTCGAGAAACCACTGATAACACATACCAGTAAATCTCATCAGCCCTGGTTAGGGACTTGCTGTTATAGCCAATCGAGTATAGCGCAACATCAACTTCCAATAATGGGAGAGACGAAACCCCTCCTATCTCTCACTGCTTCCATGTGACTCGAGATTGTATCCAAAATCCACCTGTTTGCACGACTCCTTTGAGCCGTGGTAGGGAGGAAATCAAAGCACAGTGGGAACCACACAAGACACTATGATGATCTTGGGTCTACAGACTAACCTGTACCACTGTCACCAGAGAACTGCTATCTAACGATAGGTATAGTACCATCTAGGAGTTCTCGGAGAGTCCTGTTTGGTGTACCCATTCTCTAATGAGCACCTGTGTACAATCTTTGATGTCAAACACCAATGGTTATGTGATCAACCATCGCTCCTTACAGGGTCAAGAAACATACACACCAGTCTACTTTAGAATATCGATGCCATGTCTCGATACTCGCTCGACTAGGAACAGTTAAAGGATGTGCTTGTGGACTACACAAGTCTCAGTAGTATGATCCGCATCATAGTCCTGGTAGTCAATCAAATATCCTAAGGGCTTTATCAACATGTATCAAAGACAGGATAATAATACAAGTGTATATGTTAAGATAAAGAGCAACTATATAACATAGTATCATGTCGAGCAAGAAAGTCCTCTATATATATGTCCAAGCTGTTAGTGATATATGCCCTAGAGGCCGTTATTGTATCATACTGGATTGTATATTACATATTGGATGCTTAGGATATTTCACAGTTATAATAACAGTCTTTCTTGATATGGTAGTATGCTACCTGGTTTGATTCTACCTCAATATGTGCATGTGTTTCTTTTAGCATATCGCTTAAACATATTGGTAGAGCTCTTAGGATCTTTGATTGACTACCAGCGTTATGATGGAAGTCACACTCGTGGGGGTTGGGTAGTCTATAAGCACATCCTTATACAAGTCCCTAGTCGTTGGGTTATCAAGACGAGGCATCGATACTCCGGAGTAGATTGGTGTATACGCTTCTTATCCCAGCAGAGGATATGGTCTGTCCTACAACCATTAGTACGACGTACTGGAGAAGGTATGCAGGTACTCACTGGATTGTGAGTTACACTGGACAGGACTCGTCAGGAACTGCTTGTTGGTATTATACCTATCGTCAGGTAGCAGTTCCCAGGTGGCATGAGTACAGCTTAGTCCGTTGACTTGCCATCGCTAGTTCGTCTCGAGTGTGTTCCCACTCTACTTTGATTACTACCCTACCACGATCAAAGGATTCGTGCAAATAGGTAGTAGTTGGGTGTAGTCCCGAAGCACTTAGAGACAATAGCGATCAGATAGGATTCGTCTCTCCCAGTATTGGGGGTTGTTATTGCGCAGTGTTCGGAAAGCCATTACATAAAGTCCCAGGACAGGGCTGTCGAGAAATACTGGAAAGGTACTCCAGTAGTTTCTCATGGTGTATTTGGCTCTCCTCCGACACGATTTATCATGTTGTTAGGGGTCTAACATTTACCATCCTCCTAGGCGGATATCCGAGTATCTCAGACAAAAAGACCGGACATACGGAGATTGTCACCGATAAGCTTAGTAGGAGTCCAGGTGAGTTTGCTCATCGGTCTTCTTATCGACAGATACCTGGGTAGCCGTTACGTACAGCTAGTACCACTGACGGCTTGCTGTTAAACCCACTGCCAGCGTACTGTCGAGTCTTTAGAGTCTCACACAGAAGGTTTCCCTGCTTCAGGCAATTGATATAGACGTCGTATGGTTTAACGACTGGGCTTCGATCACGTATGTGTACTTGTATACGGATGCTGATCAGGCGGACAATACTAGTGGGCTTTGGTTTAAGCCGGATCCTAATATTGTATTATTGGATTGTTATTGCCTCAGTGTATCCGTATTTTTCGGAATACGAATACAGGTATGTATATACAATGAGATGGGCATTCTTGTAATTTGTCAAGGCATGCTTCTAGAAGGAGCCACCTCATTATTGGTTTTATCCATTTACTTAAATAGATTAATGAGGTGGAAATGGGGGAGACTTTGGAGGCATGGTGTAGAGTATGGCTATGGATTATTATATTGGTCTTGACTCACTATTCAATCATGGGTGCTTTATTCTTTATATTTTATAATTATTAAGTTGAGTTTATTAACTATTCTCTACACAAAGCTTCACAACTTTTTAGCCATTTTATTTTCTTGAGCTCATTTCTTAGGTTGCTCTCCTCTCTTGCTCTCTTGAGTTCCTCCATCTCCTTCTTCCTCAAAGACTAAACGCTAACCTTCACATGTGTTGTGAGCCAAGGGTTTAGTGAGACTAATCAATCCATTAGACTTTCTATATCTCCTAGGCTAGTTGGTTTAGCGAACCATCTATCTTAGTTACCTTATTTAGAGCTTGAAGCTTGGAGCACATTCTCTCACGGTGGATCATCTTTGATGCAAGAAGACAGATGGAGCTAGCCTGATCTGATCACTGAGGAGCCTTGGATAGGACTACTAGAAGACCCGAAGGACTCGATCTTGGAGGTATAACCATCCTAGCAGAGTAGTTAAACCTCTAGATAGATTAGCTAGTTAAGGCTTTAGTAAAGATCCTGGAGTTTTAGCCGGTGTTGCGTAGTCAAATATTATCGTTTTTTTTTTGAAATTCCACCTCCTCGCAAATCGCGAGGTGCACGATATCGGCTTACAGTGGTGTCAGAGCCTACAAAACCTTAACTAGCTAGTTAGCAAAGTCTTTAGAAATTCGATCGCGAAAAAATCCCAAAATCACGTCCGAAAATGCATGTTTCTGTCGATTTTAAAATCTGGTCCAAAAATCTTTTCAGAGGCTTTAAAATTACGTGCAGGGTTTTGTATGGGTACTGGAGAAATTTGGGCTCACGAATCGCTAAGACCGCTGCGGAACCGTGGCAAAACAGACCGTTCTGCCGCCGTTCCGTGGCTGAGTCAAAGCCGACTCGGTCCAAATTTCTCTTGTGCTTCTATACTGTGGAGTTGTGATATTTGGGATATTTTGTTTCTACCCAGGATCTTTTATGTACAGTGTTGTACTTGGGGTAGATTCAAATTTGGTTATTCGATCGAAATTTTAAGTACTTTGGCTAATCGGGTTTTCTGTGTTTGGATATATATGTGTTCGTAAACCTCCGCTAATTACTATACGTCGATTAGTTGGGGGTTGCACATATCTGTGATCTATGTTGGTTTGTGGATATGAATTTTATTGGATCGTCGTGGATGAATAGCCAGGGGATGTGAGAAGAGTATTTTCTTTTCTTTCATTCAATGTAATTTGTAATATTGATGTAATATTATTTTGCGGGGCACATCCGGGTTGAGGTTGTTTCCACCGTTGTATATTATTTCTTTTACTGTTTCTGCTCCTAGGATAGACCCAAGGTGGGGTGCACAAACCACCGGGTTCTTTGAAGTGTCGAGTGGCCTATTCATTTTACTGAGGGAGGTTGCTTCACTTAGGGAATTTGGCGGGTAGTTTGCCGCACCCGTAGGGGTCTGGGGTGGGGTTTGGCTATTCATCACGACCGTGGAATCCGTCTTTCGTTACAGTCTTAAACGAAACACGGAATTTCTAATATATCCAATATATTCATCTGTGATCTGGAATGCCTATTATTGCATGAGACGAATGAATTTATATATATATATTATATCTAGTAGACGTTACTTATCTTTTGCACCCGCGCTAGTCCAGCCACCGCTCTGGCTTTAGTTAAGTAACCTAACGGTGTTAGATGGGGCACAGTGGTGAATGCGGTTGGCATAAGCGTACATTGTATTTTCGTTTCTTTTGCTGCAATGATAGGTTGTAAATGATAGGACTGCATTAATAAAGATTAATGCAAGATAAAACAAACCAAAGTTTAATCGTTGGAACAATTTCAAAACCACTCGGTGTTCTTCAAAAAGCAATTTTAAATACGGAGCCTAAACCACTTCTTTTAAAAAGCTATCATGATTCCTTCGACTATTTCAAGTACACTACATTCACGGTTTCGCTAAAACCATCTGTAGCCCTTTGTCATTTCATATTTTGGCTTTATCAAGTCCGATTATATCAAGTTCACTACTATTTTGGCTTTCGTCAAAGGTATGTATGGGTGGGTTCAAATTAACCTGGATAATGAAGGGTAGAACTTGACGTGTGACTTATGATATGTTGGCCTTCGTCAAGGTCATAAGAGCATGGGGCAAAAATCCACATCAGGTGTTTCTAAGATACTGAAACTTGGTAGTGTTGCATACCATTTGGAGTGTGATAATCATGGTAGGCTTCCTTCTTTGTTATCACACAATGCTATTTGGATCCCGATCTAACTGTGAGTATGTGTAACATTTCAAAAAAAATAAAATATTATTTTTGTGAATTTTTATAATTTAATATTATTTTATTGAATATTTTAATATTTCGGTATAATTAAATACCGATAAATGGGAAAAATTATGGAAAATTCTAAAATAGGGTATTTTATGGAATTATGCCATTTTAAAGTTTTTATGATTAATTATATGCTAATTTAGTGCTAATCGCGATTAAAAATCGCTAATCGGTTTTTAGCATTTTTGTACAAAACATGCACATATCATTTTTGTTTTACACTTGTGCATTTCTACCATGGTTGTTTTGGGGTTACTATTGGTGTGAGAAGGATTAGAGGGAAAAGAAAATGAAAATAAAAGAAATGGAAAAGGTTATAATATGAGGTATGTGTGAGAGAGAGAAAGGGTTACCTTTGACTTAGACTTAGCCATTCCTTTTCTTTCTTCACTAATCTCTCTCCCTCTTCAGTCCCTTGCTGCTGCTGCTGCTCCTCACCTCCCTCCCCTCTTCAACTCCTCAAAACATCTCAAAAACAACACCAAAACCTCATCTTCATTTCACAAAAAGTGTGCACAAGCTCAAGACCAACACATTGGACCAAGAAAGCAAGGATTTTGGCCACTAGGGGCAACTCAAGAAAATATTTGAGTTTCCAAATGAGGTATTTTCTGGACCATTAGCTTAGTTTTTGCATTACTTATACCCCTATGTTAAGATTGAATCGATATCGGGTGATTTTGTGGACATAGGAAAAACCTAGTTAGGGTTTGAGGGAATTTTGGGCTGTGATGTGAAATTGAGCTCAGTAGAGGTTATACAAACACCCTAGTGCTTGAATTGAGACCCAAACCTGAGACTTGAAACCCGGAATACGGATTTAGAAACCGATATCGGAAAAATTATGATTTCTGTGAAGGTTATATGAGATCTGCTATTAACCCGAGACTCTGAATCTTTTTTTGGATTGACAGGGATATGTGCAGGCACCCAGGAAGCTACCACCAAGACCCCAGCCCCTAACTCCTTGTCCCGGCCGCAAATTTATTCCGTTTGGCCGCAAATTGCGGCCTGAACCCCACTAAATTGGCTCGTTTTGGTTTTGGTGTCCTCTTATCAGTAGATTAGACCCCTGGCATGTGCAAAATTGTCCAATTTGACCTGGGGTAGAATCTGGAGCCTTTTTCCTAAGTTGCTGTTTTGATTTGTGTTTTCGTATTCCATAATTTGAATTCTGGAATTGTGTATCTGTGTTTTACCTCGAATACTTGGCGTTTATACGACGATATCGAGGATTGTTGATGGTTTTGAAAACGTAGCCCATAGGTTCTAACCTATAGCCTTAGCGTATCGTTTTGGTTTTCGTATGTCGTTTTAGTTCGGATTTGGTTTTAATACGCATTTACGATACGTTGATGTGTAGGTACTGTAGGGTTCCTAGGCACGCTAATGAGGTCTCACAAGGCATCAACCATGCCAAATTCAAAAAATTCCGGTGCCGAGAAACTCTAATACGGATCGTTAACTAGAGATTAGGCGAAACTACAAGCTAGTTAACAACTTAACTACTAAGTGAACGGAAATACAACCTTTGTAGATCCGGTCCTCTACATCCATAGCACCGTGATGAAGTCCCCTCGCTGCGATCATCGGATCCTGGGCTCTAGCGTCGGCTTCATTAGAGAAATGGGCGGGCTAGGTCGTCGACTTCGATGTCGAAGATGATCTACGTCGAGGCAACACAAGATCAAGCTCCAACTTCACTAAGCCATGAAACTTGTGAAGAAAACACCCTATACTACTTGGCAAGTGGTAGAGGATGAAGAAATAGGAAGTGGGTTCACTTTAGAATTGGATTTCTCACTCTTTTTCTCAAGTTGCCATTGATGGAAGCAAGGTTTTCTTCTTTGTTCAAGAAGAAGAAGAAGAAAAGAAAATTATATTAAGTATAAAAAGAATTATCTTATCATATAGAAACCATAGTTAGGTGTAGAGAATTAACTAAGGTTAGGTTTAGGATATGAAGACAAAATGGTTACTTTAGTCAAAGATGCATGAAGCATCAAGAACCATCTAGTATGAAAGCAACCATTTAGTTTTTCTTTTCCTTTTTTTTAACCAAAATAAAATAAATAGATAAATGAATAAGTGAGTAAATCAAAACCCTAACCATTAACATAACCATGGTTTAATTCTTTACACAAACCCAAGTTTGCATGTATCATCAAACATGATACATACAAGTGCACAAAAGTATATCACATATACAACTTGTGTAATTCAAGTGAGAAAATCTATTTAAAGTGAACCAATACTAGTTAATGCAAAGTAATATATCAAATATATAATCATGCATTAAATCATTAAATCAACACTTGATTTAACGATCCGGTCATATCGCATATGACCGACTAATATCCGATGTATCGACTTATCGAATCAATCCTCGATTCGATAACTAGGTTATATCACATACAACCATTCGATACATTCATCGCGAGAATAGAATACGGTATCATATACACGCATTATTCTCGGTCCCGCACATATCTCATATGCGCTCCTATTTCGTTTCGCTTGAGCCAGGAAACCTCTGTGTAGGACTCTAAAGACTCGTCAATACACCGGCAGCAGGTGATGATCATATCAAACACCCACAAGCCGCAAACGGTCTGCTAAACGTAACGGCCACCCGGGTATTGAGCGATCAGAAGATCGACGAGAAAGCCCGCTCACACTCCTGTGAATCCAACCAGTAACACTTACCGTACAGTCCGGTCTCGTCGTCTGATATGTCGCATATCTCGCCTAGGGGTGGTAAACGTCAGACCCCAATAGCTCGATAAGTCGTGTCGATATGAGGTCTATAACAGTTCGAGAAACTACAGGTAACACTTACCAGTAAATCTCAGCTACCCTGGCCAGGGATTTCCGGTTATAGCCAATCGAACACAGCGCAACATCAACTCCCTATACCGGGAGAGACGAATCCCCTCCTATCGCTTATTGCCTCCATGTGATTCGGGACTGTACCCAAAAACCACCGTTTTGCACGCCCTCTTGGATGTGGTAAGGTGGAAATCAAAGCACAGTGGGAATCACACAAGACTCTATGACGATCTCGGGTCTACAGAATAACCTGTACCAGTGTCACCAGAGAACTGCCATCTGACGTAAGGTATAATACCATCTGGGAGTTCTCGGCGAGTCCGTCCAGTGTACCCAGTCTCCACTGAGCACCCGTATATCATATCTGATGTCAAACACCAATGGATATGGGATCATCCATCGCCCATCTGTATGGGTCGAGAAGGTATACGCTAGTCTACTCTGGTATATCGATGCCCCATCTCGATACACCCACGACTAGGGACCTTGAAGGATGCACTTGTGGACTACCATGTCCCCACCAGTATGATCCGCATCATAGTCCAGGTAGTCAAGTACACATCCTAAGGGCTTTACCAATATGCAACAGAGAGACAATCGGTGTACACGTTAAGGTAAAGAGCAACCAGATAGCATACTATCATGTCGAGCAAGAAAGTCCTCCCTATATATGTCCAAGCATCCACTACAATATACATCTTATGTATAGCAATGGCCTCCAGGGCATACATATAACTAACAATCTCCCACTTGCACTAAGGCCATCTGATAGCAGTGGTTGTAGTATCTCATACTCAACCATCCCATAAAAGTCTCTCTCTGGGAAAAGGCCTTTGTGAGTGGATCCGCCGTGTTGTCCTCTGAATCTGTTCTCCTTACCTCGATCACCGTGGAGATCAACCATCTCCATGATCAGGTGATACTGCCTTAGATTATGTCTGGGTCACTGATGGGACCGGGGTTCCCGGGCCAAAGCCACACTTCCATTGTCACACAATGGTAGGAACCTAGTTCATCTCATGAACCAATATACACCCAAACAGCCTCTTTGGTAGCATCTTAAGTAGCGATGTATCCTGCCTTTATCGTCTAGTAAGCCACGGTATTTAGCTTGGAACTCTTCCAACATACCGTCCCTCCATAGAGGGTGAAGACAATGCCTGTGACTGACATTCAGTCGTCCTTATCACCCTGGAACACTTCCAGTGATTCTCCCCAGGATCGATTGATACCATTTCACTACATCTAGTGAGAATCCCAACATCCATTTAGATCTATCTCATAGATCCATGACCCAGGATTTAGGAGGTATCAGTTTGATCCTATATGGAGAATCATTGTGATAAGCGGAGATTGACCGAGCGTAGCATAGGAAACTCCTTTCTTATCAAGTGTATGTCATCCACGTACTCTACGAGGATCGCCACCATACTCCCTACCGCCCTTTCGTATATACAAGGATCATCTACCATTTTGATGAATTCAAACTCTTTGACTAACACATCAAAACAGACGTTCCACCTCCGCGATGCCTGCTTTATCCTACAAAGCATCTTGTACATGTTTCCGCTGCTCCCACTGTTTACGAAGCCCTCTGGCTGTGTACTTATAGACACCCTCTTCTAAAACATCATTTAGAAAAGCTGTCATGACACCCAACCGCCAGATATCGCAGTCATGGTATGTAGCCGTGGCAAGTAGGATCTGGATGGACTTAAGCATAGCCACTGGAAAAGGTTTCATCATTATCCACGCCTGGCCGATGACGAAAACCTTTAACAAGTCTAGCTTTGAAAGTCTCAACTCTTCCATCTACACTAAGTAATCTTCTCAAGATATACTTGCTCCTGATGGGGATTTAACCCTTCAGATATAGCAACCAAAGTCTATACTTTGTTGGTGTACATGGATTCCATCTCAGATCGCTAAGCATCCAGCCATTCTTACAGAGTCCCTACTCTCGATGGCCTGCTCGAAACTAGTTGGGTCATCATCTCATGATGCAATCCTCGCTCCCACTGTCATAGAGAAACAGAAGTATCTCTCAGGTGGGTGAGGAACCCTACTAGATCGGCGGAGAGGCTGAGGTTCATCGGTATCTACTAAATCCTTTGGTTCTATCAAATCATCTGCTGTACTTTGTATAGCTGGAACCTTTCCAGTTCTACATTACAGACCTTGCCTCGAGCTTGTCCGGATTTTGCTTTTAGACATAGCCCGGACAACCCCAAATCTTAACTAACTTAAGATATGGGCTCTTCCCTTTCCATATCACATATGAAGTGGTAGGCAACTGATTTGATTTGAACCCTATTCAATAGGTATGCAGCTTCTCAAGTGCATAACTCCCAAAAAGGAAAATAAGAAACTCAGTAGTACTCATCATAGAGCACACCATATCACATAGGGTGCTATTGCTCCGCCCCGATATACCATCGTGCTATGGTGTATACGGAGGAGTAACGCTGAGAGAGAATCTCATTCTCCTTTAGAATAGTCCAGGAATTCCGTGCTCAAGTATTCTCCTCCTTGATCTCATCATAGGACATAATACTTATACCCGTATTTTGGTTCTCTACTTCTAACTTATATTCTGTGAATATCTCAAAAGTTTCGGACTTGTGTTTCAACAGGAACATATGTCTGAATTTTGAGAGATTATCAGAGAATGTAATGAAGTACAATGGACCGGTCTTGGCATGTGTAAACAGGGGACCTTTATATATCAACATGTATCATCCTAAGAGTTTACCAACTCTTTCTCTGTTTCCAATAAACTGAGCTATGGTCATCTTATCTTTGTGACATGACTGGTAAGTTTCACAAGATGTAAATTCAAACTGATTTAAATATGCATCTAAATGTAACTTCAGCCAGTCGGGTCGCATTGATATGACCTAGTCTACAATACCTTAAGAAGGATTCGTTCATATCTGAACTCTTCCTCTTGTGTGTGTTCCGTATACTAAGAACTGTAGTTTGATTTAGAACATCAATACTTTTAAATAACGTGCCTGAACTGATCAACTTTTGATATAGGAAATGTTGTTCAAAACATTATCCAACAATAGAAAATTATATCCTTTCTTTACTAATAAAGAGAATGATATGATTTTGTATATCAGGTTCGGTATCTAATAACATTCGTTCAGAATCAATGTATTGGTAATACAGGGTGACAGTGACCAACAGACTTGGCTGCAACACTTGCCCCGTTTTCTGTCTCATGAAACTTATCACCCGTTCTCAGTTCTTTACCTATCTGTAGCCTATGTAACAAATTACATATGCGGGATCCTGATCCGGTATCTCATATTCAGGACGTAAAGAATACTGAGAAACAGTTCTGTATAATGAACACACCCGAAGATGATGCATCAGTATGCACTTTCTTCGTTTGGGCGGCACGGGAATTCTGGTAATCCCCTATTTTCTTCTCTGTCTTATAACAATTATAAGTTGGAGCGGGACCAACGTTCCCCAGCTCAGTATAACAAGCGGGTTCGGTCAAATATCCGTATTATTATCTTGATTAAGGCGTGATATGGTCGCTACCTGGAGAGAGAGAGAAGAAAACACTCTGCGTGCGCTCTTGCAAGATTAGATTGGTTATTTATTTTATCTAATCAGGATGGCTTCCACTATTTTTATCAAATCTTCCTTCAAACCCTAAAAGGAAAGACTAGCCGGGATTAATAACACACTACAAGTTCGCCAATCTTTCTGCCAGGCCAGTGTCGGTACTTTGAGGGAGGTCCCCCGTGCTTTCGCATGAACCTAATTAATGTAAACCTCGTTTTCCCAAAGGCGTAACCTCGTTAACACCTTTCTAGACACCTACTTGATCGGCTAATTATAATGTGTAAAACTCTCCTAGGAGTAACTCTTACTCGCGGCGGGTATCGGGATCCAACTATCTCATAGAAGGTATGCAATCTCATTGCAAATTTCAACACTTGAAATTCCCGATAATTTTGCCCCTAGCGTTCTATGACCTTAACGCAGGCCAACAAACCATAGTGCGCTAGTCAAGTTCAACCCGTCATTTACTGATTGAATTAAACCCACCCGCACGACCCTTGACGCAGGCCAACAAAGTCGCACGACTACCCTAATCCAATCTGCATCATATGCATAAGCAGATAAATACTAGTTAGCTACCGCACACTACGCCTTGATGCAGGCCAACAAACGTAGCACGAATACTAACTACCACTTATCTGAAATGACGGAGGGCTACGACAGGTTTTTCTGAAAACCTATTGCGTAATGAACTTGATATCGTTGTAGAATCAAATGAATTTTGAAATGGAGTGTTTTTGAGGCTTTTCTAGTTTTGCTAAAGGAGTCACTCCCGGTGAAGGGATCGTCGGTCCTTTCCTCGTCGAATGAGGTGCGGGATATATCATATATATCACTGTGCAAAGCAGAAACTATAGAAGCAATCAAAAGACAAACCGAGGGGTGTAGCATCTACCGGTTATTGCTAAAGGAGTCACTCCCGGTGAAGAGATCTCGGTCCTTTCCTCATCGAATAGGGTGCAGGATATATCACATATACCGCTGTGCAAAGCAAGAACTGTAGCTACCTGTTTTATTTTTGAAATTCGATTCTACAACATCTTTAGGTTTCTTTTATTTCATTAATCATATTAATGAAGTCCCATCATTTAAGTACCTAAACATCACAGATAAATACGACGTACACTTATGCCATCCGCATTCGCCTCGATGTCCCCTCGTGCACCGTTAGGTTAGGTAACTAACGGCAGAGCGGGGCAGGGCTAGCGCGGGTGTAAAACATAAGTAACGTCTATATAATATATCATATATAATATATACTGTATCTATCACAGAACATCACATGATCACATCCAGATATCGCAGCAGAAGAATCATATGAAACATTGGATATACTAGGACGTCCGTGTTTTCAATATGAGCCAGTATAAAACACGGATTCCACGGTCGCGATGAATAGCCAAACCCACACCCTTAGACCCCTACGAGAGCGGCAAGCAACCCTACCAATTTTAGAGTTAGGAGACCCGGACTCGACTCCTCGAGTTGGTCTCCCACTGGACTCCAGAACCCGGTTACTTGTGCTCCCCTCCTTGGGTCTATCCTAGTGCGGAAAAGTAAATATTATACAAAAGGTGACAACATCCGCAACCTGGAAGTGCCCCAATAAAAGAATATTACATACAAGTTTTTACATGAATGAAAATGAAAAACACTCATCTCACATAAAAACCCCCCGGCTATTCAAACACGACGATCCAATATAACATATCCAGCAACACATAACATCACATGTCATCAACGTAAGTAAATATGCCCATCCCAATTGTCGTTGACATATAGCAACGAAACCGGCGATATCACATATTACACTTACGGTCACAGAAAAGAAAGTGTAAAACTACAACAGTTGGAATCCGCAACCTCCTTAGACATCGCATGCCTAATCAAATGAATTCTTTAGACATCGCATGCCTAACAATTATAAACCCGGCATTTTAGTCTCATTATCGAAAACACTTTTCAATATCAAGTCGGGCAATTCAACAAGATTCCCGAAAAACTGATCGAATGCTCGTCGCAATCTTTAGTAGACGGCCGCACCCCCGATACCGTCGACGAAATGCACTAAGGCGGAACACCACTGCCGCGAGCACCCGAATGGATGCTTTCGGCGACGGGGTTCTCCTACAGTCACTTGGTCGGGGCTATGGGGTGTAGCTGTCTATTAAGTTTACCCGGCGAGTATCCACGTACGCTACGTGATTGCGACGGACTTTTGATCACATCAAAATTCCGTGGCAACCGATCAAGTGAGACTAAACTGCTATGTTTATAACATTCATTCAGTTATCTCATAACTTCTTGTGAATTCCAATTATTGTATCCCATTCCAGATAAATAGAAAATGTTAAACTTTCCGATCGAACAATCAAACACCCATGTTTTCCCGAAACAGATCAACACATGAAATAAGTTCAAAGACATTCACTTCATGCCTCAGTATCAACGGTCCAGCCGTAGAAGGGTCAAGCCAACGCCTCACATGTGGCACGCCGTACTGCCCCAAACCCTAAGGTTCAAAGGGCAGTTCAAGACGGTCACATAATCGAGTTAAGGTTTGTTGTCTTCTAGAGGGTCCATCGCGTTACTTGCACTACTTAGAACGTTATTAAACCACGGAAAGATCCAACACTTGGAAATTTCCCGACAGAGGAAAAAGTGGGTATTTATATCCGGTCGAACCTTTTAACATATTCAAAAATTATCCGGAAAAGCTATATAAACAAAGTTAAATAATCCGATCGAATTATCGAGTCCCCAATACACCCCAGAAAACTCAACTCTTGAGTGAAACATAAAACTACCCAGAAGAATCAGCAAACAACAACTGAGGTTACTGTGCAAAAAGAATTCCCTGATCATTACATACGGCCGCGGAACCGCCGCTAATACCATGTCATTGCCGCGGTTCCGCGGCAGTTTAGACGTATTACAGTCACGTGCTTCACAGTAACTCATGTATTTGCCAGCTGATTTTTTTGAGAATTTTTAATTTGGAAAAATCCACTGTTTTAAAAATTATACAGAGAGGGGTGTTGTATGGGGTTTCAGGGTTCGATCGGGTTTCTAACTTCTTCTACACTTCGCCTAAGGCTCTAGCTAGGCTATGATACCACTGTAGGGTTCCTAGGCACGCTAATGAGGTCTCACAAGGCATCAACCATGCCAAATTCAAAAAATTCCGGTGCCGAGAAACCCTAATACGGATCGTTAACTAGAGATTAGGCGAAACTACAAGCTAGCTGACAACTTAACTACTAAGTGAACGGAAATACAACCTTTGTAGATCCGGTCCGCCACCTCCATAGCTCCGTGATGAAGTCCCCTCGCTGCGATCATCGGATCCTGGGCTCTAGCGTCAGCTTCATCGGAGAAATGGGCGGGCTAGGTCGTCGACTTCGATGCCGAAGATGATCTATGTCGAGACAACACAAGATCAAGCTCCAACTTCACCAAGCCATGAAATTTGTGAAGAAAACACCCTATACTACTTGGCAAGTGGTAGAGGATGAAGAAATAGGAAGTGGGTTCACTTTAGAATTGGATTTCTCACTCTTTTTCTCAAGTTGCCATTGATGGAAGCAAGGATTTCTTCTTTGTTCAAGAAGAAGAAGAAGAAAAGAAAATTATATTAAGTATAAAAAGAATTATCTTATCATATAGCAACCATAGTTAGGTGTAGAGAATTAACTAAGGTTAGGTTTAGGATATGAAGACAAAATGGTTACTTTAGTCAAAGATGCATGAAGCATCAAGAACCATCTAGTATGAAAGCAACCATTTAGTTTTTCTTTTCCTTTTTTTTTAACCAAAATAAAATAAATAGATAAATGAATAAGTGAGTAAATCAAAACCCTAACCATTAACATAATCATGGTTTAATTCTTTACACAAACCCAAGTTTGCATGTATCATCAAACATGATACATACAAGTGCACAAAAGTATATCACATATACAACTTGTGTAATTCAAGTGAGAAAATCCATTTAAAGTGAACCAATACTAGTTAATGCAAAGTAATATATCAAATATATAATCATGCATTAAATCATTAAATCAACACTTGATTTAACGATCCGGTCATATCGCATATGACCGACTAATATCCGATGTATCGACTTATCGAATCAATCCTCGATTCGATAACTAGGTTATATCACATACAACCATTCGATACATTCATCGCGAGAATAGAATACGGTATCACATACACGTATTATTCTCGGTCCCGCACATATCTCATATGCGCTCCTATTTCATTTCGCTTGAGCTAGGAAACCTCTGTGTAGGACTCTAAAGACTCGTCAATACGCCGGCAGCAGGTGATGATCATATCAAACACCCACAAGCCGCAAGCGGTCTGCTAAACGTAACGGCCACCCGGGTATTGAGCGATCAGAAGATCGATGAGCAAGCCCTCTCACACTCCTGTGAATCCAACCAGTAACACTTACCGTACAGTCCGGTCTCGTCGTCTGATATGTTGCATATCTCGCCTAGGGGTGGTAAACGTCAGACCCCAATAGCTCGATAAGTCGTGTCGATATGAAGTCTATAACAGTTCGAGAAACTACAGGTAACACTTACCAGTAAATCTCAGCAACCCTGGCCAGGGATTTCCGGTTATAGCCAATCGAACACAGCGCAACATCAACTCCCTATACCGGGAGAGAAGAATCCCCTCCTATCGCTTATTGCCTCCATGTGATTCGGGACTGTACCCAAAAACCACCGTTTTGCACGCCCTCTTGGACGTGGTAAGGTGGAAATCAAAGCATAGTGGGAATCACATAAGACTCTATGACGATCTCGGGTCTACAGACTAACCTGTACCAGTGTCACCAGAGAACTGCCATCTGACGTAAGGTATAATACCATCTTCGAGTTCTCGGCGAGTCCATTCAGTGTACCCAGTCTCCACTGAGCACCCGTATATCATCTCTGATGTCAAACACCAATGGATATGGGATCATCCATCGCCCATCTGTATGGGTCGAGAAGGTATACGCTAGTCTACTCTGGTATATCGATGCCCCGTCTCGATACACCCACGACTAGGGACCTTGAAGGATGCACTTGTGGACTACCATGTCCCCACTAGTATGATCCGCATCATAGTCCAGGTAGTCAAGTACACATCCTAAGGGCTTTACCAACATGCAACAGAGAGACAATCAGTGTACACGTTAAGGTAAAGAGCAACCAGATAGCATACTATCATGTCGAGCAAGAACGTCCTCCCTATATATGTCCAAGCATCCACTACAATATACATCTTATGTATAGCAATGGCCTCTAGGGCATACATATAACTAACAGGTACCCCATGAAGAATTCGGGACAACAAGCAAGCGCGTGGCGACGTCGACAAATGAAGACGCAAGGTGAGTAGATTATATCTACGGGGGAAGTCGGGTGGATGGCGTATAGCACCCCCACAGTCCGAAGTTGGTATACTATATGTATATATTATATATATATGATAGCTTATAGTGTCGTGGATTATTTGAGATGTGTTAGGTGTAATATGGATAGATTAGGGTTAGCAGTAAACTAGTGTTGTTCCTAGTCGCGAACCCTAGAATAGGTTTACACCCACATGCACACCCTTGCATATTCATTGTACTTATACTGTGTTGATGATGATAGTGGATGCCATTGGAGATGAGTCGATGATATTGGGCATGTGCCGCAAGATCGGTGATATGATGTGATTCGTATTTGGGATACGACATGTGATTCTTAGCGGGCCTTGGACGTGTGCTTCACACACGCATTCATACTTATATAGATGGTATCGATTTGTACTAGACTTAGATCAGTACCCCCGATTATTTGATATGATGATAAGGATACCAGATAATTGATGAGATAATGTGATATTGACCCGTACCCAGCTATTGGGATGTCGTAAGACGATTTACCGTACGAGCTATATATTGATGATTGATCTGCACTCATGACTCGAGGATGTCAGATGATATACGGTATCGTACGCGATACTATTGAGGCGGGGTCACCGACTCTTATATTATATTTATATATATCGACTCAGATTTAGGTGGTTTCCATAGCCCTCCCGATTGACTTGATAGTTAGATCTGTAGTTAGTATTGTAGATGTTAGACTTGACCCGAGTCATACCTATTTCAAAACTAACGAATCGGGAATATTTCAAAGACAGGCAAAAAAGGGATTCTACGGTTACTTTAAAAAGGCGCATCTTTTCTTAAAAACACCGTAGCCCTTATTTTACTAAAAATCTCGATTCGTCTTATTTCAAATGGCATAACTGCATGACATATACATATTGATGTAGATTCTTCATTGTTGCGTTGATTATTCGATTTCCGCATATTCATGCTATTCACATCGCTTTGCATGTGTAAATGTGTTTATTGCTATATTACCATCATGCTGTTAGGACACCAGCACCATTATCGATGATGCGTATGTTCCACATACACTTGCTTGCCGGCTCACACACTTCATCATCGATAATTGCCATGTCACTACACAGTAGTATTATTGCATCAGGATATGACCCTTATATGTACATACTATTATTCCATGTTGCATGATATACTGTTATACTTGCATTTCATTTATATGTCACATACATCATGCTTTCTGATTATGCGTATTGAGATATGTTGTTTCCATGATGTTTCTGGATTTGGGAACCGTGGGTATTTCAAAGAGATTATGTAAATGTTTTAAAAACCCGGTTACCCTTGATATGATATTTCAGCATCCACCATGAGTTTTATCGGTTCTGATATATATATATATACCCCATGCGAGGAGGCGTCGAGGCCGTATGAGGGTACATGGTGGGGCCCGGAGGTACCCCGGGGCAAGAAAGGGATGTCGATGCACCACGCCGATGAGCCCGGCAGGGGAACCATACACTCCGGTGACATTACCTTTTACTCGACGGTTATCTTGGGGATACCGACCGGAGTTATGTACGTATGGATACGTCGAAATTCGAGGGTCGAAGCTGGGCACTCGGGTTTTCGAGATAGCATATGATACGTACCTATCAGGGCCAGTCCTGGTGACAGCGCCTGATAGATGAGGATTTACGTGCCGATACTAGGCACAGGTTTCATAATGTTTTCGAGTGTCGATGCTAGGCACTCAAGTTCCATGATTTTGATTATATCCTCATATTTACTTGCATGATGCTCATTGTCATTGGGTGACACGTGGGCGGGATCCACATACATACAGACTTGATTACATTGATCATACCTCATATGCATATATAACAGTGGATGAGGACGCTGTTATATATGCCCTTAGACCAATATTAGTGGAATGGGACGCTAATATGTGTATTGATATCAATTTAGATACTTCATCATATTTACTTCATGCAGACATACCTCATATTTATGATTTGTTATTACCTGAGACACTGGCACGAGCACTTGGCACTACATACATGTTTAGATATTACATTGCCACCTTATCATGCTTCAAACTTACCCTTTTGAGGTTTATATATATCTGATCGTATTGACCTAGGATTATGTCATGCATTCGATTTCTACTTGTAGATATTTTCTATTCACAAGTTGGCAACTCACCCCCGTTGTGCCACAGCTTCTTGCAGGTTTTGCCGTACAGGTTCCATGGCGGCATTTCTGGCACACTGCTTCCTTTGCGGGAGATTTGCTTTGGTAGGTGGGTTCTTTTGCATCAGAACCATCATTGTACATGTATTATTCATTGTATCTAGAAATTCCATCAACCAAAACTTGTATATTGTTTCAGACTTAGACACTACTTATGTATTATTTTGACCTTAGAGTCGCGTGTAGTAGTATTACGGTTTTCATGCTGATTTGAGTTTCTTTTTTTGAGTTTTGATCCTCGCCCTTCGGCGTTGTATATTATATTGCTTGTATGGTTGTGACCGTCGATTGACGAAGAGCCAGCTCCCGCTTGGGGATGACTTTTATCATTACATATATATTATTCTTGTTGTACCCCATTCGGGGCCAGTATTTACAAAGAAAACTCTGCCGAAATTTTCATAAAAGACTATACATTTTAAAATGCATTTTCGGCTTAGTTATTTAAAAACCTTGTTTTTTTAAACATGTTTTCTTTACTTCTAAAAACTATTTTTCTACCAATTACTCTTTAAAATGGTTTTAGATTTCTGGGCTTTTGGCTTACTTGGATTAGATGGAGTCCTATAGACTTCATATGATTCAAGGGCCAGCCACGTGCTCTTTCGGGTCGTGACAGTATGCACTACTTTTCGGGAGATTTTTCACTAAACGATCAATGCCATAAACCAAGTAGGTGTCTAGAACGGTGTTAGTGTGGCCACGCCTTCAGAGAAAAGAGGTTATGTAATTAAGGAACTTCGCGAAAGCGTTGGAAAACCTCTCTCGAAGTACCAACACTAGCTTGACCAAAAGGTTAACCAAGTATTGTAAAAGTGAGATTAATCCTGACTAATTCTTCATTTATGGTTTGAGGAAGGATTCGAGGAAATAGTGGGTGCCATCCTGTTTAGATAAACTAATAACCAATCTAAACTTGCAAAAGGGCCATGCTAAGTGTTTCTTCTCTCTCACTTTCCTATTTGCAGCGACCACTATGACCAGACATAGGTTATTAGCTAATAATTTGACTGGGCTAAACTATATTGATTGGCTTCGGTATGTCCAGATGGCACTTACCTATGACAAGCTAGACTACCTCCTTACTACAAAACTCCCCGCCGTCCCAGGTCCAAGTTCCATCATCACGGATATGGATATCCGTCTGACTTGGGAAAAGGATTGTGCGAGAGCCAAGTGCTTCTTGTTAGCCTCTATGGATAGTGAACACCAGAGGCAGCATGAGAAGACAGACTTAGCTTCCATCTTCCTCCATACCAAAGTTTTATATGGAGAGATCTCGTATCGTAAGATATGAGACCTCAAAGTTATTGTTTCAAGCGAGGTTAGCTATCGGGTCATCTGTGTTAGTAATATGTATGCCCTAGAGGCCATTACTGTACACACGATGTATGTTGTAGTGGATGCTTGGACATATATAGGGAGGACTTCTTGCTCGACATGATAGTATACTATCTGGTTACTCTTTATCTTAACATGTACTCTGATTGTCTCTATGTCACATGTTCATAAAGCCCTTAGGATGAGTACTTGACTACCAGGACTATGATGCAGATCATACTAGTGGGGACAGTGTAGTCACCAAGTACATCCTTCAAATGTTCCTAGTCGTGGGAGTACCGAGACAGGGCATCGATACTCCAGAGTAGACTAGCGTATGCGCTTCTTGACCCATATGATGGGCGATGGATGATCCCATATCCATTGGTGTTTGACATCAGAGAAGGTATACGGGTGCTCAGTGGAGACTGGGTACACTGGACGGACTCGCCGAGAACTCCCAGATGGTATTGCACCTCACGTCAGATGGCAGTTCTTTGGTGACACTGGTACAGGTTAGTCTGTAGACCCGAGATCGTCATAGAGTCTTGTGTGATTCCCACTGTGCTTTGATTTCCATCATACCACGTCCAAGAGGGCGTGCAAAACGGTGGCTTTTGGGTACAGTCCCGAATCACATGGAGGCAATGAGCGATAGGAGGGGTTTCGTCTCTCCCGGTATAGGGAGTTGATATTGCGCTGTGTTCGATTGGCTATAACTGGAAATCCCTGGCCAGGGTTGCTGAGATTTACTGGTAAGTGTTATCAGTAGTTTCTCGAACTGTTATGGATCTCATATCGACACGACTTATCAAGCAAATGAGGTCTGACGTTTACCACCCCTAGGCGAGATATGCGACATATCAGACGAAGAGACTGGACTGTACGGGAGTGTTACTGGTTGGATTCACAGGAGAATTTACAGGCTTGCTTGTTGATCTTCTGATTGCTCAATACCTGGGTGGCTGTTACGTTTAGATGACCGCTTGCAGCTTGTGGGTGTTTGATATGATCATCACCTACTGCCGGCGTATTGACGATTCTTTAGAGTCCTACACAGAGGTTCCTGGCTCAGGCAAAACGGAGTAGGAGCATATATGTGATATGTGCGGGACCGAAAATATTACGATATGAGATATCGTATTCCATTCTCGTGATATGAGATATCGGCCGGGTATATGTGATATAGCCGGGTCATCGGATCAAGTGTTGATTCGATGAACTGATACAGATTATATTAGTCGGTTATATGCGATATAGCCGGATTATCGAATCATGTGTTGATTCGATAATTTAATATATAATTATATATATGATATATTAAGTTACATTAACTAATATAAGCTCACTTAAAGATTCTTTTTCTCACTTGGATAATACATTGATATATGTTAATAGTATTATTTTATTTTGTTACAAAAATATATTATATATGTGATATATAATATTGTAACAAGTTAGGCTTACAAATGCAACATGATTTGTAGAGTTTAAACAAGTTAGGGTTTGATTTGGGTTAGCTTTTGCATGAAGCTTCATGAAGTTTTTTGCTTAGATATTTTGTATAGATATTTTCTAACCCAACCCAAACCCTTTACTCTAGTTATTTCTCTACAAGAGTTAAGCCTTCTTTCTTTAACCCATGGTTACAATTCTAACCATAACAATAATTTCATTATTTATCACAAAAGGATTTGCTTCTTCTTCTTCTTCTTCCTTTGAAAAAGCTTACTAGCTTTTTGGTATGTGATGATTTTGAGTGAGAAATTGAAAACAAATGAGAGCTAAATTCCTACTTCATCATCCTTATCTATTCTAGCCACTTAGATTAGGGTGTTTGCTTTGCTAATACTTGATTAGTGAAGAAAGAGCTTGGGCTTGAGTTTCTTCAAGGTAGATCATCTTTGTTGTTGAAGATTGGAAGCAAGCTTGCATCTTTCTCTTCATGGAGTCTCTCTAAAGTCCGGGTACTTGATGATCGCAGCGAAGGGACCTCAACACAGAGCTTATGAAGCGAAGGAGCGGACTACAATGGTTGTAATCCCAAACTCTTAGAAGTAAAGTTGTTTACTTGCTATGTTTACCCTATGTCTCTAGTTAAGATCTTGGTAAGGATTTATTTAGCACCCCAAAAATTTTAAAGTAGCATGATTGTTGCTTGCCAAAACCTTCACAAGGTGCTAAGCCAATCCTACAGTGGTATCAGAGCCAAGCTAGAGTATTAGGCGATATGTAGACGAAGTTAAAAGTCCGATCGAACTCCGAAACCCCGATAAATCCTCGTTTCTGGAAATTTTTTCAAAAGCTGAAATTTTTCATATTAAAATTACTCAGAAAATCATGCAGGGAATTCTAAGAATTACTGTGAAGTACGAAGCCCTAACTCCCTCAAGGGACCGTGGAACCGCGGCCGAATTATGCGTTTGGCGGCGGTTCCGCGGCCAACTTTAGGAGTTAGGGGCTAATACTTCAGGGCTTTATTCTTGGGTACTTTTTCATGCTTCTGGGAATTTTTAATTCTACTCAAGTGTTGAGCTTTCTGGGACATATAGGGAACTCGTTATTTCAATCGGAAAGTTTAACTTCGTTTAAGTGTTTTCCAGGTAATTTAGAAAGTTTTAAAAAGTTCGAACGGATATCTATAACTCACTTTTTCCCCTGCGGGAAAATTTTCAAGTGTTGGATTTTTCCATAGTTAATGAACATTCACAGTCGTGCAAGTAACGCGGTGGACCCTCTAGAAGAACTAAAACCTTAACTCGATTATGTGACCATCTAAACCGTCTCTAAACTTTAGGGTTTGTGGCAGTACGGCGTTGCCACATGTGAGGCGTTGGTTTGACCCTTCTACGGCTGGACCATTGGTACTGTGGAATATGATGGATGCTTTTAAACTAATTTCAAGTGTTGAGAACTAAAGGGAAATTTTGGGAGTTTGTTTATTCGATCGGAAAGTTTAACATTGTCTATTTTTCTGGAATGTGATACAATATTTGGAATCCACAAGTAGTTATGAGATAACTAATTTGAATGTTATAAATCTAGCAGTTTAGTCTCATTTGATTGGTTGCCATGGGATTTTGATGTGATCAAAAGTCCGTCGCAATCACGTAGCGTACGCGGATACTCGCCGAGTAAACTTAATAGATAGCCATGCCCCATAGCCCCAACCAAGTGACTGTAGGAGAACCCCGTCGCCAAAAGCATCCGTTTGGGTGCTCACGGCAGCGGTGTTCTGCCTTAGTGCACTTCCTCGATGGCGTCGGGGGTGCGGCCATCTACTAAAGTTTCCGACGAGCATTCGATCAGGATGTCGAGAATCTTGTTGAATTGCCTGACTTGATATTGAAAAGAGTTTTCGATATTGAGACTAAAATGCGGGGTTTATAATTGTTAGGCATGCGATGTCTAAGGAATTCATTTTGTTAGGCATGAGATGTCTAAGGAGGTTGCGGATTCTAACTGTTGTAGTTTTACACTTTCTTTTCTGCGACCGTAAGTGTAATATGTGGTGTATCGCTGGTTTCGTTGCTATACATCAACGACAACTGGGATACGCATATTTACTTACGTTGATGACATGTGATGTTATGTGTTGCTGTGATATGTTATATTGGATCGTCGCGTTTTGAATAGCCGGGGGTTTTATGTGAGATGAGAGTTTTTCATTTTCATTCATGTAAAATTCATTGTAAGTAATATTCTTTTATTGGGGCACTTCCGGGTTGAGTATGATGTCACCATTGTATATTATTTACTTTTCCGTACTAGGATAGACCCAAGGAGGGGAGCACAAGTAACCGGGTTCTAGGGTCCAGTGGGAGACCATCTCGAGGAGTCGAGACCGGGTCTCCTAACTCTAGAACTGGCAGGGTTACTTGCCGCTCTCGTATGGGTCTAGGGATATGGGTTTGGCTATTCATCGCGACCATGGAATCCGCATTTTATACAGGCTCGCATAAAACACGAAAATCGTAGTATATCCAATATCTCATATGTTATCTTCTGCTGCAATGTTCTGTGATGAGATCATATTACTGCCTGAGACGAATGTTTATATTATATATATGAGATATATGTTATACTGCTGATTTCGTTTCAAATGTGATGCTTGTGAAGCATAATAAAATGGGACTTCATTAATGAGATTAATGAAACTAAAAGAAACCTAAAGATGTTGTAGAAACTTGTCTCAAAAACTGGTAGCTCTAGTTCTTGCTTTGCATAGCGGTATTCCTTGTAGAATATCCAGCACCTTATTCGATAAGGAAAGAGCCGAGATCCCTTCACCGGGAGTGACCTCTTTAGCGAAACTAGCAGATGCTACAAACTCGGTTTGTCTTTTGATTGTTTTTATAGTTTTTGCTTTGCATAGTGATATTTGTGAAATATCCTGCACCTTATTCGATGAGGAAAGAGCCGAGATCCCTTCACCGGGAGTGACCTCTTTGGCAAAACTAGAAAAGGCCTCAAAAACATTCCATTTAAAATCACTCGATTCTACAACGATATCAAGTTCATTACGCAAAGGGTTTCTTAAAGACCTGTCGTAGCCCTCCGTCATTTCAGATAAGTAATAGTTAGTGTTCGTGCTGCGTTTGTTGACCTCTGTCAAGGCGTAGTGTGCGGTAGCTGATTAGTGCTTATCTGTATAAGCATATGATGCGATTGATTTAGGGTAGTCGTGCGACCTTGTTGACCTCTGTCAAGGGTCGTGCGGGTGGGTTTACTTCAATCAGGAAATGACGGGTTGAACTTGACTAGCAGCCTATGGTTTGTTGACCTTTGTCAAGGTCATAGGATGCTAGGGGTAAAATATTATTGAAATTTCAAGAGTTGAAATTTGCAATGAGATTGCATACCTTCTATGAGATAGTTGGATCCCGATACCCGCTGCAAGTAAGAGTTACTCCTGGGAGAGTTTTACACATTACAATTAGCCGATCAGGTAGGTGTCTAGAAAGGTGTCAACGGGGTTATGCCTCTGGGAAAATGAGGTTAATTTTAATTAGGTTCGTGTGAAAGCACGGAGAACCTCCCTCAAAGTACCGGCACTGGCCTGGCTGAAAGATTGGCGAACTTGTAGGGTGCAATTAATCCCGGCTAGTCTTACCTTTTAGGGTTTGAAGGAAGATTTGACTAAAACAGTGGGAGACATCCTGATTAGATATATTAATAACCAATCTAATCTTGCAAGAGCATACGCTGAGTATTTTCTTCTATCTCTCTCCTGGTAGAGACCATGTCACGCCTTAATCAAGATAATAATACATATGTATTGACCGAACCCGCTTGTTATACTGCGCTAGGGAACGTTGGTCACGCTCCAACTTATAATTGTTATAAGGCAGAGCAGGAAATAGGGGATTTCCAAAATTCCCGTGCCGCCCAAACGAAGAAAGTGTATGCTGATGCATCATTTTCGAGTATGTTCATTACCGAGAACTGTTTCTCAGTATCCTTTACGTCCTGGGTATGAGATACCAGATCAGGATCCCGCAAATGTAATTTGTTACACGGGCTACAGACAGGTAGAGAACTGAGAACGGGGGATAAGTTTCAAGAGTTGGAAATGATGCAAGTGTTGCAGCCAAGTTTGTTGGGTGTTATCACCCTGTATTACCAGAATATATTGATTCTGAACGAATGTTATTAGATACCGAATCTGATATACAACATCATATCAGTCTCTTTATTGGTAAAGAAGGATATAATTTTGTATTGTTGGATAATGTTTTGAAATTTCCTATATCAAGAGTTGATCGGTTCAGGCACGTTATCTAAAAGCATAGACGTTCTAAATCAAACCACAGTTCTTAACGTACAGAACACACACAAGAGGAAGTGTTCAGAAATGAATGAATCCTTCTTGAGGCATTGTAGACTAGGTCATATCAATGCGACCCGACTAGCTGAAGTTACATAAAGATGCATATTTAAATTAGTTTGGATTTACATCTTGTAAAACTTGCCAGTCATGTCACAAAGATAAGATGACCACAGCTTCGTTTATTAGAAACAAAGAAAGAGTTAGTGAACTCTTGGGATTGATACATGCTGATGTATGAAAATCCCCTGTCTACATATGCCAGGACCGGTTCTTTGTACTTCATTACATTCACTGATGATCTCTCAAGATTCAGACATATGTTCCTGTTGAAACACAAGTCCGAAACTTTTGAGATAATCACAGAATATAAGTTAGAAGTAGAGAACCAAAAGAAATGGGTATAAGTATTATGTCCTTTGATGTGATCAAGGAGGAGAATACTTGAGCACGGAAATCCTGGACTATTCTAAAGGAGAATGAGAACTCTCTCAGCATTACTCCTCCGTATGCACCACAACACGTCGGTGTATCGGGGCAGAGCAATCGCACCTTATGTGATATGGTGTGCTCTATGATGAGTACTATTAAGTTGCCTATTTTCCTTTTCGGTGTTATGCACTTGTGAAGCTGCATACCTATTGAATAGGGTTCCAATCAAATCAGGTGCCTACCACTCCATATGTGATATGGTATGAGAAGAGCCCATCTCTTAAGGAAGTTAAGATTTGGGGTTGTCCGGCCTATTTCTAAAAGCAAAATCCGGACAAACTCGAGGTAAGGTCAGTTCTGTGGAAGTTTGTTGGATATCCCAAGCGTTCGCAAGGGAATATCTTCTACCACTCTGAGGAGCAAAAGGTGTTTTGTTTCTCAGCATGCTACCTTTGAGAAAGGGAATATCTTGTGAAGAAATTAGTGGTCATGAGGTAGAACTGGAAGGAGTTCCAGCTATACAAACTGCAGCTGATGATTTGGTAAACCCGGAGAATTCAATAGTTTCCAACGAATCTCAGCCTCTTCGACGATCTGGTAGGGTTCCTCATCCACCTGAGAGAAACTTCGGTTTCTCTATGACAGTAGGAACGAGGATTGCATCATGAGATGATGACCCAACTAGTTTCGAGCAGGCCATCAGGAGTAAGGACTCTGTGAGAATGGCTGGATGCTTAGCGATCTGAGATGGAATCCTTATACACCAACAAAGTATGGACTTTGGTTGCCTTATCTGAAGGGTTAAATCCCCATCAGGAGCAAGTATATCTTGAGAAGATTACTTGGTGTACATGGAAAAGTTGAGACTTTCAAAGCTATGCTTAAATCCATCCAGATCCTACTTGCCACTGCTACATACCATGACTATGATATCTGGCGGTTGGGTGTCATGACTGCTTTTCTAAATAGTGATTTGGAAGAGAGCGTCTATAAGCACACAGCCAGAGGGCTTTGTAGACAGTGGGAGCAGCGGAAAAGTGTGCAAGATGTTTTATATGATAAATCAGGCATCGCGGAGTTGGAACGTCTGTTTTGATGTAGTAGTCAAAGAGTTTGACTTCATCAAAATGGTAGATGAACCAAGTATGTACAAAAAGGTAGTAGGGAGTATGGTGGTGATCCTCGTATAGTACGTGGATGATATACTCTTGATAGGGAAGGAGTTTCCTATGCTACGCTCGGTCAATCTCCTCTTATCACAAAGATTCTCTATAGGATCAAGGTGATACCTCCTAAATCCTGGGTTATAGATCTATAAGATAGATCTAATTGGATGTTAGGATTCTCACTAGTTGTAGTGAGATGGTTTCAAACGATCCTGGGGAGAATCACTGGAAAGGTTCCAGGGTGATAAGGACGACTGAATGTCAGTCGCAGGCATTGTCTTTACCCTCAATGGAGGGACGGTATGTTGGAAGAGTTCCAAACAAGATACCGTGACATACTAGACGATTAAAGGCAAGATACATCGTTACCAAGGATGCTACCAAAGAGACAGTCTGGATATATATGAGTTCATGAGATGAATTTCGTTCCTACCATTGTGTGACAATGGAGTTGTGGCTTAGGCCTAGGAACCCCCATCCCATCAGAGATCCAGACATATTCTTAGGCAGTATCGCCTGATCATGGAGATGGTTGATCTCCAGGGAGATCGAGGTTAGGAGAGAAGACACAGAGGAAAACAGCGCGGATCCACTCACAAAGACCTATTTCCCAGTAGAGACTTTTATGGGATGGTTGAGTATGAGATACTTCAACCATAGCTGATTGTTGGGTATGCGATACCACAACAGATGGCCCTAGTGCAAGTGGGAGATTGTTAGTGATATGTATGCCCTAGAGGCCATTACTGTACACACGATGTATGTTGTAGTGGTTGCTTGGACATATATAGGGAGGACTTTCTTGCTCGACATGATAGTATGCTATCTGGTTACTCTTTATCTTAACATATACTCTGATTGTCTCTATGTCACATGTTGATAAAGCCCTTAGGATGAGTACTTGACTACCAGGACTATGATGCATATCATAATAGTGGGGACAGTGTAGTCGCCAAGTACATCCTTCAAATGTTCCTAGTCGTGGGAGTACCGAGACAGGGCATCGATACTCCAGAGTAGACTAGTGTATGCGTTTCTTGACCCATATGATGGGCGATGGATGATCCCATATCCATTGGTGTTTAACATCAGAGAAGGTATACAGGTGCTCAGTAGAGACTGGGTACACTGGACGGACTCGCCGAGAACTCCCAGATGGTATTATACCTCATGTCAGATGGCAGTTCTCTGGTGACACTGGTACAGGTTAGTATGTAGACCCAAGATCGTCATAGAGTCTTGTGTGATTCCTACTGTGCTTTGATTTCAATCATACCGCATCCAAGAGGGCGTGCAAAATGGTGGCTTTTGGGTACAGTCCCGAATCACATGGAGGCAATGAGCGATAGGAGGGGTTTCGTCTCTCCCGGTATAGGGAGTTGATGTTGCGCTGTGTTCGATTGGCTATAACTGGAAATCCCTGGCCAGGGTTGCTGAGATTTACTAGTAAGTGTTATCAGTAGTTTCTCGAACTGTTATGGACCTCATATCGACACGACTTATCAAGCTAATGAGGTCTGACGTTTACCACCCCTAGGCGAGATATGGGACATATCAGACGAAGAGACTGGACTGTACGGGAGTGTTACTGGTTGGATTCATAGGAGAATGTACATGCTTGCTTGTTGATCTTCTGATTGCTCAATACCTGGATGGCTGTTACGTTTAGATGACCGCTTGTAGCTTGTGGGTGTTTGATATGATCATCACCTACTGCTGGCGTATTGACGATTCTTTAGAGTCCTACACAAAGGTTTCCTGGCTCAGGCAAAACGGAGTAGAAGCACATATGTGATATGTGCGGGACCGAAAATATTACGATATGAGATATCGTATTCCATTCTCGCGATATGAGATATCGGCCGGGTATATGTGATATAGCCGGGTCATCGGATCAAGTGTTGATTCGATGAACTGATACAGATTATATTAGTCGGTTATATGCGATATAGCCGGATTATCGGATCAAGTGTTGATTCGATAATTTAATGTATAATTATATATGTGATATATTAAGTTACATTAACTAATATAAGCTCACTTAAACGTTCTTTTTCTCACTTGGATAATACATTGATATATATGTGATATATGTTCATAATATTATTTTATTTTGTTACAAAAATATATTATATATGTGATATATAATATTGTAACAAGTTAGGGTTACAAATGCAACATGATTTGTGGAGTTTAAACAAGTTAGGGTTTGATTTGGGTTAGCATTTGGGTTAGCTTTTGCATGAAGCTTCATGAAGCTTCCTTTTGTTTTTTGCTTAGATATTTTGTATAGATATTTTCTAACCCAACCCAAACCCTTTACTCTAGTTATATCTCTACAAGGGTTAAGCCTTCTTTCTTTAACCCATGGTTGCAATTCTAACCATAATAATAATTTCATTATTCATCACAAAAGGATTTGCTTCTTCTTCTTCTTCTTCTTTTGAAAAAGCTTACTAGCTTTTTGGTGTGTGATGATTTTGAGTGAGAAATTGAAAACAAATGAGAGCTAAATTCCTACTTCATCATCCTCATCTATTCTAGCCACTTAGATTAGGGTGTTTGCTTTGCTAATACTTGATTAGTGAAGCAAGAGCTTAGGCTTGAGTTTCTTCAAGGTAGATCATCTTTGTTGTTGAATGTTGGAAGCAAGCTTGCATCTTTCTCTTCATGGAACCTCTTTAGAGTCTGGGTACTTGATGATCGCAGCGAAGGGACCTCAACACGGAGCTTATGAAGCAAAGGAGTGGACTACAATGGTTGTATTCCCAAACTCTTAGAAGTAAAGTTGTTTACTTTCTATGTTTACCCTATGTCTCTAGTTAAGATCCTGGTTAGGGTTTGTTTAGCACCCCAAAAATTTTAAAATAGTATGATTGTTGCTTGCCAAAACCTTCACAAGGTGCTAAGCCAACCCTACAATCTGTAGGGGACACGTCCTTACGATGATTAGCTATATTGAACAGCTCATGGACCATGGGACTACATTGGAGAATGAGTTGTGTATTGATTTGATTCTACGGTCCCTACCATCTGCTTACGCCTGGTTTATCTTGAATTAAAAAATTCAAAGGAAGGAAGTTACACTTCTAAGTCTCCTCAGTTTATTGAGGAGCTCAGAGGGCGCCCTGAAAGAATTCAAGGAGACACCCGCTCTGCTTAGTGGGGAATCTTCTTCTTCTATATCCGAGGCGAAAGCTAAGGGAGAGAAGAAGAATACCTCCACCAAGCCGATAAGCGGTGCCAGTAAGGTAGAGGGAAAGGGCAGGGAAAAAGTTTTGGGGGCTAGTAGTAGGGAAGGAGGCATGTCTTTGTAATCACGGGAAAGCGCATTGTCAGAAGGACTGCAGGGCTTGGAAAGCCAGAAACCCGGATTCGAAGTATGTTGTGGCTTCGGCTTCTAATGTGTTTGTATTTGAAAATTGTCTATCTATTAACTCTACTTCCTGGGTACTTGATACCGGATCAGGATCTCATATCTGTAATTCATTATAGGCTTTGAGAAACCGTAGAGTTATCAAGGCAGGTGATATAACTCTCAGAGTTGCTAACAGTATGAGCGTGGACGCTGAATCCGTAGGGGAATATCACCTAGGATCGACAAGTGGGAAGATATTGATTTTACAAAACTGTTTGTATGTACTTAGTTTAGCCTGTAATATCATATCTGTATCTTTACTTTCTAAATAAGGATATGATTTTATATTTGTAAGCGATGTAGTACACATCCACCTAAATCAAAATTTGATTGGGTAAGGTACATTAGATAACGGAATATACTTACTGAATCAAGTTCAGGTTTTCAGTGTCCAGAACACACTTAAAAGAAAGTCTCCAGATTTAAATCAGTCTTTCTTAGGGCATTGTAGACTGGGTCACATCAATGAAATACGGTTGACAAAGTTACATAGAGAGGGATATTTAGATCCGTTCGAATAGCAGTCTTATGCAACTTGTCATTCATGTCTCAAAGGAAAGATGACAAAGACTCCGTTCACTGGATACAGAGTAAGAGCGAGTGAGCTATTGGGACTCATACACAGCGATGTGTGGGGTCTAATGTCTATATATGCGAGAAGTGGTTATTCCTACTTCATTACTTTTACGGATGATTTCTCTAGGTACGGACATGTATTCTTGATGAAACATAAATCCAAGGCCTTTGAGAAATTCCGAGAATACAAGAATGAAGTGGAAAGACAAACCGGCAAAAGTATCAAGACACTAAGATCTGATCGAGGTGGTGAATACTTTAGTGCCGAGTTCCTGGGCTACTTAAAAAAGCATGGAATCCTCTCTCAGCTTACTCCTCCATACACACCTCAGCACAATGGTGTATCAGAAAGGCCAAATAGAACTCTATTGGATATGGTTCGTTCCATGATGAGTAATACTGAGTTACCACGATCCTTCTGGGGCTATTCATTGGAATCAGCTGCATATCTTTTGAACAAGGTTCCTACTAAGTCAGTGCCTACCACACCATATCAGATGTGGAGGGGGAAGAAACCCTATCTTAAGTACCTTAAGACATGAGGATGTCCAGCTTTTTTAAAAAAGCAGCATGCGGACAAGCTCGAGGCATGCTCAGTATTGTGTAAGTTTGTGGGGTACCCAAAGAACTCCAGAGGGTATCTTTTCTATTTCACAGAGGAACAAAAAGTTTTTGTTTCTCGGCATGCCCACTTCTTAGAAACTGAATTTTTATAAAATCATATAAGTAGGAGCACAATAGAACTAGAAGAAATTCCAGAACCATAAGTTATTATTGAAAGTATGGTGGAACCAGACGTTTCGAAAGAACCGGACACTCCCATGCCACTCCACAGAACTAGTAGGTTATCTCACCCTCCTGAGAGATACTACTGTTTTCTCATAGATGGGGATAGAGAGGATTGCATCATCGATGATGATGAGCAAACTAGCTTCCAGCAATCCATTCAGAGCAGAGACTCGGTAAAATGTCTGGATGCAATGCGGACTGAAATGGAGTCCATCTACACCAACAAAGTATGGACTTTCCAGAAGGGGTAAAACCCGTAGGATGCAAATGGATGTTCAGAAAGAAGATTGGAGTAGATGGACATGTTGAAATTTATAAGGCTAGACTTGTTGCAAAAGGTTTTCGTCAAAGACCTGGTTTGGACTATGATGAAACCTTTTCTCCAGTGGCTATGCTCAAATCCATTCAGATCCTTCTTACCATTGCTGTCTTCCACGACTATGAAATCTGGAAGATGGACGTAAAGACCGCTTTTCTAAATGGAAATTTGGAAGAGTACGTTTATATGGATCAGCCGGAGGGTTTCATTCAGAGTGGGAGCAGCGGGAAAGTGTGCAAGTTGCTTGTGTCCATTTATGGGCTAAAGCAGGCATCGCGGAGTTGGAACATCTGTTTTGATGAGACGGTCAGGGAATTTAACTTTATCAAAAATCTAAATGAACCATGCATATATAGTAAAATTGTAGCGAGAAGTGTGGTATTTCTTGTCTTGTACATGGATGATATTCTCTTGATAGGAAATGACATTCCTATGATACAATCAGTCAAGGGATTCTTGTCACAGAGGTTCTTCATGAAGGACCTGGGTGATGCCTCCTACATTCTGGGGATCCAGATCCATCGTGACAAATCTAAACGGATGTTGGGACTCTCACAGTCAAGGTATATCGACACCATACTGAAACGATTCAGCATGGAAGATTCTAAGCGCGGTAATCTACTGGCTTATCACGGAATCACCCCCTCCAAAGAGATGTCTCCCAAGATTGATTTGGAAAGGGCTTGCATATCTATTATACCCTACGCTTCAGCAGTAGGCTCTATAATATATGCGATGTTGTGTACCGGATTAGATGTAGCATACGTCCTGAGCGTTGTAAGCTGGTATCAGTCAAACCCAGGGGAGAAGCACTGGATAGCAGTGAAGAACATTCTCAAGTAGCTGAGAAGGACTAAGGAGATGTTCTTGGTGTACGGCAGGGAAGACCTTCAGATCTAGGCCTTCACCGACTCCAGCTTCCAGAGTGACAAGGATGACTCCAAGTCCATATCGGGTCATGTCTTTACCCTCAATGGAGGGGCAGTTGTTTGGAAGAGCTCCAAATAGGAAACCGTTGCTGACTCAAAGATGGAAGCGGAGTACATAGCTGCCTGTGGTGCCACGAATGAAGCAGTCCGGATCAGGAAGTTCATAACAGAGCTTCAGGTGGTTCCATCCATTATTGATCTAATACCGCTGTTGATTGATTCATTTTCTGACGTGTATATGTAAAAAGTAACGACAATCAAAAAATTATATTGACCGCAATCAAACCACGGTGTCGGATGTAGTTAATGAATGAGTGCGGATCGTCCACAGGGATTGTGCAATTCAATTGTATTTTGATACGTTTGAAATGAAATGTTAAACAACAATAAACGAAAACATGATTCAAGATGTGATTTGTATTCGAGTGTCACTATCCTTTACTCAAGAATCAAGAAACTATAAACAATCAAGAATCGGTTGTTTTGATAATATTTCCAATCAACAATCAAGAATATAAGAGAGGCTCGTAGGAGTCGATCGGATCTTTAGACGTGATGTAATCTAAAGGGTTTCGTGTTCTTGTCCTTCGAAGAATTGATACTAGATCAATGGTGATCGACGAGAGTTAGGGTTTTCTTGATGAAATTAGGGTTTCATCTCTTAACCCTTATTCTTTCGAGGATACCATTTATATTCTAGCCTCTAGCAATTCCAAGAAACGATCGGAACTCCCCAATCTCGAGCGATGTCGATCAAGAAAGCATCGCAACGAATTGGGTCGTCGATTCTTGAACTTGCTAGGGTTTACAAACTCGTGGGATTCAAGAATCGATTACAAATTTGTTACATAATCATACTAAAGATCGTTTCGACTCCCCGACGAGCGGAGTTTTATTCACACATCACCACAAAGACAATATTCAAGAATAGGAATGATAACATGATGCGGAATTTAAAGAAAACAAGATAAAAGAATATCACCTTTTATTTAATCAACAATTTCAATACATTCTTTCAAGAATCTACAAGAAGAAGAAATCGATCGTTGACTCGGCTTCGCTCGTCTCCGTGGATCGTGGATCTACTTTGATCTCTTGCCCGATTGAAGTTCGGCTCGGCTCATAAAAGGGTTGAAGGCATCTTGCTTGGCTTGCACTCAAGATCTTGAATTATGGTTGGATTTAGGGTTAGGGTTTCCTACAAGCTCTCTCACTAAACTTGAGGAAGAGGGGATGAAGAAAGAGATTGATTTTCTAAACTTCAATCAAGGTTGAATAATATTCAATGATGAGCCTAGGGTCTTATTTATAGAACTCCCAAACCCTAGGTTTAGGTTTGAATTAGAACTTTCCCTCCCAAAGTTTGTTGAAGAGTTTCTAGAAGGAGTTTGTTAGGAGTTAGCTTAGGGTTTAAGCTAGGGTTTAGGGAAAGTTCTAGAAAGATTAGGCTAGTTTAGGTGTTTGCTGATCTGGAGGAAGTATCTGGGATATTCTGGAAGTTTGTGAGCATTATTGAGCTGTACCCACTGAAACAGGAGTTTTGGTGAAATTTGAGGAGCTGAGTTACTGGGCCCGCCGCGCAACCGCCGCACAATGTGCCTATATGCCGCGCTTCCGCCGCGCATTGTTGGCCTTGGGATCTGTGCCTTCTTCTGCTGCTTGGTACTGCTGTTTGTAGCTTTCTTTGATGTTTAGATTTGTACTTCCTCTTCTGTGTTGATACCAGATTTGAGTTAAGTGAGTTTACGAGCAATTGTAATGGTCGAGCAAGCTTCTCTTTTCCTGCACAGACTTCGAAACAGGGGTTGCAAGATATAGAAAATATGCTATGTAATGCAATGCAGTCAATTTCCCTAGAAATGCCGGTTTTAAGGTCGAATACATGTAATCTGATATTTTGCTACCGATTTGCTAATATGTGAATTATGAATACCGTACACTTCTATATGGATGCAAATGATGAGGAAATTGCCGGCTAAAATATGCAATATTTTCGACTGATCAAATACCCCCAAACTTAATTTCGATCGTCTCGAGCGAATGTTTTATTAAAAAGAGAAGGAGAAAATAAAGAAAGAGAAAAACTAACTAGCACACTTTCATAGGCAACACGATTGCACTGAGCACGTGCAACAAGCCTTTAAACCTCTAGGTGTCCCTAGTAGGAGGAGTGTTGTCTCCTGAGGGTTTTCAGCGGATTGCACCCACAAAATCCAATAATAAAAGCAAGATCATGAATATTACATTTAAAGAAGAGAATCGTAAAAGAAAGACTTTGAAAATTAGGGTTTCCAACTAAGCTAGCTTTTCGGTTGTCATGAGCCCTATCTTAATGGTCATGAAAAGATGTCAGAAATCACGTCCTCCCTCAATAAAACATCGTCTTATTCTTCATTCCTATCTTTATTCCAAACATCGATCATATCACCCTGCGTGTGTGTAAAGACATCCCTACACCCGGAGAATTCAATTCAAGCTATCATACCCTTGCCCATCGGCCTCAGTACTTCTTGGCAAACGAGATTGCTTACACACTTTCATGCGACCGTTAATACTTCTTGAGGTACTAACCGACCGATTACTAATGTGCTTGCATGCTTGGTGTATTTTCCTCGTCTTGCACCACCTCAGGCATAGCAGTGACTCCCAGACCAGTTGACCTTGGGGCACTAGGTGAAGAAGCACCCTTTTGCTATATATTTTTATTGCCCTCGGTGATAACAAAACCAGTATCCATTTTTCTCACCACTTTAGAACACATTTTTTTTTTGTTTTTTCATACTTTTGGCTTTAAGACAAGAGCATTTCAAGGTATCCTCTACTATCCCAGGCTTCAAGACGTGTGTAAGTGCGAATAGCAGGGTAGCCACGTTCAAAATGTTTGGCTTCCAGAATAGAAACTATTTTTCAGACTTATTTTTATCCTCAGATTAGTGACGTCCTTCATCTTACTAACCCTTGGGACAACGGCTCATAACTACTTATTACTAGTTCGTATAAGAAAACTTCTAATTTTCTTAGTTTTCTAAAATTTTTCTAATCTCATGGATGCAATTTTTCACTATCTAAACTTTCATTATCTTATTTATATACAAAAAAGGTGTAAATATTAAAATTATTTTTATATTTGAAAATTTTTAAATTTTTATGGGTTTTGAAAATTTTTCAATTTTTATAGATTTTTAAAAGAAATGTTTTGTGCTTATGCAGATGATATGCAAATGATGCGAAAATAAGCACAAACCTCCCCCAAACTTGTTTTCAACAGTGTCCTCACTGTTGCCGACAGCTATACCTACAAAAATCTGTAAATCTGGGGGGAATTATTAGTGGGGGCAAAATATATAAGTGAAGAACTTCCCCCAAACTTGTTTTTCACTCACCTTCATTCAAAAGATGATGCAATGATATACAGGATATGAAGGTGAGACGGAGGAATTTTAATCCAAATAAACTGGCTCTTGTAAGAACAAGAGCTCCTCCGTGGGGTCAGTGGAAAAATACGGCTTTAGTCTATGTCCATTTACTTTAAAAACAGTGCCGTTTTTAACATTTTCTACTTCTACTGCCCCGTGCGGGTATACAGACCGCACAACAAAAGGTCCCTTCGAACGAGATCGAAGCTTACCCGCATGAAGGTGTAATCGTGAATCATAAAGAAGGACTTGTTGACCAGGTAAAAATGTTTTCCTTAAAATGCTTTTATCGTGAAAAACCTTAGTCCTATTCTTTGTGATTACAGCATTATCATAAGCTTCATCGCGGAGTTCGCTTAGCTCGTTAAGTTGCAGCTTCCGAAAGTTGCAAGCAAGGTTTAGATCAAAATTTATTTCCTTTATAGCCCACAATGCTTTATGTTCTATCTCAACAGGTAGATGACATGCTTTTCCAAACACTATCCTATATGGAGACATTCCTAGGTCGGTCTTATATGCAGTCCTGAATGCCCAAAGAGCATCCGTCAATTTGGTCGACCAGTCTTTTCTATTTTTAGCAACAGTTTTCTCCAGGATAAGTTTGATTTGTCTGTTTGAGATCTCAGCCTGCCCGCTTGTTTGGGGGTGATAGGGTGTAGAAAGTCGGTGGTTGATTGAGTATTTTCGCATCAGAGTCTCGAAAGACTTGTTGCAGAAATGTGTCCCATTATCACTAATGATAGCGCGTGGGTGTCCAAATCGCGAAAAGATATTCTCTTTTAAGAACTTAATGACAACTTTCCTGTCATTAGTGCGACATGGAATGGCTTCTACCCACTTGGAGACATAATCAACCGCCAGCAAAATGTACAGATTCCCAAAGGAGTTGGGAAAAGGACCCATAAAATCAATGCCCCAAACATCAAACATTTCAACAACCAGAATGGGTTGCTGAGGCATTTCATTCCTCTGGGATATTCTACCCGTATACTGACATTGTGTACAGGTTTTGCAATACTCAAATGCGTCCTTGAATAAGGTCGGCCAATAAAATCCACATTGCAAAACCTTTTCCGCTGTCTTTCTAGGACCAAAGTGACCCCCACAAGCCTGATCATGACAAAATGAAAGAACACTCTTGAACTCTTCATTTGGGACGCACCGGCGAATGATCTGATCAGGACAATATTTAAACAAATAGGGCTCGTCCCAGTAAAAGTGTTTTACTTGGGAAAGAAAACGATATTTGTCCTGTTTTGACCAATCGCTCGGTATAAGTCCCGTGGCATGATAGTTCACAATATCCCTGAACCATGGTTCAGCGGATATGCTCAAGAGTTGTTCATCAGGGAATGAGTCATTGATCGGCAGGGTCACAGGGGAAGAAACGATGCGTGAAAGGTGGTCAGCTACTACGTTTTCACATCCTTTCTTATCTTTGATAACAAGATCAAATTCTTGTAAAAGAAGGATCCAACGTATTAGTCGACCTTTTGCATCTTTCTTCGCCAGAAGATGTTTTAAAGCGGAATGGTCAGTATATACAACTATAGGTGAGCCGATTAAGTAAGGCCTGAACTTTTCTAATGCGAATACAACTGCTAAAAGCTCTTTCTCGGTGGTTGTATAATTGATTTGCGCATCATTCAGGATCTTACTAGCATAGTAAATCACGTGTGGCATCTTATCGATGTGCTGTCCTAAGACTGCACCTACTGCAAAATCAGATGCATCACACATCAGCTCAAAGGGGTAGTCCCAATTTGGTGATGATAAAACGGGGGCTGTGGTGAGTGAGTGTTTAAGTGAGTCGAAAGCTGTCTCGCAATCCGAGTCAAAGTGGAAGGTCGTATCCTTGGCCAGGAGTAGTGTTAAAGGTCTAGCAATTTTGCTAAAGTCCTTTATGAATCTCCTATAAAAGCCTGCATGGCCAAGGAAAGAGCGAATATCTTTGACGCTTTTGGGATGAGGCAGGTTTTGAATGACATCTACTTTAGCTCTGTCAACCTCAATGCCTTTCTGTGAAATGACATGTCCAAGGACTATTCCTTCTTGGACCATAAAGTGGCATTTTTCCCAGTTTAATGTCAAGTTCTTCTCTTTGCAACGAGTAAGAACAGCGTCTAGATTCGCTAGGCAATCAGAAAAAGAGTCTCCAAAAATCGAGAAGTCGTCCATAAAGATCTCCAAAAAATTCTCTACCATATCAGAGAATATCCCCATCATACACCGCTGAAAGGTAGCGGGAGCATTGCATAACCCAAAGGGCATGCGACTGTAAGCAAAGGTACCAAAAGGACAAGTAAAAGTGGTTTTATCTTGATCCTTTTTGGCGATGGGGACCTGATTGTAGCCTGAGTAACCGTCCATAAAACAATAAAACTCTCGTCCCGCTAAGCGTTCCAGCATTTGATCAATAAATGGTAGAGGAAAATGATCTTTCCTCGTAGCAGCGTTGAGTTTTCTATAATCGATGCATACACGCCACCCAGTTTGGGCGCGTGTCTGAATCAACTCATTCGCTTCATTTGTGATAACTGTGATGCCGGATTTCTTAGGAACGACATGTATAGGACTCACCCACTGGCTATCGGAGATGGGGTAGATAATACCATTATCTAAGCACTTGACGATTTCTTTCATGACAGCTTCCTTCATGACGGGATTCAACCGTCTCTGTGGTTCTCGGGTCGGTCTGGCATCATCCATCACATGTATATGATGTTCAACTATCAAGGGACTAATCCCTTTGATGTCCGCCATACTCCAACCAAACGCCTCTTTGTTAGATCTCAATACCGATAAAAGGGCATTCTCTTGCTCTGATGCAAGAGAAGCGGAAATGATAACCGGTAATGACTCGTTCTCACCAAGATATGCATATTTCAGGTGAGAAGGTAAAACTTTGAGATCTAACTCAGGCGGAGAAATGATAGAAGGAAGGGTCATAGATTGATTTTTGGATCTACAAAGAAGCTCAGAGCCTGTGAAAGATACAGACTCGGGTGGAGAAAAGTCAGAAGTGCAGGACTCATGTGTAGCTAAAGTGTCCTCACTAAGATCTTGTGCTAAGTCAAACAGAGATGTGCTAGTGTCATCGAGATCAGTAAAGCAAAAATCCTCAGCTCCACAACTATCGGGAGCGATCTCATGGACAGAGCACACATCTAAAATATGAGCAGAGGGTTCTGACGGCTGACTTCCAACTTTATAGATATTTAGTTCAATGGTCATATTTCCAAATGATAAATTCATTGAACCATTTCTACAGTTTATAACAGCGTTGGAAGTGGCAAGGAAAGGACGACCTAGAATCACCGGAATTTGGCCCCGGGGGTTTGCTACAGGATGTGTGTCGAGCACAATGAAGTCTACGGGGAAAACAAATTCCCCGACCTTTATCAGCACATCCTCTAATTCACCCCTTGGTTTGGTGATAGATCGGTCTGCCATCTGGAGAGTGCAATGAGCAGGTTTCAGCTCTCCAATCCCTAATTGCTCATAGACAGAATAAGGTAACAGGTTAACACTCGCGCCAAGGTCTAACAGAGCACGATTTATGTTTTTACCCCCAATCGAAATCGAAATTGTAGGACAACCTGGGTCCTTTCTTTTCTTATGAAGCTGGGGTATAAAAGCAGTGCTAATGTTATTAGACATAAAGACCTTCTTCGGCACTTGGGTCTTCCTCTTCCTAGTGCACAAGTCCTTTAGAATCTTCGCATAAGCGGGGACTTGCTGAATCGCATCTAAGAGAGGGATATTGATGTTAACCTGTTTGAACATCTCTAAAATTTTCTCCATATGAGGACTCGTTCTATTAGCCCTTAGCCGGTTCGGGTAAGGTGCTTTCACAATAAGCGCGGGGTCCATCACAGGAGAAGGAAAGGGGGGTAGACGAGGTCCCAAAGGAGGTGTGGGGACCGTCTGTGGAGAACTATAAGGGTTGGGTGAAGGTGTTGAGCCTAAGGGGAAATGGAGAATAGGCTCGTGCGAAGGTGGTTTGGTAGAAGAAGAAGGATCAGAAGGTGAAGTGTGTGTATGTGGGAAAGACTCAGCCGGGGCGTTGATATGATTTTCAGTATCATCAATACCTTCCCCGACATGATTGTTCAGCACTCTTCCCGATCTCAACGTGGTAATGGCATTTACATTGTAATGCCCAGGATTCTGTAGGGGTTGAGAGGGAAGTTTTCCTTTTTCTCTCGCACTCATTTCGGCTTTTAAGCGTGCGATTTCAGCTTCCATCGTGCGAATGCTCTCAGCTTGGGATGCTGAGTTTTTCTTTATTTCACTGACGGAAGATCTAACCTCAGTCGAAACATCCATGAAATTTGATAAAAGTGATTTCATGGTTTGAGTGAATTGAGAGAACTCGTCAGAACAGGACTGCATAGGATTAGACTGTGCAGGAGTGTTGCCCTGATTTTGGAAATTTTGTGACTGGTAGGGGTGCTGAGTGAGTTGTAGGGGTTGCTGTTGTGGTGGAGGAAGAGCCCGTTGAAATTGATTCGTGTTTGGAACCGTGTTTTGAGATTGTGATTGGTTCCAAGCAAAATTCGGGTGGTTCCTCCAACCCTGATTGTAAGTGGAAGAATATGGATCGTTTCGAGGTCTTTGAAATGCGGCATTAGAATGCTCGTGACCTTGAAACGCAGAGTTTAATGGACATTCTTCCGTTAAATGTGATGGATCAGAACAGCACCCACAAACAGTTTTGGGGAGCGACATTGGGTTTAGGGAGGCTGCTGCAAATTTGTGTTCCATAGCGTCGAGCTTCTTTTGCATTGCTGCCATTTCAGCTCGAACACCTATGGACACATCTATTTGGTGTACGCCACCCCTATTCAATGGTTGTGTTCCACTCTCCCAAATTAGTGATTTTTCAGCGAACTCTTCTAAGTATCGCCAGGCTTCCCCGTCATCTTTAGTCATAAATGTACCTTGACACATGTTTTCAAGGCTCTGTTTAGTGCTAGGGTTACTGCCCTCATATATGATTCGGCAAAGCTCCCATCTCGGGATGCCGTGATGAGGACATTGAACCAATAGATCCTTGAAACGTTCAAAGTATTTTGAAAATGGTTCGGCAGGGAGCTGGGCAAATTGGTTCAGTTCGCTACGGATTCGAGCCGTCTTTTGGACTGGGTAAAATTTCTTAAGGAATGCAGCGACGAATTCTTCCCAATTCGTAATAGAGTGTGCGGTGGTGTTATATAGCCACTTCTCGGCTATATCGCACAAGGTAAATGGAAGAAGTCGTAGACGCATCGCATCCACAGAAAGTTGAGACGTACCCATCATTGCGCATACGTTTTCAAATTTGGTAATGAAAACGTAAGCGTCCTCGGTCTCGAGTCCGTGGTATTTGGGTAAAAGATTGATATACTGGGGCTTAATCTCAAAATTATCCCCATTGGCTGGTGGTGTGGATAAGCAGGTCGAAAGTGGACCTCTATGTGGATAGCATCTTTCCTGGAGAGAAATGTGGGGTGGAGTAGGATTCTGCGCACCAACGGACGGTGGCAGATTAGGGTTAAAGAAGTTTGATGGATTCGGATCCATCGATGTGGGTGTGGTAGTAGGTAAAGAAAAGGTAAATGGAGAATTACCGACTTCGGAGTCGATAGGAGGTACGCGGACTAAACGGGCACTAGAATCCCGTGTCCAGCCTATCTTGTACTAAAAAGGGTTAGTACAAGTGGCAGCGTTGACTTATAATTAGGGGTAAAATGAATGCGGTGCTTGCTTTAAAAAGGGACGGATTTTGAAAAAATGATGCGACAAAACAAATGCAGCACACAAACCCTAGAATCTAATGGTCACCTAGGTCCGATCTCTAGACCGCTCCTAACTGCCAAAAGACAAGTCGCAGGATAAATCCTCCACTGCCTCTTTGTCCCCCTGTGGCCGGATAAGTGCCAGGTAAGTGGGAAGGAACCACCACTACAGTGGACCTAATTAATAACCACTAGCCTTAGACACACTCGCCTTAGGCACCACAAGAAAACGCGGATAAGCAATGAATTACCCACGACCTTCTCTTGTCCTATTGAGCGCGACAGTCCTTAGAGTCTTCTCTAGATTTCTTTTAGTTAATGGGGGTAATGCGGATGCAAGTTTGACGATTTTCGGGGCCTAGGAAGGGTAATGAAATCCCCACCTAATTTGGATTTGGCCGTGCCCCTTAAATTTCCGTATTAGAATGCAAACAACCAAGAAATCAAAAATCACACACAATTTTATTTTTGCTTTGCGGCGCTGCGATTTATTTGCAAAGAATCCTGCAGCAAAGGGTTAATTGGAGCTAAAAAGGGTGAGAGGAGAGAGCAAGAAGTCACCTGCAGAAAAATCCCACAGAGATCCTCCAAGACTGCGGCGCTTCCGCCGCAATAAGCATGTATCTACCGCGGATGAGCGGTCGGTTCTTGGGAACAGTGAACAATTTTTCTTCAACAAGCTCCTGCTACTATCTCCAGCTCTCTGGTATGTTCAAACAAATTTTTCCACAGAACAGAATGCTCCAGATCACCTTGCAATCAAATCACAACACACGTGTAAGAGTTTGTACGAATTTTGATTTCAAGAAGTAAAACGTAATAATTCTTTCACTTCAAACTAAGAATGCAAATGAATTAGCGCGATCCCCGGCAACGGCGCCATTTTGATTGATTCATTTTCTGACGTGTATATGTAAAAAGTAACGACAATCAAAAAATTATATTGACCGCAATCAAACCACGGTGTCGGATGTAGTTAATGAATGAGTGCGGATCGTCCACAGGGATTGTGCAATTCAATTGTATTTTGATACGTTTGAAATGAAATGTTAAACAACAATAAACGAAAACATGATTCAAGATGTGATTTGTATTCGAGTGTCACTATCCTTTACTCAAGAATCAAGAAACTATAAACAATCAAGAATCGGTTGTTTTGATAATATTTCCAATCAACAATCAAGAATATAAGAGAGGCTCGTAGGAGTCGATCGGATCTTTAGACGTGATGTAATCTAAAGGGTTTCGTGTTCTTGTCCTTCGAAGAATTGATACTAGATCAATGGTGATCGACGAGAGTTAGGGTTTTCTTGATGAAATTAGGGTTTCATCTCTTAACCCTTATTCTTTCGAGGATACCATTTATATTCTAGCCTCTAGCAATTCCAAGAAACGATCGGAACTCCCCAATCTCGAGCGATGTCGATCAAGAAAGTATCGCAACGAATTGGGTCGTCGATTCTTGAACTTGCTAGGGTTTACAAACTCGTGGGATTCAAGAATCGATTACAAATTTGTTACATAATCATACTAAAGATCGTTTCGACTCCCCGACGAGCGGAGTTTTATTCACACATCACCACAAAGACAATATTCAAGAATAGGAATGATAACATGATGCGGAATTTAAAGAAAACAAGATAAAAGAATATCACCTTTTATTTAATCAACAATTTCAATACATTCTTTCAAGAATCTACAAGAAGAAGAAATCGATCGTTGACTCGGCTTCGCTCGTCTCCGTGGATCGTGGATCTACTTTGATCTCTTGCCCGATTGAAGATCGGCTCGGCTCATAAAAGGGTTGAAGGCATCTTGCTTGGCTTGCACTCAAGATCTTGAATTGTGGTTGGATTTAGGGTTAGGGTTTCCTACAAGCTCTCTCACTAAACTTGAGGAAGAGGGGATGAAGAAAGAGATTGATTTTCTAAACTTCAATCAAGGTTGAATAATATTCAATGATGAGCCTAGGGTCTTATTTATAGAACTCCCAAACCCTAGGTTTAGGTTTGAATTAGAACTTTCCCTCCCAAAGTTTGTTGAAGAGTTTCTAGAAGGAGTTTGTTAGGAGTTAGCTTAGGGTTTAAGCTAGGGTTTAGGGAAAGTTCTAGAAAGATTAGGCTAGTTTAGGTGTTTGCTGATCTGGAGGAAGTATCTGGGATATTCTGGAAGTTTGTGAGCATTATTGAGCTGTACCCACTGAAACAGGAGTTTTGGTGAAATTTGAGGAGCTGAGTTACTGGGCCCGCCGCGCAACCGCCGCACAATGTGCCTATATGCCGCGCTTCCGCCGCGCATTGTTGGCCTTGGGATCTGTGCCTTCTTCTGCTGCTTGGTACTGCTGTTTGTAGCTTTCTTTGATGTTTAGATTTGTACTTCCTCTTCTGTGTTGATACCAGATTTGAGTTAAGTGAGTTTACGAGCAATTGTAATGGTCGAGCAAGCTTCTCTTTTCCTGCACAGACTTCGAAACAGGGGTTGCAAGATATAGAAAATATGCTATGTAATGCAATGCAGTCAATTTCCCTAGAAATGCCGGTTTTAAGGTCGAATACATGTAATCTGATATTTTGCTACCGATTTGCTAATATGTGAATTATGAATACCGTACACTTCTATATGGATGCAAATGATGAGGAAATTGCCGGCTAAAATATGCAATATTTTCGACTGATCAGCTGTATTATGACAATGGCGCTATTTCTTTGGCGAAGGAACCAAGGTCCCATCAGAAGTCCAGACACATCCTAAGGTGGTTCCACCTGATCAGGGAGATCATTGATCGACGGGAGATCGAGGTGCGGAGAGTAGAGACAGAGAACAACACTGAAGATCCACTCACAAAGGCTATTCCTTAGACTTAGTTCAAGCGTCTAATCGAGATGATAGGTTTGCGATATGCCAATACATGGCCTTAGTGCAAGTGGGAGATTGTTAGTGATCTATGCCCTAGAGGCCATTATTGTATCATACTGGATTGTATATTATATATTGGATGCTTGGGATATTTCACAGTTATAATAACAGTCTTGCTCGATATGGTAGTATGCTACCTGGTTTGATTCTACCTCAATATGTGCATGTTTTTCTTTTAGCATATCGCTTATACATATTGGTAGAGCCCTTAGGATCTTTGCTTAACTACCGGCGTTGTGATGGCAGTCACACTCATGGGGGCTGGGTAAGCACAGCCTTATACAGGTCCCTAGTTGTTGGATTATCGAGACAGGGCATCGATACTCTGGAGTACACTAGTGTATACGCTTCTTATCCCAACAGGGGATATGGTCTGTCTCACAGCCATTAGTACGACGTACTGGAGAAGGTATGCAGGTGCTTACTGGGTTGTGAGTTGCACTGGATAGGACTCGTCAGGAACTGCTTGTTGGTATTATACCTATCGTCAGGTAGCAGTTCCCAGGTGGCATGAGTATAGCTTAGTCTGTTGACTTGCCATCGCTACTTCGTCTCGAGTGTGTTCCCACTCCACTTTGATTACTACCCAACCACGCTTAAAGGAGTCGTGCAAACTGGTAGTAGTTGGGTGTAGTCCCGAAGCACTTAGAGACAGTAGCGATCAGATAGAATTCGTCTCTCCCGGTATTGGGGGTTGATATCGCGCAGTGTTCGGAAAGTTATTACACAAAGTCCCTAGCCAGGGCAGTCGAGAAATACTGGTAAGGTACTCCAGTAGTTTCTCATGCTGTATTGGGCTCTCCTCCGACACGACTTATCACGTTGTTAAGGGTTTGACGTTTACTTTCCCCCTAGGAGGATATGCGAGTATCTCAGATGAACAGATCGGACTGTACGGAGATTATCACCGATAGGTTCAGTAGGAGTCCGGGTGAGTTTTCTCATCGGTCTTCTTATCGACAGATACCTGAATAACAGTTACATGCAGCTAGTACCGCTGATGGCTTGTGGTTAAACCCACTGCCAGCGTACTGTCGAGTCTTTAGAGTCCCACACAGAGGGTTTTCCTACTTCAGGTAATTGATGTAGATATCGTATGGTTTTACTACTGGGCTTCAATCACGTACGTATACTTGTACACGGATGCTGATCGGGCGGACAATACTAGCGGGCTTTGGTTTAAGCCGGATCCTAATATCGTATTATTGAATTATTATCATTTTAGTATATCCATATTTTTCGGAATACGGATATGAGTATGTATATACAGTGACAGGGGAATTCTTGTAATTTGTCAAGGCATGCTTCTAGATGGAGCCACCTCATTATTGGTTTTATCCATTTACTTAAATGGATTAATGAGGTGGAAATGGGGGGAGACTTTGGAGGCATGGTGTAGAGTATGTCCATGGATTATTATATTGGTCTTGACTCACTATTCAAGCATGGGTGCTTTATTCTTTATATTTTATAATTAATGAGTTGAGTTTATTAACCATTCTCTACACAATGCTTCACAACTTTTTAGCCATTTTATTTTCTTGAGCTCATTTCTTGGGTTGCTCTCCTCTCTTGCTCTCTTGAGTTCCTCCATCTCCTTCCTCAAAGACTAAATCCTAACCTTCACTTGTGTTGTGAGCCAAGTGTTTAGTAAGACTAATCAATCCATTAGACTTTCTACAGCTCCTAGGCTAGTTGGTTTAGCGAACCATCTACCTTATTTACCTCATTTATAGGTTGAAGCTTGGAGCACATTCTCTCGCGGTGGATCATCTTTGACGTAAGAAGGCAGATGGAGCTAGCCCGATCCGATCACCGAGGAGCATTGGAGCTACTAGAAGACCCGAAGGACTCGATCTTGGAGGTATAACCATTCTAACAGAGTAGTTAAACCTCTAGATAGATTAGCTAGTTAAGGATTTAGTAAAGATCCTGGAGTTTTAGCCGGTGTTGCGTAGTCAAATATTATCGTTTTTTTTGAAATTTCGCCTCCCCGCAAACCGCGGGGTGCGCAACATTGGCTTACATAAGCATCCACTATATCATACAATAATGGCCTTTAGGGCATACATATTCTTAATATTCTAATACTTGATGCTTTTAAGATATAGATATATATATATATATATATATATAAAGAAGAGGGAAGCAGGTCCCTGTAATGTTCACGACCATCTCAAATGAGGGTTTTCAGCAGCAAGTTCGCAAATGCACATATTTCAAGAGTGAGTTTGCATGATACGTTTGACTTGTTAATTGAAAGTTCACCCGTGTCAAAACGAGAGGTAATTAATAGAAGTTTTGTTCATGACTGCTGAAGATTAGAATCCCCACAACCAATAAACTCTTGCCAAATGTTCAAAATAGCGATAGCGTGTTGCATAACGATCCACTACTGAGTTGCAAAAAAAAGAAAATAGCGTTGCACATAGCATAAGCTACAAGAATTATTACTAATTATTATTGCTATCATCTTATTTACAATAAATTATATATTAGAAGATACATATGAGAATAAGTAACATACCATTGTTTTCTTAATTTTGAATCCTTGAGTTCATATGTATGGTTCATAATTGTATTAAACGTATAGAAAATCAGTCAAATAATATCTATTTGAGAACATGTCTACTAAACATGATTTCAAAAATTGAGAGATTAGAACTTCAATGATACCGTCTTGATATAGTTTAAGATTAGATACTGAAATCTTAAGAATCTCAATAGAAAATCTTATGTGAAAATAGCGTATGCATAGCATAGTATATACCATTTATTAAAAAGCGTAAACTGTTTGAAAATCTAAGCTACTTTGCATTTATGCTATTTTCCGATACTATATAGCGAAGAGGCTAAGCTACGCTACATAGTGCAAAATAGCGAGCCACGTAGCTAGCTATTTTAAACATTGCCCCTGCCTATCATGGGTCGGGAGAATATGTACACGCCTGACACACGAGTACATCTATCTCCATAGAGTGAAGAAAAACACTCTACAGATTCTGAAATGTCTGGTGGGACCACTCTCTCCTCCCATCTCTCGGGTCCAACTATCAAGCGAACTCAGTCAAGTCATATGTTTTCTGTACTAAACCATAGTCCTTCATGCAGATCAACCATCAACAACAAACAACTCTCAACGACGTTCAACAACGATATCTTTGAAAAAAAACTCAGTTTCTGATGCGACCCCGGTCGCATACACACTCAAGGCAACTGCAAGGTGACACTTCTGTTGAGTCTTATGCGGCAATGGATGGAACCACTTCAATTCGGGCCTATCTCATTTGCCCTAGCCTTTAGTGCTCCTACCTTAGAGACTCCAGCAACCCAGGTGGCCAAACTGGTCTCAAGGGGAAAAGGCCGAATGTTGTGATCGCAAAGACACCCAAGTCAGTGCGTAAAACTGCGTTTGATTGGTTATTTGTTGCACCAACTAAGGGCAAAGCCGTTGACTCAAAGAAGGTAACAAGATGTCTAGGGTCGGCAAAGGAAAGGCCGATGACAACCGCGTGCTTGAGCGTCCTCTCAAGACTCTCAGTCAGTCAGCCTAAGGTGGCTTCCAAGAAAGCAGATGAATGGTTGAGACAAAAGCGGCTCAGATATAGAACCAATAAAAGGGCAAGGGCTCCTGCTTGATTGGAGTTTGTGAGGTTCCAAGAACAGGGTTACCCTGCGACAACAGCTAAGTCTACCATGAAGATCAACAATTCTTTTGAATCCTTAAGGTTGGTACAGAAGAATGCCATGATTGCAAAGATTGGAAAAACAACAATCCAAAGGGTAATGCAAGGAGGTATGTCTAAGCCCCAGAATCAAATGCAGTACACAAGTTCATCAAGAGTCTACCAAGCGCTTCTTTCCGTGCAAAAGAAACAAAAGAAATTCAAGCGGAAGGTACCAGGTTTACCCAAAGCCTCGGTCGGACTGACTGTTTTCAGTCGCTTGTTCTTCTTTGAATGGAGTGAACCACGAAAATGGCCCAAAAATCCCACAAATATCATTACCGATGATGAAATAATGGACAGATACACAATCCATACAGTTTACATGATGGGACTCAGAAGAAAAAGTCCTTATAGGCTTCACAATCATGATAAAGATGTTGCCGCTATCCAATCCCTGCTTGGTTTGGATGATGTTGAAGACTCTACTCAGACAGTTACGCAAAAAGAACTCAAAATTCTTGAAAAGTCAGACGACATTGATAGCCCAACCTTCTTCCTTGAAAACACGGAACGAACACTGCTCCAAGATCTTCAAAAGCAGCTTCATGACAAAGACATGGAGTTGGTCAAAGTCTATGGCAAAATCGATGATTTGATGAATATGGTTACACAGCTCATGGCTCAATTCGTTTGAGTGCAAGGGCTGCAAGCACAAGGTTCTGTCTATGAAACAGGAATTGACATCTCGAAGCAGTCAACATTTATTCCTTCCAACCCAAGGGTAGAGGATCTCCATGAAAGTCAACCGTGACCAGCCTTCAAGGGATTCTTGACGCTTGACGGCGGCATATTAACGCGAGGAAAAACCATGGACTATCACCGGCAAAGGAAAAACGTTGGTGGTCGAAGCCGAAGTACAGAAAGGCCGCATAAATAATGGGAAGCCATACCCTGTCGAATACAATCTTATGGAATCCCCCAGTGGCTATGTCATCCCTAAGTTCAAAAGGTTCAATGGGATGGGGAACACCAATCAACATATTACCCACTTCAAGACGTCATACGGAAACACATAGGGCAATGATGTGCTGCTCCTCAGACAGTTCATTAAAATTTTTACCGACTTTGCTTTCTACTGGTACATAAGCATACCGAACAATTCGGTCAAGACATTTGCTTATATGGAATCACTATTCAAACAAATATTCATGAGTGACAGTGACAAAATTGCTATTGATGACCTCGTGAAGACTAAACGGGAGAACAATGAAAGCGTCGCTAATTATATAAACCGACGGCGTAATCTTAGAGCCAAATGTGAATAGCTGCTAGAACAGGAGCAAGCTGTCAGCTTTATCAGGCGAAATATCAATAACTAGATGTCTCTATCCTTATGCACGGTAGATCCCAAAACTCTTCAGAAGCTGACTGAATGGTCCAGATGTTGGAGCGTGCCAATCATGAGTCACCTTGGATCTCCAAATTAATAACAAATCCAGGTACTGGGAGAACAACTGAAAGTATGCCTTAGCACCACTACTAGGTTTTTAGAAGCATCACGTAAATAATTTTAAAAAATCTAGTGTGCCATTTCATGCTATCCTAGAATCGAACTAGAGAATTAAGGTTTTTAAACTAGTAAACAAGTTTTACACTAAGTGAACAAGGAATACAACCTTTGTAGACCGGTCATTCACTTTTAAAGCTCCAAGCAGTAGTCCTTTAGTTCTAAGTAGTAGTGTCCTGAACTCTTCTTAGGCTTCACTAAGCGAAAGAAACAAGATTGCTTAAGGATCTTCGAGGCTGAAGATGATCCACCTTGAGGAATCTCTAACTCAAGCTACCTCTTCACTAACAAAGTAATTAGTGAAGGAAACAATCTATACTAAAGGGCTAGTTTGGTATAAATTGATGAAGTAGGAAGTTTGCTCACTTTAGAATTTTGTTTCTCTTTTTCTTTTCAACTCTAGAAAAATTCAAGAGAGGACAAGAAGATGATCAAGTAGTGAACCTTGGTGAAGAAAATATCTTATAGATATTTGTAGAGAGTTAACTATGGCTACAGATAATGGTTAGGTTATAAAATATCTAGAGTAAAACAAAATTTGTGGAATTCGTCAAGACTTCTACATGCTTCCACAAGCATCTTAAGCCATGCTAATTTCCGCCTAATTTTAGTTTTTCCCTTAATAATTAAATCACCCAAATTATCTTTAGTTTAGTGTGAATCTCATACACCCATGTCCAATGTATCATCTAGCATGATACAATAATATATGTAATATATATATATATATATATATATATATATATATATCAAGAGAATAAATTCTTTAGTGAGCTAATATTAGTTAACATATATTAATATATCAAATATATAAATATATATCAAATTATTAAATCAACACTTAATTTAATAATCTAGTTATATCATATATAACCGACTAATATCATTTATATGTATATCAAATATATATATAACAAATCATTGAATCAACACTTGATTCAATAATCCGGTTATATTACATATAACCTATATCGCGAGATCAGAATGCGGTATCACATACACGTATTAATAAAGGTCCCGCACATATCACATATGTGTCCTACTTCGTTTCTCTTGAGCTATGGAATCTCTGTGTGGGACTCTAAAGGCTCGTCAATATGCCAGCAGTAGGTAATGATCACATCAGTTACCCACAAGCTGTCAGCGGTACTAGCTGGATGTAATGGCTACCCAGGTATTTAGCGATTAGAAGATCAACAATCAAGCTTGTCCAAACTCCTGCAAAGCCTATAACTAACACTACCGTACAGTCCGATCTATTCATCTGATATGTCGCATATCAAGTCCAGGGGAGGAATCGTCAGATCCCAATAACTTGATAAGTCATGCCGATGTATAGCCTATAACCATTCGAGAAACTACTTATAACACATACCAGTAAATCTCATCAGCCCTGGTCAGGGACTTGCTGTTATAGACAATCGAGCATAGCACAACATCAACCCTCAATACCTGGAGAGACGAAACCCCTCCTATCGCTCATTGCCTCCATGTGACTCGGGACTGTATCCAAAATCCACCTGTTTGCATGACTCCTTTGAGCCGTGGTAGGGAGGAAATCAAAGCACAGTAGGAACCACACAAGACTCTATGATGATCTTGTGTCTACAGACTAAGCTGTACCAGTGTCACCAGAGAACTACTATCTGACGATATGTATAATACCAACTAGGAGTTCTCGGCGAGTCCTGTTCGGTGTACCCATTCTCCAATGAGCACCTGTGTACAATCTTTGACGTCAAACACCAATAGCTATGGGATCAACCATCGCCCCATATAGGCTCATGAAACGTACACACTAGTCTACTCTGGAATATCGATACGCTGTCTCGATATATTCCCTCGACTAGGGACCATTAAAGGATGTACATATGGACTACCTTAACCCCACTAGTATGATTTGCATCATAGTCTTGGTAGTCAAGTACACATCCTAAGGGCTTTATCAATATGTATCAGCGAGACAGTATAACAATACAAGTATACATGTTAAGATAAAGAGCAACCAGATAGCATACTATCATGTCGAGCAAGAAAGTCCTATATATATATACATACATATATATATGTCCAAGCATCCACTATAATATACAATCATGTACAATAATGGCCTCTAGGGCATACATATGACTAACAATCTACCATTTTCATAAAGGCCAGTTATTGTAGTATCTCATACCCAACATCCCAAAAAGTCTCTCAAATTGCGTCTGGAGGAGGGCCTTCGTGAGTGGATCCGCTGTGTTATCCTTCGAGTCAACTCTCCTGACCTCGATCTCCCGGCGATCAACTATCTACCGGATCAGGTGATACCGCCTAAGAATATGTCTGGATTGATGATGGGACCAGGATTCCTTATCACAATACAAAGGTATTGGATGCTCAATAGATGGAACATACCAAGTTCAGTTATGAACTTGTTTATCTAGACTGTTTTTATCAAATCAGGATGGCACCCACTATTTTTATCTTATCTAATGAGGATGGCTCCCACTGTTTTTATCAAATTTTCCTTCTAATTTTAAAAGGTAAGACTAGCCGGGATTAATTACACCCTACAAGTTCGCCAATCGTTCAGCCAGGCAGGTATTAGTACTCCGAGGGAGTCTCCCCATACTTTTGCATGGAACTAATTAAATAATCTCGTTTCCGTAGGGGCGTAACCCCGTTAACACATTTCTTAAACACCTACTGGATTAGCTAATTGTAAAATGCAAAACTCTCCTAAGAGTAACTCTTACTCACAGTGGGTATCGGGATCCAACTATCTCATATAAGGTATGCAATCTCATTGCAAATTTCAACACTTGAAATTCCCAATAGTTGTTTTTGCCCCAAGCGATTTATGACCTTGACAAGGTCAACAAACCATAAATCGCAAGTCAAGTTCAACACGTTAATTTCCAGATTGAATTAAACCCACCCGTACGACCCTTGATAAGGTCAACAAGGCCGTACGACTACCCTAATCCAATCGCATCATATGGTTACAAATAAGCACTAATCAGCTACCGCACACTACACCTTGACAAGGTCAAAAAATGCTGCATGAATACTAAATAGTCATTATCTAAAATGACGGAGGGCTACGACAGGTTTTCAAGAAAACCTTTTGCATAATGAACTTGATATCGTTGTAGAACCGAGTGATTTGAAAATGAGTGGTTTAAGCTCCGCTTTTAAAATCGAATTGTTTTCAAAACAAACTGAGTGGGTTGTAGCATTTGCTAGCTTTTGCTAAAGAGGTCGTTCCTAATGAAGGGATCTCGTCTCTTTCCTCATCGAATGAGGTGCTGGATATTCATCAAGGAATACCACTATGCAAAGCAAGAAATAGAGCTACCATTTTGAAAACTTTGATTCTACAACAGCTTTAGGTTTCTTTCTTTTTCATTAATCTCATTAATGAAGTCCCATCATTTATGTTTCCTAAACATCATAGAAGAAACGAAAATAGAACATACGTTTATGCCATCCGCATTCGCCACGGGGTCCCGTCATGCACCATTAGGTTACTTAACTAACGACAGAGCGGGGGGAGCACTAGAGCGGATGCAAAACATAAGCAACGTTTATTATATATCATATATATAATATAAAGCATTTGTCTCACTCAGTTATATGATCACATCACAAAACATTGCAGCAGAAGTCAACATATGAAATATAAGATATACTAGGAGGTCCGTATTTTAAATCAAGTCAGTAAAAACACGGATTCTATGGTTGTAATGAATAGCCAAACCCACATCCCCAGACCCCTACGAGAGCGGCAAGCAACCCTACCAATTCTAGAGTTAGGAGACCCGGTCTCAACTCTTCGAGATGGTCTCCCACTGGACTCTAGAACCTAGTTACTTGTGCTCCCCTCCTTAGGTCTATCCTAATGTGGAAAAGTAAATAATATACTTCAATGTTGACATCATCCTCAAACCGGAAGTATCCTAATAAAAGAATATTACATAAATAAAATTACATGAATGAAAATGAAAAACTCTCATCTCACGCAAAAACCCTCGGCTATTCAATTACGACGATCCAATATAACATATTACAGCAATATATAACATTAGATGTCATCAATGTAAGTAAATATGCGTATCCCAATTGTCGTTGACGTATAGTAATGAAACCAGCGATACACCACGTATTACACTTATGATCGCAGAAAAAAAATAAAAACTACAACAATTAGAATCCGCAACACCTTAGACATCATAAACCCGGAATATCTCATACTTCGGATTTCATGACTAACCAAATAAATCTTGCACTTTAGTCTTGAATTGAAAATACTTTTCAATAACCAGTCAGGTAATTCAACAAGATTCCCAACAACCTGATCGAATGCTCGTCGGAAACATTAGTAGATGGCCGCACCCCCGATACCGTCGACGAAGTGTATTTAGGCGTAACACCATGACCGCGAGCACCCAATCGGATGCTTTTGGAAACGGAGATCTCGTACATTCACTTGGTCGAGGTTATGGGGCATGGCTATCTGGTAGTGTTGCTCGGCGACTATCCGCGTACAATACGAGACTGCGACGAAGTTTTGATCCGAATCGAAACTCCGAGGCAATCTATCAAAAGATACTAGATTGCTAGATTTACAAAACACTAATTAGTTTTCACAAAACAAATTATTTTTGATTCCAAATATTGTACCACATATCAAATATATCTAGACGATGTTAAACATTTCGATCGATATTTCAAACACCCACAAATCACAGAGAGCTCAACACTTGAGACTCATTAAAAATTCTCAGAGACAGAAAAATAACAAGATGGAGCAGCATAAGAAAGAAAACCCAAAAATTCTTCATTGCTGCGGCGGAACCACGGCCAAACCATGCGTTCGGCGGCGGTTCCGCGGCAATATGATGGAATAATGTCGTCAAACTTCTTGGGGCTCCATCAAATAACCTGCATGATTTTCTGAGAATTTTTAATCTAAGAAATTCCAACTTTTGAATTTTTTTCCAGAAACTAGGATTTTAGGATTTCGAAAAGTCAATCGAACACTTTAACTTCATCTAGGCCACTCCTAATGCTCTATCTTGGCTCTGATACCATAAAAGTATACCTTAGCACCACTACTAGGTTTTTAGAAGTATCAAGTATATAATTTTAAAAAATCTAGTGTGCTATTGCATGCTATCCTAGAATCGAACTAGACAATTAGGGTTTTTAAACTAGTGAAAAAGATTTACACTAAGTGAACAAGAAATACAACCCTTGTAGACCGGTCCTGCGCTTCTAAAGCTCCAAGTAGTGGTCCCCAGAACTCTTCTCAGGCTCCATTAGGTGAAAGGAACAAACTTGCTTAAGGATCTTCGAGGTCGAAAACGATCCACCTTGAGGAATCTCTTACTCAATCTATCTCTTTACTAACTAAGGAATTAGTGAAGGAAACGACCTATATTAAAGGGTTAGTTTGGTATAGATTGATGAAGTAGGAAGTTTGCTCACTTTAGAATTTTGTTTCTCTTTTTTTTTTCAACTCTAGAAAAATTTAAGAGAGGAGAAGAAGATGATCAAGTAGTGAATCTTGGTGAAGAAAATATCTTATAGATATTTGTAGAGAGTTAACCATGGCTAAAGATAATGGTTGGGTTATAAAATATTTAGAGTAAAACAAAATTAGTGGAATTAGTCAAGGCTTCTACATGCTTCCACAAGCATCTTAAGCTATGTTAATTTCCACCTAGTTTTAGTTTTTCCCTTAATAATTAAATCAACCAAATTATCTTTAGTTTGGTGTGAGTCTCATACACCCATATCCAATGTATTATCTAGCATGGCACAATAATTTGTGTAATACACACACACACACACATCAAGAGAATAAATTCTTTAGTGAGCTAATATTAGTTAACATATATTAATATATCAAATATATAAATATATATCAAATTATTAAATCAACACTTGATTTAATAATCTGGGTATATCATTGTTCCCGCCAAAATCTTTGGCCAAGAGCTATCTGTTCCTGTCTACACCGGTTTAAGTTTTGTTTACAGATATGTGTGAAATTGGGTTCATTCATATATGTACATACATATATCAGAGGAAGAACATGTGTTATAAAGGGAGCACTTGGTGGTCAACGACAAAACGAAAGCATTTAATTGAACATTTTATTCTACAGGAAATAGATCACCATACATGGGATCGAAAGTACAGAGATTCAAAAAATTATGTATAAAATTCTCTAACTCCCTCTCTGCCTTCTCTACCATGGCAAAGCTGCGATCTTCTCGAAGAGTCGCTCCCCATCGGTCAACACCATGCCCATCAGCGAAGGCAGACATGATGGCCCGCTGAGCCCGTATCTGACTTAGCAGTTGAACAGAGCGATCCCTCAGAGCCGTGGTAATCAAAAGTGCCTCGTGAAAGCACTCGATCTTTTCCTCCGCTGCATCGAGTACCGCTGGAGTCTTCTTCGCTGGTTGAGGGGGAATATCATCGAGCACGGACAAGAAGACCATCCAGAGCCAAATGAAGCCGATGGGGAGAGGAGATCCTCTACGAGTCAAGAGCTCGTGCAGCACCATATCTCATTGGTCATCCGTAAAAGTAGGGTTCACCAAGAGGGCGGCAAAACGAGGAACGATTTCCCTAATAGGATCCTCCAATGGCTGCCAGCGAGCATATGGACGATTACAAGCCATAGCTCTTCTCTGATTAAATAATTCTCTGAAAGTGAAAGAGAAGAGAAGCGTTGCTTCAGATTATGAAGGGAGACATTTAAGTCTAGACACAGAAAATGTTGTGCACGATGGAAAAATTTCCAAGCATTGGAAAAGAATAGTTTGACTCAGGAAAAGCAGCGAAAGAAGGTGAAAAGACACCTTCAGTAAAAAGGCAGCGCCTCACGTGCCATGCACGAGGGCGCTAGTGCCTCATGTGCCTTGCACGAGGGCGCTAACGCCAAGAGTTAAAAACTCTGAGGCAGTGCCCCACGTGCCTTGCATGAGGGCGCCAGCGCTAAGAGTTAAAAACTCCTAGGCAGCGCCTCACGTGCCTCACACGAGGGCGCCAGTGCCAAAACTAAAAGTTCTCTACCATTGGATCAATGATCCAACGGAGATGATGAATTATCAAAATACAGAATTAAATTTTTTTGGGGAAATATTTCTCAAATCTTTCTAAACGAGAAAGATCATTCTCTGTAAACAGAGCGCCGTTGGATTAAAAATCCAATGGTGATTAAAAATCATCAAGCTACAGAATAAGCTCTGTATAGGAAAATATTTTCCCAATCTTGTTAAAAACAAGAAAAATATCTTCTGTAAAACAAAGGTCTTTGGATCAAATATCCAACGGTGGATAAAATCCCAAAATCAATTAAGGATCTCTCAATGAGAGATTTCTTTAACTAAATCAACAAACTTGCCTCCACTATATAAAGGCCCCAAGACTTCAAGTCTTGTACAGCGGAACCCCCCCCCATAAAATTCAAGTTCAAAAAGAAAAACAAGCAAAAAAAAAAGCTTTAATAGAGAAGAAAGAAGAAGAATTTTCTTCAAGGTAAATAAAAGTAATAGAGATCAGATAATCTCATCTGCATATCTTAAGAGTTTAACCCTCATAAAGAATATAGTTCTTTCCCTGGATCTGAGATCCATGAGACAAGTCTCCCATAAATGAGAATTTAATTCTCATAGGGATGAATTTGTTCTAGGGGATCGAAGATTTAGAGAAGAACAGAGAATTGAACTCTTCGGAACATAATACATGAAGAAAAATCAGCGCCAAGCGCCTCACGTGCCCCTCACATGGGCACTGCTCAATAAAGAGTGCTTAGCACTCAGTGGTTGGCGCTCAGCGCCAAGCGCCTCACATGCCCTTCATGTGGATGCTGCTTAATAAAGAGTGTTTAGCACTCAGTGGTTGGCGCTCAGCGTCAAGCGCCCCACGTGCCCCCCGCATGGGCGCTATTCAACATAAAGTGCTCTGCACTCATAAAACAGTGTCCAATGCCTGGCACCTGGCACCAAGCGCCTCACGTGCTCCACACGTGGGCTCCATAAAGAGTGTTAACACTCTATAAAAAAACAAAAAAAAGGGAAAAGTGAGATAAAGTGTGGGCGTCAGAACCCATATGAATGCTCAACATCGTTAGCACAGAAAGGGGACCAAGCCCAAGCAAGTGTTTAACACTTTATTCAAAAATGAAATGACTAGGCTGAGCACAAGTTTAGCCAAACTCCTAATCAACCGAGCACATGGGCTCTTTATTTTCCAGAGTGGTCTTAGTCCCAAACAAGACTATCGAACTTCTGACGAATATTCATTGGTTCCGAGGTATATCTCCCCACACCTATGATATATGTCGTTGTAATTCTTCAACGTCGTCAGAGAGGTGGCGGGTCCCGATAACCAATAACTCCCTGGACCGCAATGTCCTTACACTAGCTATGGACTGCAACGTCCTTAAACTAACACAATAGAGCCCAAATTCTCTTTTGTTGGGTCTGAACGATCCTAAACTCCTGTTGAATAGATCTTAGCCTAAAATTAGACTAACGTATCCTCAACAAATGTTTAAGTTGAACTTAGTCTCAAACAAGATTAACGATCCTTAAATCAACCCAAACCTAAATCAAAGAATATACGGATTTGGACTAATCCACACCCTACGGGCGACAACATAAATTAGTCTCCGTATACAATCCACGGGCAACCAAAAATAAAATAAACACACACGACACGAAGTGTCCTTCTAGAGCAGGAGAAAGTGGTTACCGCTACGCGGTAATGTAATTAACTGCAGGGGCTTACGCCTGCCGGGAAGAGGGTCCCCACAATCAAAAACCCCTCGCAAATGAGGGGGAATCTGACGAAGTCTGCAACAACGGCCGCATCCATCCAAACCTCCGATACACAATGCCATAAATCAGCTTGGCATCTTCAGAGAGGTGGACGGATAAATCCAACTAGTATCTACCCCCAAATTCAGGCAAGACGTTTGTCTTCCCGGTTTTCGGCGGTAAACAATCATTTATAACCGACTGATATCATTTATATGAATATCAAATATACATATAACAAATCATTGAATCAACACTTGATTCAATAATCCGGTTATATCACATATAACCTATATCGCGAGATCAGAATACGGTATCACATACATGTATTAATCAAGGTCCATCACATATCACATATGTGCCCTACTTCGTTTCGCTTGAGCTAGGAAACCTCTTTGTGGGACTCTAAAAACTCGTCAATACGCCAGCAGTAGGTAATGATCACATCAGTTACCTACAAGCCATCAGCGGTACTAGCTGGACGTAACGGCTACCCTGGTATTGAGCGATCAGAAGATCAACAAGCAAGATTTTCCAAACTCCCGCAAAACCTATAAGTAACATTACCGTACAGTCCGGTCTCTTCGTCTGATATGTCACATATCAAGTCTAGGGGTGGAATCGTCAGACCCCAATAACTTGATAAGTCATGCCGATGTATGGCCTATAACCATTAGAGAAACTAATGATAACACCTACCAGTAAATCTCACCAGCCCTGGCCAAGAATTTGCTATTATAGCCAATCAAGCATAGCACAACATCAACCCCCAATACCGGAAGAGACGAAACCCCTCCTATCGCTCATTGCCTCCATGTGACTCGGGACTGTACCCAAAATCCACCTGTTTGCACGACTCCTTTGAGCCGTAGTAGGTAGGAAATCAAAGCATAGTAGGAACCATACAAGACTCTATGATGATCTCTGGTCTATAGACTAACCTGTACCAGTGTCACCAGAGAATTGCTATCTGACAATATATATAATACCAACTAAGAGTTCTCAGCGAGTCCTGTTCGGTATACCCATTCTCCAATGAGCACCTGTGTACAATCTCTGATGTCAAACACCAATGGCTATGGGATCAACCATTGCCCCATACAGGGTTAAGAAACATACACACTGGTTTACTCTGGAATATCGATGTCCTGTCTCGATACTCCCTCGACTAGGAACCATTAAAGGATGTACTTATGGACTAGCTTGGCCCCACTAGTATGATCTGCATCATAGTCCTGGTAGTCAAGTACACATCCTAAGGGCTTTATCAACATGTATAAGAGAGACAGTATAACAAAACAAGTATACATGTTAAGATAAAGAGCAACCAGATAGCGTACTATCATGTCGAGCAAGAAAGTCCTATACATATATGTCCAAGCATCCACTATAATATAAAATTATGTACAATAATGTCCTCTAGGGCATACATATGACAAACAACAACATCGGCAAAGATGAAAGATCCAGCAATGACAACCCTTTCAATACGTCTGCTGACCGGGGTAAGCAAGCAACGAATGGATCAAAGACCGATCAGCCTCGTAGACCAGCACTAAGGGAAGAACCGATTCTGATGGAGAGAAAGAAGAAAGTTTACTCTTTCAAAAAGGATAAAGTTCACAAGATATTTAAGAATGTCCTGAACAATGGTCTGCAAATGCCCACACTAAAGAGACCACATGAAACGAAAATGTCCGATAACCCCAATTACTGCCTATATCACAGTGTGTTGGGCATACCATAGATTGCAATGTTTTCAAGGATTGGGTCGAAGACCGATACAAGGCAGGGAAAATCTCACTGTCTTCTGGCGTGCTGGCCAGAAATCAAGCCGTGACCGCTAATGTTATACAAATTAAAGCTGAAATCCTTCGGGAGCAAACGAATCAATCGACCGCTCCAAGAAACAACTCAAATCTGCCGTAGCCTTTGTGGGACATACACTTTTCCAAAAAACGAATGAAAAACCAAGGCTTCTTCTGTAGGGTTCCTAGGCATGCTAATGAGGTCTCATAAGGCATCAACTATGCCAAATTCAAATTTTTCATGTGCCTACAAACCCTAATACGGATCGTTGACTAGAGATTAGGCGAAACAAAATGCTACTAAACTACTTTAGTGCTAAGTGAACGGAAATACAACCTTTGTAAATCCAGTCCTCCACCTCCATAGCTCCCCGTTGACGTCCCTCCGCGGCGATCATTGGATCCCGGACTCTAGTAATGGTTTCGTCGAAGAAATGATCGGGCTAGGTCGTCGACTTTGATGCGGAAGATGATCTACGCCGAGGCAACACAAGATCAAGCTCCAACTTCACCAAGCCATGAAACTTGTGAAGAAAACACCCTATACTACTTGGCAAGTGGTAGAGGATGAAGAAATAGGAAGTGGGTTCACTTTAGAATTGGATTTCTCACTCTTTTTCTCAAGTCACTATTGAAGCTAGCAAGCTTCTTTCTTCTTGAAGAAGAAGAAGAAGAAGAAGAAGAAAAAGAATATGATTAGTATATCGAAAATAGAAAATAAAATGACACTTATCATATTTCCAACCATGGTTTAGTGTAGAGAATTAACTAGGGTTTAGTTGAATGGTTAGGGTTAAGAGATGAAGACAAAAATGGTCACTTAGTCAAAGATGCATGAAGCATCAAGAAGCTTCTTGTATGAAAGAAACCATTTTGTTTTCCTTTTTCTTTTAACCAAAATAAATAGATAAATAAATAAGTGAAATGAAACCCTAACCATTCACTAAACATGGTTTAAGTCTTACACAAACCCAAGTTTGCATGTATCATCAAACATGATACAAACAAGTGCACAAAAATATATCACATATACAACTTGTGCATTTCAAGTGAGAAAGTCAATCTTGATTGAACCAATACTAGTTAATGTAAAGTAATTTATCAAATATATAATTATACATCAAATCATTAAATCAACACTTGATTTAATGATCCGGTCATATTGCATATAACCGACTAATATCAAGTGTATCAATGTATCGAATCAACACTTGATTCGGTATCCCGGCTATATCATATATAACCGTCCAATGATACAAATCGCGAGAATAGAATACAGTATCACATACTAGTATTATTCTCGGTCCCGCACATATCTCATATGCGCTCCTATTTCGTTTTGCTTGAGCTAGGAAACCTCTGTGTAGGACTCTAAAGACTCGTCAATACGCCGGCAGCAGGTGATGATTATATCAAACACCCACAAGCCGCAAGCGGTCTGCTAAACGTAACGGCCACTTTGGTATTGAGCGATCAGAAGATCGATGAGCAAGCCCGCTCACACTCCTGTGAATCCAACCAGTAACACTTACCGTACAGTCCGGTCTGTTCGTCTGATATGTCGCATATCTCGCCTAGGGGTGGTAAACGTCAGACCCCAAAAGCTTGATAAGTCGTATCGATATGAGGTCTATAACAGTTCGAGAAACTACTGGTAACACTTACCGGTAAATCTCAGCAACCCTGGCCAGGGATTTCCGGTTATAGCCAATCGAACACGGTGCAACATCAACTCCCTATACCGGGAGAGACGAATCCCCTCCTATCGCTCATTGCCTCCATGTGATTCGGGACTGTATCCAAAAACCACCGTTTTGCACGCCCTCTTGGACGTGGTATGGTGGAAATCAAAGCACAGTGGGAATCACACAAGACTCTATGACGATCTCGGGTCAACAGACTACTCTGTACCAGTGTCACCAGAGAACTGCCATCTGACGTAAGGTATAATACCATCTGGGAGTTCTCGACGAGTCCGTCCAGTGTACCCAGTCTCCACTGAGCACCCGTATATCATCTCTGATGTCAAACACCAATGGATATGGGATCATCCATCGCCCATCTGTATGGGTCGAGAAGGTATACGCTAGTCTACACTGGTATATCGATGCCCTGTCTCGATACACCCACGACTAGGGACCTTGAAGGATGTACTTATGGACTACCATGTCCCTACTAGTATGATCTGCATCATAGTCCAGGTAGTCAAGTACACATCCTAAGGGCTTTACCAATATGTAACAGAGAGACTATCAGTGTACACGTTAAGGTAAAGAGCAACCAGATAGCATACTATCATGTCGAGCAAGAAAGTCCTCCCTATATATATCCAAGCATCCACTACAATATACATCCTATGTATAGTAATGGCCTCTAGGGCATACATATAACTAACAATCTCCCACTTGCACTAGGGCCATCTGATAGCAGTGGTTGTAGTATCTCATACTCAACCATCGCATAAAAGTCTCTCTCTGGGAAAAGGCCTTTGTGAGTGGATCCGCCGTGTTGTCCTCTGAGTCTACTCTCCTAACCTCGATCACCCTGGAGATCAACCATCTCCATGATCAGGTTATACTGCCTTAGAATATGTCTGGATCACTGATGGGACGGACGTTCCTTGGCATAAGCCACAACTCCATTGTCACACAATGGGAGGAACTAAGTTCATCTCATGAACCAATATACACCCAGACTGCCTCTTTGGTAGCATCTTAATTTGCGATGTATCTTGCCTTTCATCGTCTAGTATGCCACGGTATCTATCTTGGAACTCTTCCAACATACCGTCCCTTTACTGAGGGTAAAGACAATGCCTGTGACTGACATTCAGTCGTCCTTATCACCCTGGAACCTTTCCAGTGATTCTCCCGAGGATCAACTGATACCATCTCACTACAACTAGTGAGTCTCCTTACATCCAATTAGATCTATCTCATAGATCCAAAATCCAGGATTTAGGAGGTATCACTTTGATCCTATATGGAGAATCATTGTGATAAGCGGAGATTGATCGAGCGTAGCATAGGAAACTCCTTCCCTATCAAGAGTATGTTATCCACGTACTCTACGAGGATCGCCACCATACTCCCTACTACCCTTTTGTATATACAAGGTTCAGCTACCATTTTGATAAGCGGAGAGGCTGAGGTTCGTTGGTTACTATTAAATCCTTCGGTTCTACCAAATCATCTGCTGTAGTTTGTATAGCTGAAACACTTCCAGTTCTACATAACTGACCTTGGCTCGAGCTTGTCCGGATTTTGCTTTTAGATATAGGCCGGACAACCCCAAATCTTAACTAACTTAAGATATGGGCTCTTCCCTTTCCATATCACATATGAAGTGGTAGGCAACTGGTATGCAACTTCATAAGTGCATAACTCCCAAAAGGAAATAGGAAACTCAGTAGTACTCATCATAGAGCACACCATATCATATAGGGTGTGATTGCTCCGCCCCGATACAACGTTGTGCTGTGGTGTATTCGGAGGAGTAATGCTGAGAGAGAATCTCATTCTCCTTTAGAATAGTCCAGGAATTCCATGCACAAGTATTCTCCTCCCTGATCTCATCATAGGACATAATACTTATACCCGTATTTTGGTTCTCTACTTCTAACTTATATTCTGTGAATATCTCAAAAGGTTCGGACTTGTGTTTCAAAAGGAACATAGGTCTGAATCTCGAAAGATCATCAGAGAATGTAATGAAGTATAAAGAAGCAGTCCTGGCATGTGTAGACAGGGGACCTTACATACATCATCATGTATCAGTCCCAAGAGTTCACTAACTCTTTCTCTGTTTCCAGTAAACAGAGCTATGGTTATCTTATCTCTATGACATGACTGGTAAGTTTCACAAGATGTAAATTCAAACAGATTTAAATATGCATCTATGTGCAACTTAGCTAGTCGGGTTGCATTGATGTGACCTAGTCTACAATACCTCAAGAAGGATCCGTTCATTTCTGAACTTTTCCTCTTGTGTGTGTTCCGTATACTAAGAACTGTAGTTTGATTTAGAACATCAATGCTTTTAGATAACGTGCCTGAACCGATCAACTTTTGATATAGGAAATGTTCAAAACATTATCCAACAATACAAAATTTTATCGCTTCTTTACTGATAAAGAGACTGATATGATTTTGTATATCAGGTTCGGTATCTAATAACATTCGTTCAGAATCAATGTATTGGTAATACAGGGTGACAGTGACCAACATACTTGGCTGCAACACTTGCCCCGTTTTCTGCCTCATGAAACTTACCACCCGTTCTCAGTTCTTTACCTTTCTGTAGCCCTATGTAACATATTACATATCTGAGATCCTGATCCGGTATCAAATACCCAGGATGTAGAGAATAGAGAAACAGTTCTGTATAAAGAACACACCCGAAGATGATGCATCAGCATGCACTTTTTTCGTTTGGGCGGCACGGGAATTCTGGTAATCCCCTATTTCTTGCTCGGTCTTATAACAATTATAAGTTGGAGCGGGACCAACGTTCCCCAGCTCAGTATAACAAGCGGGTTCGGTCAATATATCCGTTTTATTATCTTGATTAAGGCGTGACATGGTCGCTACCTGGAGAGAGAGAGAAGAAAATACTCAGCGTGCGCTCTTGCAAGAATAGATTGGTTATTATTTTATCTAATCAGGATGGCTCCCACTGTTTTTATCAAATCTTCCTTCAAACCCTAAAAGGAAAGACTAGCCGGGATTAATTACACGCTACAAGTTCGCCAATCTTTCATCCAGGCCAGTGTCGGTACTTTGAGGGAGGTCCCCCGTGCTTTCGCATGAACCTAATTAATGTAAACCTCGTTTTCCCAGAGGCGTAACCCCGTTGACACCTTTCTAGACACCTACTTGATCAGATAATTGTAATGTGTAAAACTCTCCCAGGAGCAACTCTTACTCACAGCGGGTATCAGGATCCAACTATCTCATAGAAGGTATGCAATCTCATTGCAAATTTCAACACTTGAAATTCCAAATAAGATTTTGCCCCTAGCGTGCTATGACCTTGACGCATACCAAACAACCCATAGTCCGCTAGTTAAGTTCAACCCGTACATTTCTTGATTGAATTAAACCCACCCGCATGACCCTTGACGCATGCCAAATAACGCCGTACGAATACCCTAATCCAATCGCATCGTATGCTAGCAGATAAGCACTAGTTAGCTACCGTACACTACGCCTTGAAGCATGCCAAACTACCGCAGCACGAATACTAACTAGTACTTATCTGAAATGACGGAGGGCTACGACAGGTTTTTCTGAAAACCTATTGCGTACAGGTTTTTCTGAAAACCTATTGCGTAATGAACTTGATATCGTTGTAGAATCAAATGTTTTTGAAATGGAGTGTTTTTGAGGCTTTTTCTAGTTTTGCTAAAGGGGTCACTCCTGGTGAAGGGATCGTCGGCCCTTTCCTCGTCGAATGAGGTGCGGGATATATCATATATATCACTGTGGAAAGAAGAAACTATAGAAGCAATCAAAAGACAAACCGAGGGTTGTAGCATCTGCCAGTTATTGCTAAAGGAGTCACTCCCGGTGAAGGGATCTCGGTCCTTTCCTCATCGAATAAGGTGCATGATATATCATATATACCGCTGTGCAAAGCAAGAACTGTAGCTACCTGTTTTATTTAGAAATTCGATTCCACAACATCTTAGGTTTCTTTTTCTTTCATTAATCATATTAATGAAGTCCCATAATTTAAGTACCTAAACATCACAGATAAATACGACGTACACTTATGCCATCCGCATTCGCCTCGATGTCCCCTCGTGCACCGTTAGGTTAGGTAACTAACGGTAGAGCGGGGCAGGGTTAGCGCGGGTGTAAAACATAAGTAACGTCTATATAATATATCATATATACTATATACTGTCTCTATCACAGAACATCACATGATCACATCACAGATATCGCAGCAGAAGAATCATATGAAACATTGGATATACCAGGACGTCCGTGTTTTCAATACGAGCCAGTATAAAACACGGATTCCACGGTCACGATGAATAGCCAAACCCACACCCCTAGACCCCTATGAGAGCGGCAAGCAACCCTACCAATTCTAGAGTTAGGAGACCCGGACTCGACTCCTCGAGTTGGTCTCCCACTGGACTCCAGAACCCGGTTACTTGTGCTCCCCTCCTTGGGTCTATCCTAGTGCGGAAAAGTAAAAAATATACAAAAGGTGACATCTTCCGCAACCTGGAAGTGCCCCAATAAAAGAATATTACATACAAGTTTTTACATGAATGAAAATGAAAAACACTCATCTCACATAAAAAAAAACCCTGGCTATTCATACGCGATGATCCAATATAATATATCCAGCAACACATAACATCACATGTCATCAACGTAAGTAAACATGCGTATCCCAATTGTCGTTGACATATAGCAACGAAACCGGCGATATCACATATTACACTTACGATCACAGAAAAGAAAGTGTAAAACTACAACAGTTGGAATCCGCAAACTCTTTAGACATCGCATGCCTAACAATTATAAACCCCGCATTTTAGTCTCATTATCGAAAACTCTTTTCAATATCAAGTCGGGCAATTCAACAAGATTCCCAACATCCTGATCGAATGCTCGTCGCAAACTTCAGTAGACAGCTGCACCCCCGATGCCGCCGACGAAGTGCACCAAGGCGGAACACCGCTGCCGCGAGCACCCGAACGGATGCTTTCGGCGACGGGGTTCTCCTACAGTCACATGGTCGGGGCTATGGAGTGAGGCTGTCTATTAAGTTTAACTGGCGAGTATCCGCGTACGCTACGTGATTGCAACGGACTTTTGATCGCATCAAAATTCCGTGGCAACCGATCAAGTGAGACTAAAGTTCTATGTTTATAACATTCATTCAGTTATCTCATAACAACATGTGGATTCCAAATATTGTATCACATTCCAGATAAATAGAAAATGTTAAACTTTCCGATCGAACAAGCAAATACCCATGTTTTCCCGAAACAGATCAACACATGAAATAAGTTTAAAAACATCCACTTCATGCCTCGGTACCAACGGTCCAGCCGTAGAAGGGTCAAGCCAACGCCTCACATGTGGCACACCGTACTGCCCCAAACCCTAAGGTTCAAAGGGCAGTTCAAGACGGTCACATAATCGAGTTAAGGTTTGTTGTCTTCTAGAGGGACCATCGCGTTACTTACACTACTTAGAACATTATTAAACTACGGAAAGATCCAACACTTGGAAATTTCCCAACACGGGAAAAATTGGGTATTTATATCCGGTCGAACTTTTCAAGATTTTCTAAAATTATCCGGAAAAACTCAGACGAAGTTCAACTTCCCGATCGAAACACCGAGTCCCCAATACAACCCAGAAAACTCAACTCTTGAGTAGAAGTTAAAAATTCCCAGAAAATACAGCACTAAAAGTTAGGAATTACTGTGCAAATTTCAAATGCTGAAGTGACTATATGGCCGCGGAACCGCCGCACGAGCCATGCTCGTGCCGCGGTTCCACCGCGCTTTGGTTGAATCAGGAGCACGTGCTTCACAGTAATTCATAAAAAAGCCTGCTGATTTTTCTGCATATTTTTAATTCTCAAAAATCCCCGATTTCAAAAAATGTACAGAGAAGGGTTTCGGATTAGGGTTTCGGGTTCGTTCGGGTTTCCAACTTCGTCTACTCATCGCCTAAGGCTCTAGCTAGGCTCTGATACCACTGTAGGGTTCCTAGGCACGCTAATGAGGTCTCACAAGGCATCAACCATGCCAAATTCAAATTTTTCATGTGCCTACAAACCCTAATACGGATCGTTGACTAGAGATTAGGAGAAACAAAATGCTACTAAACTACTTTAGTGCTAAGTGAACGGAAATACAACCTTTGTAGATCCGGTCCTCCACCTCCATAGCTCCGCATTGACATCCCTCCGCTGCGATCATCGGATCCCGGACTCTAGTAATGGTTTCGTCGAAGAAATGATCGGGCTAGGTCGTTGACTTTGATGCCGAAGATGATCTACGTCGAGGCAACACAAGATCAAACTCCAACTTCACCAAGCTATGAAACTTGTGAAGAAAACACCCTATACTACTTGGCAAGTGGTAGAGGATGAAGAAATAGGAAGTGGGTTCACTTTAGAATTGGATTTCTCACTCTTTTTCTCAAGTCACCATTGAAGCTAGCAAGCTTCTTTCTTCTTGAAGAAGAAGAAGAAGAAGAAGAAGAAGAATATGATTAGTATATCGAAAATAGAAAATAAAATGATACTTATCATATTTGCAACCATGGTTTAGTGTAGAGAATTAACTAGTGTTTAGTTGAATGGTTAGGTTTAAGAGATGAAGACAAAAATGGTCACTTAGTCAAAGATGCATGAAGCATCAAGTAGCTTCTTGTATGAAAGCAACCATTTTGTTTTCCTGTTTCTTTTGACCAACATAAATAGATAAATAAATAAGTGAAATGAAACCTTAACCATTCACTAAACATGGTTTAAGTCTTACACAAACCCAAGTTTGCATGTATCATCAAACATGATACAAACAAGTGCACTAAAATATATCACATATACAACTTGTGCATTTCAAGTGAGAAAGTCAATCTTGATTGAACCAATACTAGTTAATGTAAAGTAATATATCAAATATATAATTATACATCAAATCATTAAATCAACACTTGATTCAATGATCCGGTCATATCGCATATAACCGGCTAATATCAAGTGTATCAATGTATCGAATCAACACTTGATTCGGTATCCCGGCTATATCATATATAACCGTCCAATGATACAAATCGCGAGAATAGAATACAGTATCACATACTGGTATTATTCTCGGTCCCGCACATATCTCATATGCGCTCCTATTTCGTTTCGCTTGAGCCAGGAAACCTCTGTGTAGGACTCTAAAGACTCGTCAATACACCGGCAGCAGGTGATGATCATATCAAACAACCACAAGCCGCAAGCGGTCTGCTAAACGTAACGGCCACCCGGGTATTGAGCGATCAGAAGATCGACGAGCAAGCCCGCTCATAGTCCTGTGAATCCAACCAATAACACTTACCGTACAGTCCGGTCTGTTCGTCTAATATGTCGCATATCTCGCCTAGGGGTGGTAAACGTCAGACCCTAATAGCTTGATAAGTCGTGTCGATATGAGGTCTATAACAGTTCGAGAAACTACTGGTAACACTTACCAGTAAATCTCAGCAACCCTGGCCAGGGATTTCCGGTTATAGCCAATCGAACACACTGCAACATCAACTCCCTATACCGGGAGAGACGAATCCCCTCCTATCGCTCATTGCCTCCATGTGATTCGGGACTGTACCCAAAAACCACCGTTTTGCACGCCCTTTTGGACGTGGTAAGGTGGAAATCAAAGCACAGTGGGAATCACACAAGACTCTATGACGATCTCGGGTCAACAGACTACTCTGTACCAGTGTCACTAGAGAACTGCTATCTGACGTAAGGTATAATACCATCTGGGAGTTCTCGGCGAGTCCGTCCAGTGTACCCAGTCTCCACTGAGCACCCGTATATCATTTCTGATGTCAAACACCAATGGATATTGGATCATCCATCGCCCATCTGTATGGGTCGAGAAGGTATACGCTAGTCTACACTGGTATATCGATGCCCTGTCTCGATACACTCACGACTAGGGACCTTGAAGGATGTACTTATGGACTACCATGTCCCCACTAGTATGATCCGCATCATAGTCCAGGTAGTCAAGTACACATCCTAAGGGCTTTACCAACATGTAACAGAGAGACTATCAGTGTACACGTTAAGGTAAAGAGCAACCAGATAGCATACTATCATGTCGAGCAAGAAAGTCATCCCTATATATGTCCAAGCATCCACTACAATATATATCCTATGTATAGTAATGGCCTCTAGGGCATACATATAACTAACATCTTCAAGGTAAGCTCGGGATCCAAATTAAATCTAACCGGACCTAAAGTTGTTGAACTGGGAATGAATGAATATTTTACCCCTAAGTCGTTAAATTGGGAATAAAAAAATGTCAGTCCATAAGCAAAAGGGGTACGAATGAAAACCTGAAAAGATTTCATGAGCAAAAATAGCAAGACTACCCACAAGCTTGTGAAAACCCGAAAGGGCGCAAACTCGAACAAATAATCCCTTCAAAGGCAAATGATGAGTCTCTCCTGACACCTATAGTTCAATGTTAGCGGTGTGGATGCAAACTCAATATCCAACAAATCCCCAAATCCCTCCAAAGGCGAATGATGAGTCGCTCCTGGTATTATACACCGTTGTAGCGATGCAGACGCTGAACAAAAAAAACTAAACCTTCAAATTTCCAATCCTCCAACGGCGAATGATGAGTCACTTCTGGCACCATTCCAGTGTTAGCAATGCATACGCCAACCAAAATCCAAATCTCCAAATCCTCCAACAGTGAAAGATGAGTTGCTCCTGGCACCATTCCAGTGTTAGTGATACAGATGCCAACCAAATCCATATCCAAATTCAATTCCTCCAATGAAAAATGATGATTTGCTCATGAAACCATACTTCACTATCAGCGATACTGATGTCAACCAAAATTCAAATCCCCAAATTTCTCAACGGCAAATGGTGAGTTGCTCATTTCACCCATGCTCCAGTGTTAGCAACGCTGATTCCAGCCTAGAATCCAAAATTTCAAACTCCAAAATTCTAACTCTAAATCCAAATTCAAACTCCAACCTCAAAATTCCAACTTTCAATCCAAACTCAAATCCTACTCCAGTTCAAATCTCAACCCAAAATTCCAAAATCCCAAATTCCAACTCTAAAATCCAATTCCATCTCTTAACCTAATTCAAATTCCAAAATCTAATCCCAAGTCCAAAATCCAGTTCCAACTTCTAATGCATATTCTATTTAAAATCCGCAAATTCCAATCCAACTCAATCCAAATCCTGGCTAAAATCCAAACAAAGTCCAAATTTCAACTCTAAAAATCCGGACCTTTAAGTTCTAATTCAAATCTCAATTCAAATTCAAATCCCTCCAACTGGAAAGGCACAAATTCTAAACCAAATATGTAACTCAAATCTGAGTGCAGATAAGCCATTTCTGGAATCAAACTTCTAAACGCTCCATTTATGATGACGTCAAACATCACGTCCATGATGATGTTAAATCTGTCTGTCTATGATGACATTAAACATCACGTCCATGATGACGTTAAATCTGCCTGTCTATGATGACGTTAAACATCATGTCTCTGACGACGTTAAACCGGCTCATCTATGATGACTTTAAACATCCCGTCTATTATGAGGTTAAACCATATCGGGTGGTGGACGAGTTACTGCTAGAATCATATTCTAGTAATAGAGATGTTGACTCTGATCCCAAATAAAATCAAACCAAACTAAGCAAGATTGCTAATCAACTCAGACGACGGACATATTCTAGTGATAGAGATGTTGACTCCGATCCCAAATCAAATGAAATCAAACCAAGCAAGATAGCCAATCAACACGGGCGACGGACGAGTTACTGTTGGAACTATACTCCAGTGGTAGAGATGTTGACTCTGGTCCTAAATCAAATAAAATTAAACTAGGCAAAATAGCCAATCAACTCGGGTGGCGGATGAGTTACTGCTGGAACCATACTCCAGCGGTAGAGATGTTGATTTCGGTACCAAATCAAATCAAATCAGACCAAATCCAATAAAATCGGGTGGCGGACGAGTTAGTAATGGAACCATATCGGTCGCAAATCAAATCAAAACCAACCCAGATCAAACCGAATGAATCAATTCAACAAGCTCTACAACGAAAAATACGACCTCTATGTCGGAAAATGCGCCAACAACGACCTCTACATCGGAAAATCACCATGTCGACCTCCACATTGGAAGCATATCAACAACGATCTCTACGCCGAAATCACATCGACCTCTGCACAGAATCAAGTCAACAATGACCTCCACATCGGGAATGAGTCAAACACCGACACCGCAGAAAGTGGATCAAATCAAAAAATGACACTACCTCAGAACTAAGACAAATGTCATAGACCGTCCATGTCGCAAAAAGGGCATTATTGGCCTCCCAAAAATGAGAACTAAATCAAGTCAACCTTTGAACGAAAGAAGATCCAACAATTTCATACACACGACCTATACATGGGGTATGCATTTATTGATAGGGGGCACATTGTTGGGGTCAAAAATTACAACCCACTGCCGAAATCAAAATGTCAAAGTCAAAGACAACAACAAAATAAGTGGGCCTGAGCCCAACCAACCCGGGCCAAAGCCCAAACAAGTGGGCCCGAGCCCAAACCGGTTTAAGATCAAGAATGGGGCCAGCCCACATGTTAAGGAAGAAAATGAACTAAAATGTAATAAATAGATGTAACATGTAATAAATAGGAATAATGTAAGAAAAATGGGGAAAAAGCCAATTTGTAAGGCCCAAAAGTGCAAAAATGTAAAGAAATAGGCAAAATGCCAATTTTGTAAAGCCTAAAGGCTAATATGTGATTAATCTAAAATATTGCACATTTGAATGAACATTTTCCCTACTATTGTTAAGTGCTAAATGGTATTTATTGTAAATATAGAATATATGTGGGTTTATTTGTAAAAAAATTATTATCATATGTTTCTACATTTATTAATATAATTAGGTAAAATATATGCATATAATATTTAAATGAAATATTAATAATTAAAATATGCTTATCATATCAAATATTCTTAATCAATATTCTTTGTAGGGTTCCTAGGCACACTAATGAGGTCTCACAAGGCATCAACCATGCCAATTTCAAATTTTACGGGTGCCGAGAAACCCTAATACGGATCGTTAACTAGATATATAGGCGAAACAATGCGAATAGTTAACAACTTAACTAAAAGAACGGAAATACAACCTTTGTAGATCCGGTCCTCCACCTCCATAGCTCCGCAATGAAGTCTCCTCGTTGTCCAAATCGAATCCCGGGCTCTAGCGTCGGCTTCATCGGAAAAATGGGCGGGCTAGGTCATCGACTTCGATGCCGAAGATGATCTACGTCGAGGCATCACAAGATCAAGCTTCCACTTCACCAAGTCATGAAACTTGTGAAGAAAACACCCTATACTACTTGGCAAGAGGTAGAGGATGAAGAAATAGGAGGTGGGTTCACTTTAGAATTGGATTTCTCACTCATTTTCACAAGTTGCCATTGTTGATAGCAAGCTTTTCTTCAAGTGAAGAAGAAGAAGAAGAAGATGAATATTATGATAAGTTATTTTCAAATAGAAAAGAAAATCAACACTTATCATAATAAAACCATGGTTTAGTGTAGAGATTTAACTAAGGTTAGATGGAGTGGTTAGGGTTAAGCATGAGACAAAATGGTCACTTAGTCAAAGCTTCATGAAGCTTCATGATGCAAACAAAGAAAGCCACCATTTTTTCTTTATGCCATTTATTTTCCAAAAAGAATAAGTAAATAAATAAATGAATAAGATAAGAAAACCCAAACCATTCATATAACCATGGTTTAATCTTTACACAAACCCAAGTAAACATGTATCATCAAACATGATACAATTAAGTGCACAAAAGTATATCACATATACAACTTGTGCAATGCAAGTGAGAAAATCCATTTAAAGTGAACCAATACTAGTTAATGCAAAGGAATATATCAAATATATAATTATGCATTAAATCATTAGATCAACACTTGATTTAACGATCCGGTCATATCGCATATAACCGACTAGTATCCTATGTATCGGCTTACCGATTCAATCCATGATTCGATAACTAGGTTATATCGCATACAACCATTCGACACATTCATCGCGAGAATAGAATACGGTATCACATACACACATTATTCTCGGTCCCGCACATATCTCATATGCGCTCCTATTTTGTTTCGCTTGAGCCAGGAAACCTCTGTGTAGGACTCTAAAGACTCGTCAATACGCCGGCAGCAGATGATGATCATATTAAGCACCCACAAGCCGCAAGCGGTCTGCTAAACGTAACGGCCACCCGGGTATTGAGCGATCAGAAGATCGATGAGCAAGCCCGCTCACACTCCTGTGAATCCAACCAGTAACACTTACCGTACAGTCCGGTCTGTTCGTCTGATATGTCGCATATCTCGCCTAGGGGTGGTAAACGTCAGACCCCAATAGCTTGATAAGTCGTGTCGATATGAGGTCTATAACAGTTCGAGAAACTACTGGTAACAATTACCAGTAAATCTCAGCAACCCTGGCCAGGGATTTCCGGTTATAGCCAATCGAACACAGCGCAACATCAACCCCCTATACCGGGAGAGACGAATCCCCTCCTATCGCTCATTGCTTCCATGTGACTCGGGACTGTACCCAAAAACCACCGTTTTGCATGCCCTCTTGGACGTGGTAAGATGGAAATCAAAGCACAGTGGGAACCACACAAGACTCTATGACGATCTCGGGTCAACAGACTACTCTGTACCAGTGTCACCCGAGAACTGCCATCTGACGTAAGGTATAATACCATCTGGGAGTTCTCGGCGAGTCCGTCCAGTGTACCCAGTCTCCACTGAGCACCCGTATATCATCTCTGATGTCAAACACCAATGGATATGGGATCATCCATCGCCCATCTGTATGGGTCGAGAAGGTATACGCTAGTCTACTCTGGTATATCGATGCCCCGTCTCGATACACCCACGACTAGGGACCTTGAAGGATGTACTTATGGACTACCATGTCCCCACTAGTATGATCCGCATCATAGTCCAGGTAGTCAAGTACACATCCTAAGGGCTTTACCAACATGTAACAGAGAGACAATTGGTGTACACGTTAAGGTAAAGAGCAACCAGATAGCATACTATCATGTCGAGCAAGAAAGTCCTCCCTATATATGTCCAAGCATCCACTACAATATACATCCTATGTATAGTAATGGCCTCTAGGGCATACATATGACTAACATTCTTAACATTTAATATCATATAAATGATTGGAATAATAACTCAAAAATATAAAATACTACTCACACTTTGATTTGAGATATTGTGTAGGTATCCGAGTAAGAGATCCAAGTCAAATCGGGATATCGGAACCGAATCTGCCAAATTTTAGAAGAAAATCAAGGAATATAGCAACGACAGAGACTCAGAGCAATATTTTCAGAATCTATATATCATAAAGATATCCAAATATCGACACAAAAAGCTAGAAGAAATCTAAAAATCCAATTCCCCCATACCGCGGCGGAAGGGCGGCCAAACATGGTATTATGCGGCGGAAGGGCGACCAAATCTGGGCCGTTGGATGTGGGATTTTGGGATCATGATCTTAACTCCATATAATCTCGTATGAAATCTAGGGTTTCTGGTTTCAGGGACTATATAAAGGACCGAGAGTTGTACATTCAAAATTATCATTGAAGAGATCAAGAGATCCAAAAGATCCAAGAGATCACATAATCATCTATTCATCTACCTCCACAAAAAGAGAGATCTAGAGCGAACTAGGGTTCTTGTAATCTACTTTCGAAGGAGAAGTTGTAATGCAATAATTGATTAATAAAGGTAGTTTTTGTTTTAATTCTTTTCGCATTACTTTTACGCATTTACATTACACATTAATTTTTTGCATCTTCATTATGCTTTCATTCATCGTCAACCTCTCTTCTAAACTAACCATGAGCGAGTAATTCCTTACTTGCTAGGGTTTGTAGGATAGGGTAGAATAATGGATGAAAAATCTTTTAACTTCTTCTTAACATTTTAAGGTTTAGAAACTTTAGCAAAATAAATGTTAACCTCCTTATTGGGCGCGCTACCAATTTATTGATAGTCACAACCGCGATTTTAGATTGGTTAAACACTTGTTTTGATATGAATAGAGATCAATGGACGAACAAGGGTCGGTAGTGGGAAACCCTAATTCTCTCTAAGAACCCTAATCCACATTCATCGCTATCGCTCTAGTATTAAACTATTAAAAAATAAAAAGAGTCATTTTTAATATTCATCCATTAGCTACTTAGTCCTATGAACCTTACAAGCCTTTTTATTATCAATTTTATATCCGCATTAAAATAGAACAATAACAATCACCCATCTCTTTCATCAACTCGTCTAAAGCAAGAAAAGAGTTCATGTTTTCCTGCGGACGACCCGTACTTATCGTGGCTAGCTACTAGTTTCACCGTCTTGATTGCAGGTATTTACAAAACACTTTTGCACGATCAATCAAATGGCGCCGCTGCCGGGAAAATGGTCGTAATTTTTTTCTTGTTATTCAAATTGATTTCTCAGTAAAACCAGCAAACATAAAATAAAAGAGAACCAAAACCGCATCTTGTGTTTATAACGATTATTGAGCTTTGCAAGGAAATCTGGAGTAACTGGAGCAAGCCAACAGAGAGCCAGAGACCTTAAACTTGGACCAAAGGAGCATAGGTGTGCCCTGAAGAAATTGTAGAAGAAGATCCCTCAAAACGGCGGCGGAACCGCGGTATTAGGTGCAATTGGCGGCGGAACCGCGACGCTTTGGGAGAATTGGGCCACCAAAATCCTCTGGTAGTTTCCTATATTCTTTCTTTCTCCTCTATTGCTCCAATAATCTGATATTACCTGCAGAATTCTTTGCAAACAGTGCCGCTCAAAAATCTTTTTGCATGTTTTGAATTCAGTTTGTTTTTGCATATCTAAACCAGATTTTAAGGGGCAATAAACCCAAATCCAGATTAGGTTTGGATTTCATCACCCTTCTTAGGCCCCACAAATCACAAACGAGCATACTATCACCCTACATTAATAAAAAATATCTAGACCTAGCCCATAAGGACATTCGCGCTCAATTAAGACAGAGAAGGGTCGTGGGTAATACATTACTTATCCGCATTTCTCTTGTGGTGTCTAGGCAAGTGTGACAAAAGAAAGTGGTTACTTAATTAGGCCCGCTATTTCGGTGATTTGTATAGTGGATACCCCCCACTTATCTGGCACTTACCTGGCCACAAGATTGATAAGGAGGTAGTCAAGTATTGATCTTGTGACTTGTCTTTTGGAAGTCTAGGAGCAGTCTAGTGACTTGACCTAGATGACCTTAGTTCTTGGGATTGATTGTGCATTTTGTGATTTGTTGAGTCAAGCCTCACGTCTGATTTTTTCAAAACAAACCTTCTTAAAACCATTCTCACACATAACACATGCTTCCACGTGCACTAAACCCACTTAGTGCATGATCGGCTGGACACGGGATTGTAGTGTCCGTCTAGTCCGTGTTTTTGCTATCGACTCCAAAGTCGGTGCTTCTTCATCTTCTATTTTTCCGCCACCTACCACATCTCCCGAGATGGAAGGATCTCCATCGGGTTTTAACGAAACCATTCTTCCACCAATCGTAGGTGCATAAAATCCGTCACACATCTCTCTTCAAGAAAGATGCTACCCCGTACGCGGACCCCTTTCTACGTGTCTGTCTCTTCCACCAGCCAATGGGGATAATTTCGAAAATAAACCCCACTTCATCAACTTGTTGCCCAAAGTTCACGGGCTTGAATCAGAAGACGCATACATTTTTATAACCATATTCAAAAACGTATGTTCGATGATGAGCACCACCCAAATTTCAGTGAAGCTATGCGATTACATCTTCTCCCTTTTACCTTATGCGATCTTCCAGAAAAATGGTTTTATAGCATTGCCGCACATTCTATCCCTAAATGGGATGAATTAGTGATAGCATTCCTTAAGAAATTCTATTCTCATCATAAGACCGCCCGTATTCGGAGCGAGATTAACCAGTTTGCCAAACTTCCCAACGAACCCTTTTTGAAATGCTTTGATTGGTTTAAATATCTTCTTATCCAATGCCCTCATCACGGAATTGATAGATGGCAACTTTGCTGAATTATATATAAGGGTGTTAATCCAGCCACAAAACAAATGCTTGAAACCATTTGTCAATGTCATTTCATGTCAAAAGACGATGGTCACGCATGGCAATTTCTGGAAGATCTCGCCGAACAAACATTATAATGGGAGAGCACTAGACCAACATCTTCTTCATCTAGGGCAGATATCCAGCAGCTCGACGTTTCCATCGCAGTGAAAGCCGAAATGGCCGTGATGCAAAAGAAACTCGAGGCTATGGAAAGCAAATTCTCTTCAGCCTCCCTTAACAAAGTTTCACTCCCCAAAACCGTGTGTGGTTGCTGTTTTGACCCAACACATTTAACGGAAGAATGTCCTTTGAATCCTCCGTGTCAAGGACAAGAACAAACCAACGCTGCTTTTCAGCAACAACCTAGAAATGACCCTTATTCATCCACATATAATCAGGGATGGAGGAATCATCTTAATTTTGCTTGGAACTAAAACCAAACTCAAACTCAAAAGTAGTTCCCAAGCAAAAATAACTTTCAAAGGCTTCCCCTACAGCAACAACAGCCAACATACCAAATTCAGCACCCCTTTCAAACACAATCTTTTCAAAATCTGGCCAACAACGTTGCTCCTTATAATAATTCTTTCCAATCACAGACTAATCATCCTACGGCCGGTACCGAAAAAATCTATGCACTCGAACGAAACTTATAAACGTTTTGTCATGATCCGAAAGTACGGAACATGATTGGCGCTTAAATTACGAAACGTCTCACGGCATACGTAATCTAACTAAGCCAAAGCCTAGAAATCAAAACCATGTAAAGAAATAGAGTGAAGGAAAAATTATTTAAAGAAAGCGATTTTAAACAAATAAGTCGCATTAAACCTTTAAAAGTAACATCAGAATTTCCCGAAAATTTTGGCAGAGTCTCTATTGTAAATACTGGCCCCCCAAACGGGTACGACACATGAAAATACATATAAATGAAGTATAAAGGCTTCCCCAAGAACGAGCTAGATCTTCGCTTATGGAGGAATCACAACCACATGCAATATGTATTTCGAAAGTGCACAAAAAGCATCTGAAAGCAAGAAATAAGCAAATACCACGTCGGCTCAAGTGAGCATCGACACCAACATCACAAATACAAGACCCACGAGTCTCACCGTCTAGTAAAATATACAAGGGTAGATGAAGTATATTAGATACAAATAATATACATGATGGGATAAAATATCCCCGCAACCTACCTACGAGCAATGCCGCAAGTCGATGCAAAAGAAGCAGCATAGAAAGTATACCCACTGCTACTGTGCTGATGGGTCAGACCTGCAAAAATACTGTGGCACAACGGGGGTGAGTTTCCAACTCGTGAGTAGTAAGTAACATCTAATAAGGCTATCGTAAGCATGCATACAAATGCGTCTCATCCTACGCATATCGATATAATACGAAGTACTAACATGCATGTAACATGAATGCATAATCAAACACGAAGCCTGAACACGTCTGGTGTGAGAAAATCTTTGTTCTTATCTTATAAAAACCTCTGTGTAATAAACTGAAGTATCAACAATGAAATCAATAAAAAATCCATGTCAAGCATCGACACAATATATCTCAATGTCTCAATATCTCAATATCTTAATGTCTTAATATCTCGGGCTTCGTCAGTCTAGATCGATCCATATCATCAAATCTCATGACTACGTCGGTATCCTCCGGATATCCGCCATGTCAAAATAACCGGTCGGTAGTGCTCCCCTTCCGGGCTCAACGCCATCTGTGCGATCTTCATTCCCTGAGGTACCGCACCGGGTCCACCATGTCCACGCAGACGGTGCACCCCCCTCCTCGAATCGGGTATATGATACAGCTCAAAATTCGAGAAAACACATGGTGGACGCCTCACATATCATATCATGAGAAAACCGCAACTTACATTTTTAAAATGGTAATACGTTCTTAAAATCCTTTCGGTTTCTCTAAAATCCATAAATCTCATAATACTGAAATCATTGAGAAGAATCACAATATGTAAACATGTCGGTGATGATGGATGTCTATGATACGATAGTATATACCATGCGAAGTATGGCCAGAAGCTATGCATGAATCATGATGAAATGAGGTATGTATATATGATTAACAATCCTACGTATCCATCCCGATGAAATGACTATACAGGTACAGGTTTACGGATCATATATGATGCAATGCACATATACCGATTTTAAGCAAGTTCTATAGTGTTCGTGACATAGTAATTACCAAAGGCGTGTGTGTTCGCATGAATAGTGTACGTGGCATGAACCAATGGTAATGGTGCAAGTGTCCTATAAGATAATATCATATATATCTATGATGATGGAATGCAATGAGATGAATGACTAGGAGACTACGCATATAAATACAAGAACTACTGGAAATCCTGACTATCGGCCTGTTAGTTTTGTATATGCCCTAGAGGCTATTATTGTACATATGATGTATATTATAGTGGATACTTGGATATATATAGAGAGGACTTTCTTGCTCGACATGATAGTAACCTATCTGGTTGCTCTTTGTCATACATGTTGACTTGTATTGTATTACTGTCTTGCTCTTACATGTTGATAAAACACTTAGGATGTGTACTTGAATACTTAGACTATGATGGAGATCATACTAGTGGGACTAGAGTAGTCCAAAAGTACATCCTATAATTGTTCCTAGTAGAGAGTGATCGAGACAGGGCATCTATACTCCAGAGTAGACTAGAGTATACGTTTCTTGACCCATATGATGGGCGATGGATGATCCCGCATCTAATTGTGTTTGACATCAAAGATGGTATAAGGGTGCTCAGTGGAGACTGGATACACTAAACGGACTCGCCGAGAACTCCTAGATGGTATTATACCTATCGTCGTCAGATTGCAGTTCTCTGGTGACACTGGTACAGGTTAGTCTATAAACCCGACATCGTCATAGAGTCTTGTGTGATTCCCACTATGCTTTGATTTCCACCTTACCATGTTCATAAAAACGTGCAAAATGGCGGCTTTTGGGTACAGTCCCGAATCACATGGAGGCAATGGGCGTAGGAGGGGTTTCATCTCTCCCGGTATTTGGGGTTTATGTTGCACTGTGCTCGATTGGCTATAACTGGAAGTCCCTGGCCAAGGCTGATATGGAGATCTACAGGTAAGTGTTATCAGTAGTTTTTCGATCCGTTATGAGCCTCACATCGACACGACTTATCGTTTACTGGGGTCTGACGTTTACCACCCCTAGACTGGATATGCGACATATCAGACGAAGAGACCGGACTGCACGGTAGTGTTACTGATTAGATTCGCAGGAGTATGTACATGCTTGCTTGTTGATCTTCTGGCCGCTCAATACCCGGGTGGCCGTTATATTTAGCTGACTGCTTGTGGCTTGTGGGTGTTTGATATGATCATCACCTACTGACGGCGTATTGACGAGTCTTTAGAGTCTTACACAGATGTTTCCTGGCTCAGGAGAAACGGAGTAGGAGCACATATGTGATATGTGCGGGACCGAGATTGATACGAGTATGTGATACCATATTCTATTCTCGCAATATGTGATATCTGCCGAGTATATGTGATATAGCCAGGTTATCGAATCAAGTGTTGATTCGGTAAGTTGATATTAAAGATATTAGTCAGTTATATATGATACAGCAGGATCATTAAATCAAGTGTTGATTTAATGATTTAATGTATAATTATATATTTGATATATGAATTTACATTTACTAATATTAGCTCACTTGACCATTTCTTTTTCTCACTTGTATATACATTATATATATGTGATATATAATATGTATCATGCTAGGTTATATATGCAACTTGTGTGTGAGAGACTTATACCATGATAGGGTTAAGATTAGGTTTTATATTTATTATTAAGTAATTCAAATAAAGTGGAATTAGTCATGCTTGATCTTTTGGATGAAGCTTGTAGAACATTGACTAAAGTCCACCTCTTTTGTTTTTACTTAAGATATATCTTAACCTAACCTTTAACCCTAGCACATGTTTTATTCTCTACATGGGTTAAGGATGACATAACTCACCATGGTTGCATTTTGTTCATATTATAATATTGCAATTCATATTCCCCAATTCTTATTCGTTTTATAACTAAACAGGTGCTTTTGACGTATGTCTGCTGCATATTATAGGATAAAGGCTCTTGGAACGAAGACAGTGAAAGAGACAGAAGAAGACACAAAAAGGGACTTTTGACCAACAAGTAGACGGATCTTACTCAAGCCTAGACGAAGAACAATTCACAAGGCAATGCATGGTCCGAAGTGTTAAAGGAAACAGTTAAAAGACCACTACAAATTTCACTGAAGAATCTAGAGAAGATCCAGAATCCAACTAGAGAAAAGTACTGCAGAAATAGAGAGGAATAGACACCAGAATGAAGCTCAAGAAGTTTGGTGAGCTGAGCTCACCAAAGGGCCGTGGAACCGCGGCCCAAGGCCCACATTTGCCGCGGTTCCGCGGCCATTAAGTGCCCGTGTCGGTGGATTTTTCTGGTGTCGGTGCGTCGGTGCGAGGGTTGGGATTTTCCGTGGGCATATCTGTAAAATCACGTGTGCGAGAATCTGTAACCCTAGTTTCCCTGTTTACTTATAAATTGTAATCACAAATCTGTAAAACCCATGCCTCTTTTCAATCAATAAAATTTCAGAATTGTTGGGAGAAATAGAGCATCATTTTTTCTGTAAGTTCTTATTTTCTTTACTTTCTGCCTTAGTGTTAATTCATTTCTTGCCCCAGTTCTAATTTAATAATTACCTTAGATAAATCCTTTCATTGCCCTAAGTAAATCTATTATAGAACTTTTTAATCTGCAGTAGATAATTAGTCCTTTAGATCAAAAACAAAACACATCACAAAAAATGTCATTTTTAGAAGATCCCCTAATGAGCGAGTAAATTCCTCGCTTGTTAGGGTTTGGAACAAGGGAAGGATTGAGAGATGAATATCTCTCATCTCCTTCAATGCCAATAAATTTTCATAAGTAGAACTTCATGCACGCATGCATGATCCGCTCCCTACGGCACCCTACCTACGAGATAACGGTGAAACCGTAGTATAAAGGACCGGGCATACATGACGTCCATGAAGGTTATAGCAATTAGTAGTAAAGGACGGACAAGGATCTAGAGGAAGAAACTTCGTTTCTTCCCAATCATCCTAATCCCCTTTGCTAATAATTGTTATGACTTCTAAAAGGTTTTAATCGAAGGCATTGAAAGAGGTGATAATATTAATCTTATCAACCCTACCTTAGACCTAACCCTAACAAGTTCTTTAATATCGTACAACTTAGTTTTTAAAATCAATCGAGAAAAATCAAATCACAATTAGAATCAACTCGTAAAAACACATAAGAAAATTACACATCTCTGTGGATCGACCCGTATTCACCGGTTAGCTGCAAAGCGACGCCGTTTCTGATTACGGTTAACATAAATTTTTTGGACAAATCACATTTCTAACCTCACTTCAATAATCCATTCATCTTCATCTTGATCTCTCTCATTTTTTGCTCTCTTGACTTTGAGAAATAGAAGAAAAATAGCGAGAAAATAAATTCTAAAGTGAGCAAAATTCCTACTTCATCATCCTCTTCTATACTAGCCATATAGTTTAGTATGTTGGCTTCACTAATTTCATATTAGTGAAGAGATAGCTTGAGTTCGTGTTCCTCCAAGTAGATCATCTTGGATTTCGAAGACTACAAGCAAGCATGCATCAAACGCTTTGTGGAGCCTCTCAAGAATCCGGGAGTTCTTGGATCACAGTGAAGGGACCACTACTTGGAGCTTATGAAGTGAAGGAGCGGACTACAAAGATTGTAATCCATAATTACTTAGAAGTAAAGTTGTTTACTTAATATTTCCGTATGAATCTCTAGTTAAAGATCTTGTTTAGGGTTGTTTAAGCATGGCAAAATTTTAATTTGGCATGGATGACGCCACCCGAAACCTTGTCGTCGTGCTTAGGAACCCTATACGGGCGCCTCGCGCTATGCAGACGATTCCCCCATAGATTTGTACATCTACTCACCGGGACGCCTCGACTAATCAAATCAAATCTCCGCCTTGTCTTTCCGTGCCACGTCCAACACCTCTGCACCTGATCCTAGAAACGTACACAAGGAAATAAGAGAATAAATATATAAATGGTCGCGGACACAACGAAACAAGATAACCAACGCGCACTAATTAGACGCGCATGCACTTGTGCACAAAACGTGCTCGCAACAACGCCAAAACCACCACTAAGGTCGCTAATACATGCCCACTACTAAGTCTAGAACCCAATCGCGCATTCACAACACATTAAATATTATAGGAAATAGGTTATAGTTCAATTCAATCTCAAACTTCCTTAAAACCTATTTATTCCAAAAACCTAGTAAGTAATAATTTCTATTTTAGCTCAAATCTAGATGTTTTAACAAATCGAGTGGCCACAATAATCATTAAACAACTTAATTAAGCCACACAAACCTTTACTAGATTTTTAATCTCACCTCTTTACATAAATCCAAAAATTTAGTTTGCAAATTATAAAATTTAGACAATTTAAAAGTTGAAATTAGCAAATAACAATTAGACTATATTTTTCAAGTCTTTAGATACTAATCTACAAATTGCAACCTTAATCAAGTAATAAAAACCTAACTTGATCCAAACCCTTCTCTTGAAATTTTCAACTTTCAATTAAAACCATAATTAAACACCTAATAAACTAGATTAAAGCAACTAACTAACAATCTGACCATAGGGTAAAGATTATACCTCACAAGTTTTAAGATCTAGCATGCTAACATAGCCTCCCAAATGGCTCTGTTGCTTCAAGAATCCAAGCTATTTTGGCTAAAGAAATCATGGGTGAAGGTTTAATTAGGATTTAGTAGGAATTTGTGTGGATTTTGATACATTTCTTGATGATTTTTGGAGGTGAAATGAGGTGGGGAAATTTTAGGGCTGCCACCATGAGGGCTCAGCCAGCTTTGGGGGAGGGGAGAGAGAGAGTGAGGTGAGTGTGAGTCTAGAAACACCCTCCCAAACAAAATTCAACACCCATACTTCTTTGTTTATTCTTTTTCAATTCATTTCTTTTTCTTTTCTCTAGTTGAAGTGGGAAAATGAGTGGGCAACTTGGGAATGGGGGCAGCCCAAGGCTCAGCAAAGAGAGGAGAATGGTGTGTGTGGGTGTGTGTAGCATTTCCCAAGTCAAGAAAATCCCCATTCCTCAAGTCACAAGCCTATACCTCATTTCTATTTAATTTATTTTCACAATTTAAGCCTTTTTCTTCAATATTTTCTAAAACCATCTTGACAACTTCTTTTCATTTCAAAAACAACATGTTATATTTTGGTTTAATGTGTTAAGATGTACAAAACTTGTATTAACCCATTCCAATTTGTAATTACCACTAATTAAATGTCTTAGTGAAAGCTTAAAATAATATTAAAAATAATTAATTAAGGAAAATATTTTAGTAAACTAGCAAATTTATAAGTCACTAAATAAATACCAATACTAGCCATTATATATCTAAAATAGGTATAATTAAGTCTATTTTGAAAAATAATTATATCTTTGTTTTTATGGAAAACACCATTTATTTTACTGATTATCGGAAATTTCACCTAAACGATTTTTCAGAACGTTACAATCTTCCTCCTTAAAGAAATTCGGTCTCCGAATTTAAAATTTAACTACACGTACTCTCGAAGAGATGAGAATATTTCTTCCGCATCTCGTCCTCGGTTTCCTACGTGATCCTTTTCGCCATTCGGGCCACGCCAAAGAACCCACATATCTGGAACTAAGCATTCCTTTTCTTTCCAAATCTCGACATGCGCTTCATCGGAGAAACCTTCAAGAAAACATGATCTACAATGACGAACTCAAGTCTGCGCCGACGTCGGTCTGAATAAGATTTCTGCCTGCTCTGGGCCGCTCTCATCCTATCCAAAATCAACTAAATTTTTTCGGTCGTCTCTTGCACAATCTGTGGTCCCAAAATACTACTTTCACAGAGCACTATCCAACAACTGGTGATCGATATTTTTCTCTCATATAATGCCTCGAAGGGTGCCATCTGAATCGTTCTCCTGGAAGCTGTTATTATAAGTAAACTCTATCAAGGACAAGTAGCGATCCCAACTGCCACCGAAATCTAGAACACAAGCTCGGAGTATTTCCTCAAGAGTCTGAATGGTCCGCTCTGATTAACCGTCGGTCTGCGGATAGAAAACTGCACTGAATTTCAATCTGTGTCCAAGGTCTCTTAATGTTCCTACAATAGTCGGTTGGTGAACTAGGTGCTTCTATCGGACACAATACAAGTCGGAACTCCGTGTAGTCGCACAATCTCATCAACATATGTCTGAGCATACTGAACGAATCCGAAAGTGGTCTTCACTAGTAGAAAGTGAGCTGCTTTCATCAATCGGTCTACGTTCACTCAAATATAGCCATACTCTCGACTAGTCCTAGGTAGACCCACAATACGATCCATAGAAATTTGTTCCCATTTCCACTCTGGAATGGGCAAAGGTTGTAATTCTCCTGCTGGCCTCTGATGCTCAGCCTTGACTTGCTGACAAGTCAGCATCCCGAAACAAAATCTGTAACATCTCTCTTCATCTTTCCACACTAGTAGACTTCTCTCAATCATAATACATCAGATGAACACTATATACTAACCGATGCGCCTCCTCTAAGATCTCGCGTCTCAATCCCTCGGAATCTGGCACACATAGTCAGGTCCTAATTCGTAATATTTCTTGATCGTCAATCACGGACTCTGAATCTCTGCCCCGTCGAACTTGCTCCAAGATCTCTGATAACCGAATGTCATCGGACTATGCCTCATGGATATGATCAAATAACTGGGGATGTGCACGGATACGGACAAGTTGTCCCCCGGTCGACGTAAACTCGAACTGTACTCGGCTGTTATAAAGAATCTGCTAATCCGTCGTCGACTATCTCTGAACCGTGCTTAATAACAAAAGCTATCTCCGGGCCCCCGACTCAAAGCATATGCCACAACATTCTCCTTGTCTGGACGATAAAGAATCTCGCAGTCATAGTCTTTCACTAGCTCTATCCATCTGTGCTGTCTCAAATTTAGATCTCGTTGCTGAAAGATATACTTTAAGCTTCTTGTGGTCCTTAAATGTCTGGCATGACACGCCATATAAGTAGCGTCTCCAAATCATAAGTGTAAAAATCACCGCAGCCATCTTTAAGTCACACGTGGAATAGTTCTGCTCGTGCTTCTTCGACAGCCGAGAAGCATCATAATAATCAACAAAACCGCCTGATCCTTAAGGCAAAAATAATAATGGAGCCAAAATCAAACAAGTCTTCAACTGCTGAAAGCTCTGCTCTCATACCTTTGTCCAAAGAAAAGAAATTCTCTTCCGGGTCAACCCGGTCAACGTTGCAGCTAAATGCAAAAAATCTTGTACGAAATATCAATAGTATCTGCCCAAAATCCAAAATGCTGCGAATCTCCATAACTAATACAGGTTTGGGCCAGTGCTGAACGGCCTCGATCTTCTTCGGTTCTATACTTACCATCTCTCGTAACTACGTGACCTAAGAAGTCAACATCATTCAACCAGAAAACACACTTCGATAAATTAGCGAATAGTTGGCGCTCCTTCAAGGTCTGCAACGAAATCCTCAATTACTGTCCAGGCTCCTCTCGGTTCCAAAAGTATACTAAATGTCATCAATGAACACGATAATAACTGATCAAGAAACAACCTGAATATGCGGTTCATCAAGTCCATAAATGCTGCTGGGGCATTGGTGAGCTCGAACGACATCACCAAGAACTCATAACGCCCATAACGTGTGAAAAGAATGTTAGGTTGTCTAGCACAGCAGCAAGGTTTCGGGAGGCATCGTCCATACCAATTTCAAAAATTTACCGTTCTAGCTAACCCTAACCCTAAAATCTTTACTAGAAAATCCGACGAAACGATATTGTAAACAACTTTAAAACTAAGTGAATGCGGAATACAACCTTTGCAGACCGGTCCTTCACTTCAAATGCTCCATGTAGATGTCCCTTCGCTGTGAGTAATGATCTCCCGAACTCCTTAGAGGATCCACAAGGTGAAAGATTCAAACTTGCTCGAAGTCTTCGAGGCCAAAAATGATCAACGTCGAGGAGACTCAAGCTCATGCTACCTCTTCACTAAATTAGGGTTTAGTGAAGCAAATACCCTAAATTAAATGGCTAATAGTAGAGTATGATGAAGTAGGAATTGGGCTCTCTTTAGATTTCTTTTTCTCATATTATTTCATCACTTAGAAAAAGTTTGCAAGCTTTTTCTCTTTGAGGAAGAAGAAGAAGTGATGGTGAGATGAATGAACTCTTGAGGTGAGATTATCAACCATGGGTGAGTTAGTGTCATACACTAACTCATATAGAGACTTAACTAAACTATTGATAATGGTTAGGTTAAATAAATATCTACAAGTAAAACAAAGTGAGTGGATTAAGTCAATGAACACTTGAAGCTTCTCCAAGCTTCTAGCCATGAGATAATACCACTTATTTTGTGAATTACTTGGATAAATCCTAGATTATCATTAGCATGGTGTAAGTCATACACACACCCATGAAGCATGTATCATCAAGCATGACAAAAAAACATGTACATTAATATATATCACATATATACTAATGCACACTAGTAAGAATAAGAAATCATAAGTGAGCAAATATTAGTCAATGTAACTTAATATATCAGATATATAATTATGCATTAAATTATCAAATCAACACTTGATTTAATAATCCGGCTATATCACATACAACCGACTAATATCAAATGTAACAATCTATCGAATCAACACTTGATCCGATAACCCGTCTATATCATATATAACCGTCCGATATCACATATTGCGAGAATAGAATGCTCTATCACATACGCGCATTAATCTCGATCCCGCACATATCACATATGTGCTCCTACTTCGTTTCGCATGAACCAGGAAACCTCTGTGTAAAACTCTAAAGACTCGTCAATACGCCGGCAGTAAGTGATGATCATATCAAACACCCACAAGCCGCAAGTAGTCTATTAAACGTAATGGCCACCCGGGGGTTGAGCGATCAGAAGATCAACAAGCAAGCCTGCTTATACTCCTGCGAATCCAATCAGTAACACTACCGTACAGTCCGGTCTCTTCTTCTGATATGTTGCATATCACAGCCTGGGGGTGGTATAACGTCAGACCCTAATAGCCTGATAAGTCATGCCGATACAAGGTCCATAACGGTTCGAGAAACTACTGATAACACATACCAGTAGATCTCAGCAACTCTGGCCAGGGATTTCGTGTTATGGCCAATCAAGCATAGCGCAACATCAACTCCCAATACCGGGAGAGACGAATCCCCTCCTATCGTTCATTGCCTCCATGTGACTCGGGACTGTACCCCAAAACCACATTTTTGCACAATCTCTTGACCGTGGTATAGTGGAAATCAAAGCAAAGTGGGAATCACTCAAGACTCTATGAAGATCTCGGGCCGACAGACTAACCTGTACCAGTGTCACCGGAGAACTGCTATCTGTTCATACCAGAATATTGCATTTTATACCGCCCATTCTTATGCTCGTGTGTTTATAGTTAGGTGCTTGTAATCCGTGTTTGTTACACATTTACAGAATACAGGTTTCCAGTACAAATATTGCAAATCAAGACAAAATCTCCACAGTTACACCAAATATAGAACATCTGTCACAGCAGATAAAAGACGGGTTCCGGTCATCCATATCCGTCCAGTGCCGAGTACCAGTTCCAGAGACAAGACATATGACAGTGGTCATTCGTGTCTCGGACATGCACAGAGCACGAGAGGGGCTGCATAAGAATCAATGGGTGCGCGGAGCTCGAGGGAGATAAAGTGAAAAGTAAAGAAAAGAATGCAATCTTGGACTAAGAATTCTGAAGATATTCTGGAAAGATTATCAGAAAATACATGTACCAGACAAAAGGGGACAGCAGATCAGGGCAGTACAAGAAAGCCCATGCCCTGAATCCACCATAGGGCCGCGGATCCGTGGCCAATAGGGGGTATAGGCCGCGGATCCGCGGCCGTACTGGCGCCTCACATGATGAAATTTCAGGGGCTATTTGGTCTTTTTATGTAGGTTCTGAATGTTGCCCTAGATTTCCAGCTCCCTGCCTATAAATACTCCAGAATTGAGCTAAGCTAAGGGTCCAATTTTGTGTCCACTCTTTTGTAGTTTTTTGTATAGTTCTTCTTCTTCTTCTTCATTCTTCCTCCATGGAAATGTAGTAAGAGCATTGAGTGGATATTAATGAAGATGAGGGTTTTGTATCATTCTCTTTTGTTTCTTCTTCCCCTTAAGATTCTTGCTTTCTCTTGATCATTCAACCTCTTCATTGAGCTTGAATGGTTAAGGGTTAGTTATTGATCTCAAGGGTCGTATTTTCTTATGGAATTAGCGCTTCAATTCACATGCGTTCTCTACCCTTCTCTTGATCTTGCAACCTCTTGATTGAGCTTGCAAGTTTAAGGGTTGGCTATTGATCCCATGCTTGTCTTGAGTTCTACTTTCTTGTTCTTTTTATCGCTTTTTATTACTTGCTTATTATTATCTTGCTTTTCTTTCTTGCAATTTATTTCATGCACTTAAATTCATGCACTTAATACTTGTAATCTTTTCTTTTCTTTGTTCTTTTCTTTTGCTCTCTTTTGTTCATTTTGTGAATGGTTGTAATTATTGTTGTTAAGAAGAAATACGGTATTATAAGTTAACGTTTCTTTGCCCATTTCCTTTTCCCGTTATTTTCCATTGAACTCCGCCCAAACGATACGCAAGCGCTCCGTTAGGCACCGTACCCTGACAAGGTAACGGTGATTCCTAACCGCGACCAATTGCGTTCGGTTTGGCCGGAGGCGAAAAGCAAGAGACAAGAACGGAAGGACAAGGGTAAATAAGCCGTATTCCACGAATACCGCGCTTAAATCCCCTAATCCACGTTGTTGCTGATTGCTCTAGCTTCAATTGGTCAAGACTCGGCTCAAAGGTTTTGAGTACGGATTTCTTTAGCTTATAATCTCGTATCTTTTTCTTAACAACTTTATACTTGCAAATATTACACATAGGATAGTCTCGAACAAACATACACAAATTCTTTATTGACTCGTCTAAGACAAGAACGGAAATACAACCATCTCCCTGTGGATCGACCCGTGCTCAACCGGCTAGCTGCATAGCGACACCGTCTTGATTGCGGTTAACTTGAATTCTATCAATCACTATCTTACGATAGGTATAATACCATCTAGGAGTTCTCGGTGAGTCCGTCCAGTGTACCCAGTCTCCACTGAGCACCCGTATACCCTCTCTGATTTCAAACACCAATGGATATGGGATCATCCATCGCCCATCATATGGGTCAAGAAGCGCATACGCTAGTCTACCCTGGAGTATCGATGCCCTGCTTGATACTCCCACGACTAGAAACATTTGAAGGGTGTACTTGTGGACTACCCTTAGCCCCACTAGTATGATCTCCATCATAGTCCTGGTAATCAAGTACACATCCTAAGGGCTTTATCAACATGTAATAGAGAGACAATAAGTGTACATGTTAAGATAAAGAGCAACCAGATAGCATATTATCATATCGAGCAAGAAAGTCCTCTCTATATATGTCCATGCATCCACTACAATATACATCCTATGTACAGTAATGGCCTCTAGGGCATACATATAACTAACAATCTCCTACTTGAACTAAGGCCATCTGTTGTAGTATCCAATACCCAACAATATAGCGGTGGTTGTAGTATCCCATACTCAATCATTCCAAAATCTCTCAAATAGTATTTGGGGAAGCAGGCCTTGGTGAGTGGATCCGCCGTGTTGTCCTTCGTGTCAACTCTCCTAACCTCGATCCCTTGGAGATCAACCATCTCCCTGATCAGGTGATATTGTCCTCAGAATATATCAAGAACGCTGATGGGACTGGTGTTCCTAAGTCCATTGTTGTCACATTAACAGTTATTGGACGCTCAATGGTAGGAACCATGTTCATCTCATGAACAAGAAATGCCCATACAGCCTTTTTGGCAGCATCGTTAGTAGCAATGTATTCAGCCTTTATCGTCTAGTATGCCACGGTATCTAGCTTGGAACTCTTCCAATATACCATCCCTCCACTGAGGGTAAAGACAATGCCTGTGACTGACTTTCAGTCGACCTTATCACTCTGAAAGCTTGAACCAAGAACATTCTTTTAGTGCTTCTCAAGTACTTAAGAATGTCCTCCACAGCTATCCAGTGATTCTCCCAAGATCCGATTGATTCCTGATCACTACTCCTAGTGAGTCATCTACATCTGGTATGGTACATAACATCGCATACTTTGATAGAGCCTACTGCCGAAGCATAGGTTATCCCTTGCATGCGAGCTCTCTCCAAATTAGTCTTGGAAGACATCTTTTTGGAGAGGTGATTCCTGAGTAAGTGGATGAACCACCACACTTAGAATCCTCCATACTAAACCCCTTTAGTATGGTGTTAATGTACCTTGATTTGGGACTCTCAACATCCATTTAGATCTATCACCATAGATCATAATCCACAAGATGTAGTAGGTATCATCCAGATTTTATATTGAGAATCCTCGTGATAAGAGGAGCTTGACCGCAGATGTTCCAACTCCGCGATGCGCGCATTGATCCTGGTGGACTTAAGCATAGCTTTGAAAGTCTCAATTTTTCCATCTACACAAAGAATCTTCTCAAGATCCACTTGCTCCTGATGGGTTTTACCCCTTTAGGTTCAACATACTAAGTCATACTTTGTTGGTGTACATGGATTCCATCTTTGATCGCATAGCATCTAGGCATTTCACAGAGTCCCCGCTCGTGATGGCCTGCCTGAACCTGGCTGAGCCATCATCAACTATGATGCATTCCTCGCTCCCACTGTCACCGAGAAGACCGTAGTATCTCTCATGTGGATGAGGAACCCTACCAGATTCGCGGAGAGGCTGATGTTCGTTGGAAACTATTGAATCCTTTGGTTTCACCAAATCATCAGCTGGTAGTTTTGTCTAGCTGGAACTCTTCCAATTCTACCTCATGACCATAAATTTCTTCACAAGAAATTCCTTTTCTAAAATGGTTGCATGCTAAGAAACAAAACACCTTTTGCTCCTCAGAGTGGTAGAAGATATTCCCTTACTAAAGTTTGGGATATCCTAACAAACTTATAGAGAACTGACCTTGCCTTGAGCTTGTTCGGATTCTGCCTTTCAACATAGGTCGGAAAACCCCATATCTTAACTCATTTAAGACAAGGTCTCTTCCCATTCCATATCTCATATGTAGTGGTAGGCACTGATTTGGATGGAACCCCATTCAATAGGTATGCAGCTTCTCAAGTGCATAACTCCAAAAGGAAACAGGTAACTCAGCAATCCTCATCATAGAGCGTGCCATATCTCATAGGGTGCGATACCTCCATCCCGATACACTGTTATGATGTGGTGTACTCGAAGGAGTAAGCTGAGAGAGAATCTCATTCTCCTTTTAGAAACTCCAGTAACTCCATGCGCAAGTATTCTCCTCCTCGATCACATCGTAGGACTTAATACTTCTACCCGTCCGGTTCTCAATCTTCAAGCTTATATTCCTTGACTTTCTTAAAAGTTTCAGACTCGTGTTTCAACAAGAACACATGTCCGAATCTTGAGAGATAGTCGATGAATGTAATGAAGTACAAAGAACCAACCTTGGCATTTGTAGACATAGAACTATATACATCATCATGTATCCGTCCCAAGAGTTCAGTAACTCTTTCTCTGTTTCCATTAAATGGAGTATTGGTCATATTACCTTTGAGGCAAGACCGGCAAGTAGCATAAGATGAAAATTCGAACAGATTCTCATATTCGTCCTTATGTAACTTAGCTGGTCGTGTCGCATTGATATGATCTAGTCTATAATGTCACAAGAATGATTCATTCATTTCTGAACTACTCCTCTTATGTGTGTTCTAATTATTTTGAACTGCGGTTTGATTTAGAATGTATATGCTATTTCATAACGTGCCTGATCCAATCAACTCTTGATTCAGGAAAATGTTCATAACATTATCCTCAAATACAGAATTATATCGTTCTTTAACTCATTAAGGAAACTGATGTAATGTTGTATATCAGGTTTGGTATGTAATAACATTCGTTCAGAATCAATGTATTAATACAAGGTGATATTTGCCAACTGACTTGGCTGCAACACTTGCATCATTCTCTAACACTTAGAGACATATCACATTTTCTCAGTTCTCTACCTGTCTGTAGCCCATGTAACAGATTACATATATGGGATCCTAATTCGGCATCTCATACCTAGGATGTAGAGGATACTGAGAAACAGTTCTTGGTAATGAACACACCCGAAGAAGATGCATCAACATGAACTTTCTTCGATTGGGTGTCATGGAAATCCGGATATTCCCCTATTTCCTGCTCGGACTTATAACAGTTATAAGATAGAGCGGAACCAACGTTCCCTAGCTCAGTGTAATAAGCAGGTTCGGTCAATGCATCCATATTATTATCTTGATTAAGGTGTGACATGGTCGCTACCAGGAGAGAGAGAGAGAAGAAAATACTCTGCGTGCGCTCTTGCAAGATTAGATTGGTTATTATTTTATCTAATCAGGATGGCACCCACTGTTTTTATCAAATCTTCCTTCAAACCCTATAAGGTAAGACTAGCCGGGATTAATTACACCTTACAAGTTCGCCAATATTTCAGCCAGGCCAGTGTTGGTACTTTGAGGAAGGTTCCCCGTGCTTTTGCACGGACCTAATTAAAATAAACTTCGTTTTTCTAGGGGCGTAATCCCGTTAACACATTTCTAGACACCTACTTGATCGGCTAATTGTAATGTGTAAAACTCTCCCAGGAGTAACTCTTACTCACAGTGGGTATCGGGATCCAACTATCTCATAGAAGGTATGTAATCTCATTGCAAATTTCAACACTTGAAATTCCCGATAATATTCTACCCCTAACCTCATATGACCTTGACAAAGGCCCATAAACCATAGGATGCTAGTCAAGTTCAATCCGTCATTTCCTGATTGAATTAAACCCACCTGTACGACCCTTGACAAAGGCCGACAAGGTCGCACGACTACCCTAATCAAATCGCATCATATGCTTAAGCAGATAAGCTCAAATCAGCTACCGCACACTACGCCTTGACAAAGGCCAACAAACGTAGCAAGAATACCAAAAAATACTTATCTGAAATGATGGAGGGCTACGACAGGATTTTAAGAAAGCCTTTTGCGTAATGAACTTGATATCGTCGTAGAATCGAGTGATTTTGAAAAGGAGTGTTTTTGAGGTTTTTACTAGTTTTGCTAAAGAGGTCACTCCCAATGAAAGGATCTCGGCTCTTTCCTTATCGAATAAAGTGCAGGATATTTCACAAATATCACTATGCAAAGCAAAAACTATAGAAGCAATCAAAAGACAAATTGAGTGGGTTGTAGCATCTGCTAGTTTCGCTAAAGAGGTCACTCCTGATGAAGGGATCTCGGCTCTTTCCTTATCGAATAATGTGCTGGATATTCTACAAGGAATACCGCTATGCAAAGCAAGAACTAGAGCTACCTGTTTTTAAAATAAGTTTCTACAACATTTTTTAGGTTTCTTTTATTTCATTAATCTCATTAATGAATTCCCATCATTATATGCTTCATAAGCATCACATATGAAACGAAAGAAACAATAGTTATTATATATCATATATATAATATAGGCATTCATCTCAGAACATATCAAGTGGTCACATAACGGAATATCAGCAGCAGAAGAATCACATATGAAATATTGGATAAACTAGGAATTCCGTGTTTTATTTAAGCCAGTAAAAACGCGGATTCCACGGTCGTGATGAATAGCCAAACCCACATCCCTAGACCCTTACGAGAGCGTCAAGCAACCCTTCCAATTCTAGAATTAGGAGACCCGGTCTCGACTCCTCGAGATGGTCTCCCACTGGACCCTAGAACCCGGTTACTTGCGCTCTCCTCCTTGGGTCTATCCTAATAGGGAAAAGTAAATAATATACATTAATGGTGATATCATCCTCAACCCGGAAGTGCCCCAATAAAAGAATATTACATACAAGCTTTTACATGAATGAAAATGAAAAACTCTCATCTCACATAAAAACCTCCGGCTATTCAAAACATGATGATCCAATATAACATATCTCAGCAACACATAACATCACATGTCATCAACGTAAGTAAATATGCGTATCCGAATTGTCGTTGACATATAGCAATGAAACCGGCGATACACCACATATTACACTTACGGTCGCAGAAAAGAAAGTGAAAAACTACAACAGTTGAAATCCGCAACCACCTTAGACATCATAAACCCAATGTATCACATAGTTTGGATTTCATGCCCAACAAAATGAATTTCTTAGACATCACATGTCTAACAATTATAAACCCCGCAATTTAGTCTCGATATTGAAAACACTTTCCAATAACATGTCGGGTAATTCAACAAGATTCCCGATAACCTGATCGAATGCTCATCGGAAACTTTAGTAGACGGCCGCACCCCCGATACCGTCGACGAAGTGCACTAAGGCGGAACACCGTGGCTGCGAGCACCCGAACGGATGCTTTTGGCGATGGGGTTCTCCTACAGTCACTTGGTCGGGGCTATGGGGCGTGGCTATCTAGTAAGGTTACCCGGCGGGTATCCGCGTACACTATGTAATTGCGACGGACTTTTGATCCACATCAAAATTCCGTGGCAACCGATCAATTGAGACTAAACTGCCAGATTTATAAAATTCAAACTAGTTATCTCATAACTAATTTTGTGGATTCCAAATATTGTATCACAATCACAGATGGCTAGACGAAGATAAACTTTTTGATCGAATAAACAAACACCCAAAATTTCCCAACAAGCTCAACATTTGAGCGGAGTCTAAAAAAGCACCCAGAATATACCACAGCACCTATGAACTAGCCGTAGAAAGGTCAACCAATGCCTCACCTGTGGCACCGCTGAACTACCAAAAACCCTAGGGTTTGATGGTGGTTCTGACGGTCACAGAATCGAGTTAGGGTTTCGTTCTTCTAGAGGGTCCACAGAATAACCATCATGATTTTCTGAATATTTTAAACTAAGAAAAATCCAACACTTGGAAAATTTCCAGCGAGGGAAAATATGAGTTATTGATATCCGTTCGAACTTTTTAACGTCGTCTAAATAACCCGAATACATGTTAGAATTATGATTACTAAACACTCCGAATTGCTTCTGCAGAAAGTTAACATCACATGAAAATTTAGAAAAAACAAACAGCACCTGAAACAGCAAAACCCAGAGACTGGAACACACTACAAAATTCAACCTTTTTCCTCATCATTGGGCCGAGCAGGCCGGTTTTATAGGGTTTCTGGCCGGCCAAATTCCGGTGGGGGGGGTGAGTTTTGTAGTGTGTTCATGTTATATCACATACACCATTCTGCAGTTGCTTAAAAAGTTTTTAGAGCCCTTCAAAAATTCGACAGAAACTAGGTCATTGTATCAGGTGTTTCGGAGTAGTTTCGGTTTCGTAATCCTAGCAAACATCGTCTAATTTTCTAGCAAGGCTCTGATACCACTGTTGGGTTGTCTAGCACGGAAGCAAGGTTTCGGGTGGCATCGTCCATGCCAATTTAAAAAATTTACCGTTCTAGCTAACCCTAACCCTAGAATCTTTACTAGAAAATCCGACGAAACAATATTGTAAAAAACTTTACAACTAAGTGAATGCGGAATACAACCTTTGTAGACCAGTCCTTCACTTCAAATGCTCCGTGTAGATGTCCCTTCGCTGCGAGTAATGATCTTCCGAACTCTTGAGAGGATCCACAAGGTGAAAGATGCAAATTTGCTCGAAGTCTTCGAGGCCGAAGATGATCTACGTCGAGGAGACTCAAACTCATGCTACCTCTTAACTAAATTAGGGTTTAGTGAAGTAAACACCCTAAACTAAATGGCTAATAGTAGAGGATTATGAACTAGGAATTGGGCTCTCTTTAGATTTCTTTTTCTCAAATTATTTCATCACTGAGAAAAAACTAGCAAGCTTTTTCTCTTTGAGGAAGAAGAAGTGATAATGAGATGAATGAACCCTTGAGGTGAGAATATCAATCATGGGTGAGTTAGTGTCATACACTAACTCATGTAGAGACTTAACTAAACTAAGGATAATGGTTAGGTTAAATAAATAAATATCTACAAGTAAAACAAAGTGAGTGGATTAAGTCAATGAACACTTGAAGCTTCTCCAAGCTTCTAGCCATGAGATAATACCACTTATTTTATGAATTACTTGGATAAATATAAACCCTAGATTATCATTAGCATGGTGTAAGTCATACACACACCCATGAAGCATGTATCATCAAGCATCACACAAAAACAAGTACATTAATATATATCACATATATGCTAATGCACACTAGTGAGAATAAGAAATCATAAGTGAGCAAATATTAGTCAATGTAACTTAATATATTAAATATATAATTATGCATTAAATTATCAAATCAACACTTGATTTAATAATCCGGCTCTATCACATACAACCGACTAATATCAAATGTAACAATCTATCGAATTAACACTTGATCCAATAACCCGTCTATATCATATATAACTGACCGATATCACATATCGCGAGAATAGAATGCGGTATCACATACGCGGATCAATCTCGATCCCGCACATATCATATATGTGCTCCTACTTCATTTCGCATGAACCAGGAAACCTCTGTGTAGGACTCTAAAGACTCGTCAATACGCCGGCAGTAGGTGATGATCATATAAAACACCCACAAGCTGCAAGCGGTCTGCTAAACGTAACGGCCACCCGGGTATTGAGTGATCAGAAGATCAACAAGCAAGCCTGCTCATACTCCTGCGAATCCAATCATTAACACTACCGTACAGTCCAGTCTATTTGTCTGATATGTTGCATATCACAGCCTGGGGGTGGTATAACGTCAGACCCCAATAGCTTGATAAGTCATGTCGATACAAGGTCCATAGCAGTTTGAGAAACTACTGATAACACATACCAGTAGATCTCAGCAACCCTGACCAGGGATTTCTTGTTATGGCCAATCAAGCATAGAGCAACATCAACTCCCAATACCGGGAGAGAAGAATCCGCTCCTATCGTTGCCTCCATGTGACTCAGGACTGTACCCAAAAACCACCTTTTTGCATGATCTCTTGACCATGGTATGGTGGAAATCAAAGCACAGTTGGAATCACACAAGACTCTATAACGATCTCGGATCGACAGACTAACCTGTACCAGTGTCACCGGAGAACTTCTATCTGACGATAGGTATAATACCATCTAGGAGTTCTCGGCGAGTCCATCCAGTATACCCAGTCTCCACTGAGCACCCGTATACCCTCTCTGATGTCAAACACCAATGGATATGGGATCATCCATCGCCCATCATATGGGTCAAGTAGCGCATACGCTAGTCTACTCTGGAGTATCGATGCCCTGTCTCGATACTCCCATGACTAGGAACATTTGAAGGGTGTACTTGTGTAGTACCTTTAGCCCCACTAGTATGATCTCCATCATAGTCTGGGTAGCCAAGTACACATCCTAAGGGCTTTATCAACATGTAATAGAGAGACAATAAGTGTACATGTTAAGATAAAGAGCAACCAGATAGTATACTATCATATCGAGCAAGAAAGTCCTCCTTATATATGTCCAAACATCTACTACAATGTACATCCCATGTACAGTAATGGCTTCTAGAGCATACATATAACTAATAAAGCAGTCTTCGGAATATCATCCTCTCGAACCTGCAACTAATCGCAAGTCCATCTTCGAGAAATGTCCCGCACCCTGGAGCTAATCAAATAAATTGTCGATATGAGGTAAGGGATATCTGTTCTACACAGTAACCTGATTCAACTGACAAAAATCGATACACAAACACAACTGCCGTCTTTCTTCTTGACGAACAGAACATGAGCTCCCCCAAAATGACGCACTCGGACGAATAAGCCTCTTATCCAACAAATCTTGCAACTGATCCTACAGTTCTTTAAGCTCCACCGGATCCATCCGATATTGCGGTATAGAAAAGGCTCCATTCCGGAAATCAAGTCAAAGCAGAACTCAATATCGCGCTCTGGCGACAAACCAAGCAACTCGTCAGGAAAATATCTGGAAACCCTTTCCCAATTAGGACCTGGTCCAACGGGACCTCTGCGGCTCTAACATCACAAACATATGCCAAGAATTCCTGTCATCCTTTTCTCAAAAGCTGATTAGCGTGACAAGAAGAAATCAAACCGGGGAGGCGACGCTACGGTCTCCCCAAAAAAAATCAAGAACTGGCTCACCCGGAAAACTAATTCTGACTGCCTTCTCACGGCAGTCCATGGATGCATAACATATGGCTAACCCATCCATGCCGAGAAGAACTTCAAAGTCTAACATATCGAGAAGAATCAAATTAATAGAAGAATTCTTATCTCCGATACGAACAAACAAACACTAATGAGAAACATATCAAGCGACAAAAGACTAGCCTATGGAAGAAATCACAACAAGCGGCTGATTTAGCAAAGACTACTATCGGCTAGACTTCGATACAAAATATGCGGATACTATTTCAAACAACACCAAAAAGAAATATACAACAGAAGAAAATACCGAAAGAATACTTGTTACAACTGCGCCTATCTAATCGCCTCTAAGCTAGCATACCGTTACAAATCCGCTGCGATCCAAAAACGACTGAAATCTCATAAATGCGCTCCTCGAGCAGTAAGATTGCATCCATTGCGGCTGCATAAGTGTTAAAATGCTGGGTGCCGATGGCAAGAAATAACTGCATGTCCAATCTCCACACAAGCCTCTTTATCCATTTCTCTTCAGTGTTTACAAGGTAATGAGCATATCGGACCACTAAGTAAACTGAATGTCGTACTCTGGTATTGTCATCCCTGAAGTCTTACGCAAAGGCTCGAAACTACAAGCTCAGGCATCTCGAACGCTCTCCGGAAGGAAACGAGCAACAATTACAGCTGTGAACTCCTCCCAAGTCATAGGACGTAGGTCTGCAGCTCGGCCTCTCTTGATTGACTCGCACCACGTCTGAGTAAGACTTCTCTAGAAGAAAACTCGCAAGTTCAATCCATATATTGTCAGAACATTTTTATGACAACAATTCCTAGCCATCCTGTCAAGGTTTGTCTACGGATCCTTCACTACATCTGTACCTGTAAAAACTAGAGGCTTCAGCCTCAAAAACTTCTATAAGAATACGGAAATAATCTTGGTAACAATACAAACAGCTGCCTGAGCAGCAGGTACAATCACAGTCCCTGCAGCAGGAGGGACATCATCGGCTCTCGGAGCTCGGCTAACCTTAACTAACAATCCAACTATTTGTCATAAGTCCTGAATACTCGACTCCAGCCTTGCTATCCATCATGGAGAAAGCGGATCACTCCGTCCCTGAGGGGCAGGCACACCACCCTGATCTGTCCTCGTCTCAAACGAGCCCACTCTAATCTCATCTCTGGCGGCAGCCTACTGGCCCTCATAATCTCCGGCGGCATTGTGGTTGGAACAAGAAAAAGGATTGATAGGAATATTGCGATCGAATCAAAGGATTTCCGGAATCAAGGAAGGAAATACAAGCAAATATATATAACCTAAGGTCACCTAGGCGGAGTACCGTATCGTAAGTATGTCGCGGAACATACACACGCTACGTCACTCTGCTTAAGTCACCTACTCCATCTACCAAAAGTCATCCTACACTCAGAAAGGTAAAACCCAACGCTCTGATACCAATTTTGTCACGACCCAAACGTACGGAACGTGACTGGTGCTTAAATTACGAAACGTCTCAAGGCGTACGTAATCTAAGTAAGCCAAAGCCCAGAAATCAAAACCATGTAAAGAAATAGAGTGAAGGAAAACTTATTTAAAAAAAGCAATTTTAAACAAATAAGTTGCATTAAACCTTTAAAAGAAACATCAGAATTTCCCGAAAATTTCGACAGAGTCTCCTTTGTAAATACTGGCCCCAAACGGATACAACACATGAAAATACATATAAATGATGTATAAAGGAATCCCCAAGTGGGAGCCAGCTCTTCTCCCATGGAGGAATCACAACCACATGCAATATGTATATCGAAAGTGCACAATAAGCATATGAAAGTAAGAAATAAGAAAATACCACATCGGCTCAAGTGACCATCGACACCAATATCACAAATACAAGTCCCATGAGTCTCACCGTCTATTCAAATATACAAAGGTAGATGGAGTATATTAGATACAAATAATATACATGATAGGATAAAATATCCTTGCAACCCACCTACGAGCAATGCCGCAAGTCGATGCAAAAGAAGTAGCATAGAAAGTACACCCACCGCTACTGTGCTGACGGGTCAGACTTGTAAAAATACTGTTGCACAACGAGGGTGAGTTTCCAACTCGTGAGTAGTAAGTAACATCTAATAAGGCTATCGTAAGCATGCACGCAAATGCATCTCATCCTACGCATATCGATATAATACGAAGTACTAACATGCATGCAACATGAATGCATAATCAAACACGAAGCCTGAATAAGTCTGGTGTGAGAAAATCAATGTTCTTATCTTAGAAAAACTTTTGTGTAATAAACTGAAGTATCATCAATGAAATCAACAGACAATCCGTGTCAAGCATCGACACAATATATATATATATATATATATATATATATATATATATATATATATATATATATATCCCAATATCTCAATGTCTCAATATCTCAATGTCTCAATATCTTAATATCTCGGGCTCTGTCAGTCCGGATCGACCCATATCATCAAATCTCACGACTACGTCGGTATCCTCCGGATATCCGCCGCGTCAAAATAACTGGTCGGTAGTGCTCCCCTGCCAGGCTCAATGCCATCTGTGCGATCTTCTTACCCCGAGGTACCGCACCGAGTCCACCATGTCTCCGCAGACGGTGCATCCCCCTCCTCGAATCGGGTATATGATACAGCTTAAGAACCGATAAAACACATCGTGGATGCCTTACACATCATATCATGAGAAAACTGCAACTTACATTTTAAAAATTGTAATACGTTCTTAAAATCCTTGCGGTTTCTCTAAAATCCATAAATCTCATAATACTGAAATCATCGAGAAGAATCACAATATGTAAACATGTCGGTGATGATGGATGTCTATGATATGATAGTATATACAATATGAAGTACGGCCAGAAGCTATGCATGAATCATGATGAAATGAGGTATGTATATATGACTAACAATTCTACGTATCCATCCTGATAAATGACTATACAGGTACAGGTTTATGGATCATATATGATGCAATGTACAGATACCGATTCTAAGCAAGTTCTATAGTGTTCGTGACATAGAAATTACCAAAGACGTGTGTGTTCACATGAATAGTGCACGTGGCATGAACCAATGGTAATAGTGCAAGTGTCCTATGAGATAATATCATATATATCTATGATGATGGAATGCAATGAGATGAATGATTAGGAGACTACGCATATAAATACAAGCACTACTAGATATCCAGACTATCGGGCGTCTCGCGCCATCCAGACAATTCCCCCATAGATGTGTACATCTGCTCACCGGAACGCCTCAGCTAATCTGATCAAATCTCAACCTTGTCTTTCCGCGCCACGTACGACACCTCTGCACCCGATCTTAGAAACGTACATAAGGAAATAAGAGAATAAATATATAAATGGTCGCGGACACAACGAAACAAGATAACCAACGCGTACTAATTAGACGTACACGCACTTGTGCACAAAACGCGCTCGCAACAACGCCAAAACTACTACTAGGGTCGCTAATAGGTGCCCACTACCAAGTCTAGAACCCAATCGCGCATTCACAACACATTAAATATTATAGGAAATAGGTTATAGTTCAATTCAACCTCAAACTTGCTTAAAACCTATTTATTCCAAAAACCTAGTAAGCAATAATTTCCATTTTAGCTCAAATCTAGATGTTTTAACAAATCGAGTGGCCACAATAATCACTTAACAACTTAATAAAGCCACACAAACCTTTATTAGATTTTTAAGTTCACCTCTTTACATAAATCCAAAAATTTAGTTTGCAAATTATAAAATTTGGACAATTTAAAAGTAGAAATTAGCAAATTAACAATTAGACTATATTTTTCAAGTCTTTAGATACTAATCTACACATTGCAACCTTAATCAAGTAATAAAACCCTAACTTGATCTAAACCCTTCTCTTGAAATTTTCAACTTTCAATTAAAACCATAATTAAACACCTAATAAACTAGATTAAAGCAACTAACCAACAATCAAACCATAGGGTAAAGATTATACCTCATAAGTTTTGAGATCTAGCATGCTAAGGTAGCCTCCCAAATGGCTCTCTTTCTTCAAGATTCCAAGCTATTTTGGCCAAAGAAATCATGGGTGAAGGTTTAATTAGGATTTAGTAGGAATTTGTGTGGATTTTGATGCATTTCTTGATGATTTTTGGAGGTGAAATGAGGTGGGGAAATTTTGGGGCTGCCACCATGAGGGCTCGGCCAGCTTTGGGGGAGGGGAGAGAGAGAGAGTGAGGTGAGTATGTGAGTCTAGAAACACCCTCCCAAACAAAAGTCAACACCCATACTTCTTTGTTTATTTTTTTATCATTTCATTTTTCTCTTTTCTCTAGTTGAAATGGGAAAATGAGTGGGCAACTTGGGAATGGGGGCAGCCCAAGGCTTGGCCAAGAGAGGAGAATGGTAGGTGTGGGTATGCGTAGCATTTTCCAAGTCAAGAAAATCCCCATTCCTCAAGTCACAAGCCCATACCTCATTTCTATTTAATTTATTTTCATAATTTAAGCCTTTTTCTTTTATATTTTCTAAAACCATCTTGACAACTTCTTTTCATTTCAAAAATCACATGTTACATTTTGGTTTAATGTGTCATGATGCACAAAACTTGTATTAACCCATTCCAATTTGTAATTACCACTGATTAAATGTATTAGTGAAAGCTTAAAATAATATTATAAATAATTAATTAAGGAAAATATTTTAGTAAACTAGCAAATTCATAAGTGACTAAATAAATACCAATACTAGCCATTACATATCTAAAATAGGTATAATTAAGTCTATATTGAAAAATAATTATATCTTGGTTTTTACGGAAAACACCATTTATTTTACCGATTATCGAAAATTACCTAAACGATTTTTCAGAACGTTACACGTTTATTAAACAATCCATCCAAACGACGGCTAATTTAACGTCTTCTATCCAAACGTTAGTGTAACATACTGCTTCCCACGGTGAAAGCATAAAACCGATAGAAGCATAGATTGTATAGTCAAATGCTGCTATGAGTGAGAGAGAGAAATGGAAATTTCCATCTCAATCTCTACCAAATCTCGGCCACTCACACAGCGCAAATATCATACTTTACCAACAAAACCATAACATGAGTGCCGTAACGATGTTGAGATCGGGAAGAGTACTGAATAACCAAGTCGGTGAACAAGTTGAAGTTGATGATATTGATGATAACTCGGCTACTACTTCTACTCCTATTTTGTCTGATCCAATATCTTCTTCCGAGCTTATTCTCCGTTTTCCACTAGGCTCGAACCCTCATCCCACTTCCTTAAAAGAATTACCATCTACGTCCATCCCAAATCCAATTTTGGGATCCATTCCATCCCCACAAACTTCTCCTCAACTGTTGGACCCAACCCTTATTGATAAGGCTCCTTTTCCAAACAGGTTAAGGGCTAACATACCAAGTCCCTAAATGGAGAAGATTATGGAAATTTTTAAGCAAGTTAACATAAATATTCCTCTCCTAGATGCTATCCAACAAGTTCCATCCTATGCGAAAATTCTAAAGGACTTGTGCACTAGGAAAAGGAAAATTCAAATGCCTAAAAAGGTTTTCTTAGCGAGTAATACGAGCAATTCTTTTACCCAGCATGTTCTTGAGAAATGTAAGGACCCCGGATGTTCTACAATATCTATTGCTATTGGGGGTAAAAATATCAATCGTGCTATACTTGATTTAGGTTCTAGTGTTAGCTTGCTTCCGTATTCTGTTTATGAGCAATTAGGCATAAGAGAGTTGAAACCTACGCACTGCATTCTCCAGATGGCCGATCGATCTATCACCCAACCTAGGGGTGAGCTAGAGGACGTGTTGATCAAAGCCGGGGAATTTATATTCCCTATCAACTTTATATTTATAGATACACAGCCTGTGGCAAACCCACGGAACCAAATCCCGGTGATTCTAGGTCGACCTTTTCTAGCAACTTCCAACGCGATAATCAATTATCGTAAAGGTTCAATGAACCTGTCCTTTAGGAAAATGACAATTGAGCTTAACATTTATAAGTTAGGAAGTCAACCTTTCGAACCTTATGCTCATATAATTGATGTATGTTCTGTCAACAAGATAGCTACCGACAGTTACGAACTTGAGGAGTCCTTGCTTCACGATACTGATCTCGATGCCACTAGGGTGTTATTATTTGATCCTACTATTTATTATACATGGGAGGACCCTTCTGTCGACAAGTCCACACCTAAGCTCAAATCCTTAGACTTGTCGAATGATTTAGTCGAGCTACCCGACTATCATACTTTTTTTCCGATGAGATTATCATTCAGAATATCGATGGAAGTTTTGAAGACAATTTTGCTGAAGAACTTGTTTGCTATAGTGCCCTCAAGGCAGTTATTGTAATCGCAGGCAGGTGATTATGATAATGGAGGGAGGACCTATACTATACAGATAGAACAGTTTTATTCAAGATGATAGTATGCTATCTGATTTGACTTTATCATCAGGTATATGTATTATGTGGTATTACAGATCACTATTACATATTGATAAAGCCCATAGGATTCTTGCTTGACTACCAGCATTATGATGGCGATTATACACGTGGGAGCTGGGTGGTCTATAAGCACATCCTTAAATGTCCCTAGTCGTAGGAGTATCTAGACTGGGCATTGATACTGCAGAGTAGACTAGTGTGTACTTATCAAGACCCCGACGAGGGGCCATGGCCGGTCTCACAATCCATTGGTGTCTATTTGTCACCTAAGATAGTATGCAGGTGCTCATTAGGTTATGAGTACATTGGACGGACTCCCCGGGAACATGCTAGTTGGTATTATAACTATTGTTAGATAGTAGTTCCCAGGTGAGATGTGTACAGGTTAGTCTGTCGACCTGAGATCGTCATTTGTCACTGTCACGATCCGAAAGTACGGAACGAGACTGACACTTAAATTACAAAACGTCTAAAAGCGTAACGTAATCTAAGAAAGCCGAAGCCCAGAAATCTAAACTATTAAAAGAAGAAGTAAAGAAAAACATGTTTAAAAGCAACATCAAATTTTCTCAAAAATTTCGGCAGTCTCCTTTGTAAAATTTGGCCCCAAACGGGTACAAATAAGAATATATACATAAGCAACAATAAAAAGGCATCCCCAAGCGGGAGCTAGCTCTTCGCCAATTGGCGGTCACAACCACGCAAGCAAAATAATATACAACGCCGAGGGGCGAGGAACAAAACTAAAAAAAACCATCAAAACTACCAGAAAACCATAATAGTACAAGCGCGACTCTAAGGTCGAAAGAATAAACAATTGGTCTTCTAAATTTATCAAGTAATATAAGTCTGGTTGATGGACCTTACTAGATACAAATGAAATAATAAAAGTACAACGGCGGTCCTGAAACATGTGAACCAACCTACCAAGCAAATCACCCTGAATGAAATGATGTGCCAGCAAGCTGCCAAGGAAACCTGTATATCGAAACCTGTAAGAAAATTTGGCACAACGGGGGTGAGTTGCCAACTCGTGAGTAGAAGACTTCTGCGAGTAGAAATCGCATGCACGACGCTCTCCTAGGTCATAATAATATATTTAATATAACCCTAGTCATTTAGTAGTGGCACGGTAATAATCTATGCGTAAGTAAAATGCTCAGTGCTCGTGTCAGTGCTTCAATTAGTAACATATCATGTGTATGAGTATGCATGCACCATGAATGTAAAACAATCAACCATGAAATCTGGATATATCTGTGTAAGAAATCTTTAACTTTTATCATAGTAAAATTTGTATGGTAATCTGAAACATCATCAATGAAATCCATGGAAATCCGTGTCAAGTATCGACACAAAACAGGTAAATCTCAAAGTCTCAATATCTCGGGCTCCGTCAGTACGGATCGGCCCATATCATCAAATCTCACGACAACGGTCAGTATCCTCTGGATAACCGCCGCGCCAGACATCACCGGTAGGTAGTCTTCCCCTGTCAAGCTCATCGTCTACAACTCGAGCTTCTTGCCCCGGGGTACCATACCGGGCCTACCATGTACCCGAGACGGTTCATCCACTCCTCGAATCGGATCTCAAAATCCAACAGAAAACATGAAATCTCATGCTGGATGACACATACATCACGCGAAAACAGCAACTTGCATTTTAAAAATGATGATACTAAGCTTTTATTAAATTCTTGCGGTTTTCCCCCAAAATCCAGAAATCTCATAGAAATCCAAAATCCCAAAATCAAGAGTAAGTAAATAATGAGTATCGGCATAAGCCCCACAATACTGCATGATAATATGAACATGTGAATGCATGAAGTGTCTAAGTAGTAAATGTAATGTCTAAACTAGCATATGAGAGAAATCACACAATATTATATTGGACTAGCATTTAGCTGATTATATCAATAAAAAGATAATATGTTCTAAAGTGTACGTGACATGGCAATTACCGACGATGATGTGTGTGAGCCGGCAAATAAGCGTACGTGGAACATGCGCATCATCGGTAATGGTGCTGGTATCCTAACAGGAAGAGTTTCATATTAGCTAAAGAAACATATGTATGAACATACAATGCGATGAATACAACATAAATATAACGATGAATATGTAGTAAACGCACAATTAGAGTATACATACTAATTACGAGTCATACAGTTTGTTGTTTGAAAAAGCACGAATTGTGGTTTTTAGAAAAGTAAGGGCTACGGGGTTTTATATAAAAGATATGTCCCTTGAAAATCCGTAGTATCCCTCAGACTGTCTTTATAAGTACGCACGATTCGTTAGTTTTGAAAATAAGTATGACTCGAGCCTAAACTAATATCTATCTAACCAATTAAGGGACTAAACTAAAGAAACTAGTCAAAAAGTAAGAAGAATCCTCCTAAAGTCTGAGTCAATGTCTCTAGTAGTCGGCGATCCAGCCTCAATAGCGTCACGTACATGGTACGACTTCCTCAAGTCAAAAGTGTGGATCAATCATCACATCTATATTTCGTACGGTAAAATTCATCGTACGGCATCCCAAAATCGTGGTACAGGTCAACTATCACATATATACATCATCGTTCGTATAGTATCAGCATCAAACAATATCATGATCAAGGGTACTGTACTATAATCGCATACATCCCAATATCATAAAACATATATCATCGTCTGTGTAAATATACATCGTCAAATGATCCACTAAAATATCATGTCATATGTCATATCGTGATTAAGTCATAAATTACAATCCGGGTTTTATTCTAGAGTCTCATTCGTTTCAATGTCATCTACACATATCATCGTTTATATATTTCTCATTACCGAACGATCCGCTAATATCGTAACACATTTCATATCATATCTCGGTCATATATCTAATATCTCACAGCATCATGCCCGATCTTATCGACTCATCACCAAGTATCATATAATACCCTCATATCACATGTATATGTTGTATATATATATATATACATACACACATTCCTATATATATATTTATATATATAGACACACATATACCCCAAGTCAAGTTTATGTGTGTGTGCGTGTGTGTGTCAACAAGAAACCTACGAATTCCCTCCAAGGCAATCATCCTCTGGTTAAGTCTTTCTAAATCAGTCTAATCCAACTTAAAGTCTTCACTAGTATCGTACTCGCCAAGAATCTAAGGTCACGTCCGACTTCCTAATAATAGTACATAATATTCTTATTTTACATTTGCGGGGGTGCTATACGCCATCCACCCGACTTCCTCCGTAGATATACATCTACTCACCTGGTCCTTGTCTGCCGAAGTCGATGCCGCCATTCTCTTCTTCATCGTCTGAAGTCTACGTTAGTGGTACCTATACGCAAACATATATAATATCGTAAACCAAAATCGCGGACAAAACCAAAACGGCGCAGCATAGGTTAAAACCTATGACCCGCTCATGCAAAAGAACCGAATAACCCTCGACATCGGCATACAAACGCCGATTGATCGAAATAAAACACAAACGTATAAGTTGTAGTTCCAAAATTCACTAATTATAATATAAAGTAGGGTTTAAATCATGAAAACCTTAAAATAAATCAAATCGATTTATTTCGGAAAACCTAGAAAGCACTAAATTTTCGTTTTAATTCGAAACTTGATGTTTTAACAAAACTAATGGCCATAATATTCACTAAATATCATAACTAAGTCATACAAACCATCACCATAATTTAATCTCATCAATTTGTATTAAATCCAAAATTCTAGTTTGCAAAAATATCAAATTTTAGCACTTTTTAAAGCAAAATTTACAATTCAACAACTAAGCTAGATTTTGCTTATTTTAAAATGTTAAACCACTCATGAAAACCTTAATGATGTGCTAAAAATCCTAACTAGATTTTAATCCCACATTTTAAATAAATTTCTAAAACCTAGTTTGCAAAATAGCATAATTAGCAAACTTTTAATTTAACAATTAGCAACTAGTAACTAGATTAGGTTTTGCATTACATTAACATGGTAATCTACACATTAAAACCTTAATCTAATGATAAAAACCCTAATTTGATCACAAAACATTTTCTAGAATTTTCAATCATGCAGTTAGAACCAAATTTAAAACCAAATTAAACACTTAATAAGCTAATTTAAAGTGATTAACTAAAAATTAAACCAAGGGCTTAGGATTATACCTCAACATTCAAGAGATCAAATTTGCAACATGGCCTCCCTAATTGCTCTCTTGCTTCATGAATCCAAACTAGATAGGTCAAAGAATAATGGGTAGGATTTAAGTTAGGAATTTGTGGGTTTTTATTTGGATTTTTGGATGATTTTTGATGAATTTTTAAGTGAGAATGAGTTGGAAAAAATTTGGGGCTGCCTCAATGTGAGGTTCGGCCATGGAGAGGGAGTGATGGGAGAAAGAGAAAGAGTGTATAAATGTATAGAAGTTTCATTAATTAAACACCTCACTTTAGTCTTTTCATTAATATCTTTATTTCATTTATTTTCTTTTCTAAAATAAAACCTAGAAAAATCTAGAATCATGGAGAGATTTTGAAAAAGAATTTACATGTTACACACTATGTTTTCAATATGTCATGGTTCACATTTGTCAAATTAAACCATTCCAATTTGTATTTATCACTAATTAATTGTTTAATTAAAAGCTTATATTAATATTTGAATTAATTAATTAAGTAAAAATATTTAAGTAAACTAATAATTTATAAGTGACCAAAAAAAATCAATTACTAGCAATTACATAGTTAAAATAGGCGTATTTAATTTTATGATGAAAAATAACTATAGTTATGTTTAACGGAAAATACGGTTTATTTTACCGATTATCAGAAAATTCACTTAAAGGATTTTATTTGTTTATTTATTTATTTTTTAAACGTTACAATCTTCCCCCTTTAAAGAAGTTTGGTTCCCGAATTTAAATTAAAACTCCCCCCAAATACTAAAACATTTAACAAAACACTCAAATCGTCGGGAATCCGAAATTATCAATACATAAAACACATCTTAGCGCAATGCATGGGCATGAAAAATAAGTACATGTCTCAAAATCAAAACTCCGTCGAGCATAACGCAATCATCGGAGTTATAGTGAAAATACAATGTCAAAGTCTAATATGAACTCAACATGATATACTCAAAACTTAAACATATATATGATATGCATCGTTATAAAACTGTCCAAACATCTGAAAAGAAATTCATGCAAAACCTTTTCCCAAGTCACCGTGCGATGCGCGAAACACGGCACAAGTAGCGGACGTTCATTTTAAAAAAATAGCTATACATATAAATATCTTTTATTTAACATACACGTCCCGCCTGGTTTCTAAACCAAATAGTAATTATTATAAAAACATACTGCTCAAAATGAAATCAATCCCAATTACAGCATAAAAAAAATATCATGTGCGTCCGGTGCGCACTGAAATCGAAACCAAATATAGAAACCACGAATACACATAGAAACAAAACTGAGTGCAACGGGCGTGCACCAAAAACATCTTTCAAGTGCAATGGGCATGCACGACAACAATATCATGTGCATCTAATCTGCACAAATCCCGATTTAGTGCATCTGGTGTGCACAAAATCGCATCAAGTGCGTCAAGTGTGCGCAAGAATCTCAATCAAGTGCACATAGTGCACGAAAACATATGTCGAATATCAAAATCGAAAACACAGTACGAAAAGTGCATGAAAACTATGCTGAAGCATACGTCAAAATCATGTGCAACCCATATGCACGAAATCAAATCAATATCTCAAAATGTATAAAACCAAATCGAGTGCATTAGGTATGCACAAAACAACATCAATACAACTGATATATGAAACACGAATAGAGTGTAATGAATGTAAATATAGGAAATACCAATCATAAAACGAAATCATCAAAATACCAAAATCCAAACAACGGAAATGTGATATTCGAATCACCAATCGTAAATCGTAATCACTGACGTTGATGTGCTCCTCTTCCATCTGGTGTCGACTGATTCGAACTCGTTTCTTCGTAGCTGTATGAACTGTGCTATAAACTGATATACTCATATCTAGAGTCTCCCGAGTAATGTATCCCATCACATGATATCCGGACTACGTTAAACTTTTCGATCGATTTATCAAAGTCCCATAATTCCCCGAGAGCTCAACACTCAAGTACAGTTTAAAAATATCTAGTTCATGCCCCAGCATCTGCAGACCAGCCGTAGAAGGGTAAACCCAAGCCTCACTAATGGCACCGCGGAACTACCGTAAACCCTAAGGTTCACCAGCGTTCTCATGGTCATTATGTCGAGTTAGGGTTTCATTCTTCTAGAGAGTCCATAGAAATACCTGCATGTTCTTCCGAATATCTTAAACATGGGAAAATGGGTTTTTGACATTCGTTCGAACCTTTTAACTTCGTCTGGACGATATGTGAATACCTTTCGTCCGCACATTAAACAATGCTTCAATCCTCAAGAATAGACAATACCCTAATGGTAATCGCATTCGAGCCGCAGCTCTCTCTTCCCGTGCGATCGTGGTAACAGAAAGCATCATCCGACATTGACGAAGATAGATCATAGGAACGAATAGAATATGATGCAAAGAAATGTACATCCTAAGGCTTCTTAAGCAGAGTAGCGTATCGTAAGTATGCCGCGGATCATGTACACGGTACATCACTCTACCTAAGTCACCTACTCCATCAACCATGGTCAACCTAGACTCGGACAAAGGTTAAACCTAGCGCTCTGATACCAACTTTGTCACGACCCGAAAGTACGGAACGTGACCGACACTTAAATTACGAAACGTCTAAAGGTGTAACGTAATCTAAGCAAGCCGAAGCCCAGAAATCTAAACCATTAAAAGAAGAAGTAAAGAAAAACATGTTTAAAAGCAACATCAAATTTTCTCAAAAATTTCGGAAGAGTCTCCTTTGTAAAAACTGGCCCCAAACGGGAACAAATAAGAATATATACATAAGCAACAATAAAAAGGCATCCCCAAGCGGGAGCTAGCTCTTCGCCAATTGGCGGTCACAACCACGCAAGCAAAATAATATACAACGCCGAGGGGCGAGGAACAAAACTCAAAGAAAACCATCAAAACCACCAGAAAACCATAATAGTACAAGCGCGACTCTAAGGTCGAAAGAATAAACAATTGGTCTTCTAAATTTATCAAGTAATACAAGTCTGGTTGATGGACCTTACTAGATACAAATGAAATAATAAAAGTATAACGGCTGTCCTAATACATGTGAACCAACCTACCAAGCAAATCACCCTGAATGAAATGATGTGCCAGCAAGCTGCCAAGGAAACTTGTACATCGAAACCTGTAAGAAAATTTGGCACAACGGGGGTGAGTTGCCAACTCGTGAGTAGAAGACATCTGCGAGTAGAAATCGCATGTACGACGCTCTCCTAGGTCATAATAATATACTTAATATAACCCTAGTCATCTAGTAGTGGCAGGGTAATAATCTATGCGTAAGTGAAATGCTCAATGCTCGTGTCAGTGCCTCAAGTAGTAACATGTCATGTGTATGAGTATGCATGCACCATGAATGTAAAACAATCAACCATGAAATCTGGATATATCTGTGTAAGATATCTTTAACTTTTATCATAGTAAAATTTATATGGTAATATGAAACATCATCAATAAAATCCATGGAAATCTGTGTCAAGTATCGACACAAAACAGGTAAATCTCTAAGTCTCAATACCTCATACTCTCAATATCTCATAGTCTCAATATCTCGGGCCCCGTCAGTCCGGATTGGCCCATATCATCCAATCTCACGACAACGGTCGGTATCCTCCGGATATCCGCCGCGCCAGACATCACCGGTAAGTAGTCTTCCCCTGCCAGGCTCATCGTCTACAACACGAGCTTCTTGTCCCGGGGTACCATACCGGGCCCACCATGTACCTGAGACGGTTCATCCACTCCTTGAATCGGGTCTTGAAATCCAATAGAAAACATGAAATCTCATGGTGGACGACACATACATCACGAGAAAACCGCAACTTGCATTTTAAAAATGATGATACTAAGCTTTTATTAAATTCTTGCGGTTTTCCCCCAAAATCCAGAAATTTCATAGAAATCCAAAATCCTAAAATCAAGAGTAAGTAAATAATGAGTAACGGAATAAGCCCCACAATACTGCATGATAATATGAACATGTGAATGCATGAAGTGTCTAAGTAGTAAATGTAATGTCTAAACTAGCATATGAGAGAAATCACACAATATTATATTGGACTAGAATTTAGCTGATTATATCAATAAAAAGATAATATGTTCTAAAGTGTACGTGACATGGCAATTACCGATGATGATGTGTGTGAGCCGGCAAATAAGTGTACGTGGAACATGCGCATCATCGGTAATGGTGCTGGTGTCCTAACAGGCAGAGTTTCATATTAGCTAAAGAAACATATGTATGAACATACGATGCGATGAATACAATATGAATATAACGATGAATATGTAGTAAACGCACAATTAGAGAATACATACTAATTACGAGTTATACAGTTTGTTATTTGAAAAAGCACGAATCGTGGTTTTTAGAAAAGTAAGTGCTACGGGATTTTATAGAAAAGATATGTCCCTTGAAAATCCGTAGTATCACTCAGACTGTTTTTATAAATGCGCACGATTCGTTAGTTTTGAAAATAAGTATGACTCGAATCTAAACTAACATCTATCTAACCAACTAAGGGACTAAACTAAAGAAACTAGTCAAAAAGTAAGAAGAATCCTCCTAAAGTCTGAGTCAATGTCTCTAGTAGTCGGCGATCCAGTCTCAATAGCGTCACGTACATGGTACGACTTCCTCAAATCAAGAGTGTGGATCAATCATCATATCTATACTTCGTACGGTAAAGTCCATCGTACGGCATCCTAAAATCGGGGTACGGGTCAACTATCACATATATACATCATTGTTCGTATAGTATCATCATCAAACAATATCATGATCAAAGGTGCTGTACTATAATCGCATACATCCCAATACCATCAAACATATATCATCGTTTGTGTAAATATATATCGTCAAATGATCCACTAAAATATCATGGCATATGTCATATCGTGATTAAGTCACATATTACAATCCGGGTTTTATTCTAGAGTCTCATTCGTTTCAATGTTATCTACACATATCATCGTTTATATATTTCTCATTACCTAACGATCCGCTAATATCGTAACACATTTCATATCATATCTCGGTCATATATCTAATATCTCACGGTATCATGCCCGATCTTATCGACTCATCCCCAAGTATCATATAATACCCTCATATCACATGTATATGTTGTGTGTGTGTGTGTGTGTATATACCTACACACATTCCTATATATATATATATATATGTATATATATATATATATAGACACACATATACACCAAGTCAAGTTTATGTCTGTATGCGTGTGTGTGTGTCTATAAGAAACCTACGAATTCCCTCCAAGGCAGTCATCCTCTGGTTAAGTCTTTCTAAATCAGTCCAATCCAACTTAAAGCCTTCACTAGTACCCTACTCGCCAAGAATCTAAGGTCACTTCCGACTTCCTAATAATAGTACATAATATCCTTATTTTACGTTTGCTGGGGTGCTATACGCCATCCACCCGACTTCCCCCGTAGATATATATCTACTTACGTGGTCCTTGTCTGCCGAAGTCAATGTCGTCATCCTCTTCTTCGTCATCTGAAGTCCACGTGAGGGGTACCTATACGCAAACATATATAATATCGTAAACCAAAATCGCGGACAAAACCAAAACAGTGCACGAAACGCGCATAGGTTAAAACCTATGACCCGCTCATGCAAAAGAACCGAATAACCCTCGACATCGGCATACAAACACCGATTGATCGAGATAAAACACAAACGAATAAGTTGTAGTTCCAAAACTCACTAATTATAATATAAAGTAGGGTTTAAATCATCAAAACCTTAAAATAAATCAAATCGATTTATTTCAGAAAACCTAGAAAGCACTAAATTTTCGTTTTAGTTCGAAACTTGATGTTTTAACAAAACTAATGGCCATATATTCACTAAATATCATAACTAAGTCATACAAACCATCACCATAATTTAATCTCATCAATTTGTATTAAGTCCAAAATTCTAGTTTGCAAAAATATCAAATTTTAGCACTTTTTAAAGCAAAATTCACAATTCAACAACTATGCTAGATTTTGCATATTTTAAAATGTTAAACTACTCATGGAAACCTTAATGATGTGCTAAAAATCCTAACTAGATTTTAATCCCACATTTTAAATAAATTTTTAAAACCTAGTTTGCAAAATAGCATAATTAGCAACAAGTAACTAGATTAGGTTTTGCATTCCATTAACATGTTAATCTGCACATTAAAACCTTAATCTAATGATAAAAACCCTAATTTGATCACAAACCATTTTCTAGAATTTTCAATCATGCAGTTAGAACCAAATTTAAAACCAAATTAAACACTTAATAAGCTAATTTAAAGTGATTAACTAAAAATTAAACCAAGTGCTTAGGACTATACCTCAACATTCAAGAGATCAAACTTGCAACATGGCCTCCCTAATTGCTCTTTTGCTTCATGAATCCAAACTACATAGGTCAAAGAATAATGGGTAGGATTTAAGTTAGGAATTTGTGGGTTTTTATTTGGATTTTTGGATGATTTTTGATGAATTTTTAAGTGAGAATGAGTTGGAAAAAATTTGGGGCTGCCTCAAGGTGAGGCTCGGCCATGGAGAGGGAGTGATGGGGGAGAGAGAAAGAGTGTAGAAATGTATAGAAGTTTCATTAATTAAACATCTCACTTTAGTCTTTTCATTAATATCTTTATTTCATTTATTTTCTTTTCTAAAATAAAACCTAGAAAAATCTAGAACCATGGAGAGATTTTCAAAAAGAATTTACATGTTACACACTATGTTTCCAATATGTCATGGTTCGCATTTGTCAAATTAACCCATTCCAATATGTATTTATCACTAATTAAATGTTTAATTAAAAGCTTATATTAATATTTGAATTAATTAATTAAGTAAAAATATTTAAGTAAACTAATAATTTATAAGTGACCAAAAAAAATGAAATACTAGCAATTACATAGTTAAAATTGGCGTATTTAATTTTCTGATGAAAATAACTATAGTTATGTTTTACGGAAAATACGGTTTATTTTACCGATTATCAGAAAATTCACCTAAAGGATTTTATTTATTTAATTATTTATTTATTTATTTTTAAAACATTACAGTCTCGTGTGAGTTCCCACTGTGCTTTGATTACTACTTTACCACGGCTCAAAGGAGTCGTGCAAACAGGTTTTAGTTGGGTATAGTCCCGAGCCACATGGAGGCAGTAAGCGGATCGTCAGGGATTTGTCTCTCCCGGTATTGGGGGTTGATGTTGCGTAGTGCACGGGTGACCATCATCAGAAATCCTTGGCCAAGGTAGTCGAGAATTACTGATTTGGATCAGTAGTTTCTCAGTTGGTGATAGGCTTCATACCGACATGAAATGTCGCGTTATTAGGGGTTTGATTTTATCCACCCCATAGACTTGATATGCGATACTCTTAGACGAACATACCAGACTATACGGAGATTGTCACGGACAGACTCAGTAGGGGTTCGAATGAGTTTGCTCGTCGGCCTTCCTTTTGCTCAATACCTGGGTAGCCGTTACGTACAGCTAGTGCCGCTAACGTGCTTGTGGTTAAACCCCACTGCCAGCGTATTAATGAGTCTTTAGAATCCCACACAGAGGGTTTCCTTGTTTCGGGTGAAACGATGTAGAGGCCGTATGGTTTTACGGAAGGTTTCGATCATATACGTGCACTTATGCACATATCATGATTCAGACGGATAATACTAGTGGGCTTTGGTTTAATCCGGATTCTAGTATTATATTGTTGGTTTATTTTCGTTTATTTGTATTCGTATTTTTCGAAATACGGATACGGGTATTTATATACGGATGAGGGGTATTCTTGTAATTTATTACAAGATTACTTCTAGAGGATGCCACCTCATTTTTGTTTTAACCATTTTGTTAAATGGTTAAATGAGGTGGAGGATGAGGTTTTCTTTGCATTTATGGAAGCATGGCTCACTTGGTGACTCATGGAGTGACTCATGGTTATTATTGTGGCATGCTTGATATTTGTGTGTTTTGAGATATTTGTGGTTTGCATAATTATCTTTCACAACACTTAGCCATTTTCATGGTTGGAAAAAACACAACGCTCTCATCCTCTTGCTTCCTTATTCTACCTCCACCTTAAATGTCTCATGTGTTGAGAAACCTAGGGTGTTTGGAGACAAATTAATCTATCATTAGATTCTACATCCTCTAGGCTATCTAGTTTGCGAACTAGGTACCCTAATTACCTCGGCTATGAGGTTGGAGCTCGAACTACAAATCCTCAGGTGGATTATCTTTGATGGAGGGAGACCGGAGGCCAAACATGATCACGGTGGCCACTAAAAGCTTGGGAAAATGGTAGAAGACCGAAAGACTCAGATCATTCGGTATAACCATTCTAAACTCCTCTTTAGTTTGCTAGTTTTAGGTTTATGGTAGATCCGGGTTATAGGGTTGTTTTAGTGCCAGTTTTGAAAATTTTTGTTCATCATTCGGTCACGCTAGATGTCCAGGGCGCTGGCATAACCCAACATGGTATCAGAGCCACCCCATAAACCCTATTAGCTAGTTCGCACAAGCTTAAAATATCAATCGACCAATTCTTCCGAATCATAATTCCATTTTGATGTGTTCACTGCCGATTTTAAAACTTGTTCAATTTTTTTTCAGAGGTTCTTAAAAATACGTGCAGGTATTTATTGGGCACCAGAAGAAATTTGGGCACTCGATCCCACAACATTGCCGTGGAACCACGGCATTACATGCACTTTGGCTGCGGTTGGGTGGCCGTTTTGTGGTCGTTCTGTGTGAAATTTCATCTGGCACCCTATTTCTTGGAAATATGATTTTTGTGATATTTGGTTTTGGCCCAGATTTGTTTGAGTGCTGGATTTGCATTTGGGGCCAATTAGGGAAAGTTTTGTCGATCGAAATTTTAAGTGTGTGTTTATCAGTGCATACATTACTATCTGCGACCGTGAATGTCATTAGAGCGGTATAACCTATCTAACTGCTATATGTTTTTTTAGACGGGTTTGCGAACATGACATTCACGTTGATATTCTGTGTTGTGCTGTGATTGTGGTTAGATTGTCATGGTGGATAGCCAGTGGTGCAATGATAGTTGTACAGTTCAGATTCGTTTTTACTTTCGATATTGCGGGGTGAGCGTCCGACATGTGGACTACCGTCTCTGCCAGTTTGTATATTCTTTTATTGGGACACGACCGGGTTGAGGTCGATATCACCCTTGTACATATATTTTCTTTTTCTGTACCGGGATTACCCCATGGTGGAGTGCTTGGATAGCCGGGTTCTAGAGGGCAACTGTCCCGCATCTTATAACATTGAGACGGAGGGGGCCTCACTCTAGAACTGGCGGGCTATTCGACACATTCGTAGGGGGTACAGGTTGACCCATGGAGGGATGCTCAAGTTACCGGATTCCATGAAATGTTGGGTGACCCATTCACTTTATTGATTGGGGTTGCTTCACTTCTGGGATTGGCGGGTAATTTGCCGCGCTCGTAGGGGTCTAGGTTTTCATTGCACGGGCTATCCACACAACAGGGAACGTCGGGTCTCATTTGTGGCTCAAATGAAACCCGAAGCTCTAAGTTTATCCAGCATTATGTGTTGCTTGCTGAGATTCTGCGATGTTGCTTATATCATGCCTGGGACGAATGTTATATATATTCATATATATACTAGTAGTTATTGTATATGTTTTGCATCCGCGCTAGTCCAACCCCCGCGCTGTCGTTAGTTAAGTAACCTAACGGTGCATGACGGGACCCCGTGGCGAATGCGGATGGCATATACCTACATTGTATTATCGTTCTTTTTTGGTGTGATATGGATTAATTGATGGGACTGCATTAATTTAGATTAATGCAAGGAAACAAACCTATATGATGTTGTTGGAACCAAGTTTTTTAAAAAACTGACATTACAGACGTTTTCGTTTGCTTTGCACAGTGGTATTCGGTTTTCAATATCCAGCGCCTCATTCGATGAGGCAAGAGCCAAGATCCCTTCATCGGGAGTGTCCTCTTGAGCAAAAGTTTGCGTTAGTGTAATAACTTCACTATAGTCAATTCTTTTGCTTTGCACAACGGTATTTGGTTAGGAATATCCTGCACCTCGTTCGATGAGGAAAGAGCCGAGATCCCTTCACAGGGAGTGACGTCTTTAGCAAAAGTTTGCGCCACTATGTATTTGTAAAACCACTCGGTTCCTTCAATGATATCAAGTTCATTAAGTTAAAGGATTTTTCGCCAGAAACCCAGCCGTAGCACTCCGTCATTTCTTACAATTATTACTTAGTATTCGTGCTGCGTGTTTTGACCTAGTCAATGCATAGTGTTCGATAGCTGAGTGGTGATTGTTTGTTGCAGGTGTTGCAATTATTTAGGACAGCCGCATAACTATTTTGACCTACTCAAGGGAATATGCGGGTGGTTCTAAATTAATCTTGGATAATGACGGGTTGAACTTGACTAGCGGTTTATGATATGTTGACCCAGTCAAGGTCATAAATCGTTAGGGGAAAAAACCACATCGGGAGTTTCAAACATACAGGAAACTTGCCAGGCATACGCATAGCTTCTGGAGTGTGGTGACATGAGTGGATTCCATAAAGTTATTATGCGATGATAGTTGGACCCCGATTCCCACTGATGAGTAGGTGTTACTTCTCGGGTGATTTTATATAATCCCGACTAATTCTCCTTTTAGGGTTTGAAGGAGAATTCGAGGAAACAGTGGGAGCCATCCTTATTAGATAAAGCGATCAACCGATATAATCTAGGTTAGAGTTGTTAGTTATATGTATGACTTAGAGGCCATTACTGTACATATGATGTATATATTGTAGTGGATGCTTGGACATATATAGGGATGATTTTCTTGCTCGATGTGATAGTATGCTATCTGGTTGCTCTTTATCTTAACATGTTGACTTGTATAAGTGATGCTGTCTTGCTCTCACATGTTGATAAAGCCCATAGGATGTGTACTTGACTATCAGGACTATGATGGAGATCATACTAGTGGGGCCAAGGGTAGTCCACAAGTACACCCTATAATTGTTCCTATTCGTAGGAGTATCGAGACAGGACATCGATACTCCAGAGTAGACTAACGTATGCGCTTCTTGACCCATATAATGAGCGATGGATGATCCAACATCCATTGGTGTTTGACATAAGAGAAGGTATACGGGTGCTCAGTAGAGACTGGGTACACTGGACGGACTCGCCGAGAACTCCTAGATGGTATTATACCTATCATCAGATAGCAGTTCTCTGGTGACACTGGTACAGGTTAGTCTGTCGACCCGAGATCGTCATAGAGTCTTGTGTGATTCCCACCGTGCTTTGATTTCCACCTTACCACGTGTTGGGATTTCTCAGCACCCTACTGGGTTTTCACAGCAACTACCATGCCAATTTTAAATTTTCAAGAGTGCTAAAGAACCATTAACAAGGATCTAGCTAGAGTAAATAGACAAACAAAATATGTAATCAAACATTACACTAAGTGAATGAGGAATACAACCTTTGTAGACCGGTCCTTCACTTCAAAAACTTCGTGTAGTAGTCCCTTCATTGTGAGTGTTGATCTCCCGAACTCTAGTATGAGTTCCCTTAGAGAAATGAACAACCTTGGTCGAAATCTTCGAGGCCGAAGATGATCTACGTCGAGGAGACTCAAACCCAAGCTACCTATTCACTAGGAGATGAACTTTGTGAAGAGAATACCCTAAACTAAATAGCAGGTAGTAGAGGATAATGAAGTAGGAAATGGGCTCATTTTAGATTTTATTTTCTCATAATTTTTCATTATGTTTCATGGAGCTAGAAAGCTTGAAAAAAGAGATGATGAAGCAACCATGAAAAATGAAACTAGTCAAGAATAAACTAAGGAGGTGAGAATAGCAACCATGGGTGAGTTAGTGTCATACACTAACCCATGTAGAGAATAAACCATGGGTTACAGTAATGGTTGGGTTAATAAATATCTACAAGAAAAAAAAGAGTGGACTTGGTCAATGGTTCCACAAGCTTCTACAAGTTTCAACCATGTGACAATTTCCAACCAATTTTGATTTACTTTAAATAAATAAAACCCTCACATTATTATAAGCATGGTGTGAGTCTCATACACCCATGTTGCATGTGGCATCTAGCATGACACAAAATAATGTACACTAATATATATCACATATATACTAATGCACAATCAAGTGAGAAAAGAAATCTTAAGTGAGATAATACTAGTTAATGTAAAATAATATATCAAATATATAATTATACATTAGATTATTAAATCAACACTTGATTTAATAATCCGGCTATATCACATATAACCGACTAATATCATGTGTATCATTTTATCGAATCAACACTTGATCCGATAACCCGGCTATATCACATATAACCGACCGATGACACAAATCGCGAGAATAGAATATGGTATCATATACTCGTATTAATCTCGGTCCCGCACAAATCACATATATGCTCCTACTCCGTTACGCCTGAGCCAGGAAACCTCTGTGTAGGACTCTAAATACTCGTCAATACGCTGACAGTAGCTTATGATCATATCAAACACACACAAGCCGCAAGAGGCGTGCTAAACGTAACGGCCACCCGGGTATTGAGCGATTAGAAGATAAACAAGCTAGCCTGCTCATACTCTTACGAATCCAATCAGTAACACTACCATACAGTCCGGTTTGTTCGTCTGATATGTCGCATATCTTGCCTAGGAGTGGTAAACGTCAGACCCCAATAGCTTGATAAGGCATGCCGATGTAAGGTCCATAACGGGCAAGAAACTATTGATAACACTTATCAGTAAATCTTATCTACCCTGGCCAGGGATTTCAGTTATGGCCAATCGAGCATAGCGCAACACCAACCCCCAATACCGGGAGAGACGAATCCCCTCCTATCGCTCATTACCTCCATATGACTCGGGACTGTACCCAAAAACCACCTGTTTGCACGACTCAGTAGAGTCGTGGTAGGGTGGAAATCAAAGCACAGTGGGAGACACATAAGACTCTATGACGATCTCGGGTCGACAGACTAACCTTTACCAGTGTTACCAGAGAACTGCTATCTGACGTGAGGTATAATACCATCTAGGAGTTCTCGGCGAGTCCGTTCAGTGTACCCAGTCTCCACTGAGTACTCGTATACCATCTCTAATGTCAAACACCAATGGATATGGGATCATCCATTACCCATCACATGGGTCGAGATGATATACGCTAGTCCACTCTAGAATATCGATGCCCCGTCTCGATATTCCCACGACTAGGAACATTGAATGATGAACTCATGGACTACTCAGGCCCTACTAGTATGATCTGCATCATAATCCTGGAAGTCAAGTTCACATCCTAAGGGCTTTATCAACATCTAACAGAGAGACAGTAGGTGTACATGTTAAGATAAAGAACAACCAGGTAGCATACTATCATGTCGAGCAAGAAAGTCCTCCCTATATATGTCCCAGCATCCACTATAATGTACATTTCATGTACAATAGTGGCCTCTAAGGCATACATACAATTAACAATCTCCCACTTGCACTAAGGCCAGTTGTTGTAGTATAGCATACCCAATGTCCTATATAAGTCTCCCGTAGGAAAGGCCTCAGTGACTAGATCTGCCGTGTTAACCTCTGAGTCTTCTCTCCTAACCTCGATCCCTTGGAGACCAACCATCTCCATGATCAGGTGATACTGCCTTAGAATATGTCTAGGTCACTGATGGGATCGGGGTTCCTAGGCTAAAGCCACACCTCCATTGTCACACAATTGTGGGAACCTAGTTCATCTCATGAACAAATATACACCTAGACTGCCTCTTTGGTAGCATCGTTGATAGCAATATATTCATCCTTTATCGTCTAGTTTGCCCCGGTATCTATCTTGGAACTCTTCCAGCATACCGTCCCTCCACTGAGGGTAAAGGAAATGCCTATGACTGAATTTCAGTCGTCCTTACCACCTTGGAAGCTATCCAGTGATTCTCCCAAGGTTCATTTGATACCATCTTACTACTCCTAGTGAGAATCCTAACATCCACTTAGTTCTATCTGATAGATCCAAAAACCAGGATTTAGGAGGTATCACCTAGATCCTACATGGAGAATCAATGTGATAAGAGGAGATTGACCGAGTGTAGCATAGGAAACTCATTTCCTATCAAGAGTATGTCGTCCACGTACAATACGAGGAAGACCACCTTACTCTCTACTACCCTTTTGTATATACAAGGTTCATCTACCATTTTGATGATGTCAAACGTTTGACTATCACATCAAAACAGATGTTCGAACTCCGCGATTCCTGCTTTAATGCATAAAGCAACTTGTACACATTTCCGCTGCTCTCACTGTCTACGAAGCCCTCTGGCTGTGTACTTATAGACTCTCTCTTCTAAATCAGTATTCAGAAAGCAGTCATGACACCCAACCACCAGATATCGTAGTCATGGTATGTAGCAATGGCAAGCAGGATCTGGATGGACTTAAACATAGCCACTGGAGAAAAGGTTTCATCATTATCCATGCCTGGTCGATGACGAGAACCTTTTGCAACAAGTCTTGCTTTGAAAGTCTCAACTTTTCCATCTACACTGAGTAATCTTCTCAAGATATACTTGCTCTTGATGGGGATTTAACCCTTCAGATATACCAAACAAAGTCCACACTTTGTTGGTGTATATAGATTCCATCTCAGATCGCTTAGCATCCAGTTATTCTTACAGAGTCCCCACTCATGATGGCCTGCTCGAAACTAGTTGGTTCATCATCTCATGATGCAATCCTCGCTCCCACTGTCATCGAGAAAACCGTAGTATCTTTCAGGCGGATGAGAAACCCTACCAGATCGACGGAGAGGCTGAGGTTCGTCGGGAACTATTGAATCCTTCGGTTCTACCAAATCATCAGCAGTAGTTTGTATAGCTGGAACTCATTCCAGTTCTACCTCATGAACACAAATTTCTTTCCAAAATAAATTCCTTTTCCCAAAAAGGTGGCATGCCGAGAAATAAAACACCTTTTGTTTCTCGATGTGGTAGAAGATATTCGCTTGCGAATGCTTGGGATATCCAACAAACTTCCTCAGAACTGACCTTGCCTCGAGCTTGTCTGGATCTTTCTTTTAGACATGGACCGGACAACCTCAAATCTTAACTTGCTTAAGACATGGGCTCTTTCCACACCATATCACATATGGAGTGGTAGGCACTGATTTGATTAGAACCATATTCAATAGGTATGCAGCTTCTCAAGTGCATAATTCCTAAAAAGAAATAGGTAACTCAGTAGTACTCATCATAGAGCACACCATATAGAATAGGGTGCGATTGCTCCGGCCCGATACACCATTGTGATGTGGTGTATACGGAGGAGTAATGCTAAGGGAGAATCTCATTCTCCTTTTGAATAGTCCAGGAATTCCATGCGAAAGTATTCTCCTCCCTGATCACATGAAAGGACATAATACTTATACCCGGTTTTGGTTCTCTACTTCTGACTTATATTCATTGAATTTATCAAAAGCTTCAGACTTGTGTTTCAATAGGAACACATTTCCGAATCATTAGAGATCATCAGTGAATATAATGAAATATAAAGAACCAGTTCTGGCATGTGTAGACAGAGGACCACATACATCATCATGTATCAGTCCCAAGAGTTTGTTAACCCTTTCTTTGTTTCAAATAAATGGAGCTATGGTCATCTTATCTTTGTGACATGACTGGCAAGTTTCACAAGATGTATATTCAAACTGATTTAAATATGCATCATAATGTAACTTAGCTAGTCGGGTCGCATTGATATGACCTAGTCTACAATGTCATAAGTAGGATTTTTTCATTTCTGAACTCTTTCTCTTGTGTGTGTTCTGTACGTTAAGAACTGTGCTTTGATTTAGAATGTATATGCTATTAGATAACGTGCTTGAACTAATCAACTCTTGATATAGGAAATGTTGAAAACATTATCCAACAATACGAAATTATATCATTCTTTAGTAAATAAAGAGACTGATATAATGTTGCATATCAGGTTCATATCTAATAACATTCGTTCAGAATCAATGTATTACCATTTGGTAATACAAGGTGATAACTTCCAACATCTTGGCTGCAACAATTGCACCATTCTCTATATTTAGAGACATATCACCCATTCCCAGTTCTCCACCTTTCTGTAGCCTATGTAACAAATTACATATGCGGGATTCTGATCCGGTATCAAATACCCAGGACGTAGAGGATACTGAGAAACAGTTCTCTGTAATGAACACACCCGAAGAAGAGGAATCAACATGCACTTTCTTCGTTTGGGCGGCATGGGAATCCTGGTATTCCCCTACTTCCTTCTCGGTCTTATAACAATTATAAGTTAGAGCGGGACCAACGTTCCCCAGCTCAATATAACAAGCGGGTTTGGTCAATGCATCCATATTATTATCTTGATTAAGACGTGACATGGTCGCTACCTGGAGAGAGAGAGAAGAAAACACTCTGCGTGCGCTCTTGTAAGATTAGATTAGTTATATATTTTATCTAATCAGGATGGCTCCCACTGTTTTTATCAAATCTTCCTTCAAACCTTAAAAGGAAAGACTAGCCGGAATTAATTACACCCTACAAGTTCTCCAATCTTTCAGCCAGGCCAGTGCCGGTAGTTTGAGGGAGGTTCCCCGTGCTTTCTCACGGACCTAATTAAAATAAACCTCGTTTTCCCAGGGGCGTAACCCCGTTGACACCTTTCTAGACACCTACTTGATCATCTAATTGTAAAGTGCAAAACTCTCCCAGAAGTAACAATTACTCGCAGTGGGTATCAGGATCCAACTATCTCATAGAAGGTATGCAATCTCATTGCAAATTTCAACACTTAAAACTCCCGATAATGGTTTTTACCCTTAGCACTTATAACCTTGACTATGATCAACATATCATAAGCACTAGTCAAGTTCTACCTGTCATTTCTTGATTAATTAGACCCACCCATATGACCCTTGACTATAATCAACATAATCATATGAATGTCCTAATTAATCGCATCATATGCTGTGTAGAAAGACATCACTTAGCTACCGTACACTACGCCTTGACTATGATCAACATACGCAGCACGAATACTAAGTACTCTACTTCCTAAAATGACGGAGGGTTGCGGATGGTTTTTAAGAAAACCTTTAACGCTTTGAACTTGATCTCGTTGCAGAATAAAATGATTTAAAATGGAGTGTTTTTGAGGTTTTTGCTAGTTTTGATAAAGAGGTCACTCCCGGTGACGGGATATCGGCTCTTTCCTCGTCGAATGACGTGCATGATATTCACAATATCACTATGCAAAAAAAGAACTAGAAAAGTAATCAAAAGACAAAACCGAGGGTTGTAGCATCTGCTAGTTATTGCTAAAGAGGTCACTCCCAGTGAAAGGATCTCGGCTCTTTCCTCATCAAATAAGGTGCAGGATATTCTACAAGGAATACCACTATACAAAGCAACAACTAGAGCTACCTATGTTTGAAAATTTGATTCCACAACATCTTTAGGTTTATTTTCCTTCATTAATCTCATTAATGAATGTTCCATCTTTTAAGTTACCTAAGCATCACAGATAAATACAACGTATGCTTATTCCATCCGCATTCTCCACGAATTCCCGTCGTGTATCGTTAGGCTAGGTAACTAACGGCAGAGCGGGGCAGGGCTAGCGCGGGTGAAAAACATAAGCAAAGTCTATAATATATCATATATATTATAATGTATCCATCTCAGAATATAAAATGATCACATCACAGAATATCAGTAGCAGAAAACAACATATGAAATATTGGATACACTAGAATTTTTGGGTTTTAATTTAAGCCTGTATAAAACACGGATTCCATGGTCATGATGAATAGCCAAACCCACATCCCTAGACCCCTACGAGATCGGCAAGCAACCCTACCAATTCTAGAGTTAGAAGACCTGGACTCGACTCCTCGAGATGGTCTCCTACTAGACTCTAGAACCCGGTTACTTGTGCTCTCCTCCTTGGGTCAATTCTAATGCGGAAAAGTAAATAATATACATCAATGGTGACATCTTCCTCAACCCGGAAGTGCCCCAATAAAAGATTATTGCATACAAGTTTTTACATGAATGAAAATGAAAAACTCTCATCTCACATAAAGACCCTCGGCTATTCAAACACGACGATCCAATATAACATATCACGGCAACACATAACATCACATGTTATCAACCTAAGTAAATATGCGTATCCCAATTGTCGTTGACGTATAGCAACGAAACCGGCGATACACCACATATTACACTTACGGTCGCAGAAAAGAAAGTGAAAACTACAACAATTGGTATCTACAACCACCTTAGACATCACAAACCTGAAATATCTCATATTCCGGATTTCATGCCTAACAATATGAATTCCTTAGACATCATATGCCTAACAATTATAAACCTCGCATTTTAGTCTCGATATTGAAAACACTTTCCAATAACAAATCGGGCAATTCAACAAGATTCCTGACATCTCGATTGAATGCTCGTCGGAAACTTTAGCAGACAGCCGCACCCTTTATACCGTCGACGAAGTGCACTTAGGCGGAACACCACAGCCGCGAGCACCCGGACGGATGCTTTTGGCAACGGAGTTCTCCTACAGTCACTTGGTCGGGGCTATGAGGCATGGCTATCTAGTAAGGTTACCCGGCGAGACTTCGCGTACGCTACGTGATTGCGACGGACTTTTGATCACATCAAAATCCCGTGGAAACCGATCAATTGAGACTAAATTGCTAGATTTATAAAATTCAAATATTGTTGATTCCAAGTATTGTATCCCATTACAAATATCCGGATGACGTTAAACTTTTCGATCGATTAATCAAAGTTCCATAATTTCCCGAGAGCTCAACACTTGAGCACAGTTTATAAATACCCAGAATCATGCCACAACACCTATGGACCAGCCGTAGAAGGGCAAACCCAAGCCTCATTAATGACACCACGGAACTGTCCTAAACCCTAAGGTTCGAAAGAGGTTCCATGGTCTTTATGTCGAGTTAGGGTTTCATTCTTCTAGAGGGTCCACAGAATCGCTTGCATGATTTTCCGAATACCTTAAACTTGGAAAAATGGGTTTTTGACATTCGATCGAACTTTTTAACTTCGCCTAGATAACATGTGAAAACCCGAAAACAATGTTAAACTACGAATACGAAACACTCCGAAGTTGCCTATACAGTAAGACTGCACCAGATGAAATCTTAGGAAAAACAAACAACACCTGAAACACCAAACCCCAGGGCCTGGAACACACAAAAAATTTGAGGCCAAAAAACCCTGATGAGGCCGAGCTGGCCGGTTTTACCGGGGAAGTGGCCGGCCAAATTTCTATAGAATGGGCTCAAATTTCATATGTGTTCATGCCATATCTCATACAACATTCTGCACTTGTTTAAAATTTTTTTCGAGGAACTTAAAAAATCGACAGAACCTAGTATTTAGTGTTTCAAGTTTCGGAGTAGTTTCGGTTTCGTAATCTAACAAATATCGTCTAATACTCTAGCCCGGCTCTGATACCGCTATTGGGATTCCTTAACACCCTACTGGTTTTTCACAGCAACTACCTTGCCAATTTTAAATTTTCAAGAGTGCTAAAGAACCATTAACAAGGATCTAGCTAGAGTAAATAGACAAACAAAACATGTAATCAAACGTTACACTAACTGAATGAGTAATACAACCTTTGTAGACCGGTCCTTCACTTCTAAAACTCCGTTTAGTAGTCCCTACACTGCGAGTGTTAATCTCCCGAACTCTAGTATGGGTTCCCTTGGAGAAATGAACAACCTTGCTCGAAGTCTTCAAGGCCGAAGATGATCTACGTCGAGGAGACTCAAACCCAAGCTACCTCTTCACTAGGTGATGATCTTTGTGAAGAGAACACCCTAAACTAAATGGTAAGTTGCAGAGGATGATGAGATAGGAAATGAGCTCACTTTAGATTTTATTTTTCTCATAATTTTTCTTCATGTTTCATGGAGCTAGAAAGCTTGAAGAAAGAGATGAAGAAGCAACCATGAAAAATGAAGCTATTCAAGAATAAACTAATGAGGTGAGAATAGCAACTATGGGTGAGTTAGTGTCATACACTAACCCATGTAGAGAATAAATCATGGGTTACAATAATAGTTGGGTTAATAAATATCTACAAAAAAAAAACAAAAAGAGTGGACTTGGTCAATGGTTCCACAAGCTTCTACAAGCTTCAACCATGTGATAATTTCCAACCAATTTTGATTTACTTTAAATAAATAAAACCCTCACATTATTATAAGCATGGTGTGAGTCTCATACACCCATGTTGCATGTGGCATCTAGCATGACATAAAATAATGTACACTAATATATATCACATATATACTAATGCATAATCAAGTGAGAAAAGAAATCTTAAGTGAGCTAATACTATTTAATGTAAATTAATATATCAAATATATAATTATACATTAGATTATTAAATCAACACTTGATTTAATAATCCGGCTATATCACATATAACCGACTAATATCATGTGTATCATTTTATTGAGTCAACACTTGATCCGATAACCTGGCTATATCACATATAACGACCGATGACACAAATCGCGAGAATAGAATACGGTATCACATATTCGTATTAATCTTGGTCCTGCACATATCACATATGTGCTCCTACTCCATTTCGCCTGAGCCAGCAAACCTCTGTGTAGGAGTCTAAAGACTTGTCAATACGCCGGCAGTAGATGATGATCATATCAAACACCCACAAGCCGCAAGAGGCTTGCTAAACGTAACGGCCACCCGGGTATTGAGCGATCATAAGATCAACAAGCAAGCCTGCTCATACTCCTGTGAATCCAATCAGTAACACTACCATACAGTCCGGTCTGTTCGTCTGATATGTCGCATATCTCGTCTATGGGTGATAAACGTCAGACCCCAATAGTTTGATAAGTCATGCCGATGTAAGGTCCATAACGGGCGAGAAACTACTGATAACACCATCAGTAAATTTCATCTATCCTGGTCAGGGATTTCAGTTATGGCCAATCGAGCATAGCGCAACACCAACCCCCAATACCGGGAGAGACGAATCCCCTCTTATCGCTTATTGCCTTCATGTGACTCTGGACTATACCCAAAAACCACATGTTTGCACAACTCAGTAGAGCCATGGTAGGGTGGAAATCAAAGCACAGTGGGAGACACACAAGACTCTACGACGATCTCGGGTCGACAGACTAACCTGTACCAGTGTCACAAGAGAACTGCTATCTGACGTGAGGTATAATACCATCTAGGAGTTCTCGGCGAGTTCGTTCAGTATACACAGTCTCCACTGAGCACCCATATACCATCTCTAATGTCAAACACCAATGGATATGGGATCATCCATCACCCATCACATGGGTCGAGAAGACATACGCTAGTCTACTCTGGAATATCGATGTCCCGTCTCGATATTCCTATGACTAGGAACATTGAAGGATGAACTCATGGACTACCCAGGCCCTACTAGTATGATCTGCATCATAATCCTGGAAGTTAAGTTCACATCCTAAGGGCTTTATCAACATGTAACAGAGAGACAGTAGGTGTACATATGTAACATTTCAGAAAAATAAAATATTATTTTTAGGAATTTTTTAATACCGATAAATTAGGAAATTTTTTGAAAATTATGGAAATTGCTGAAAAGAGGGTGGTTTATGTGATTTATGCAAATTATGAAAGTTTATGATTTTTTGGCACTATTTTAGTGCTAATCGCGATTAAAAATCGCTAATCGGACTTTAAGCGTGTTTTGTGCACATGACATGCACATGTCATTTTAACACTTGTTACATTTTTCCTACATGATTTTTGGGTGTATTGTTATTTTTTTGGGTTTACTATTGCAAAGAGAAGGAAATAAGATAAAAGAAAAGAAAAGATAAAGAATAGAATAGTGAGAGGGATGGGCATGAGAGAGAAAGAGATGAGGGGTCAAGTTGACCATGGGCTCTTCTTCCTTCAATTTATGTTCTTCATCCTTCTCTCTTCTCCTCTCTCCATGGCGCACCTCTCCTCCCTCCTCTTCAAAACCCCCACTTCATCATCAAAAACACCCCAAAACCCCACTCCCACTTCACAAAAAATGTGCACAAGCTCTCAAGCTACCCTTTGGATCAAGAAAGTTTACATTTTGGCGCTGTAGGGGATTCATGACTGCCAAATGAGGTAAATCCCTACACAATTAGTGTAGTATTTCATTTGCTTATGCATCTATTCAAGTTTAAAATTGATTTGGTGGTGTTTAGTGCACTTTGGAAATCCTTAGAGAGGGTTAGGGTTTTATTTGAGTTGTGTTGGTGAAATTGAGGCTTAAGAGTGACCTTAAACCCCCCTTGGTGTTATAAAACCAGAACTTATACAAGATAAGACCGGAAAATCCAAAATACGGAAAAACAGAACTTTTCATGTCGGTTTGTGAGAACTTAAAGTGTGCAGGGGAATCTGGGATGACCTGGAGTATTTTCATGTCTAGCAAACAACTTCAGAGACCTAGTTAGACACCACGAGACCACCCTACAAACACGAGACCCTACCTCCCCCATAAAACCGATCTGGCGGGTTTTCCCTTAAATGTGCTTGGCCACTTGGTGAGGGATAGGGTCTAGGTTGCTTCAGTAGGTCATATACACCCTATATATCACCCGAGTGTTGTTTGTGCACCTTATTTCCACCCTATCCAAAATCTGGGACCACTTTCTCAAGTTGCTGTTTTGATTCGGGATATGGTTTTGCGTATTTTAATTTCTGGATTTTAGTGTTGGTGTTTTATCTCGATCACTTGACATTTATACGTCTATATCGAGTGATATCGGGTTGTTTTTGCGAGAGCAAACCATAGGTTTTGATCTATGTGAGTTTCGTGCGTCGTTTTGGTTTTGAATTGGATTTTAATGCGATATGATACGTGTGACATGTAGTACACCCCTGGGGACTTCGAGACGACAAGCAAGCGCGTGGCGACGTCGGCATCGACAAACGAAGATCAGGTGAGTAGATTTATATCTGCGGGGAGAAGTCGGGTGGATAGCGTATAGCACCCCCGCAAAGTCGTAAGAAATGATGTGATATGTTATAGATATGCATTTATATGTTATGGAGAGATTGAACACATAGCAAGGGGAGCTTTAGGTGATCATGGGTTTAGTGTTTGCGAGAATTGAAGAAGGACTTTAGTCGATTTCTTAATCACGAAAACCCTAGGGTAAAGATTTGCATACACTCACATACACATACTCGCATACATTGATATCCTTGTGCGTATTGGGGACATATTTATATTGGTATATTCACATGCTTGGATGACGAGAATGTTATATGATACTCGGGAATGAGTCGATCTGATCGGGCATGATGCCGTGAGATATTTAAATGTGTGACCGAGATATGTCATGATGTTAGAACGGGTCATTGGACGACGATACTATGTTGTTAGTATATATGACGATAGTTGACATGTGATCGAGATATGAGATAAGATATGTTAAGATATTTATAATGGATCGCTTGGGCGATATATACCTCTATATGATGATATGTGTGGATGACATCGGATTGTAGGAGATTTTAGATCAGTAGCCAGAGCATGATATTTTTGATGATATTAGTAGTGTACTGGACTTAGATCAGTACCCTGCTCACGATATGTGATGATGAGGATGCCAGATGAATAATGAGATAAATGTGATATTTGACCCATACCCAGATTTGGGATGCCGTACGATAGATTTACCGTACGAGATATAGTTATGAGGATAGATCCTCACTCTTGACTCGAGGATGTCTTATTAGTTATTGTGTCGTATGTGATACCATGGAGGCGAGATCACCGACTACTAGCTATGTATATAGATCGACTCAGACTTAGGTGGATTCCCTTACCCTTTTGACTGGGCTCGAGTCATACACTTTTTCAAAAGTGGAGAATCGTGAGTATTTTAAATACCAAATGGTGTGACTCGTATTTTGGGTAGGTATAGTATTCAGTGTTGCTGTTACTACATCGCTTTCCTTATATTCATGATGTTTCATCGCATTGCATGCTTGTGCATATGTTATCTGTAATTATCATGAAACCCTGCTGTCAGGACACCAGCACCATTACCGATGATGCGTATGTTCCACGTAGACCTTCTTGCCGGCTCATACACATCATCATCGGTAATTGCCATGTCACGAACACTTTAGAGAATATTACTCATGGACATAGCTTGTTAACTGATAGTTCGACATGGTATTAGCGTACTCATGCTAGTTTAAACATCTTGCTACTGCATGCATATTATTATTCACTGTTATGCAGTATCATGGTGTTTTATGCCGATATTCATTGTTTACTTGCTATTCATGATTGGATTTCGGATTTTCATGAGATTTCCTGGATTTGGGAGAAAACCGCAAGAATATATATATAAACTTCTCTCTCTCTCTTTTTAAAATGAAAAGTGCGGTTTTCTCGTGATGTATGAGTCGTCCACCATGATGTTTTCTCGGTTATGAGATGGATTTCGAGACCCGATTCGAGGAGTTAGATGAACCGTCTGCAGGTACATGGTGGACCCGGTAAGGTACCCCGGGGCAAGAAGATCGAGGTGTAGACGATGAGCCCGGCAGGGGCAGACTGCCTACCGGTGATTTTACCTAACGAGTCGGATATCCGGAGGATACCTTTCGTGGTCATGTGATTGATGTTAGGGGCCTATCAGGACTAACAGAGCCCTAGATAGTGAGATTTGAGACACTGAGATTTTGAGATATTGAGGTATTGAGATTTGTTGATACAGGCCAGTCCGGATAGCCGGAGCCTGAGGTATTGAGATACTGATATTTATGTTTTATGTCGATACTGGACACTATTTTATCTGTCGATTTTCATTGATGATACGCGATTTATATACATACAGAAATCTCATAAAATAAAGAAAAAAGTTGTCTCATTCATGATGTATTCTGTTTCATTTATAATGCATTCATACATTATATATCTGATATTTTGCTATCTGAGGTTTTGATTCGAGCATGTAGTATTACACTTATACATAGATGGACCATGATTTTTATTTGAGGATATTACTTGATATGACCTAGGATAGCGTTATGCATGCGATTTCTACTCGTAGATGTTTTTTACTCACGAGTTGGCAACTCACCCCCGTTGTGCCACAGTTTCTTGCAGGTTTTGCCGTACAGGTTTTGTTGCGGTTTTGCTGGCACACTGTCTCTTCCGGGTGATTGCTTTGGTAGGTGGGTTCTTTTGCATCAGGACCACCCTTGTATATTTGTTATCTCAGTTATATCTAGTAAAACTCTATCAACCAGACTTGTATTATTTGATAGACATAGAAGGCCAGTGTATATTCTTTCGACCTTAGAGTCGTACGCTGTATTATTATGGTTTCATCTGGTTTTCTTGATGATGTTGGATGTTTATCCTTAGTTGAACCTCGCCTTTCGGCATTGTATATTATATTTTATTGTGTGGTTTTGTTCGTCGATTGTCGAAGAGCTAGCTAGCGCTTGGAGATGCCTTTAGTCATTATATATGCTTTATCAGTGTTGTACCCCATTCGGGGCCAGTATTTACAAAGGAAACTCTGCCGAAATTTTCAGAAAAGACTTGTGATTTTAAAAATGCATATTTCGGTTTATGTTGCTAAACTTTTGTCTTTAAATTGGTTTTACTTCACTTTACTTCTTTGCTTGGTTTTGATTTCTGGGTTTTGGCTTACTTATTTTACGTACGCCTCGAGACGTTTTGTAATTTAAGTGCCGGTCATGTTCCATTCTTTTCGGGTTGTGACAAAGTTGGTATCAGAGCGTTAGGTTTGTAGGGTTTGCTAGGCATACGCACAAGGGTCTACAAGGCATCAACCATGCCCGATTAAAAATTTAGCCGTGCCGAACAACCCAAAGCTGGATCTTTAAACTAGAGATTAGGCGAAAACAAGCATGTTAAACACTTTAACATTAAGTGACAGGGATTACAACCTTTGTAGATCCGGTCCTTTACATGTAAAGCTCCGTGTTGAGGTCCCTTCGCTGCGATCATCGTGTTCCGGACTCTCGAGAGGCTTCATGAAGAGAAAGATGCAGTCTTGCTTCCGATCTTCGATAACAAAAATGATCTACCTTGAAGTTTCATTAACACAGGCTAACACTCACTAAATGAAGTGAACACTCTCATCTAAAGGGCAAGGATAGATGAGGATGATGAAGTAGGATTTTTTCTCTCATTTATAATCTTTTTCTCACACATAATCATCACTTAGAAAAAGCTAGAAAACTTTTTCCATGAAGAGAAGAAGGAAGAAGAAGAAGAATAAATCATAATCCTTTTGTGATGAATAATGCAAAATAATCATAAGGTTAGAAATGCAACCATGGTTCAAGTAACCATTGTAGAGAATTAACCAAGGTTAAAGGATGTGGTTGGGTTAGGGAAATATCATGCAAAAATATCTAAACAAATATCTTTGCACAAAACAAAAAGAAAGCTTTTAGAAACTTCTAGAATAACTTAACCCTAATCAAACCCTAACCATGTTTAATCTCCACTAAACATGTTGCATTAATAACCACATCATGTTACAATATTATATATCACATATATAATATTTATTATAACAAAATAAAATAATACAATTAACATATATCGCATATATATCAATGTATTACCCGAGTGAGAAAAAGAATCTTTTAGTGAGCTAATATTAGTTAATGTTGTAAGTCGATGTGCAACACCCCACGAGTTGCGGGGAGGCGGAAATATGAAAAACGATCTGGTTTATTAAGCGAACATCGACTAACCGAAGATCTTTGCTAAACGATAATTAACAAAAAGCATAGAGTTCTAAGCTACTATGTTAAAAGATTATACCAAACGATTCTAGTCCTTCGTCTTTACGATCTCTATGGCCTCCTTGGATCTCCACGTCCTCCTCGGCTTCCTTTCCGTGATAGACGATCCACCCGAGAACCCTAATCCAAGCTATAACCTCTAAACTTGAGGTTACTTAGTTTCTCTAGTTGCTAATAAAGGAACTAAGATGATGTAGAGATTGGTTATGGAGTGTTTAGTCTTTCCTAATCCTTGTTCTCAACTCATGAGTGGTAGGATTAGGGTTTGGTGAAGGAGAGAGAGCTTGAGGAGAGAGAAGGTGGAGATGATAATGATATGAGAAAAGCTTCTCACTTGAATATATAAAACATAATGAAATATCAAATAATATCAATTAAATGATTATTCACCATGCTTCATTTATTCAAGAAGAGTGATTCATCATGTGAGTCATTAGATCATTAATGATGCATTAATGATGCATTTAATGATATGATGATTCATATGAATGAGTCACTAGAGCAATTAATGAAAATGCCACCTTAACCCCTCATGTCACATCCTTCTAGAAGCTTCTCGGAAATTACGAGAACGACCCTCGCATCCGTGAAAACACGGAAAAACTTTAGACTGTATAAATCCAATAACCCGATACTAGAATCTGGCTTAAACCAAAGCCGGCTAGTAAAAACTGTCCGAATGTCGTACGTGCGTTTAAACACGTATGCGTCCGAACCTTTGTCGTAAAACCATACGACCTCTATATCTTTTCGCCTGGGTTTGGGAAATCTCTGTGTGGGACTCTAAAGACTCGACTACTACGCTGGCAGTAGGTTTAACCACAGACTGCAAGCGGCACTAGCTGTACGTAACGGTCCCCAGGTAGTTGTCGATAAGAAAGCCGATGAGGTAACCCATCCGAAATCCTACTGAGCCTGTCCGTAACAATATCCGCGCAGTCCGGTCTGTTCGTCTAAGAGTATTGCATGTATGGTCTAGGGAGGTGGTGGATGTCAGACCCCTAATAACCGTACAAGTCGTGTCGGCATGGCTCAAGACCATCCGAGAATCTACTGATCAGTCCATCAGTAATTCTCAATCAGCCCTGGCCAGGGACTTATGGTAATGACCAACCGATCACCGTGTGATATCAACTCCCTAAACCGGGAGAGACGAATCCCTAACAGTCACTCACTGCCTCTACATGGCTCGGGACTGTGCCCAACTAAAACCTGTTTGCACGACTCCTTTGAGCCGTGGTAGGGTAATAATCAAAGCACAGTGGGAACTCACAAGAGACAAATGATGACTTTAAGTCAACGGACTATCTGTATACATGTCACCTGAGAACTTCTATCTGACGTTAGGTATAATACCATCCAGTCAGTTCTCGGCGAGTCCTGTCCGGTGTACTCACGTCCAGTGAGCATCTGTATACAATCTTAGGTGCACTCCACCAATGGCTGCGGGACCAATCCATCGCCCCTTCTCAGGGTCTAGATATGTATACACTAGTCTACTCCGGAGTATCAATGCCCAGTCTCGATACTCCTACGACCAGGGACATCTAAGGGTGTGCCTATTGACTATCCAGCTCCCACTAGTATGACTGCCATCACAACGCCGATAGTCAGACAAACACCCTATGGGCTTTATCAACACACACACACACACATATATATATATATATATATAAACACCAAGTAAAATATATCATACGTTAAGATAAAGACAAACCAAATAGCGTATTATCATATCAAGCAAGACTTTTATGTACATACATATCCCAAGCATCCTATACAATGTAGGCCTCTAGGGCATATATATCCAACAAATGTAATTTAATATATCATATATATTATTATACATTAAATTATCGAATCAACACTTGATCCGACAATCCGGCTATATCGCATATAACCGACTAATATCTCATTTACCGATTCATCGAATCAACACTTGATCCGATGACCCGGCTGATATCAAATATCGCGAGAATAGAATACGGTATCTCATATCGCATTATCCTCGGTCCTGCACCTATCGCATATGTGCCCCTACTCTATTTTGCGTGAGCCAAGAAACCTCTGTGTAGGACTCTAAAGAATCGTCAATACGCCGGCAGCAGGTGATGATCATATGAAACACCCACAAGCTGCAAGCGGTCAGCTAAATGTAACAGCCACCCAGGTATTGAGCGCTCAGGAGATCAACAAGCAAGCCTGTACTTTCTCCTGCGAATCCAATCAGTAACACTCCCGTACAGTCCGGTCTCGTCGTCTGATATGTCGCATATCTCGCCTAGGGGTGGTAAACGTCAGACCCCAGTAGCTTGATAAGTCGTGTCGATATGAGGTCTGTAACAGTTCGAGAAACTACTGATAACACTTACCAGTAAATCTCAGCAACCCTGGCCAGGGATTTCCAGTTATAGCCAATCGAACACAGCACAACATCAACTCCTTATACCGGGAGAGACGAATCCCCTCCTATCGCTCATTGCCTCCATGTGATTCGGGACTGTACCCAAAAGCCACCTTTTTGCACGCCCTCTTGGACGTGGTATGATGGAAATCAAAGCACAGTGGGAATCACACAAGACCCTATGACGATCTCGGGTCAACAGACTACTCTGTACCAGTGTCACCGGAGAACTGCCATCTGACGTGAGGTATAATACCATCTGAGAGTTCTCGGCGAGTCCTTCGAGTGTACCCAGTCTCTACTAAGCACCCGTACACCATCCTTGATGTCAAACACCGATGGATATGGGATCATCCATCGCCCATCATATGGGTCAAGATGCGTATACGCTAGTCTACTTTGGTGCATCGATGCCCTGTCTCGATACATCCTCGACTAGGAACAGTTATAGGATGTACTCGTCGACTACCGTGGCCTCACTAGTATGATCTCATCATAGTCCCGGTAGTCGAGTACATATCCTAAGGGTTTTATCAACATGTAACAAAGAGACAATCAGAGTATATGTTAAGATAAAGTACAACCAGATAGCATACTATCATGTCGTGCAAGAAAGTCCTCCCTATATATGTCCAAGCATCCACTACAATATACATCGTATGTACAGTAATGGCCTCTAGGGCATACATATAACTAACAAGGTTTTACCTTCGGAGTGTAGGATGGCCCTTGGTTGATGGAGTAGGTACCTTGAGTAGAGTGACGTACCATACGTATGTTTCGCGGCATACTTACGATACGCTACTCCGCTTAAGAAACCATAGGATGTACATTTCTTTGCACAGTATTATATTCCTTCCTATGATCTAGCCTTATCGATACCAGTTATGATTTTGTTACCATGGTTGTACGGGCACAGAGAGCTACGTCTAGAGTTGCGGTCAGCACGAGCTCGTCACGAACGAGGACTGACCAGGGCGTGATTCAAGGGACATACGATTTGCATGGAGGCGTCGTTTATTTGTGTTTTTCCGCCATGTGCGTTTGATGGATCGCAGTTATGAGATTTCTCGGACGTGCAGATTAGCACCAGAGGATTGAGCCACTAATAGAGGTCAGCTAGAATGTGATGACCATTAATGTATCGCCTATTCATGATGATTGAGGCATTGTTCAGCGTGCGGAAGGGTGAGCCAGTAGTTGCTGCGAACGACGAGATATCGCCCCAGATGTTAGAGCTATTATAGTATTAGAGATATGACAGAAGATCGCTAGTTACCTGAGGATGAACGACTAGGACATGTGGTTCGTTCGCTTACCCCGATGCGAGGTCATCAGATAGATTGATTCTAGCTAGAGATGACTTCACATAGGTACGTTGAGAGTCGATAGAGGCGATCGAATGTCAGAAACCCATATTCCAAGTTTAAAGTATTCAGAAAACAATGCAAGCAATTCTATAGACCCTCTAGAAGAATGAAACCCTAACTCGAGATAATGACCGTGTGAAAGCCTTTGAACCTTAGGATTTGCGGCAGTTCCGCGGTGCCATTAGTGAGGCTTGGGTTTGCCCTTCTACGGCTGGTCCACTGATGCCATGGTATGTACTTGATACTATTAAACCGTACCCAAGATGTTGAGCTCTTGGGGGATTATGAGGTTTTGACGAATCGATCGAATGGTTCGACTTCATTCAGATACTATGTGGTGAGATGCATTGCCTGGGAGACTCCAGATACGAGTATAGCCGTTGGAGCGCAGTCCATACAGCCACGATGAGACGATTCCGAAGCAGTCGACAGTTGAGAAAAGTGGAGTAAGTGGTTCGTATGAGATCTTGATGAGATGACGTTCCACTCCGCCAACATCAGAGATGTGATACGCATGCAGAGGCGTTGTATATGGATATATCTTCCAGAAGAAGTCGCGATGAGTATGCAGCAGTTCTAGAACAAGAAATAGATTTAGAAATGATGATGACTTCCGGGAAGTTCGGTAGAAACAAGATTTGGGGAAAGACCTTGACAGGACCTTTCTAGAATAAATTACGAGAAGACTTGGACCCAGGAGCGGTCATATCACGCACACCCAGCAGGCCAGAGTTCAGCATCGTCGATGAGATAGTTGGCCAGAGATCTATAGAAGATGTGCCAGAGCGGGACTGTTTCCGTCGTCATTCCATATCGGGCCATTGAGCCGAGGAGCTACATATCTAGCAATGCACAGTGGGAGACAAGAGCCTAAAAGCACCAGGCGCCAGACCATGAACAGGAGGCAAGTAGATATCTTGCTCTGCTGGCATTGGATGCACCGACCCCTTCTCGACTTTGAAGGAGGAAATATCGACGACGGTATTTATGATTTGTGATTTGGTGATTCGATTATCACGCATCCGTCACCTTGGATTTCGGTATTTTGGGTGATCTATTCGCATGATTTAGTCTTGATGACCGAGTTTCATGATATTTGTTTTCGTGCACCATGGTTGCACCTACTGGGTATTTATATTTTGTGCGTAGTTATTGCACTTGAGATATGCTTTATACACCGTTGTGTTGATTTATGATTTGTGCGCAGTTATCATACTTGATATCGTTTTTGTGCCTTGGCTGCACATACTTATGACTTCATGGATTTCATACAGTTGGGTTGATTTTGTGCATATGGTACGCACCCGATTTGATTTTTGCACTCGTTATAGTTCATATATGCTTGCAGTGCTGTGATACGTATTTTGTGCACTACAGTTGCACAGGACTTCGATTTGATGTTATTTGAGGTATTGATTTTGACTTCATGCCTAGGGCATGCATATGATTTGATTTATGCTTACAGCATAGTTTTCATGCACTTTTAGTGTTTTGATTAGATTTTGTGCATGCTGATGCACATGGTTGTGAGATTTGATACTACGGTATACCTGATTTGGATTTGAGATGTGTTGTATACCGTCGATTTCGATTGTGATACTCGATATTTGTTTTGTGCACCTTGTGTACTGAAGGGTTGCTAGGCACACGCACAAGGGTCTATGATGTTAATTATATATATGCCCTAGAGGCCATTACTATACATAGGATGTATATTGTAGTGGATGCTTTGATATATATAGGGAGGACTTTCTTGCTCGACATGATAGTATGCTATCTGGTTGCTCTTTACCTTAACGTGTACACTGATTGTCTCTCTGTTACATGTTGGTAAAGCCCTTAGGATGTGTACTTGACTACCTGGACTATGATGCGGATCATACTAGTGGGGACATGGTAGTCCATAAGTACATCCTTCAAGGTCCCTAGTCATGGGTGTATCGAGACGGGGCATCGATATACCAGAGTAGACTAGCGTATACCTTCTCGACCCATACAGATGGGCGATGGATGATCCCATATCCATTGGTGTTTGACATCAGAGATGATATACGGGTGCTCAGTAGAGACTGGGTACACTGGACGGACTCGCCGAGAACTCCCAGATGGTATTATACCTTACGTTAGATGGCAGTTCTTTGGTGACACTGGTACAGGTTAGTCTGTAGACCCGAGATCGTCATAGAGTCTTGTATGATTCCTACTGTGCTTTGATTTCCACCTTACCACGTCCAAGAGGGCGTGCAAAACGGTGGTTTTTGGGTACAGTCCCGAATCACATAGAGGCAATGAGCGATAGGAGGGGATTCGTCTCTCCCGGTATAGGGAGTTGATGTTGCGCTGTGTTCAATTGGCTATAACCGGAAATCCCTGGCCAGGGTTGCTGAGATTTACTGGTAAGTGTTACCAGTAGTTTCTCAAACAGTTATAGACCTCACATCGACATGACTTATCGAGCTATTGGGGTCTGACGTTTACCACCCATAGGCGAGATATGCGACATATCAGACGACGAGACCGGACTGTACGGTAAGTGTTACTGGTTGGATTCACAGGAGTGTGAGCGTGCTTGCTCGTCGATCTTCTGATCGCTCAATACCCGGGTGGCCGTTACGTTTAGCAGACCGCTTGCGGCTTGTGGGTGTTTGAAATGATCATCACCTGCTGCCGGCGTATTGACGAGTCTTTAGAGTCCTACACAGAGGTTTCCTGGCTCAAGCGAAACGAAATAGGAGCGCATATGAGATATGTGCGGGACAGAGAATAATACCAGTATGTGATACCGTATTCTATTCTCGCGATGAATGTATCGATTGGTTGTATGTGATATAACCTAGTTATCGAATCGAGGATTGATTCGATAAGTTGATACATTGGATATTAGTCGGTCATATGCGATATGACCGGATCGTTAAATCAAGTGTTGATTTAATGATTTAATGTATAATTATATATATTTGATATATTACTTTACATTAACTAGTATTGGTTCACTTAAGATTGATTATCTCACTTGATTGTGCACATTGTATATATGATATATGTTTGTGCACTAGTTTGTATCATGTTTGATGATACATGCAAACTTGGGTGTGTGTATGCTTTAAACCTTGATTAGGTTAATGGTTAGGGTTTGGTTTACTTATTTATTCTTTTTATTTATTTTTGGCAAAATATAAGATGGTGGCTTCTTTTGTTTTCTACTTGAAGCTTCATGAAGCTTTGAAAAGCTTTGACCATTTTGTCTTTTGCCTTAACCCTAACCATTTACCTAAACCCTAGTTCATTCTTTACATGAGTTAGCCTCACCCATGGTTGCATTATGATAACCATCACTTCATTTTTCTTTTTGGAATTAATCCATAAATTTTTTTTCATTCATCTTCTTCTTCTTCTTCATGAAGAAAATGAAAGCTTGCTAGAAAATTGTCAAGTGATGAAATCAAGTGAGAAACTCAAATCCAAAGTGAACCCACTTCCTATTTCTTCATCCTCTACCACTTGCCATGTAGTATAGGGTGTTTTCTTCACAAGTTTCATGACTTGGTGAAGTTGGAGCTTGATCTTGAGTTGTCTCGACATAGATCATCTTCGGCATCGATGTCGACGACCTAGCCCGATCATTTCTTCGACGAAACCATAGCTAGAGTCCGGGATACGATGATCGCAGCGGAGGGACATCATCACGGAGCTAAGGAAGTGGAGGACCGGATCTACAAAGGTTGTATTTCCATTCACTTAGTAGTCAAGTTGTTAACTTGCTTGCATGTTTCGCCTTACCTCTAGTTAACGATCCGTATTAGGGTTTGTAGGCACATGAAAAATTTGTATTTGGCATGGTTGATGCCTTGTGAGACCTCATTGGTGTGCCTAGGAACCCTACATATGAGGCATCAACCATGCCCGATTTAAAATTTAGCCGTGCCGAACAACCCTAAACAAGATCTTTATACTAGAGTTTAGGCGAAAACAAAGTATGTTAAACACTTTAATACTAAGTGAGAGGGATTACAACCTTTGTAGATCCGGTCCTTCACTTCATAAGCTCTGTGTTGTGGTCCCTTCGCTGCGATCATCAAGTTCTGGACTCTCGAGAGGCTCCACGAAGAGAAAGATGTAAGCTTACTTTCGATCTTCGATAACAAAGATGATCTACCTTAAATTTTCATTAACACAAGCTCCCACTCACAAAATGAAGTAAACACTCTCATCTAAATGGCAAGGGTAGATGAGGATGATGAAGTAGGATTTATGCTCTCATTTGTTTTCTATTTCTCATTCATTTTCATCACCTTTGAAAAAGCTAGAAAGCTTTTCCACGAAAAACTCAAGGAAGAAGAAGATGAATAATCAAATCAAAAAAATTTGTGATGAATAATGAAATAATATATGATTAATAATGTAACCATGACCAACTAAACCTTTGTAGAGATTTAACTAGGGCTAGGGTTTGGGTTGGGTTATGAATGAGTCATTACAAAATATCAAGCATAAATATCTTTGCTCATGACAAAAGAAAAACCTTCTAGAATGTTCATGAATGAACTAACCTAATTCAAACCCTAACCTTGTTTAATCTCCACTAAACATGTTGCATTAGTAATCATATCATGTTACAATATTATATATCACATATATAATATTTATTGTAACAAAATAAAATAATACAATTAAAATATATCGCATATATATCAATGTATTACCCGAGTAAGAAAAAGAATCTTTTAGTGAGCTAATATTAGTTAATGTAATTTGATATATCATATATATAATTATACATTAAATTATCGAATCAACACTTGATCCGACAATCCGGCTATATCGCATATAACCGACTAATATATCATTTACCGATTCATCGAATCAACACTTGATCCGATGACCCGGCTGATATCAAATATCGCGAGAATAGAATATGGTATCTCATATCGCAGTATCCTCGGTCCTGCACATATCATATATGTGCCCCTACTCCGTTTTGCCTGAGCTAAGAAACCTCTGTATAGGACTCTAAAGAATCGTCAATACGCCGGCAGTAGGTGATGATCATATCAAACACCCACAAGCTGCAAGCGGTCAGCTAAACGTAACAGCCACCCGGGTATTGAGCGCTCAGAAGATCAACAAGCAAGCCTGTACATTCTCCTGCGAATCCAATCAGTAACACTCCCGTACAGTCCGGTCTCGTCGTCTGATATGTCGCATATCTCGCCTAGGGGTGGTAAACGTCAGACCCCAGTAGCTTGATAAGTCGTGTCGATATGAGGTCTATAACAGTTTGAGAAACTACTGATAACACTTACCAGTAAATCTCAGCAACCCTGGTCAGGGATTTCCAGTTATAACCAATCGAACACAGCACAACATCAACTCCTTATACCGGGAGAGACGAATCCCCTCCTATCTCTCATTGCCTCCATGTGATTCGGGACTGTACCCAAAAACCACCTTTTTGCATGCCCTCTTGGACGTGGTATGATGGAAATCAAAGCACAATGGGAATCACACAATACTCTATGACGATCTCGGGTCAACAGACTACTCTGTACCAGTGTCACCGGAGAACTGCCATCTGACGTGAGGTATAATACCATCTGGGAGTTCTCGGCGAGTACGTCCAGTATACCCAGTCACTACCGAGCACCCGTACACCATCCTTGATGTCAAACACCGATGGATATGGGATCATCCATTGCCCATCATATGGGTCAAGATGCGTATACGCTAGTCTACTCTGGTGTATCGACGCCCCGTCTCGATACACCCTCGACTAGGAACAGTTATAGGATGTACTCGTCGACTACCGTGGCCCCACTAGTATGATCTCATCATAGTCCCAGTAGTCGAGTATATATCCTAAGGGCTTTATCGACATGTAATATAGAGACAATCAGAGTACATGTTAAGATAAAGTACAACCAAATAGCGTACTATCATGTCGAGCAAGAAAGTCCTCCCTATATATGTCCAAGCATCCACTACAATATACATCGTATGTACAGTAATGGCCTCTAGGGCATATATATAACTAACAATCTCCCACTTGCACTAGGGCCATCTATTGTGGTATCACATACCCAACAATTAGCTGTGGTTGAAGTATCTCATACTCAACCATCCCATAAAAGTCTCTACTGGGAAAAAAGCCTTTGTGAGTGGATCCGCGCTGTTGTCCTCTGTGTCTACTCTCCTAACCTCGATCTCCCTGGAGAGCAACCATCTCCATGATCAGGTGATACTGCCTAAGAATTATATCTGGATTTCTGATGGGACGGTAGTTCCTTGGCTAAAGCCACAACTCCATTGTCACACAATGGTAGGAACGAAGTTCATCTCATGAACTTATATATATCCAGACTGCCTCTTTGGTAGCATCCTTGGTAACGATGTATCTTGCCTTTAATTGTCTAGTAAGTCACGGTATGTACCCTGGAACTCTTCCAACATACCGTCCCTCCACTGAGGGTAAAGACAATGCCTGCGACTGACATTCAGTCGTCCTTATCACTCTGGAACTTTTCCAGTGATTCTCCCCAGGATCGATACCATCTCACTACAACTAGTGAGAATCCTAACATCCAATTAGATCTATCTCATAGATCCAAAACCCAGGATTTTAGGAGGTATCATCTTGATCCTATATGGAGAATCATTGTGATAAGAGGAGATTGACCGAGCGTAGCATAGGAAACTCCTTCCCTATCAAGAGTATGTCATCCACATACTCTACGAGGATCACCATCATGCTCTCTAATACCTTTTTGTATATACAAGGTTCATCTACCATTTTGATGAAGTCAAACTCTTTGACTACCACATCAAAACAGACGTTCCAACTCCGCGATGCCTGCTTTATCACATAAAACATCTTGCACACGTTTCCGCTGCTCCCACTGTCTACGAAGCCCTCTGGCTGTGTACTTATAGACGCTCTCTTCTAAAACATCATTTAGAAAAGCAGTCATGACACCCAACCGCCAGATATCGTTGTCATGGTATGTAGCCGTGGCAAGTAGGATCTGGATGGACTTAAGCATGGCTTTGAAAGTCTCAACTTTTCCATGTACACCAAGTAATCTTCTCAAGATATACTTGCTCCTGATGGGGATTTAACCCTTCAGATAAAGCAACCAAAGTCCATACTTTTTTGGTGTATAAGGATTCCATCTCAGATCGCTAAGCATCCAGCGATTCTTACAGAGTCTTACTTCTGATGGCCTGCTCGAAACTAGTTGGGTCATCATCTCATGATGCAATCCTCACTCCCACTGTCATAGAGAAACCGAAGTATCTCTCAGGTGGGTGAGGAACCCTACTAGATCGGCAGAGAGGCTAAGGTTCGTTGGAAACTATTGAATCCTTTGGTTCTACCAAATCATCTGCTGTAGTTTGTATAGCTGGAACTCGTTCCAGTTCTACCTCATGACCACTAATTTCTTCACAAGAAATTCCCTTTCACAAAGGTGGCATGTTGAGAAATAAAACATCTTTTGTTCCTCGGTTAGGTAGAAAATATTCCCTTGCGAATGCTTGGGATATCCAACAAACTTCTACAGGACTGACTTTGCCTCGAGCTTGTCTGGATTATGCTTTTAGACATAGGCTGGACAACCCTAAATCTTAACAAACTTAAGATATGGGCTCTTCCCTTTCCATATCACATATGAAGTGGTAGGCAACTGATTTGATTTGAACCCTATTCAATAGGTATGCAGCTTCTCAAGTGCATAACTCCCAAAAGGAAATAGGAAGCTCAGTAGTACTCATCATAGAGCACACCATATCACATAGGGTGCTATTGCTCCGTCCCGATATACCATCGTGCTATGGTGTATACGGAGGAGTAATGCTGAGAGAGAATCTCATTCTCCTTTAGAATAGTCCAGGAATTCCGTGCTCTAGTATTCTCCTCCTTGATCTCATCAAAGGACATAATACTTATACCCGTTTTTGGTTCTCTACTTCTAACTCATATTCATTGAATTTCTCAAAAGTTCCAGACTTGTGTTTCAACAGGAACATATGTCCGGATCTTGAGAGATAATCCGTGAATGTAATGAAGGACAAAGAACCGGTCCTGGCATGCGTAGACAGGGGACCTCATACATCAACATGTATCAATCCCAAGAGTTCACTAACTCTTTCTCTGTTTCCAATAAACAGAGCTGTGGTCATCCTATCTTTGTGACATGACTGGCAACTTTCACAAGATGTAAATTCAAACTAATTTAAATATGCATCTATATGTAACTTCAGCTAGTCGGGTCGCATTGATATGACCTAGTCTACAATGCCTCAAGAAGGATTCGTTCATTTCTGAACTTTTCCTCTTGTGTGTGTTCTGTACGTTAAGAACTGTGCTTTGATTTAGAACGTCTATGCTTTTAGATAACGTTCCTGAACCGATCAACTCTTGATATAGGAAATGTTCAAAACATTATCCAACATTACAAAATTATATCCTTTCTTTACTAATAAAGAGACTGATATGATGTTGTATATCAGGTTCGGTATCTAATAACATTCGTTCAGAATCAATGTATTCTGATAATATAGGGTGATAACTATCAACAGACTTGGCTGCAACTCTTGCACCGTTTCTATCTCATGAAATTTATCACCTGTTCTCAGTTCTCTACCTATCTGTAGCCCATGTAACAAATTACATATGTGGGATCCTAATCTGGTATCAAATACCCAGGACGTAAAGGATACTGAGAAACAGTCCTCTGTAATGAACACACCCGAAGAAGATACATCAACATGTACTTTCTTCGTTTGGGCGGCACGGGAATTCTGGTAATCCCCTATTTTCTGCTCTGTCTTATAACATTTATAAGTTGGAGTGGGACCAACGTTCCTTAGCGCAGTATAACAAGCGGGTTCGGTCAATATATCCATATTATTATCTTGATTAAGGCGTGACATAGTCACAACCAGGAAAGAGAGAGAAGAAAACACTCAGCGTGCGCTTTTACAAGATTAGATTGGTTATCAATTTATCTAATCAGGATGTCTCCCACTGTTTTAGTCAAATCTTCCTTCAAACCCTAAAAGGAAAGACTACCCGGGATTAATTACACTCTACAAGTTCGCCAATCTTTCAGCCAAGCCAGTGCCGGTACTATGAGGGAGGTTCCCTGTGCTTTCGCACGGACCTAATTAAAGTAAACCTCGTTTTCCCAGGGGCGTAACCCCGTTAATACCTTTCTAGACACCTACTTGATCGGCTAATTGTAATGTGTAAAACTCTCCCAGGAGTAACTCTTACTCGCAGCGGGTATCGGTATCCAACTATCTCATAGAAGGTATGCAATCTCATTGCAAATTTCAACACTTGAAATTCCCAATAATATTTTACCCCTAGCAGCTATATGACCTTAACATAGTCAACAAATCATAAGTGCCAGTCAAGTTCAACCCGTCATTTCCCGATTGAATTAAACCCACCCACACGACCCTTAACATAGTCAACAAAGTCGTACGACTACCCTAATCCAATCGTATCATATGCTTATACAGATAAGCACTAATCAGCTACCGCACACTATGCCTTAACATAGTCAACAACCGTAGCACGAATACTAACTAGTACTTATCTGAAATGACGGAGGGCTACGACAGGTTTTTAAGAAAACCTTTTGCGTAATGAACTTGATATCGTTATAGAATCGAGTGATTTTAAATGGAGTGTTTTTGAGGCTTTTCTAGTTTTGCTAAAGAGGTCACTCCCGGTGAAGGGATCGTCGGCTCTTTCCTCATCGAATAAGGTGCAGGATATTTCACAAATACCACTATGCAAAGAAGAAACTATAAAAACAATCAAAAGACAAACCGAGTTTGTAGCATCTGCTAGTTTCACTAAAGAGGTCACTCCCGGTGAAGGGATCTCGGTTCTTTCCTTATCGAATAAGGTGCTGGATGTTCTTCAAGGAACACCACTATGCAAAGCAAGAACTAGAGCTACCAGTTTTTAAACAAGTTTCTACAACATCTTTAGGTTTCTTTTATTTCATTAATCTCATTAATGAACTCCCATTTTATTATGCTTCACAAGCATCACATTTGAAACGAAATATGCAATATAACATATATCTCATATATATAATATAAACATTCGTATCAGGCATTAATATGATCTCATCACAGAATATTGCAGCAGAAGAACATATATGAAATATTGGATATATTAGGACGTCCGTGTTTTAATACGAGCCTGTATAAAACACGGATTCCATGGTCGCGATGAATAGCCAAACCCACATCCTTAGACCCCTACGAGAGCGGCAAGCAACACTGCCAATTCTAGGGTTAGGAAACCCGGTCTCGACTCCTCGAGATGGTCTCCCACTGGACCCTAGAACCCGGTTACTTGTGCTCCCCGCCTTGGGTCTACCTAATGCGGAAAAGTAAATAATATAAAATGGTGACATCATCCTCAGCCCGGAAGTGCCCCAATAAAAGAATATTACATACAAATGAATTTTACATGAATGAAAATAAAAACCCTCATCTCACATAAAACCCCCGGCTATTCAGAACGCGACGATCCAATATAACATATCACAGCAACACATAATATCTCATATCATCAACGTAAGCAAGTATGCGTATCCCGATTGTCGTTGATGTATAGCAACGAAGCCGGCGATACACCACATACTACGCTTATGGTGACAGAAAAGAAAGTGTAAAACTACAACAGTTGGAATCCGCAACCTCCTTAGACATCGCATGTCTAACCAAATGAATTCCTTAGACATCGCATGCCTAACAATTATAAACCCTGCATTTCAGTCTCATTATCGAAAACTCTTTTCAATATCAAGTCGAGCAATTCAACAAGATTCCTGACATCCTGATCGAATGCTCGTCGCAAACTTTAGTAGACGGCCGCACCCCCAGATGCCGTCGACGAAGTGCACTAAGGCGGAACACCGCTGACGCGAGCACCCGAACGGATGCTTTTGGCGACGGGGTTCTCCTACAGTCACTTGGTCGGGGCTATGGGGCGTGGCTGTCTATTAAGTTTACCTGGTGAGTATCCGCGTACGCTACATGATTGCGACGAATTTTTGATCACATCAAAATTCCGTGGCAACCGATCAATTGAGACTAAACTGCTAGATTTATAACATTCAAATTAGTTATCTCATAACTACTTGTGGATTCCAAATATTGCATCACATTCCAGATAAATAGACAGTGTTAAACTTTCCGATCGAATAAACAAACACCCAAGATTTCCCAAATAGTTCTCAACACTTGAAATTAGTTTAAAAACATCCATCACATGCCACAGTACCAATGGTCCAGCCGTAGAAGGGTCAAGCCAACGCCTCACATGTGGCACGCCGTACTGCCCCAAACCCTAAGGTTTAGAGGCGGTTCAGACGGTCACACAATCGAGTTAAGGTTTGTTGTCTTCTAGAGGGTCCACCGTGTTACTTGCACGACTTAGAACGTTCTTAAACTACGGAAAAATCCAACGCTTGGAAATTTTCCGGCAGGGGAAAAAGTGAGTTATTGATATCCGTTCGAACTTTTTAATACGTTTTAAAAATTATCCGGAAAAACTTAGACGAAGTTAAATTATCCGATCGAATCAACGAGCTCCCAATACAACCCAGAAAACTCAACTCTTGAGTAAATTTTAAAAATCCCCAGAAGAATCAGGAAGTACGTACGGAAGTTACTGTGTCAAAAATAATCACTAATCCCACTAACTGGCTGCGGAACCGCCGCCCAAGGTAGGTTAAGGCCGCGGTTCCGCGGCTCTATGAAGGAATTAAAAGTTCGTTTTTCACAGTAATTCCTAGATTACCCTGCTGATTTTTTTGAGTATTTTTAATATGAAAAATTCATCAGTTTTGAAAAATTTCCAGAAACTAGGGTTTTACGGGTATTCGGAGTTCGATCGGACTTTAAACTTCGCCTAGATTTCGCCTAAAACTCTAGCTTGGCTCTGATACCACTGTAGGGTTGCTAGGCACACGCACAAGGGTCTATGAGGCATCAACCATGCCGGATTTAAAATTTATCCATGCCGAACAACCCTAAACAAGATCTTTATACTAGAGTTTAGGCGAAAACAAAGCATGTTAAACACTTTAACACTAAGTGAGAGGGATTACAACCTTTGTAGATCCGGTCCTTCACTTCATAAGCTCCGTGTTGTGGTCCCTTCGCTGCGATCATCAAGTTCTGGACTCTCGAGAGGCCCCACGAAGAGAAAGATGCAAGCTTGCTTCCGATCTTCGATAACAAAGATGATCTACCTTGAAATTTCATTAACACAAGCTCTCACTCACAAAATGAAGTGAACACCCTCATCTAAATGGCAAGATTAGATGAGGATGATGAAGTAGGATTTATGCTCTGTTAGTTATATGTATGCCCTAGAGGCCATTACTGTACATGAGATGTGTATTGTAGTGGATGTTGGGACATATATAAGTAGGACTTTCTTGCTCGACATGATAGTACGCTATCTGGTTGCTCTTTATCTTAACATGTATACTTATTGTCTCTCTGTTACATGTTGATAAAGCCCTTAGGATGTGTACTCGACTTCTAGGACTATGATGTAGATCATACTAGTGGAGTCTGGGTAGTCCATGAGTACATCCTTCAATGTTCCTAGTCGTGGGAATATCGAGACGGGGCATCGATATTCCAGAGTAGACTAGCGTATATCTTCTCGACCCATGTGATGGACGATGGATGATCCCATATCCATTGGTGTTTGACATCAGAGACGGTATGCGGGTGCTCAGTGGAGACTGGGTACACTGAACGGACTCGCCGAGAACTCCTAGATGGTATTATACCTCACGTCAGATGGCAGTTCTCTGGTGACACTGGTACAGCTTAGTCTGTTGACCCAAGATCGTCATAGAGTCTTGTGTGTCTCCCACTGTGCTTTGATTTCCACCCTACCATGGTTATACTGAGTCGTGCAAACAGGTGGTTTTTGGGTACAGTCCCGATTCACATGGAGGCAATGAGCGACAGGAGGGGATTCGTCTCTCCTGGTATTGGGGGTTGATGTTGCGCTATGCTCGACTGGCCATAACTGGAAATCCCTGGCCAGGGTTGCACTGATTTACTGGTAAGTGTTATCAGTAGTTTCATGCTTGTTATGGACCTTACATCGGCATGACTTATCAAGCTTCTGGGATCTGACGTTTACCACCCTTAGGCGAGATATGCGACATATCAGACGAACAGACCGGACTGTGCGGTAAGTGTCACTGATTGGATTCGCAGGAGTGTGAGAAGGCTTGCTCGTTGAACTTCTGATCGCTCAATACCCGGGTGGCCGTTACGTTTAGCAGACCGCTTGAGGCTTGTGGGTGATTGATATGATCACCACCTACTACCGGCGTATTGACGAGTCTTTAAAGTCCTACACAGAGGTTTCCTGGCTCAAGCGAAACAAAATAGGAGCGCATATGAGATATGTGTGGGACCGAGAATAATACCAGTATGTGATACTGAATTCTATTCTCGCGATTTGTATCATCGGACGGTTATATGAAATATAGTCGGGTTACCGAATCAAATGTTGATTCGATATATTGATACACTTGATATTAGTCGGTTATATGCGATATGACCGGATCATTAAATCAAGTATTGATTTAATGATTTAATGTATAATTATATATTTGATATATTACTTTACATTAACTAGTATTTGTTCACTTAAGATTGATTTTCTCACTTGATGTGCACAAGTTGTATATGTGATATATTTTTGTGCACTTGTTTGTATCATGATTGATGATACATGCAAACTTGGGTGTGTGTATGACTTACGCCATGTTTAGGTTAATGGATTAGGTTTTTGTTTATTTTGGAAAAACAAAATGGTGATTTTCTTTGTCTTTGCTTGAAGCTTCATGAAGCTTTCAAGCATCTTTGACAAAGTCTAACCATTTTGTTTTGCATGAGATTTTCATTAACCTAACCATTAACTTAAACTCTAGTTTAGTCTCTACAAAGGTTAACTCACCCATGGTTGCAACATGATAGACTTCACTTGATTATTCTTTTGAGATAATTCATTATTCATTCTTATTCTTTTCTTCTTCTTCCTTTTTCTTCAAGAAGAAGAAAAACCTAGCTTGAAATTTTTAAGTGAAGATTTAGAGTGAGAAATCCAAATCCAAAGTGAACCCACTTCCTATTTCATCATCCTCTACTACTTGCCATTTAGTTTAGGGTGTTCTCTTCACAAAGTTTTTTGACCTAGTGAAGATGGAGCTTGAGTTTGAGTCTCCTCGACATAGATCATCTTCGGCCTCGAAGTCAACGACCTAGCCCGCTCATTTCTCTGAAGAAACCATCGCTAGAGTCCAGGATCCTGATGATCGCAGCGAAGGGACGTCAACACGGAGCTTTATAAGTGAAGGACCGGATCTACAAAGGTTGTAATCCCTTTCACTTATTGCTAAAGTTGTTTACTTGCTAGTTTTCGCCTTATCTCTAGTAAACGATCTAGATTAGGGTTGTTCGGCACATCTATTTTTTTGAATCGTGCATGGTTGATGCCTTGTAGAACCTTGTTAGAGTGCCTAGGAACCCTACAGTCGTATCAGAGCCTAGCTAGAGCTTTAGGCGAAGTGTAGACGAAGTTAGAAATCCGATCGAACCCCGAAACCCTAATCTATACCCTTCTCTGTACATTTTTAAAACTGTGGATTTTTCTTAATTAAAAATGCTCAAAAAAATCAGCAGGGTTTTCTAGGAATTACTGTGCAGCACGTGCCCCCAATTCAATCAAGGCACCGCGGAACCGCGGTCGTACCCTAGGTTGCGCGGCGGTTCCGCGGCCATACTGTAGCCTCTTGCTTCACTGTTTGCACAGTAATGTCCTTTGTAATTCCTGTGTTTTCTGGGTATTTTTAATTTATACTCAAGAGTTGAGTTTTCTGGGTTGTATTGGGGGTTCGTTGATTCGATCAGGAAGTTTAACTTCTTCTATGTGTTTTTCCGGGTAATTTAGAACGTGTTAAAATGTTCGACCGGATATCAATAACTCACCTTTTCTCGACCGGGAAAATTTCCAAGTATTGGATTTTTCCGTAGTTTAAGAACGTTCTAAGTCATGCAAGTAACGCGATGGACCCTCTAGAAGACAACAAACCTTAACTCGATTATGTGACCGTCTTGAACCGCCTTTTGAACCTTAGGGTTTGGGGTAGTATGGCGTGCCACATGTGAGGCGTTGGCTTGACCCTTCTACTGCTGGACCGTTGGTACTGTGGCATGAAATGGATGTTTTTAAACTTATTTCAAGTGTTGAGCTATTTGGGAAAACTTGGGTGTTTGATTATTCAATCGGAAAGTTTAACATTGTCTATTTATCTGGAATGTGATACAATATTTGGAATCCACAAGTAGTTATGAGATAACTAATTTGAATGTTATAGACATAGCAGTTTAGTATCATTTGATCGGTTGCCACGGGATTTTGATGTGATCAAAAGTCCGTCGCAATCACGTAGCGTACGCGGATACTCCCCGGGTAAACTTAATAGGCAGCTACACCCCATAGCCCCGACCAAGTGACTGTAGGAGAACCCCGTCGCCAAAAGTATCCGTTCGGGTGCTCGCGGCAGCGGTGTTCCGCCTTAGTGCACTTCGTCGACGGTATCGGGGGTGTGGCCGTTTACTAAAGTTTGCGATGAGCATTCGATCAGAATGTCGAGAATCTTGTTGAATTGCCCGACTTGATATTGAAAAGTGTTTTCGATAATGAGACTAAAATGTGGGGTTTATAAAAGTTAGGCATGCGATGTCTAAGGAATTCATATAGTTAGGCATGCGATGTCTAAAGAGGTTGCGGATTCCAACTGTTGTAGTTTTACACTTTCTTTTCTGCGACCGTAAGTGTAATAAATGATATCGCCGGTTTCGTTGCTATATGTCAACGACAATTGGGATGGGCATATTTACTTACGTTGATGACATGTGATGTTATGTGTTGCTGGATATGTTATATTGGATCATCGTGTTTGAATAGCCGGGTTTTTTTTATGTGAGATAAGTGTTTTTCTTTTTCATTCATGTAAAAACTCGTATGTAATATTCTTTTATTGGGGCACTTCCGGGTTGAGGATGATATCACCATTGTATATTATTTACTTTTCCGCATTACGATAGACCCAAGGAGCGGAGCACAAGTAACCGGGTTCTAGGGTCCAGAAGGAGACCATCTCGAGGAGTCGAGTCCAGGTCTCCTAACTCTAGAATTGGTAGGGTTGCTTGCCGCTCTCGTAGGGGTCTAGGGGTGTGGGATTGGCTATTCATCACGACCGTGGAATCTGTGTTTTATACAGGCTCAAAATAAAACACGGACGTCCTAGTATATCCAATATTTCATATGTTATTTTCTGCTGCGTTATCTGTGATGTGATCATGTGATATGTTCAGATAGATATTGTATATAGTATATATGATATATTATATAGATGTTGCTTATGTTTTACACCCGCGCTAGCCCTGCCCCGCTCTGTCGTTAGTTACTTAACCTAACGGTGCAGACGGGACATCGAGGCGAATACGGATGGCATAAGTGTACGTTATATTTATCTGTGATGTTTAGGTGGACTTAAATGATGGGACATAAATGATGGGACATTCATTAATGAGATTAATGAAAGAAAATAAACCTAAATGATGTCGTGGAATCGAATTTCAAAAAAATCAGGTAGCTCTAGTTGTTGCTTTGCATAGCGGTATTCCTTGTAGAATATCCTGCACCTCATTCGACGAGGAAAGAGCCGAGATCCCTTCACCGGGAGTGACCTCTTTAGCAATAACTAGCAGATGCTGCAACCTTCGGTTTGTCTTTTGATTGCTTTTCTAGTTCTTGCTTTGCATAGTGGTATTGTGAATATCCTGCAGCTCATTCGACGAGGAAAAAGCCGAGATCCCTTCACCGGGAGTGACCTCTTTAGCGAAACTAGCAAAAGCCTCAAAAACACTCCATTTAAAAACCATTTGATTCTGCAACGAGATCAAGTTGAAAGCGTTAAAGGTTTTCTTAAAAACCATCCGCAACCCTCCGTCATTTTAGGAAGTAGAGTACTTAGTATTCGTGCTGTGTTTGTTGACCTTAGTTAAGGCACGGTATACGGTAGCTAAGTGATGTCTTCCTACATTGCATATGATGCGATTAGTTAGGACAGTCGCGTGACTTTGTTGATCTTAGTTAAGGGTCATGTGGGTGGGTCTAATTAATCATGAAATGACGGGTAGAGCTTGACTAGTGCTTATGATTTGTTGACCATAGTTAAGGTCATAAGTGCTAGGGGTAAATACCATTATCGGGAGTTTCAAGTGTTGAAATTTGCAATGAGATTGCATACCTTCTATATAATAGTTGGACCCGATACCCACTGCGAGTAATTGTGACTCCTGGGAGAGTTTTGCACATTACAATTAGCCAATCAAGTAGGTGTCTAGAAAGGTGTCAACGGGGTTACGCCTCTGGGAAAACGAGGTTTATTTTAATTAGGTCCGTGGGAAAGCACGGGGAACCTCCCTCAAAGTACCGGCACTGGCCTGGCTGAAAGATTGGCGAACTTGTAGAGTGTAATTAATTCCGGCTAGTCTTTCCTTTTAGGGTTTGAAGGAAGATTTGATAAAAACAGTGGGAGCCATCCTGATTAGATAAAATATATAACCAATATAATCTTTCAAGAGCGCACGCAGAGTGTTTTCTTCTCTCTCTCTCTCCAGGTAGCGACCATGTCACGCCTTAATCAAGATAATAACATGGATTTATTGACCGAACTCGCTTGTTATACTGAGCTGGGGAACGTTGGTCCCGCTCCAACTTATAATTGTTATAAGACAGAGCAGGAATTGGGGATTACCAGAATTCCCGTGCCGCCCAAACGAAGAAAGTGCATCCTGATGCATCTTCTTCGGGTGTGTTCATTACAGAGAACTGTTTCTCAGTATCCTTTACATCCTGGGTATGAGATACCGGATCTGGATCCCACATATGTAATTTGTTACATGGGCTACAGATAGGTAGAGAACTGAGAACGGGTGATAAATTTCATGAGATAGAAATGGTGCAAGTGTTGCAACCAAGTCTGTTGATAGTTATCACCCTGTATTACTAGAATACATTGATTCTGAACGAATGTTATTAGATACCGAACTTGATACACAACATTATATCAATCTCTTTTTATTAAAGAAAGGATATAATTTTGTATTGTTGGATAATGTTTTGAACATTTTCTATATCAAGAGTTGATCGGTTTAGGCACGTTATCTAAAAGCATAAACGTTCTAAATCAAACCACAGTTCTTAATGTATAGAACACACACAAGAGGGAGAGTTCAGAAATGAACGAATTCTTCTTGAGGCATTGTAGACTAGGTCATATCAATGCGACCCGACTAGCTAAGTTACATATAGATGCATATTTAAATCAGTTTGAATTTACATCTTATGAAACTTGCCAGTCATGTCACAAAGATAAGATGACCATAGCTCCGTTTACTGGAAACAGAGAAAGAGTTAGTGAACTCTTGGGACAGATACATGCTGATGTATGAAAGTCCCCAGTCTACATATGCCAGGACTGGTTCTTTGTACTTCCTTACATTCACTGATGATCTCTCAAGATTCGGACACATGTTCCTGTTGAAACACATATCTGAAACTTTTGAGATAATCACCGAATATAAGTTAGAAGTAGAGAACCAAAAACGGGTATAAGTATTATATCCTTTGATGTGATCAGGGAGGAGAATACTTCGGCACGAGATTCCTAGACTATTCTAAAGGAGAATGAGATTCTCTCTCAGCATTACTCCTCCGTATACACCACAGCACAACGGTGTATCGGGATGGAGCAATTGCACCCTATGTGATATGGTGCGCTCTATGATGAGTACTACTGAGTTACCTGTTTCCTTTTGGGGGTTATGCACTTGAGAAGCTGCATACCTATTGAATTGGGTTCCAATCAAATCAGTGCCTACCACTCTATATGAGATATGGTATGGGAAGAGCCCATCTCTTAAGCAAAGTTAAGATTTGGGGTTGTCCGGCCTATGTCAAAAGAAAAATCCGGACAAGATCGAGGCAAGGTCAGTTCTGTAGAACTGGAAAAAGTTCCAGCTATACAAACTACAGCTGATAATTTGATAGAACCAAAGGGTTCAATAGTCCCCGACGAACCTCAACCTCTCCGCCGATCTAGCAGGGTTCCTCATCCGCCTGAGAGATACTTCGGTTTCTCGATGACAGTGGGAGCGAGAATTGCATCATGAGATGATGACCCAACTAGTTTCGAGCAGGCCATCGAGAGTTGGGACTCTGTAAGAATGGCTGGATGCTTAGAGATCTGAGATGGAATCCATGTACACCAACAAAGTATGGACTTTGGTTGCTATATCTGAAGGGTTAAATCCCCATCAGGAGCAAGTATATCTTGAGAAGATTACTTGATGTAGATGGAAAAGTTGAGACTTTCAAAGCTAGACTTGTTAAAGGTTTTCGTCATCGACCAGGCGTGGATAATGATGAAACCTTTTCCAGTGGCTATGCTTAAGTCCATCCGGATCCTACTTGCCATTGCTACATACCATGACTACGATATCTGGTGGTTGTGTGTCATGACTATTTTTCTAAATACTGATTTAGAAGAGAGCGTCTATAAATACACACCCAGAGGGCTTCGTAAACAGTGGGAGCAGCGGAAACGTGTGCAAGATGTTTTATGGGATAAAGCAGGCATCGCGGAGTTGGAACATCTGTTTTGATGTAGTAGTCAAAGAATTTGACTTCATCAAAATAGTAGATGAACCTTGTACATACAAAAAGGTAGTAGAGAGTAAGGTGGTCATCCTCGTATTGTACGTGGACAACATACTCTTGATAGGAAAAGAGTTTCCTATGCTACGCACGGTCAATCTCCGCTTATCACAAAGATTCTCCATAAAGGATCTAGGTGATACCTCCTAAATCCTAAGTTTTGGATCTATGAGATAGATCTAAATGGATGTTAGGATTCTCACTAGTTGTAGTGAGATGGTATCAATCGATCCTGGGGAGAATCACTGGACAACTTCCAGGGTGGTAAGGACGACTGAATGTCAGTCGTAGGCATTATCTTTACCCTCAGTGGAGGGACGGTATGTTGGAAGAGTTCCAAGCTAGATACCGTGGCAAACTAGACGATAAAGGCTGGTGACATCGCTTTCAAAGATACTACCAAAGAGGCAGTTTGGGGGTATATTGGTTCATGAGATGAACTAGGTTCCTACCATTGTAAGACATTGGAAGTGTGGCTTTGGCCCAGGAACCCTGGTCCCATCAGTGACCCAGACATATTCCAAGACAGTATCACCTGATCATGGAGATAGTTGATCTCCAGGGAGATCAAGGTTAGGAGAGTAGACACAGAGGACAACACGGCGGACCCACTCACAAAGGCCTTTTCCCAGAGAGAGACTTTTATGGGATGGTTGAGTATGAGATACTGCAACCACTGCTACAGATGGCCCTAGTGCAAGTGGGAGATTGTTAGTTATATGTATGCCCTAGAGGCCATTACTGTACATGAGATGTGTATTGTAGTGGATGCTGGGACATATATAAGTAGGACTTTCTTGCTCGACATGATAGTACGCTATCTGGTTGCTCTTTATCTTAACATGTATACTTATTGTCTCTCTGTTACATGTTGATAAAGCCTTTAGGATGTGTACTCGACTTCCAGGACTATGATGTAGATCATACTAGTGGGACTTGGGTAGTCCCTGAGTACATCCTTCAATGTTCCTAGTCGTGGGAATATCGAGACGGGGCATCGATATTCCAGAGTAGACTAGCGTATATCTTCTCGACCCATGTGATGGGCGATGGATGATCCCATATCCATTTGTGTTTGACATCAGAGACGGTATGCGGGTGCTCAGTGGAGACTGGGTACACTGAACGGACTCGCCGAGAACTCCTAGATGGTATTATACCTCACGTCAGATGGCAGTTCTCTGTTGACACTGGTACAGCTTAGTCTGTTGATCCGAGATCGTCATAGAGTCTTGTGTGTCTCCCACTGTGCTTTGATTTCCTCCCTACCACGACTCTACAGAGACGTGGAAACAAGTGGTTTTTGGGTACAGTCCCGATTCACATGGAGGCAATGAGCGATAGGAGGGGATTCGTCTCTCCTGGTATTAGGGGTTGATGTTGCGCTATGCTCGACTGGCCATAACTGGAAATCCCTGGCCAGGGTTGCACTGATTTACTGGTAAGTGTTATCAGTAGTTTCATGCTTCTTGTGGACCTTACATCGGCATGACTTATCAAGCTTCTGGGGTCTGACGTTTACCACCCCTAGGTGAGATATGCGACATATCAGACGAACAGACTGGACTGTGCGGTAAGTGTCACTGATTGGATTCACAGGAGTGTGAGCAGGATTGCTTGTTGATCTTCTGATCGCTCAATACCCGGGTGGCCGTTACGTTTAGCAGACCGCTTGAGGCTTGTGGGTGATTGATATGATCACCACCTACTGCCGGCATATTGACGAGTCTTTAGAGTCCTACACAGAGGTTTCCTGGCTCAAGCGAAACAAAATAGGAGCGCATATGAGATATGTGCAGGACCGAGAATAATACCAGTATGTGATACTGAATTCTATTCTCGCGATTTGTATCATCGGACGGTTATATGAAATATAGCCGGGTTACCGAATCAAATGTTGATTCGATATATTGATACACTTGATATTAGTCGGTTATATGCGATATGACCGGATCATTAAATCAAGTATTGATTTAATGATTTAATGTATAATTATATATTTGATATATTACTTTACATTAACTAGTATTTGTTCACTTAAGATTGATTTTCTCACTTGATGTGCACAAGTTGTATATGTGATATATTTTTGTGCACTTGTTTGTATCATGATTGATGATACATGCAAACTTGGGTGTGTGTATGACTTACCCCATGTTTAGGTTAATGGTTTAGGTTTTTATTTGTTTTGGAAAAACAAAATGGTGATTTTCTTTGTCTTTGCTTGAAGCTTCATGAAGCTTTCAAGCATCTTTGACAAAGTCTAACCATTTTGTTTTGCATGAGATTTTCATTAACCTAACCATTAACTTAAACTCTAGTTTAGTCTCTACAAAGGTTAACTCACCCATGGTTGCAACATGATAGACTTCACTTGATTATTCTTTTGAGATAATTCATTATTCATTCTTATTCTTTTCTTCTTCTTCCTTTTTCTTCAAGAAGAAGAAAAAGCTTGCTTGAAATTTTTAAGTGAAGATTTAGAGTGAGAAATCCAAATCCAAAGTGAACCCACTTCCTATTTCATCATCCTCTACTACTTGCCATTTAGTTTAGGGTGTTCTCTTCCCAAAGTTTTTTGACCTAGTTAAGATGGAGCTTGAGTTTGAGTCTCCTCGACGTAGATCATGTTCGGCCTTGAAGTCAATGACCTAGCCCGCTCATTTCTCCGAAGAAACCATCGCTAGAGTCCGTGATCCCGATGATCGCAGTGAAGGGACGTCAACACGGAGCTTTAGGAGTGAAGGACCAGATCTACAAAGGTTGTAATCCCTTTCACTTATTGCTAAAGTTGTTTACTTGCTAGTTTTCGCCTTATCTCTAGTAAACGATCTAGATTAGGGTTGTTCGGCACATCTATTTTTTTGAATCGGGCATGGTTGATGCCTTGTAGAACCTTGTTAGAGTGCCAACGAACCCTACATGCTCTCATTTGTTTTCTATTTCTCACTCATTTTCATCACCTTTGAAAAAGCTAGAAAGTTTTTCCATGAAGAACTCAAGGAAGAAGAAGATGAATAATCAAATCAAAAAAATTTGTGATGAATAATGAAATAATATATGATTAATAATGTAACCATGGTCAACTAAACCTTTGTAGAGATTTAACAAGGGTTAGGGTTTGGGTTGGGTTAAGAATGAGTCATTACAAAATATCAAGCATAAATATCTTTGCTCATGACAAAAGAAAAACCTTCTAGAATGTTCATGAATGAACTATCCCAATTTAAACCCTAACCTTGTTTAATCTCCACTAAACATATTGCATTAGTAATCATATCATGTTACAATATTATATATCACATATATAATATTTATTGTAGCAAAATAAAATAATACAATTAACATATATCGCATATATATCAATGTATTACCCGAGTGAGAAAAAGAATCTTTTAGTTAGCTAATATTAGTTAATGTAATTTGATATATCATATATATAATTATACATTAAATCATCGAATCAACACTTGATCCGACAATCCGGCTATATCGCATATAACCGACTAATATATCATTTACCGATTCATCGAATCAACACTTGATCCGATGACCCAGATAATATCAAATATCGCGAGAATAGAATACGGTATCTCATATCGCATTATCCTCGGTCCTGCACATATCACATATGTGCCCCGTACACCATCCTTGATGTCAAACACCGATGGATATGGGATCATCCATTGCCCATCATATGGGTCAAGATGCGTATACGCTAGTCTACTCTGGTGTATCGATGTCCCGTCTCGATACACCCTCGACTAGGAACAGTTATAGGATGTACTCGTCGACTACCGTGGCTCCACTAGTATGATCTCATCATAGTCCCAGTAGTCGAGTATATATCCTAAGGGCTTTATCAACATGTAACATAGAGATAATCAGAGTACATGTTAAGATAAAGTACAACCAGATAGCGTACTATCATGTCGAGCAAGAAAGTCCTCCCTATATATGTCCAAGCATCCACTACAATATACATCGTATATACAGTAATGGCCTCTAGGGCATATATATAACTAACATGCACCTAATTGGATTCTTGCTTATGTTTGACGCGCTTGATTTGGATCTTGCGCATGTTCGGCACTTGATATTAGATTTCGTGATTTCGAGCATGTTGGATGCACAGGATTTAGATTTTATTCGTGCATGATGGATGCACCTGATTTGGATTTTCGCGCATGTTGGGTTCATAATTTGAGATGCAATTTTGGTGCACACCAGATGCACTAAATCGGGATTCTTCGTGTATATCAGATGCACCTGATATTGCTGTCAGGCACACCTGTTGCCCTTGACAGATGTTTCGTGCACACCCGATGCACTTAGATTTTGTTCTGTGCATATGTATGGCACATTCATGGATTTTGATTTCTGTGCGCACCAGACGCACGCGACATTCTTATGCACATTTTGGGATTGAGTTCTTATGGAGCAGTACGTTTTTATGATGTTTACTATTTGTTTTCGTACTGAGCAGGAATAGTCAGAGGACAGTACCTGGATATATTTTTGCATGCATTGAGAGACATCGAAGGGATTTCCAAAGAAAGAGCTATAGTCTCAGTATTTACCTACGTGTCTGAGATTACACGAAATGTTTAAAACAAGGAAACCCTTCTAAACTGTTTTCAAAACGGCGGGACGTGCATATTAAACAAAGGATATAAATAGATATAGTTATTTTCTTACGATAGATGTCCGCCACTGTGCAGTGATACGTACATCGCACTGCGTTTTCAAAAGTTTGGCATGCATTTGTTCCGATGTTTTAATGATAATTACATGTATAGTTTTGACATATATGTCATGTTGGTTTTCGTATTGGATTTAGATATTGATGTCTTTCCCATGGCTCCGATAATTTCGGGATGCTTGACGGAGTTTTGATTTTGAGTTATCTGCTCATCTTTCATGCGCACACATTGCGCTACGATGTGTTTTATGCATTTATGATCTCGGGACCCCAACGGCTTAGGCTTTTACTGAAATGTTTTAGTATTGAGGGGTTTAAATTTAAATTCGGGGACCGAATTTCTTTAAGGGGGGAAGACTGTAACATTTTTGAAAAATAAAATATTATTTTTGGGAATTTTTTACAATTAAATAATAAATTATTGAATATTTTAATAAGGCGGTATAATTAAATACCGATAAATTGGGAAAATTTTTGAAAATTATGGAAATTACTGAAAAGAGGGTGCTTTATGCGATTTATGCAAATTATGAAAGTTTAGGATTTTTTTGGCACTATTTTAGTGCTAATCGCGATTAAAAATTGCTAATCGCTTTAAGCGTGTTTTGTGCACATGACATGCATGTGTCATTTGAACACTTGTTACATTATTCCAACATGATTTTTGGGTGTATGGTTATTGTTTTGGGTTTACTATTGCAAAGAGAAGGAAATAACAGAAAAGAAAAGAAAAGAAAAGATAAAGAATAGAATAGTGGGAGGGATGGGCATGAGAGAGAAAGAGGTGAGGGGTCAAGTTGAACATGGGTTCTTCTTCTTTCATTCTATTTTCTTCATCCTTCTCTCTTCTCCTCTCTCCATGGCAGCACCTCTCCTCCCTCCTCTTCAAAACCCTCACTTCATCATCAAAAACACCGCAAAACCCCACTCCTACTTCATAAAAACTGTGCACAAGCTCTCAAGCTACCCTTTGGACCAAGAAAGTTTGCATTTTGGCGCTGTGGGGGATTCATGAGTGCCAAATGAGGTAAATCCCTTCACAATTAGTGTAGTATTTCATTTGCTTATACATCTATTCAAGTTTAAAATCGATTTAGTGGTGTTTATTGCACTTTGGAAATCCTTAGAGAGGGTTAGGGTTTTATTTGAGTTGTGTTGGTGAAATTGAAGTTTAAGAGTGACCTTAAACCCCCTAGGTGTTATAAAACTAGAACTTATACAAGATAAGACCTGAAAACCCAAAATACTAAAAAACAGAACTTTTCATGTCGGTTTGTGAGAACTTAGAGTGTGCAGGGAAATCTGGGATGACCTGGAGTATTTTCAAGCCTAGCAAACAACTTCAGAGACCTAGTTAGAGCACCACGAGACCACCCTACAAACACGAGACCCCTCCTCCCCCACAAAACTGATCTGGCCAATTTTCCCTTAAATGTGCTCGGCCACTTGGTGAGGGATAGGGTCCAGGTTACTTCAGTAGGTCATATATGATCGCACGCTTTTGGCGTGTCGGATTTTCAAAGTTCTAAAGTATAACCGCGATCAGGACGGTGTCGCTATGCAGCTAGCCGGTTGAGCACGGGTCGATCCACAGGGAGATGGTTGTATGTCCTTTCTTGTTTTAGACGAGTCAATAAAGAATGAGTATGAGTTTGTTCAATCTAACCTATGTGTATTATTTGCAAGTATAAAGTTGTTAAGAAAAAGATACGAAATTGTAAGCTAAAGAAATCCGTACTCAAAACCTTTGAGCCGAGTCTTGACCAATTGAAGCTAGAGCAATCGGCAACAACGTGGATTAGGGGATTTAAGCACGGTATTCGTGGAATCCGGCTTAATTACCCTTGTCCTTCCGTTCTTGTCTCTTGCTTTCGCCTCTGGTCAAACCGAACGCAACCGGTCGCGGTTAGGAATCACCGTTACCTTGTTAGGGTAGGGTGCCTAACGGAGCGCTTGCGTATGGTTTGGGCGGAGATCAATGGAAAATAACGGGAAAAGGAAATGAGCAAGGAAGTATTAACTTACAATATCGTATTGATTCTTAACAACAACAATAATTACAACCATTCACAAAGAGAACCAAAAAGAGCAAAAGAAAAGAACAAAGAAAAGAAAAGATTACAAGTAAGTAAGTGCATGAATTTAAATTGCAAATAAGTAAAGCAAGATAATAAAAAGCAAGTAATAAATAAGCAATAAAAAGAACTAGAAACTAGAACTCAAGACAAGCATGGGATCAATAGCCAACCCTTAAACTTGCAAGCTCAATCAAGAGATTGCAAGATCAAGAGAAGGGTAAAAAACTCATGTGAAGTGAAGAACTAATTCCATAAGAAAATACGACCCTTGAGATCAATAACTAACCCTTAACCTTTCAAGCTCAATGAAGAGGTTGAAAGATCAAGAGGAAGCAAATATCTCAAGGGAAAGTTAAACAAAAGAGAATGATAAAAAAACCTCATCTTCATTAACATCCACTCAATGCTCTCACTACATTTCCATGGAGGAAGAATGAAGAAGAAGAAGAAGAACTACACTAAAAAGGAACAAAGAATGAACACCAAAAATTGGACCCTTGGCTTAGCTCAGTTCTGGAGTATTTATAGGAAGGGAACTGGAAACCTAGGGCAAGAATCTGCCCCTATATGAAGTACCCAAACTACCCATGAAAAACGACAGAGAGAGGTGACTATATGGCCGCGGAACCGCGGCCTAGACCCCCTATTGGCCGCGGTTCCGCGGCCCTTTAGTGGAGTTGGGCTGTGTGGTTTTGTGGGGATCCCTGGTTCCTTTTTTCCTCGTGTTTGACAACTACAAACTGCACAAAAGTCTTCCAGAATATCTGCAGATTTCTTATTCCAAGATTGCTATCATTTCTTCACTTTTGACTTCTATCTCTCTCGAGCTCCGCGCACCCATTGATTCTTGTGCTGCCCCCCTCGTGCTCTGTGCTTGTCCGAGACACGAATGACCACTGTCATATGTCTTGTCTCTGGAACTGGTACTCAACACTGGACGGATATGGATGACCGGAACCCGGCTTTTATCTGCAGTGACAGATGTTCTGTATTTGGTGTAACTGTGGAGATTTTGTCTTGATTTGCAATATTTGTACTGGAAACCTGTATTTTGTAAATATGTAACAAACACGGATTACAAGCACCTACCTATAAACACACGAGCATAAGAATGGGCGGTATAAAATGCAATATTCTCGTATGAACAAATACCCCCAAACTTAACTTTTGCTCGTCCCGAGCAAAACCAATTATTCACAAAAATAAAATCCTAACCGCACTTTCGCAGGGAACGCGATTGCACTGAGCATGTGCAACAAGCCGTTAAACCTCTAGGTGTCCCTAGTAGGAGGAGTGTTGTCTCCTGAGGGTTTTCAGCGGATAATACCCACAAAATACCGTCAAGCTAGTGTCATAAGTTAACATCGATTCTACTCCTACAGTTTAGTATTTACGTTAGAAATTCTATCATCCTAAGTTAGAAATATCCGACCCTTATGTTTCACACCTCCTATCTGTTTTAACTTTAGATCCTATACGTTCCAAAAAAAAGTTTAGAAAGGTGTTGGTTCTCCTGAGTTTTCCTTCTAAAGTGCGGCCTCAAATCAGGGATTTTTATCAACTTTACAGAAAACACAAGTCTTATTCTTTATTTCTATCTCTTATCCAAACATCAATTGTATACCCCTACGTGTGTGTATATTTGCACCCCTACACTCAAGAATTCAATTCAAGCTATAATACCCTTGCCTTAATACCTAATACTACTTCTTTTCATTAAGGATGGACGGATTTGCTCACACACTTTTTATGCGACTATTAATGCTTCTTGAGGTACTAACGACCGATTACTGAATGTGTGAACTTTAAAGCGTAAATAACAGTTTCCAGGTCTTGACTTTATTCTATTTTTTTCTTTTTTCTTTTTCTTTTTCAAGACCGGATATATTTTTCAATATGCTCTTTTGGTGTTTAGATTTAAATACCATTTTTTCTTTCATACTAGGCTTTCAGGCAAGAGTATTTCAAGGTATCCTCTACTATCCCAAGTTTCAAGGTGCGTGTAAGTGCAGTTTGTAGGGTATATACTTTCTAAATTTGGACTCGAGAAAAGAAACTATTTTTCAGACTTATCCTTCAGTAAAGCATCAATACTTTCCCTTCATCTTGACTTAACTCAAGAACTGAACTCAAGATTACCTATTTCTCAAAAAAACTGTAAGGACGTATACTTACCAAAGTTAGACAGAATGAGGGTTATTTTTAGGGTTTTCAATCCCTAAGCCTAGAATTTAGTTATTTCTATCATATCAACTAAACTTTCGGAATAAAGATCTAAGTTACCCTATTAGCTAACTTGACGACAAAGCTTTTATATTTTTTTTGGAAAATTTTCAATTTTTGTGGGTTTTTAATAAGGTATGCAAATGCAAAATATACAAATAAATGCGAAGGAAGAAAGCTTACCGAGCACACCCCCAAACTTAAACTTGACAGTGCCCTCACTGTCAGGCTACACCAAGAGGGTCAAAAATGTCGGCGCTCCCTAGAAACAAATTCTATACAAAACCAAAAAAAGGAAAACAAAAAATATATACAAAAAGGAGTCCCCCCCAAACTTAAGTAAAACAGTGTTTCCACTGTTAAGTGTAGAAGTTCAGGATTAGGGGGGAAAGAGAGTGGTATCAAGCTATACAAGGCCTTACACAGGCCAAAAGTGAGCACCAACCATTCAAAGATCTTATCATGATAAAGCAGTGGTTGGTCAAAGAAGGCGTAGAGAAAAGAAATGGAGAATACGCGAGACCGTATGGAGATAGAAGCGGGATACGGTCTCGGTATATCAGAAGAAGAAGAATGGCGGAAGGGAAAAAGAAGTGGAGTATGAACTTGAGGGTGCAAATGGAGTGAATAGATTAGCACAATTTGTGATGAGCGATGTGTAAAAAGCGGTTGTGCTAATCTATTAACCCGTCGATAAATGGGGTCAAATCCCTCAAGATTCGTGAGAAACCATGGGTACGCTGAACTTGGTAAACCAGACATATGAAATATAAGTGAGACGGGTTCTTGCAAGGTCGGAAAGATGGACAGGATGGAGGAAAGTGATCGAGGAGGGGTATCGGTTAAGGTTTCGGGAGGGTGCACATAGTCAATGAAAGGAACAGGATGAATTGGAAAATCCGACTCATCAATTAAAACTGGTTCATCCTCAAAGCTATCCTCAAAATTCTCCTCCAAATTTAGCACATCCATGCATTTCTCTTCAAAATCCAGACGCATATGGGGTTCGGGAAAAATATTTAATGACTCGGGATGATGATTTGAAGAGACAAACTCAGCCAAATCTACGGGTTCATCATCCAAAATATCCCCAGCGTCAATATCCTCAATCAAGTGAAAATCAATATTCTCAGACACCTCATCAAAAGCATGGATATTAATCGATTCTGGTTCTAAGATGGAGGTGTAGAGGTCAAAAGGATTAGGATTGGTTTCACTTGGAAGTGCCCTTTCACAATCGGGTAAATCAAACACTACAAAGTCGCACAACTTATTAATCATTCTATCTTCAATTGATAAATCATGTGGGATACTCGATAGACTTTCAAAACAGGAGTTGTGGGATTCAATTTAGGATGGGTAGGTTTGATTTGGAAAGGGGTACATCTCACTCTCTCCACTCAAATTCTCAGCCTGTCCTGCCGCCTCATCATACATTGGAAAATTAGGAGCTAGTTGGAAACTAGCTACCGGGTCAGTAGGTTGTATGAGAGCGGCTATGGACGCATTTAAATCCATCATCTGTTGGCTTGACGCTACCCTAAAGTCTTCCAACGACTGTTCCAGACTAGACATGGGTTGTGATGGGGTTTCAGTAAAAGATACGAAGTTGTTTGGATACTGGAAACTCCCAAATGGCGGTTCTGAAGCAATGTCTAGGGAAGGTGCAAAAGTCGGGTAGGACTGGTAGGAATTGAATGGCTGGATAGGAGCAGGATCAACATTTGGATAGGAAGGTGAATGGAATTGTTGATCCCAAGAATTTGAAGTGGTGAAAGGAGTGAAAGATCGGCTACGGGATTGTTCAATACGTTCAGCGATGGACAAAGGACGACTTGCAAAAGGGGTATCAACATAAGCGGGTGGGGGAGGTTGAAAAGGTTGATACAGAGTGGATTGCGAAGGGCAAGTGTTTGTCCTAGACGCGTCTATCCGATCTTTCAAAGAGATTTTGGGCATGGAGGGATCGTTTGACGTTCGGCCAAAGCAAGAACCGTAAGAAGTAATGTCTGGTTGTGGGTACCAAAGTTCGGCAAGAGTTTTGCGAGGTGGAGTACCCATGATATGAAGAGAGAAAGAAAGGAAGGCAGAGAAAAGGAGGGGGAAAAATGTGATTTTTTTTTTTTTTTTTTTAGATATTAACAAAAGAATGAAATATACACACAAAAAAGAATATGGACAAAAACAATCACGACACAAAAATACCACACACCTAATCGTTCTAGGGTTCACCTAGGTCAACTAGACCTGCTCCAGAACTTAATTGTCGAAGTAAAACTGTGTCGAGAAACGGGCTCAAGATACACTGATCACGAGGCCAGGTAAGTGCAGAGATAAGGGGAGGTTTTCCAACGCTTTCGCGAAGTTCCTTAATTAAATAAACCTTTCTCTTTTGGCGGTTTCACCGTTAACACTTTCCTAGACACCCCGTAAACAATATACCGTTAAGCGAGGTTCTAAACACAGTTGACTTCTCCTAGTGAGCGCGAAGTCCTTAAGGCTTAAAGTCTAATTTCTTTTAAAATTTGTGCGGGTAAACGTTATGCTCAAGTTCGTGATTTGTGGGCCACGGAAAAGGTGATGAAATCCTTTACCGTATATTGTGGGGTTTGCTTGCCCTTAAGTCCGTATTAATTGATGCAATGCGCAATTCAATAAAAATTTTATAAAGAATCAAACAATCGTTTTTTTTTATTTTAAGCACGGCACTGCAACAAATACGGGTTAGTCAATTTTTAGCGTTTGCTACGAACTTGCAAAGAATCCTGCAAAGAATAGTATATTGGATGCGTCGGATTTGAGAAGAAGGTGTTAGTAAAGTACGTACCGTTAAGTTTTTGGGTTAGGAAACCCCCGTTGAATCAAATCCGGTAAGCTTGAAAAGTTCGCTTGCGCGGGTCAAACTACCCGGATCTTTGGCACTGTATTTTGCAAACACCTTAGCCTTGAATGTACACTTTGCTCCCCACAATCGCAGTTTGCAATTCTGCAAAAAAAAAACTGCACTCTTGCCCACAAAAATGATCAAAAAAAAAAAAAAGAATATTTTTTATTTTTTATTTATAAATATATACAAAAAGAATATCAACCCGAATAACAAGAAAGAAAATACGCTACCGTCTCCCCGGCAACGGCGCCATTTGATCGCACGCTTTTGGCGTGTCGGATTTTCAAAGTTCTAAAGTATAACCGCGATCAGGACGGTGTCGCTATGCAGCTAGCCGGTTGAGCACGGGTCGATCCACAGGAAGATGGTTGTATGTCCTTTCTTGTTTTAGACGAGTCAATAAAGAATGAGTATGAGTTTGTTCAATCTAACCTATGTGTATTATTTGCAAGTATAAAGTTGTTAAGAAAAAGATACGAAATTGTAAGCTAAAGAAATCCGTACTCAAAACCTTTGAGCCGAGCCTTGACCAATTGAAGCTAGAGCAATCGGCAACAACGTGGATTAGGGGATTTAAGCACGGTATTTGTGGAATCCGGCTTAATTACCCTTGTCCTTCCGTTCTTGTCTCTTGCTTTCGCCTCCGGCCAAACCGAACGCAACCGGTCGCGGTTAAGAATCACCGTTACCTTGTTAGGGTAGGGTGCCTAACGGAGCGCTTGCGTATGGTTTGGGCGGAGATCAATGGAAAATAACGGGAAAAGGAAATGAGCAAGGAAGTATTAACTTACAATATCGTATTGATTCTTAACAACAACAATAATTACAACCATTCACAAAGAGAACCAAAAAGAGCAAAAGAAAAGAACAAAGAAAAGAAAAGATTACAAGTAAGTAAGTGCATGAATTTAAATTGCAAATAAGTAAAGCAAGATAATAAAAAGCAAGTAATAAATAAGCAATAAAAAGAACTAGAAACTAGAACTCAAGACAAGTATGGGATCAATATCCAACCCTTAAACTTGCAAGCTCAATCAAGAGATTGCAATATCAAGAGAAGGGTAAAAAACTCATGTGAATTGAAGAACTAATTCCATAAGAAAATACGACCCTTGAGATCAATAACTAACCCTTAACCTTTCAAGCTCAATGAAGAGGTTGAAAGATCAAGAGGAAGCAAAAATCTCAAGGGAAAGTTAAACAAAAGAGAATGATAAAAAACCCTCATCTTCATTAACATCCACTCAATGCTCTCACTACATTTCCATGGAGGAAGAATGAAGAAGAAGAAGAAGAACTACACTAAAAAGGAACAAAGAATGAACACCAAAAATTGGACCCTTGGCTTAGCTCAGTTCTGGAGTATTTATAGGAAGGGAACTGGAAACCTAGGGCAAGAATCTGCCCCTATATGAAGTACCCAAACTACCCATGAAAAACGACAGAGAGAGGTGACTATATGGCCGCGGAACCGCGGCCTATACCCCCTATTGGCCGCGGTTCCGCAGCCCTTTAGTGGAGTTGGGCTGTGTGGTTTTGTGGGGATCCCTGGTTCCTTTTTTCCTCGTGTTTGACAACTACAAACTGCATAAAAGTCTTCCAGAATATCTGCAGATTTCTTATTCCAAGATTGCTATCATTTCTTCACTTTTGACTTCTATCTCTCTCGAGCTCCGCGCACCCATTGATTCTTGTGCTGCCCCCCTCGTGCTCTGTGCTTGTCCGAGACACGAATGACCATTGTCATATGTCTTGTCTCTGGAACTGGTACTCGGCACTGGACGGATATGGATGACCGGAACCCGGCTTTTATCTGCAGTGACAGATGTTCTGTATTTGGTGTAACTATGGAAATTTTGTCTTGATTTGCAATATTTGTACTAGAAACCTGTATTCTGTAAATATGTAACAAACACGGATTACAAGCACCTACCTATAAACACACGAGCATAAGAATGGGCGGTATAAAATGCAATATTCTCGTATGAACAATATACACCTTATATATCACCCTAGTATTGTTTGTGCACCTTGTTTCCACCCTATCCAAAATCTGGGACCGCTTTCTCAAGTTGCTGTTTTGATTCGGGATATGGTTTTGCGTATTTTAATTTCTGGATTTTAGTGTTGGTATTTTATCTCGATCACTTGACATTTATACGTCTATATCGAGTGAAATCGTGTTGTTTTGCGAGAGCAAACAATAGGTTTTGACCTATGTAAGTTTCGTGCGTCGTTTTGCTTTGAATTTTAATGCGATATGATACATGTGGCATGTAGGTACACCCCTGGGGACTTTGAGACGACAAGCAAGCGCGTGGCGACGTCGGCATCGGCAAATGAAGATCAGGTGAGTAGATTTATATCTACGGGGAGAAATCGGGTGGATGGCGTATAGCACTCCCGCAAAGTCATAAGAAATGATGTGATATGTTATAGATATATGCATTTATATGTTATGGAGAGATTGAACACTTAGCAAGGGGAGCTTTAGATGATCATGGGTTTAGTGTTAGCGAGAATTGAAGAAGGACTTTAGTCGATTTCTTAGTCATGAAAACCCTAGGGTAAAGATTTGCATACACGCACATACACATACTCGCATACATTGATATCCTTGTGCGTATTTGGGACATATTTAGATTGGTATATTCACATGCTTGGATGACGAGAATGTTATATGATACTCGGGAATGAATCGATCTGATCGGGCATGATGTCGTGAGATATTTAAATGTGTGACCGAGATATGTCTTGATGTTATAACGGGTCGTTGGACGACGATACTATGTTGTTGGTATATATGATCATAATTGACATGTGATCGAGATATGAGATAAGATATGTTAAGATATTTATAATGGATCTCTTGGGCGATGTATACCTCTATATGATGATATGTGTGGATGACATCGGATTATAGGAGACTTTAGATTAGTAGCCAGAGCATGATATTTTTGATGATATTAATAGTGTACTAGACTTATCAGTACCCCTGCTCACGATATGTGATGATGCGGATGCTAGATGAATAATGAGATAAATGTGATATTTGATCCGTACCCAGCTTTGGGATGCCGTACGATAGATTTGTAAGTCGATGTACTACACCCCAATACTTGTGGGGAGGCGGAATTTTCAAAAACGAACTTGTTTAGTGAACGAACATCGACTAACCGCTTGAATCGAAGCTAAACTATAAATAACCAAACACAAAGTGTTTCTAAACTACTGTGTTTAGGGATTATACCTAATGAACCAACTCCTTCGTCTTTACGATCTCCTTGTTCTCCTCGGCCTTCTCTTTGTAGTAGACGATCCACCCGAGAGCAAAACTCCAAGCTTAGCCTCTAAACTTGAGGCAACTAACCTTCTTGGATTGCTAATCAAAGAAGATAGATGAGATAGAGTGAGGGTTATGGATTGTTTAGTCTAACTAATCCTTGTACTCAACACATGAGAGGGGAGGATTAGGGTTTGAAGAGGGAGAGCTTGAGGAGAGAGAAGGTGAATGATATTATGAGTGAGAATAGTAAGTTATCATAATATATATGAAGCATTATCTTTTAAAAGAGAAAAGAAAATAAGTGATGAATAATCATGCTTCATAAATATCAAGTGGTGATTCATTATCATGAGTCATTAAGCATTTATGATGCATTAATGACTATGATGAATCACTCTCATGACTCACTAATCTCATTCAATGCATATGACACCTAAACCTCCTTAGTCACCATCTTCTAGAAGCTTCTCGAGTAATTACGAGAACGCCCCTCCTTTCCGCAAAAATACGGAAAAACTTTAGACTGTAAAAATCCAATAACCGGATACCAGTAACTGGCTTAAACCAAAGCCGACTGGTAAAAACTGTCCGAAAGTCGTACGTGCGTAAACACACGTATGCGTCCGAACCCTTGTCGTAAAACCATACGACCTCTCTATCGTTTCGCCTGGAATAGGAAACTCTCTGTGTGGGACTCTAGAGACTCGACTACTACGCTGGCAGTGGGTCTAACCACAGACCGCAAGCGGCACTAGCTGTACGTAACGGTCCCCAGGTAGTTGTCGATAAGAAGGCCGATGAGGAAACCCATCCGAACTCCTACTGAGCCTGCTGTGACAATCTCCATACAGTCCGGTCCGTTCGTCCAAGACTATCGCATATCGGGCCTAGGGGGGCGGCAAGCGTCAGTCCCCTAATAGCGGTATAAGTCGTGTCGGAGTGAAGCCCATTACACCCTGAGAAACTACTGGAACCTACCAGCAAATCTCGCTTGCCCTGGCCAGGGACTTTGCGTAATGGTTCTCTGACACAGCGCGATATCTACTCCCAATACCGGGAGGGACGAATCCTGTCTAACCGCCACTGCCTCCAAGTGCTCGGGACTGCACCCAACTGCTACCTGTTTGCATGACTCCTTTGAGCCGTGGTAGGGTAGCAATCTAAGAACAGTGGGACAAACTCGAGGCGAAGTAGCAGTGTCAAGTCTGCGGACTATGCTGTACTCATGTCACCTGGGAACTGCTCACTGACGACTGGTATAAAACCAACCAACAGTTCCCTATGAGTCCTGTCCGGTGTACCCGTAACCTAACGAGCACCTGCATACTATCTCCAGTACGACGTACTGACGGCTGTGGGACAGACCATCTCCCCAACTGGGATGAGAAGCGTACACACTAGTCTACTCCGGAGTATCGATGCTCTGTCTCGATAATCCAACGACCAGGGACCTGAATAAGGATGTGCTTGTAGACTACCCAGCCCCCACTAGTGTGACTGCCATCACAACGCTGGTAGACAAGCAAGATCCTAAGAGCTCTATCAATACGTACACTCACATATTAAGATAGAAAAACCAAGTAGCATACTACCATGTTTAGCGAGACTGTTATATACATGTGAATATCCCAAGCTTCCATTAAGTAATATACAAACTAGTATGATACAGTAATGGCCTTCTAGGGCATAAACACTAACAATCTCCCACTTGCACTAGGGCCATGTACTGGCGTATCGTAGACCGATGATCTCGAGTAGCCTCTCGAACTGAATCTGGGGTAGGGCCTTCGTGAATGGATCAGCAATGTTCTCTTCAGAAGCAACTCTCCGAACCTCGATCTCCTGACGATCAATGATCTCCCTGATCAGGTGATACCGCCTTAAGATGTGTCTGGACTTCTGATGGGACCTTGGTTCCTTCGCTAAAGCTATAGCTTCGTTGTTGTCGCAATACAGAGGTATTGGATCAACTATGGTAGGAACCACCTGAAGTTCTGTTAGGAACTTCTTCATCCAGACTGCTTCTTTTGCGGCATCGCAAGCAGCTATATACTCCGCTTCCATCGTCGAGTCAGCAACGGTGTCCTGCTTGGAGCTCTTCCAGCACACCGCCCCTCCATTGAGAGTAAAGACATAACCCGACATAGACTTGGAATCGTCCTTATCACTTTGGAAGCCGGAATCAGCAAAGGCCTCCAACCTGAGGTCTTTTTCGCCGTAAACCAAAAACATCTCCTTAGTCCTTCTCAGGTACTTGAGAATGTTCTTTACTGGTATCCAGTGCTTCTCCCCTGGGTCTGACTGATACCGGCTTACCACGCTCAGTGCGTAAGCTACATCTGGTCTGGTGCACAACATCACATACATTATAGAGCCTACCGCAGAAGCGTAGGGTATAATAGTCATGCGTTCCCTTTCCAAATCAGTCTTAGGAGACATCTCTTTGGAGAGGGTGATTCCGTGACAAGCCGGTAGATTACCGCGCTTAGAATCTTCCATACTGAATCTTTTCAGTACAGTGTCGATATACCTGGACTGCGAAAGTCCCAACATCCTCTTGGATCTATCACGATAGATCCGGATCCCCAGAATGTAAGAGGCATCACCCAGGTCTTTCATGGAGAATCTGTGTGACAAGAATCCTTTGACAGATTGCAGCATAGGAATGTCATTTCCTATTAATAGAATGTCATCCACGTACAAGACGAGGAATACGACACTTCTGGCTACAACTTTACTATATATGCATGGTTCATCTGGATTTTTGATAAAGTCATATTCTTTGACTGTCTCATCAAAACAAATGTTCCAACTCCGCGATGCCTGCTTTAGTCCATAAATGGACTTGAGCAGCTTGCATACTTTCCCGCTGCTCCCACTCTGATTGAAACCCTCTGGCTGATCCATATAGACGCTCTCTTCTAAATTTCCATTCAGAAAAGCCGTCTTTACGTCCATCTGCCAGATTTCATAATCATGGAAGGCAGCAATAGCAAGAAGGACCCGAATGGATTTGAGCATAGCCACTGGAGAAAAAGTTTCGTCATAGTCCAAACCAGGTCTTTGACGAAAACCCTTTGCAACAAGTCTAGCCTTATAGGTTTCCACCTGTCCATCTACACCAATCTTTTTCTTGAAGATCCATTGGCATCCTATGGGTTTTACCCCATCTGGAGCAAAGTCCAAAGTCCATACTTTGTTGGTGTACATGGACTCCATTTCGGTCCGCATTGCATCTAGCCATCGTACCGAGTCGCCGCTCTGGATGGCCTGCTGGAAGTCAGTAGGTCATCATTATCTATGATGCAATCCTCTCTATCCCCATCTATGAGAAAACCGTAGTATCTCTCAGGCGGATGAGACGGCCTACTACTCCTGCGGAGGGGTGCGGGAATGTCCTGTTCTTCCTGAACTTCCGGTTCTACCAAACTTTCAGTATTAGTTTGTGGTTCTGGAATTTCTTCCAGTTCTATTTCGCTCCCACTTGATTCCTTTTCTAAAAACTGATGTTCTAGAAAATGGGCATTACGAGAAACAAATACCTTTTGTTCCTCTGCGTAATAGAATAGATATCCCCTGGAGTGCTTTGGATATCCCACAAACTTACACTTTACTGATCGTGCCTCGAGCTTGTCCACATGCTGCTTTTTAACAAAAGCTGGACATCCCCAAATCTTTATATACTGTAGATGGGGTTTCTTCCCGCTCCACATCTGATATGGAGTGGTAGGCACAGTCTTGGTAGGAACCATGTTCAAAAGATATGCCGCTGATTCTAGTGCATAACCCCAGAAAGATCGCGGTAACTCAGCATTACTCATCATGGATCGTACCATATCCAATAGGGTTCGATTCCGTCTCTCCGATACACCGTTATGCTGTGGAGTGTATGGAGGAGTAAGCTGAGAGAGAATTCCTTTCTCTTTTAGGTAACCAAGGAACTCGGCACTCAAGTATTCACCACCTCGATCAGATCTAAGTGTCTTAATACTTTTGCCTGTTTGGTTTTCTACTTCATTCTTATACTCTTGGAATTTCTCAAAAGCCTCGGATTTATGTTTCATCAGATAAATGAATCCGTATCTTGAGTAATCATCCGTGAAAGTAATGAAATAGGAAAAACCACCTCTCGCATGTGTAGACATTGGACCACATACATCGCTGTGTATGAGTCCTAAGAGCTCGCTCGCTCTTACTCCTTGTCCAGTAAATGGAGTCTTTGTCATCTTTCCTTTGAGACAGGATTGACAAGTGTCATAAGTTTGATATTCGAACGAGTCCAAATATCCTTCTTTATGCAACTTAGTCAACCTTCTCTCATTGATGTGACCCAGTCTACAATGCCATAAGAAAGCTTTATTTAAATCTGGAGACTTTCTTTTTAGTGTGTTCTGGACATTGAAAATTTGGAGTTGGTTTAAAACATATATGCCGTTATTTAGAGTACCGGACCCAATCAAACCATGATTAAGGTGGATGTTAACAACATCTCTTACAAACGTGAAATCATAACCTTTATTTGATAACAAGGAAACTGATATGATATTACACGTTAAGCTTGGTACAAAATAACAGTTATGTAAAACCAAAATATGCCCACTCGTCAATCCTAGGTGATAATCCCCGACGGACGCAGCTCCTACGCTAGCTCCGTTAGCAACCTTTAGGGTCATATCACCTTCCTTCAGCACTCTACGGTTTCTCAGTGCCTGCAAAGAATTGCAAATATGAGATCCTGATCCGGTATCCAATACCCAGGAAGTAGAGTTGATCGACAGACAATTCTCAATTACAAACACACCTGAAGTCGAAGCCACAGCTTGCTTCGGTTCCTGGTTCTTGGCGTTCCACGCCTTGCAATCCTTCTTCCAGTGCCCTTTCCTGTGACAATGGAAGCACTCATCCTGGCCCACTACCGGTACCGCAAACTTTTTCTTTCCCTTCCTTCCCACCTTACTAACACCTCCTCTAGGTCTGGGTGCGGCCTTCTTCTTCCTTCCTTTGGCCCTAGCCTTGGACCCGGAAGAAGATGCACCGCCAACAAACATAGCGGGTGTTTCCCTTGCCTTCAGCAAGGTGCCCTCTGCACTCCTTAACATGTTCAGGAGTTCCGCAAGTTCAACTTCTTCCTTGAAGGTTGAAGTTGAGGATAAACTGGGCGTAGGTGGGAGGAAGGGACTGGAGAATAAGGTCTGTATAGAGCTCATTATCCAAAGTCGTCCCAAGGTCTGCGAGCTCTTCAATACAGCCGATCATCTTTAGGACATGTTCACCTACCGATGACCCGACAGCCAACCTCGCTCGAAACAAGTTCTTAGAGGTCTCGTATCTTGCTATACGAGATTGCTCTCCATAAAGTTCCTTTGTATGGAGAAATATGCCATCTAGGGACATATCCTCGTGCCTCCTCTGATGTTCATTGTTCATTGAGGCAAGCACGATGCACTTAGCTCTCGCGTAATCTAAATCCCAGGTTTTGCGGATTTCCTTATCCGCATTGCTGGATTTGGGACCAGGGACAGCAGGTGCCGTAGCGGTGAGGATGTACCCCAATTTGTCATAGGTCAAAGCCATTTTGATATTCCGCAGCCAATCATTATAGTTTGGCCCTGTCAGTATATTTTTCTCTAAAAGTAACTTAAGTCCAGTCATTTTCAGGGTCGCTGCAATTAGGAGAGAGAGAAGAAAACTCTTTAGCATGATGCTCTTGCAAGTTTAGAGTGGTTTTTAGTTTATCTAAACTGGATGGCTCCCACTGTTTCTCGAATCCTTCCTCAAACCATAAAAGAAGAATTAGCCAGGACTATTCTCACCGTACAATACTTGCTTAACCGTTCAGCCAGGCCAGTGTCGATACTTCGAGGGAGGTTTTCCAACGCTTTCGCGAAGTTCCTTAATTAAATAACCTCTTTTCTCTGGGGGCGTAACCCCGCTGACACTTTTCTGGACACCTACTAGGTTTATAGCATTGATCGTTAAGTGACGAATATCCTGATAAGTAGCATATACTCACAGTAGGATCGGGATCCAAATATCATCGTATGATAATGTTGAAGGAATCCTACCAACATTCATCAAACTCCAAATGGTATGCATCTCTTTGCAAATTTCAGTTTCTTTAGAAATTCCCGATATATATTTTTGCCCCATGCTCTTATGACCTTGGCGTTAGGTCAAAATGTCATAAGTCACATGTCAAGTTCTACCCATCATTATCTTGTCAATTTGAACCCATCCGTATATATCCTTGACGTTCGGCCAAAATGATAATACGACTGTCCCAAACTAACTCATCTACCTATGCAACAAATGAATACCCAGTAGCTACCAAACACTATGCCTTGGCGTTAGGTCAAAATACATAGCTTGAATACTACTGAATACCCAGATGAAATGACGGAGGGCTACGAATGGTTTTGGCGAAACCGTGAACGTAGTGAACTTGATATAACCGAAGGAACCTGATAGCTTTTTAAAAGGAGTGGTTAAAGCTCCGCATTTAAAAATATCTGTTTTTAAAATTAACCGAGTGGTTTCTTTTAAATTGTTCCAACGATTTAAACTTTGGTTTTTTTTTCTTTGCATTATAGATAATGCGTCCCATCATTAACCTATCATTGCAGAAAACAACGAAAATACAACGTCCTCTTATGCCATCCGCATTCGCCACGGGGTCCCGTCATCACCCGTTAGGTTACTTAACTAACGACAGAGCGGGGGCTGAGCTAGCGCGGGTGTAAAACATAAGTGACGTCTAAATAGCTATCATATATATAGATATTTTACATTCGTCTGACGCAATGATATACATTCCAGAACACAGATAAACAATATTGGATTTGCAAGCAATCTGTATTTCTTTTGAGCCTGCAAGAAAAGACAGATTACACAGTTGTGATGAATAGCCGTTACCCCACCCTCGACCCCTACGGGTACGGCAAACTACCCGCCCGGCAGTTTGTGTACCCCACCTTGGGTCAGTCCTAGGAGCAAAAACAGTAAAATGAAATAATACAACGGTGGCTACAACCGCAACCTGGATGTGCCCCGCAAAAAAAAATATTACAACAAATTACATTTACAACAAATGAATTAAATAATAACCCATTGCAAACCCCGGCTATACACCACAACAGTCCAATACCGTTCATTTGCACAAACAGATATAACCATTACAGAAATGTGCAACCCCCTGCCAACCGACATACTAGCAGTTAGGGGAGGTTTACGAACACATTAAACAATCACAGATATAATCCAATATGCAAATACTGTACAATTTCGATCGATTAAACATCTTTAATATTGCTCCAAAAACTGCTCTGTAAAACTGAAACCTGAGCAAATATTAAATATCCCAGAAAATCCCAAATAACACAGAGAAGAAGCACAGGAAATTTGAGTTCCTGACTCGGCAACTCGGCGGCGGAAGAGCGGCGGATCGGTGCCGATCCGCCGCGGTTCCGCGGCCGTGTTGCCGATTCAGGAGCTCAAATTTCTTGGGTGTTCTTCTGGTGTCTTTTCAAGCTCTTTGAACTTACCTGAAAAATTTTTGGCCTTCATTTAAATTTCGACAGAAACTTGACAGTTTTAGGGTTTTCCGGCTTCGTTTTTCCGTTCGAAATTCGTACAAATTTGCAATTAAGTTATTTATTGTTTAGCGAGGCTCTGATACCACTGTAAGTCGATGTACTACACCCCAATACTTGTGGGGAGGCGGAATTTTCAAAAATGAACTTGTTTAGTGAACGAACATCGACTAACCGCTTGAATCGAAGCTAAACTATAAATAACCAAACACAAAGTGTTTCTAAACTACTGTGTTTAGGGATTATACCTAATGAACCAACTCCTTCGTCTTTACGATCTCCTTGTTCTCCTCGGCCTTCTCTTTGTAGTAGACGATCCACCCGAGAGCAAAACTCCAAGCTTAGCCTCTAAACTTGAGGCAACTAACCTTCTTGGATTGCTAATCAAAGAAGATAGATGAGATAGAGTGAGGGTTATGGATTGTTTAGTTTAACTAATCCTTGTACTCAACACATGAGAGGGGAGGATTAGGGTTTGAAGAGGGAGAGCTTGAGGAGAGAGAAGGTGAATGATATTATGAGTGAGAATAGTAAGTTATCATAATATATATGAAGCATTATCTTTTAAAAGAGAAAAGAAAATAAGTGATGAATAATCATGCTTCATAAATATCAAGTGGTGATTCATTATCATGAGTCATTAAGCATTTATGATGCATTAATGACTATGATGAATCACTCTCATGACTCACTAATCTCATTCAATGCATATGACACCTAAACCTCCTTAGTCACCATCTTCTAGAAGCTTCTCGAGTAATTACGAGAACGCCCCTCCTTTCCGCAAAAATACGGAAAAACTTTAGACTGTAAAAATCCAATAACCGGATACCAGTAACTGGCTTAAACCAAAGCCGACTGGTAAAAACTGTCCGAAAGTCGTACGTGCGTAAACACACGTATGCGTCCGAACCCTTGTCGTAAAACCATACGACCTCTATATCGTTTCGCCTGGAATAGGAAACTCTCTGTGTGGGACTCTAGAGACTTGACTACTACGCTGGCAGTGGGTCTAACCACAGACTACAAGCGGCACTAGCTGTACGTAACGGTCCCCAGGTAGTTGTCGATAAGAAGGCCGATGAGGAAACCCATCCGAACTCCTACTGAGCCTGCTGTGACAATCTCCATACAGTCTGGTCCGTTCGTCCAAGACTATCGCATATCGGGCCTACGGGGGCGGCAAGCGTCAGTCCCCTAATAGCGGTATAAGTCGTGTCGGAGTGAAGCCCATTACACCCTGAGAAACTACTGGAACCTACCAGCAAATCTCGCTTGCCCTGGCCAGGGACTTTGCGTAATGGCTCTCTGACACAGCGCGACATCTACTCCCAATACCGGGAGGGACGAATCCTGTCTAACCGCCACTGCCTCCAAGTGCTCGGGACTGCACCCAACTGCTACCTGTTTGCATGACTCCTTTGAGCCGTGGTAGGGTAGCAATCTAAGAACAGTGGGACACACTCGAGGCGAAGTAGCAGTGTCAAGTCTGCGGACTATGCTGTACTCATGTCACCTGGGAACTGCTCACTGACGACTGGTATAAAACCAACCAACAGTTCCCTGTGAGTCCTGTCCGGTGTACCCGTAACCTAACGAGCACCTGCATACTATCTCCAGTACGACGTACTGACGGCTGTGGGACAGACCATCTCCCCAACTGGGATGAGAAGCGTACACACTAGTCTACTCCGGAGTATCGATGCTCTGTCTCGATAATCCAACGACCAGGGACCTGAATAAGGATGTGCTTGTAGACTACCCAGCCCCCACTAGTGTGACTGCCATCACAACGCTGGTAGACAAGCAAGATCCTAAGAGCTCTATCAATACGTACACTCACATATTAAGATAGAAAAACCAAGTAGCATACTACCATGTTTAGCGAGACTGTTATATACATGTGAATATCCCAAGCTTCCATTAAGTAATATACAAACTAGTATGATACTGTAATGGCCTTCTAGGGCATAAACACTAACAAGATTTACCGTACAAAATATAGTTATGAGGATAGATCCGCACTCTTGACTCGAGGATGTCTTATTAGTTGTTGTGTCGTACGTGATACCATTGAGGCGAGATCACCGACTACTAGCTATGTATATAGATCGACTCAGACTTAGGTGGATTCCCTTACCCTTTTGACTGGGCTCGAGTCATACACTTTTTCAAAAGTGGAGAATCGTGAGTATTTTAAATGCCAAATAGTATGACTCGTATTTTGGGTAGGTATAGTATTCAGTGTTGCTGTTACTACATCGCTTTCTGTATATTCATGATGTTTCATTGCATTGCATGCTTGTGCATATGTTATCTGTAATTATCAAGAAACCCTGCTGTCAGGACACCAGCACAATTACCGATGATGCGTATGTTCCACGTAGACCTGCTTGCCGGCTGACACACATCATCATCGGTAATTGCCATGTCACGAACACTTTAGAGAATATTACTCATGAACATAGCTTGTTAACTAATAGTTTGACATGGTATTAGCGTACTCATGCTAGTTTAGACATTGCAGTTATTACTTGCTACTGCATGCATATTATTATTCACTGTTATGCAGTATCATGGAGTTTTATGCCGATATTCACTGTTTACTTGCTATTCATGATTGGATTTCGGATTTTCATGAGATTTCCTGGATTTGGGAGAAAACCTCAAGAATATATATATAAATTTCTCTCTCTCTCTCTCTTTTTAAAATGAAAAGTGCGGTTTTGTCTTGATGTATGAGTCGTCCACCATGATGTTTTCTCGGTTATTTTATGGATTTCGAGACCCGATTCGAGGAGTTGGATGAACCGTCTGCGGGTACATGGTGGACCCGGTAAGGTACCCCGGGGCAAGAAGATCGAGGTGTAGACGATGAGCTCGGCAGGGGCAGACTGCCTACCGGTGATTTTACCTGACGCGTCGGATATCCGGAGGATACCGTTCGTGGTCGTGTGATTGATGTTAGGGGACGATCAGGACTGACGGAGCCCTAAATAGTGAGATTTGAGATACTGAGATTTTGAGATATTGAGGTATTGAGATTTGTTGATACAGGCCAGTCCGGATAGCCGGAGCCTGAAGTTTTGAGATACTGAGATTTATGTTTTGTGTCGATACTGGACACTGTTTTATCTGTCGATTTCATTGATGATATGCAATTTATATACATACAGAAATCTCATAAAATAAAGAAAACAGTTGTCTCATTCATGATGTATTCTGTTTCATTTATAATGCATTCATACATCATATATCTGATATGTTTTCATCTGAGGTACTGACTCGAGCATGTAGTATTAAACTTATACATAGATGGACCAGAATTTTTATTTGAGGATATTACTTGATATGACCTAGGATAGCGTTATGCATGCGATTTCTACTCGTAGATGTTTTCTACTCACGAGTTGGCAACTCACCCCCGTTGTGCCACAGTTTCTTGCAGGTACTGCCGTACAGGTTTTGTTGTGGTTTTGCTGGCACACTGTTCCTTCCGGGTGATTGCTTTGGTAGGTGGGTTCTTTTGCATCAAGACCACCCTTGTATATTTGTTATCTCAGTTGTATCTAGTAAAACTCCATCAACCAGACTTGTATTATTTGATAGATATAGAAGGCCAGTGTATATTCTTTCGACCTTAGAGTCGTGCGCTATATTATTATGGTTTCATATGGTTTTCTTGATGATGTTGGATGTTTATCCTTAGTTGAATCTCGTCTTTCGGCGTTGTATATTATATTGTATTGTGTGGTTTTGTCTGTCGATTGATGAGGAGCTAGCTCCCGCTTGGGGATGCCTTTATTCATTAGATATGCTTTATCAGTGCTATACCTCGTTCGGGGCCAGTATTTACAAAGGAAACTCTGCCGAAATTTTCAGAGAATACTTGTGATTTTAAAAATGCATATTTCAGTTTATGTTGCTAAACTTCTTGTCTTTAAATTGGTTTTCCTTCACTCTACTGCTTTGCTTTGTTTGGATTTCTCGATTTTGGCTTACTTAGATTACGTATGTCTCGAGATGTTTCGTAATTTAAGTGCTGGTCATGTTCCGTACTTTTCGGGTCGTGACAACATATTAAGATAAAGAGCAACCAGATAGCATACTATCATGTCTAACGAGAAAGTTCTCCCTATATATCTCCCAGCATCCACTATAATATACATCTCATGTACAATAATGGCCTCTAAGGCATACATGAAACTAACACCTCGGTCAAGAGATCGTGCAAAACGGTAGTTTTGAGGTACAGTCCCGAGTGACATGGAAGTAATGAGCGATAGGAGGGGATTCGCCTCTCCTGGTATTGGGAGTTAATGTTGCTCTATGCTCGATTGGCCATAACATGAAATCCCTGGCCAGGTCTTTTGAGATCTACTGGTAAGTGTTATCAGTAGTTTCTCGAACCGTTATAGACCTTGCATCGGCATGACTTGTCAGGCTATTAGGGTCTGACATTTTACCACCCTCAGGCTTTGATATGCGACATATCTGATGAAGAGACCGCTGTACGGTAGTATTATTGATTGGATTCGCAAGATTATGAGCATGCTTGCTTGTTGATCTTCTGATCTCTCAATACCCGGGTGGCCGTTACGTTTGGCAGACTGCTTGCGGCATGTGGGTGTTTGATATGATCATCACCTACTGCAGCGTATTGACGAGTCTTTAGAGTCCTACACAGAGGTTTCCCGGTTCATGCGAAACGAAGTAGGATCACATATGTGATATGTGCGGGACCGAGATTAATACGAGTAGGTGATACCGTATTCTATTCTCGCGATATGTGATATCGGACAGATGCATGAGATATAGCCGGGTTATCGGATCAAGTGTTGATTCCATAAGATGATTCATTTGATATTAGTCGGTTGTATGAGATATAGCTGGATTATTTAATCAAGTGTTGGTTTAATAATCTAATGTATAATTATATATTTGATATATTAATGTTCATTAACTAATATTAGCTCACTTATGATTTCTTTTCTCACTTCATTGTGCACATAGTATATATGTGATATATATTAGTGTACATAGTTTTGTGTCATGCTTGATGATACATGATACATGGGTGTATGTGACTTACACCATGCTTGATATAATGTAGGGTTTATATTTATCTAAGTAATTCAAAAATGGATGGATATTTGGCATGGCTACAAGTTTGTAGAAGCTTGTAGAAATATTGACCAAGTCCACCATTTTTGTTTCACCTGTAGATATTTATTAAACCAACCATTATACTAACCATGGTAAACTCTCTACATGATTTAGTGCATGACACTAACTCACCAATTGTTCATATTCTCACCTCACTTGAGTTCATTCTCTCATTCTTCACTTGATCATCTTCTTCTTCATTGAGAAAGCTTTCTAGCTTTTGAAATGGTGAGAAAATATTGTGAGAAAAAGAAAACTAAAGAGAGCCCATTTTCTACTTCATCATCATCTACTATTAGCCATTTAGTTTAGGGTGTTTGCTTCACTAAACCCTTATATAGTGAAGGGGTAGCATGAGCTTGAGTCTTCTCGACGTAGATCATCTTCGGCCTCGAAGACTTCGAGCAAGTTTGCATCTTTTACCTTATGGATCCTCTCAAGAGTCGGGAGATCATTACTCATAGCGAAGGGACTTCTATACGGAGCATTTGAAGTGAAGGACCAGTCTACAAAGGTTGTATTCCGCATTCACTTAGACTTGCATAGTTGTTTGCATGATGTTTTTTTTTATAACTCTAGTTAAGATTCTTGGTTAGGGTTGTTTAGAACGGCAATTTTTTAAAAACGGCATAGACGATGCCACCCGAAACCTTGCTGCCTTGCTAGGTAACCCTACAAGAGTGCACGCTGAGTGTTTCTTTTTTCTCTCACTTTGGTAGCGACCATGGCCTAATCTTAAAAACTCATGAACCATGTTAACCGAACCTTCTTAAAACACGTTGGCTTTTAGATTATCATTTAGTTGCATATATCATTGCCAATCCTACATCTCCATTGCATTTCTCTGGAACACTTTGTATCACTACAAAAGTCCATATTGCTTGGATATGCCATTGGATAGTTACATATGAACTCGAAGGAAGTTGTTCCAGTTCGAGGATAGATTCTAGTTCGGGAGAAATAGAATAGGATTATTCGGTTGTCTTTTCCCTTTACCTTCTCTCAGGTTGCGAGGGCTCCTGGTATTAGGAGAGTATACCTATTATGCTTATTGGATAGTCTTCTTCAAAATCTTAGGCTGGTGGGTAGAGAAGGAAGAAAACCAATTAGCCTAAGTGTGGTGTACAGAAATTAATAAGTAAAGACACATAAAGGGATTAGAATGAGGGCAAAGGAAAATGCGACTGCTGTCATTCATAACAAAACTGCGAATACCCCTGCCACTCCTACTTCACCATTGGATTTCTCCAGAACACTTCGTATCACTACGAAAATCCATATTGCTTCGATATGTCGTCGTATAGTTACATACGAACTCGAAGGAATTTGTTCCAGTTCGAGTATGGATTCTGGTTCGGGAGAAATAGAATATGATTATTCAGTTGTCTTTTCCCTTTACCTTCTCTCAGGTTGCGAGGGCTCCTGGTATTAGGAGAGTACACCTATTGCGCTTATTGGATTGTAACATTTCAGAAAAAATAAAATATTATTTTTGGAATTTAATATTAAAATAATATATTTCACGAAAACTACCCGATTTGCGAAATTAGGGTTTCCGTGGTATAAATATATACCAATATTTGTGAAATAATTGGAGATTAAAATAATTTATTCATTTAAAAATATATTTATCGGATTTGGCATTTTTATAATTAATTATATGCAATTTGAATAAAAATTGATTAGTGCACTAATAATCACGATTAAGCCAAATACGTGTTTCAACATTTTTTCCATTGCTAGTGCACCATGACATGTTGCATTTCTGGTTGCATGTTATTTCATTGGTGTTTGTTGATATTTGGTTTTAAGAAAAGAAAAGAAAAGAAAGTGTATTATTGAGGAGAGAGAGAGGGGACCACATCATGACATGAGGCATGGTATGAGAGAGAGTGAGGGTGAGAATAAGAGAGAGAGAGGGGGCTGCCATTTCCTTCATCCCCCATTGTTTTCTTCATCTTCTTCCTCCTCATCTCCCTCCACCTCCACCTCCAAGTATCATCTCCATTTCTACACCAAAACTCTACACCCTCTTCATTAAAAATGATCCCCACTTCATCCTCAACACATTGGACCTTACAAGTTTGGATTTTGGAGACATTGGGAAGCTAGGGTTTTTGCTTAAGTTGCATCCATGAGGTATAATTCTTTTCATTTAGCTTAGTTTTAGTTTCTTGCACTCTAGTTTAGTTTAGAATGTGATTTGGTTAGGGTATATTATGTTTGGATAATTCAAGAGAAGGGTTGGGTGATTATGTGGACTTATAACCTTTAGTGGGTATTTACTTAACCCCTAGTGGTGTTTTACTGGCCAAGACCATAGATTAGCACCAAAACACGAAGTTAGAATTTCCCGATATCAGCTATTTGACAGATTTTGAGTGTAAATGGGAATCTGGAGTGACCCGAGACCACCATAATTTAAGTTGCCATTACAGAGATGTGTTCAGGTGATTTAGAGCATAACCTAAAGACCCGAGACCCCAACTTAACTATCTGGCTGCGGATTAATTCATGGTGGCCACAAATTGCGGCCACATTAGAGTGGAAATTGGTGATTTTTTGTCAGTAGTCTTGTTATCTGATATCTAGACTAACCATGTATGCAAAACTCCCTAGTTTGGCATAGGATGAAATCTGGGAGTGGTTTTCCTAGGTTGTGATTTGTACGAAGTTTTGTGATCAAAAATATTTTTACCGCAATCAAGAACGGCGTCGGTTGGTAGCTAGCCGGTGAGTACGGGTCGGTCCACAGGGATGTTGTGTATTTCCTAATTGTTCTAACAAGTTAATTCCAAACGATGTGGGATGATTATTACTAAAAGCTAAGTTGGTTTAGACTAGGATTTAGAATCTTGCTAGGGTTAGGTTTAAATTAAGTTTGGAAAATTAAGATTTCCCACCGCTTTCAATGCCCTAATTTAGATCTCTTTAGGTGTTATGATAATTATTAATAAAGGGGATTAGGACGATTGGGAAGAAACGATGTTTCTTCCTCTAGGTCCTTGTCCGTCCTTTCTTAATCCTTACCCTAACCTCTATGGAAGACATACACAACCGGTCTTTTATACTACGGTATCACCGTTACCTCGTTGGTAGGGTGCCGTAGGGAGCGGTGTGTGCATGTATGCATAGAGTCCTATAAAAACGTGTGATGAGCAAGAAAGGAGTGAGAGATCTTTATCTCTCAAGCCTTCCCCAAATCTAACCCTAACAAGTGAGGAGACTACTCACTCATTAGGGAATTGATTAACATGTTCTAAACTAATTAACTAGGGCAGATAATGAAATCTATACTAGGGCAGATAATAAAATTTACACTAGCCGCAATCAAGAATATTGTCCCCGGCAACGGCGCCATTTGATTGATCAAAGAATATTGTTAACCGCAATCAAGAACGGCGTCGCTTGGTAGCTAGCCGGTGAGTACGGGTCGGTCCACAGGGATTTTGTGTATTCTCAGTTTGTTCTAACGAGTTAATTCCAAACGATGTTCGATTGATTAAATCTAAAAACTAAGTTGATCTAGATTAAAATCTTGCTAGGGTTAGGTTTAGGTTAAGTTTGGAGAGTCAATATTCCACACCGCTTTCTATGCCCTAAATAAGATCTATGAGGTGTTATGGTAATAATTAATAAAGTGGATTAGTACCATCGGGAAGAAACGATGTTTCTTCCTCTAGGTTCTTGTCCTTCCTTTCTTAATTCTTACCCTAACCTCCATGAAAAACATACGCAACCGGTCGTTTATACTACGGTATCACCGCTACCTCGTGGCATAGGGTGCCGTAGGGAGCAGTATGTGCATGTATGCATAGAGTCCTATAAAAATGTGTGATGGGCAAGAAAGGGGTGAGAGATCTTCATCTCTCAAGCCTTCCCCAAATCTAACCCTAAGAAGTGAGGAGACTACTCACTCATTAGGGAATTGATTAACATGTTCTAAACTAATTAACTAGGGCAGATAATGAAATCTATACTAGGGCAGATAATAAAATTTACACTAGGGCAGATAATAAAATTAATTAGGGCAATGAAAATTAAACTTACTCTAATTTTTATTTGATGCTCTCTTCCAACATTTACATGATCTGAATTTTGATAGATATAATGAGGCACAAGAAGTGGCATGCTCCAAAAAGTGCATTAGGGTTTCTATTTATAAATTATAGAAACCCTAGGGTTACAATCGATTCACATCTGCGTTTACAATTTTACCCCTAAAAAAGACTAGTGAACGCGCCGCCAGCCGCCACAACTTTTTTTGCAACGACACGGGTGACGCACGGCCGCGGATCAGTGGCCAAGAGACAGGTTTGGCCGTGGTTCCGTGGCTATGTAGGGAGCTTGTTGCATCATTTCTTCAGGTATTCTTCTGTTTCTTTGTTTCTTCTATTTCCTTCACTTGGTTTCTCAGATGGTTTTCTAGTTTCTTCCAGAATTCCACAGTGAATAATGTCGTAGACTTTACCGCTTGCTTCATGTCGAAGTCTTGAACCTTGCGCTGCCTTTGTTCTTTGTGAAATTGTCCATTAATCTTCGTTTATTCTCCAAACTGTAGGCTTGATCAAGATTCTTCCATTTGTTGGTCGTAGTCTCACTTTTGTATCGCCTTTTTATCTTTTTCACTGTTTTTGTTCCGAGAACCTGTAACCTGTAACTATGTAGCAGACATGGATCAAAAGCACCTGTTTATTTGTAAAATGACTAAGAATGGGGAATATAATAATGCAAAATTATGGTATGAACAAATACCCCCAAACTTTTCTTTTGCTCGTCCTCGAGCAAAACTTGTTTTATTCTCGAAAAAGACCTAGCCTCACTTTCGAAGGGAAACACGATTGCACTGAGCTCGTGCAACAAGCCGTTAAAGCTCTAGGTGTCCCTAGTAGGAGGAGTGTTGTCTTCTGAGGGTTTTCAACGGATACTACCCACAAAATCCTATCAATTCGGCCTATTAACTTTTATTCTCCAATTAGGTTTTCTAATAAGAAACTCTATTATCTTCGACTCAGAAATTATCCACCCGTATTTTTCACGCTTCCTTATCATTTAACTTAAGATTATATATATTCTTATGAATTTACTTAGCTTTTGGCATCTTTCAAGTTTTCCTTCTAGGGTTCCATCTTAACTTAGGAATTTTTTATCATCTCTATATCTCTCATCTAAACCCCAATCACATACCCCTACGTGTGTGTATATATCACCCCTACACTTGGAAATTCAAATCAAGCTATCATACTCTTGTCCATCGTCCAAAGTACTTTTAAATTGGTGAATTTTTAGATGAAATTGCTCACACATTTTTCATGCGACCGTTAATACTTTTTGAGGTACCAACGACCGATTACAAAATGTGTTTGCACATTAAGACGTAAGTTCTAGTCTTGTAACACTTAAGGCTTTAGCAGTGACTTCCAAACCAGTTGGTCTAAGGCACTAGGTGATAAAGCACCCTCGCTAAATATTTTTTCTATTAATGCAGCCTTAAGTAATTACAAAAACCAGTGTTCATTTTTTTATCTCTTTATTCACACTTATATTTTTATTTTATTTCCCTTTATACTAAGGACTTTAGACAAGAGTATTTCAAGGTCTCTTCTACTATTCCAAGTTTCAAGGTTCGTGTTTGTGAAATTTGTAGGGTATATATTTTCAGAATCTAGACTTAAGTTTAGGAATTATTTTTCAAACTTATACTTTAATAAAAATATCAATACTTTTCCCTTATTTTAACTTAGCCCAAGAAGTCAACTCGAAATTTGCCTATTTCTAACTAAACTACAAAGACATATACTTTCTACCGTTAAATTTTTAAGAAAGGTTATTTTTAGGGTTTTTAATTTACTAAGTCTAGGATCTAGTTGTTCCTAACTAGTTAACCGTCTTGTTAAACTTAAGTCAATTATGGCCAAAATTGAATGTTTCAATTTTTTATAATTTTTAAAATTTTTCAATTTTTATGGTTTTTAAAATAAATATGCAAATGCAAAAATGTACATATGAATGCGAAGGAAGAAAGCTTACCGAGCACACCCCCAAACTTAAACTTGACAGTGTCCTCACTGTCAGGCCACACCAAGAGGGTCAAAATGTCGGCGCTCCCCTGTTTATTTATTTACAAATTTTTTTTATTGTTCAAAGAAAAACAAAATATATATACAAAAAGGTCCCCTAAACTTAAGTGAGACAGTGTTTCCACTGTTTTAAACGTTAAAGTTCAGAGTTAGGGAGGAGAAAAATCAAACTATACAAGGCCTTACACAGGCCAAAGGTTATCACCAACCATTCAAAATTTTTATCGTTATAATGGTAGGGTTGGTGGAAGAATGGAATGTAGAGAAAGAAGTTGAGAGACACACGAGACCGTATGGGAAGAAGAGTGGAATATGGTCTCGGTATATTAGGAGAAGACTGGCGGAAAAGAGAAAGAAGTGTAGTACAAACTTGAGGGTGTAAATTGAGTGAATAAATTAGCACAAATTGTGATGACCGATGTGTTAAAAGCGATTGTGCTAATCTATCAACCCGTCGAGAAATGGGGTCAAATCCCTCAAGATTTGTGAGAAAACATGGGTACGTTGAACTTGGTAAACCATCCATTGAAACTGGAAGCACGACGGATTCTTGCGCAGTCAAAACGATGGAAAGGACGAAGGGGAGTGATTTAGGGATAGTCTTATTCTCACCTAAGTAATCTGTCTCGAACTCGAAGGATTCCATCAATGGTTCGAAATGACTGTAAGCAACCGAGTCTGATGGTTCAATTAACTCATCTGAAAATTCAAAGGACTCAAACTCGGACGGTGAGTCTTCAAAATCGTCCGAAAAAGTGAAACACTCGTAATCGTTATCAGCTGTGAGAACTGTGTCAGATTCAAAGAGGAACGCACTAGTGGCGTCCAAATTGCTGTGATCGAACAGAAATTTTTTGAGCTCACAGTCCTCCTGCGTGATCTTTTGCGTGGTCGGAACGATGGAAAAGAGGGAGGGTGATTTAGGAAGTATAACAGTTAAAGGTTCAGGAGGATGAATTGGAAAATCCGACACATCAAACAAAACTGGTTCATCCTCAATACTATCCTCAATACTCTCCTCAATACTATCCTCATAATTCTCCTCAAAAGTTATCCCATGCAATTATCATCAAAATCAAGACGCGTATGAAGTTCGGGAGAAATATTTAATGACACGGGATGATGAATTGGAGAGAAAAATTCTGTCAAATCTGCGGGTTCATCATCTAAAATATTCTCTGCGTCAAATCCTCAATCAAGTGAAATTCAATTTTTTTAGACACCTCATCAAAAGCATGGATATTTATCAATTCAGGTTCTAGATTGGAGGTGTAAAGTTCGAAAGGATTGGTGATGGTTTCACTCGAAAGGGACCCTTCACAATCTGGCAAATCAAGCACTACAAAGTCGCACGACTCATTAAACGTTTTATTTTCAACTGGTGAATCATTTGGGATACTTGTTTGAAAACTGGAGTTGTGGGATTCAATTGGTGATGGGTAGGTTTGATTTGGAAGGGTGCACAGCTCACTCTCTCCACTCAAATTCTTAATCTGTCCAACCGCCTTATCATACATTGGAATTTTTGGAGCTAGTTGGAAACTAGTTACCGGTTCACTAGGTTGCATAAGGGCGGCAATGGACGTATCCAAATTCCTCATCTGTCGGTTTGTTGCTGCAATGTACGCTTCCAACGACTGTTCCAGACTAGACATGGGTTGTGAAGGGGTTTCAGCAAAAGATTCAAAGTTGTTTGGATACGTGAAACTCCCAAATGGTTGTGTAGAAGCAATTTCTAGGGAAGTTGTGAAAGTCGGGTAGGACTGGTAGGAATTGAATGGTTGGACAGGAGTAGGATCAACATTTGGATAAAAAAGTGAATGGACTTGTTGATCCCAAGAACTGGAAGTGTTGAAAGGAGTGAAAGATTGGTTATGAGATTGTTCAATATGTTCAGCAATAGACATGGGTTTCGGAGTTATAAGATGACTCGAAAAAGTAGTATCAACATAAGAAGGTGGTGAAGGTTGAAATGGTTGATACAAAGTGGATTGTGGAGTCGAACTGTTTCTCCTAGACGCTTTTATTCAATCTTTCAAAGAAATTTTAGACAAGGAGGGGTCGTCCGTAATTCGACCAAAACAATTCGCGTATGAAGCAATGTTTGGATGAGGGTACCAAAGTTCGGCAAGAGTTTTTGGAGGTGGGGTACCCATGATGTAAGAAAGGAGAAGAAAAAGAATGTGGGGTGCACGGATTTCTTAGCGACAAGTTGCAAGTTTTTGTAAAAAAAAAATTTTCCTTTTTTCGTTTTGTGTTTTTTTTTTTATGTGGAGCTTTTTGCAAAAAGATTTTCGATAAAAATCTTAGACACACGTTCAATCAATCACAAATGCACAATCAAGCCTAGATCTAGGGTCACCTAGGTCAACTAGACTGCTTCTAACTGTTCCAAAGGGTAAGAAGTAGGACCTCAAACCGCCTCTTCACAGCCAATTGTGGCCAGGTAAGCACAAGTAGAGAAAGGAGGGATCCGCTTACGAATCACCATGAGACGGGCCTTTTAAAGTTACCTTTCCCTACCTGTCTAGCCTAGGCACCACAAAGTCAGGTTAGGATCAACGGTCGATGCCTACAACTATTCCTTTGTCCTATTGTGCGCGAAGTCCTTAGGGCCGAGTCTAATCTTTTTTTAATTAACTTGATGGTCAATGCAATATGCTTTATGTAATTTTTGGGGTCCTGGGAAGGGTAATGAAATCCCCACCCAATCTGGATTGGTGTTCAAGCCCCTTAAAGTCAATTTAAAATATGCAATGCAGTAAACACCTTCAAATACTTGCAAACAAAAAAAAAATTTTAGCGCGGCGCAAAGAATCCTGCACAAGATCAATTATTGAGAAGGGGAGAAATTTTTGGCGCAAAGAATCCTGCAGGCAAATTTTACAGAAGAGATATCAGGGATTCAGAGGAAGGAGAGGAGAAGCTTACAGTGGGCTTTTTAGATGATGACGTCACTTCCCCACAGCGCTTCCGCCGCCAATATAGTGCTCTTGCCGCAGTTTCGCGGTCTCCTATGCGGTTCAGATCTCGAGAAATTTTCTGCTCCTTTGGTTTGATTTTTCTCTGTTGTTCAGATCTAGGGTTTTTTGTTTCGCTCTCTGGATTTTTCCAGATCTGTTTTTGTTCTTCGATCCTGCACAATTCAAACGAAAATACCCTTCACAAAATAACAAGATGATAATTTTTTTTATATTTTTTTATTTTTCAATTTTTATGATTTTTCAATTTTATATTAACCCAAAATTGCAAAAAGAAAATACTACGCCATCTCCGACAACGGCGCCATTTGATTGATCAAAGAATATTGTTAACCGCAATCAAGAACGGCGTCGCTTGGTATCTAGCCGGTGAGTACGGATCGGTCCACAGGGATTTTGTGTATTCTCGGTTTGTTCTAACGTGTTAATTCCAAACGGTGTTGGATTGATTAAATCTAAAAACTAAGTTGATCTAGATTAAAATCTTGCTAGGGTTAGGTTTAGATTAAGTTTGGAGAGTCAATATTCCACACCGCTTTCTATACCCTAATTAAGATCTATGAGGTGTTATGGTAATAATTAATAAAGTGGATTAGTACCATCGGGAAGAAACGATGTTTCTTCCTTTAGGTTCTTGTCCTTCCTTTCTTAATTCTTACCCTAACCTCCATGGAAAACATACGCAACCGGTGGTTTATACTACGGTATCACCGCTACCTCATGGGATAGGGTGCCGTAGGGAGCGGTGTGTGCATGTATGCATGGAGTCCTATAAAAACGTGTGATGGGCAAGAAAGGGGTGAGAGATCTTCATCTCTCAAGCCTTCCCCAAATCTAACCCTAAGAAGTGAGGAGACTACTCACTCATTAGGGAATTGATTAACATGTTCTAAACTAATTAACTAGGGCAGATAATGAAATCTATACTAGGGCAGATAATAAAATTTACACTAGGGTAGATAATAAAATTAACTAGGGTAATGAAAAGAAAACTTACTCTAATTTTTATTTGATGCTCTCTTCCAACATTTACAGGATCTGAATTTTGATAGATACAATGAGGCACAAGAAGTGGCATGCTCCAAAAAGAGCATTAGGGTTTCTATTTATAGATTATAGAAAAGCCTAGAGTTACAATCGATTCACATCTGCATTTACAATTTTACCCCTAAAGAAGACTAGTCAACGTGCCGCTAGCCGCCACAACTTTTTTTGCACCGACACGGGTGACGCACGGCCGCAGATCCGCGACCAAGAGCCAGGTTTGGCCACGGTTCCACGGCTATGTAGGGAGCTTGTTGCATCATTTCTTCAGGTATTCTTCTGTTGCTTTGTTTCTTCTATTTCCTTCACTTGGTTTCTTAGATGGTCTTCTAGTTTCTTCCAGAATTCCATAGTGAACAATGTCGTGGACCTTACCGCTTGCTTCGTGTCGAAATCTTGAACCTTACGCTGCCTTTGTTCTTTGTGAAATTTTCTATTGGTTGTAGTCTCACTTTTGAATCGTCTTTTTATCTTTTTCACTGTTTTTGTTCCGAGAACCTGTAACCTGCAACTATGTAGCAGAAATGAATCAAAAGCACCTGTTTATTTGTAAAATGACTAAGAATGGGGAATATAATAATGCAAAATTATGGTATGAACAAGTTGCTGTTTTCATGTTTTGCGATTCTGAAACTTGGGTTTTGGTGTTTGATATTGTATTTGGTCGTTGGATGTTTGTACGTCAATGACGAAGGATAATTGGTTGATTTTGCATGCGTAGGCTATAGGTTCTAACCTATAGGTAACTCGTATGCCGTATCGGTTTTCCGAACTTGATTGTAATAACATTGCGATCGTGTATTTATTATAGGTACCTTCACGTGGATTCCGAGACGACGAAGCACATCGACTACAGCTGAACAAGGAGTTCCGCAGGTGAGTAGATTTATATCTATGGGGGAAGTCAGGTGGATGGCGTATAGCACCCCCGCAAATTATGAATGGAAACCGATCTATAGGATACAGTCGTAGGAATCTATATTAGAAAACTATGGATATGGTTAAAAAGATAGTTAGAGATGATATGAATGATTGAATATATATATCAGAATATGAGATGAAAGCCTTAGGGATATGACTCTTTGACATGATATGATAGAAATGATGTCTCGAATTGATATATAAGGATATGAAAAGTGAATATGAATCAAGATATATAAATATAGGTAGTGCACGAGAATAAGTATGAGTTTTAGAGTAGCATAACATGAGATTAATAAGCTAGAATGTATATGTAAGATGACTTAATGAGATGAAAAGAATATACAATGTAATATGATGATTGATATGTCGGTATACAGATGCGAGTTGATATGAGATGATTGATACCTTTGCCGGTCCCCTAATATGAGATTGTTATGGATGTGACCTGGGATATTGGTATAGAGATATATATAATATTGTGAATCATGAGTGATACGTCGTACGAGACGTTAGGTTCGTACCCTCATTGTCACATAGGTTGATAGGATCCCCAATGGTTTAATGCCGCCATACGATGATTTACCGTACGTGATGAGTTTTATCTGATGATTGATCCATATCCTTGACTAGAGGATGTCGTACGATGGATTATACCATACGTGATGTTGTGAGGCTGGATGCCGATTGATAGATTCACAGACTCGGATATATTGTAGATACGTATACATGTTATCATTTCGCGTACGTTGTACCTTATGTTACGTTCATGACATTCTCATTGCATTATATATATACATGTGCTAGTACACCTACACCATTATAGATGATGCGTATGTTACACTTACACAGATTTGCTGGCTCACATACTTTTATCATCGATAATTACTATATCACTTACACAGTAGAATTTCCTCATCATTATGCTATGTTGCCTGATATATTTTCTATGCTCACATCACTGTTCCTTGTTGCATGATATACTAATATGCTCACATCATTGTTCCATGTTGCATGATATATGGATATGCTTACATTTTTGTTATACATTGCATACATCATGCTTTATAATATTACGCATTGATATGTTGTTTTCATGAGATTCTGGATTTGAGAACTGTGGTTAAATTTAAAAGAAAATTATGTATTGTTTTAAAAACCCGGTTTCTCTTGATATGATATTTCGAGACGTCCACCATATGTTTTCTCGGTTCTGAGATTGGCATGTGAAACCCGATTCGAGGAGCGGGAGGCATCGTCTGCGGGTATATGGTGGACCCGGAATGGAACCCCGGGGAAAGAAATGATTTTTTGTAGTGTAGACGATGAACCTGGCAGTGGGACTATTACCTACCGGTGATAGTAGTTGGACTTGTCGGTTATCCAGAGGATACCGACCGGTGTCATGAGATGGATGAGGGCCGATCAGAGTATGCGGCGCCTGAGATGAGATAGAAGTGAGGGTCGATCTGAGGATGCAGCAATGAGTTATGTAGATTTACATGTCGATGCTGGACACGGGTTTTTCATGATGTTTCGAGTATCAGTGTAGGACACTCAGGTTCTATGATTTTGATGTGTCGTTGATAGACAACGTAGTTGATATCCTCATACATACAGATATGCGTTATCATGATATGGGTTGTGTCATTGATAGACACACGTAGTTGATATCCTCATATTTACATGTATACGTTTTCATGTTGTTGTGTCATTGTTGGACACGTAGATGTTATCCACATGCTGATAGACATTGATTATATGGTTGGCACATATGCAGATACGGTCACCCTAGATATCATAGTATTACCTTTATGATATAGTTGACCTAAGAAATCGTTGTTTAATTCGATTTCTACCTGATGATGTTTTCTACTCACGAGTTGGCAACACAACCCCGTTGTGCCACAGTTCTTGCAGGTTGACCGCATAGATCAGTTGCGGTATCGCTGGCACATAGCTGCATTCGGGTGTTTTTCTTTGGTAGGTGGTACATGTTGGATCGTACCACTGTTGTATTTATTATTCCTGTTGTATCTAGTTAACTCCATCAATCAGAAACTAGTATTTGTATAAGTAGTAAGACTTAGCAAGATTTTTAGTTGTAAGACTTAGAGCGATGGGTTATATGTTCACTTGGTGGGTTGATGTCTTGCTTATATCTTTATCTTTTGTGTTGATCTTCGCCGTTGGGCGTCGTATACTTATATTCTGTCTTGCGTGGTTGTGATTCTGCCGATTGGCGAAGAGCTAGCTCCCGCTTGGGGATGCCTTTTATATTATCATGTATATGTAGTTTTGGATCAAAATATACAAAGGAGGTGCTGCCCAAATTTTTAAAAGACGAAATTTGTTTTTCAACTAGCAAATCCACTTGTATTTTCATGTTCCACTATTTATGCATTTAAGAAAACATTGATTTCATCATACCTTTATTTCAAAACTTCACCTCTTTTATTTCCTTTAAAAGGTTTAGATTTCTGGGCTTCGGATTACTTGAATTACGTTATGCCTTTAGACGTTGCGTGGTTTAAGTGCCGGTCACGAACAATAGTTTCGGGTCGTGACAAAGTTGGTATCAGAGCGCTAGGTTTAACCTTGGTTCGAGTCTAGGTTTGACTATGCGGAGTCTAGGGCATATATATTTTGGAACCTAGGCTTGACCTTACGGAACTTAGACTTGAACAGGGGGTATTAGACCCAAACTTTCGTTACATAGGCTGACTCTGATTGATGGAGTAGGTAGATTGAGTAGTGTGACGTACCGTACGTATGTTCCGCGATATATTTATGATACGTTACTCCACTTAAGAAACCTTAGGATGTACATATTTTGAGATCTGTGATTCTCTTCGTTCTCTTGATCATACATCCATTTGAGATCTTTGATTCTATTCGTTTCCATGATCATACTCTCACTGATTCAGTTCCTCCTTATGATCATGTATCCATTTTGGGATCAGTTGATTCTTTTCATCCCTTTGATCTATTTTTGTCGATACATAATTGAGATTCCTGTCACCATGGTTTGAGCGCAGATTGAGCTGCTGCTAGTGGTGCGGTCAGGGCAAGCTCGTCATGGACGAGGACTGACCATCGTGTTTTTTGGTGAAATGGGAACGTCTCGATGTAGTGTTGTGTTGTGATCTCTCGTTTGAGGCGAGTGTTCGGTTTTGCACCGGATGATCGGGCCATTGTTAGAGGCTGCATGTTGTGAGAGGAATTTCTATGTACAGCCTTCCTCAGAGTTTATGATGTCGTTTACCGTGCAGACAGATGACCCAGCTGTTGCTGAGTTTGATGGGATGTCGCTTCCAGAGCTTACGAGCTGAGATCACTGGAGCTTCCAGGCAGAGATGCGATAGATGATAGCTAGTCTATCTTGAGTTGAGGGACGAAGGTGATTCGTCAGATTTGATGCACCAATACAGGCTCAGTTGAGTTGAAGATTTCCAGTGGGGAGAATCTTACTCAGATCTAGAGTAGATTGATCTAGAGATGACGTTGTTCATTGGATGATCCGATAGGAGATCAGTAAGTTGACCGGCTTCGGATAGATGATCCCACCCAGATGCGTTGCGAGTTGATCGAGAGCGGATGAATATAGAGTATTCCTCCGATGGTTGGGATGAGTTCCAGAGGATGCGTTCGGCTAAATATCTTCTACAGAGTGATGAAGATACCGAGTTCGTAATTTTGAGTCTGTGTTAGAGACTCCAGATTGACTGTAGCCGAGAACAATTCCAGTACGCAGATAGCATGACGTGACGTCGACGTGGACGATAATAAAGACAAGTGGAACAAGAGGTTCGTGCGAGATGTTAACGAGCTGTGGTTACTTTCCATTGAGATTAGAGATCTGATATGTATACAGAGGCATTAGGATATGGCCAGTTCCCGAGGAAATGCTATGCTTAGAACGCAGATGTCCAGAAAACGAGAAGAGATAATGCAAGAGTACCAGCCTCCATACAGTTCGGCATAGGCGAGATTGGAAGAGACCTTGAGCAGGTTCCTTCCAGGACACTGCTGTGATAAGATTTGCACCGAGGATCAGTTGTGTCACGTGTATTCAGAGGGCCAGAAGCCGATGCCAGTGACATGTTGCTTTACGAGTGGTCATGCAAATTGGCCGAGAGATGACCAGAGGAGTGCCAGAGAGGAATCGTTTCCGTCAGTACACCTTACCGGGCCGATGAGCCGATGGATTGTGAGATTGGTAATCCCCAGAGAAATTGGGACTCAGAGACAGAGGACGCCAGACCGTGAGCAGGAGGCAAGCAGATGTTCTTGGTCCGCTAGTTTTGGGTGCACCGACATATTTTTCGACATTGTAGGTGGTGTAACTCAATGTCATTTGTTGCAATTTGTGTTTTGTTATCCGAGTATCACACTTTTATCGCATGGATTGAGTTTTGATGATTGAATTTCATGATATTGTCTTCATGCACCATGGCTGCACCTATTGGATATTTCTTTTGTCCATAGTTATTGCACTTGATATATATTTTATACACCATTGTGTTGGTTTATGATTTGTGCATATTGATTGCACTTGATATCGGTTTTGTGCCTTGGCTGCATGTGTTTATGATTCGTGGATTTCATACGGTTGATTTGATTTGTGCATGTGGTACGCACTCGATTTGGTCTTTGCACTCGATATAGCTCACATATGCTTGCAGTGCATTGATACGTGTTTTGTGCACCCAGTTGCACACGTTTATGATTTTATACACCTTGGTACACTCGATGTTGCTTTTATACGCATTTGAGTTATTGATGAGATTTCGTGCATTGGCTTCACTGGATTTGTATTTCGTGCATTGGATGCACCCGATTGGTATTTTTGTGCATTTGTTGCACCAGATTTGCATTTCATGCACTTGTTGAACCGGATGGGTATTTCGTGCATTAGTTGCACTAGATTTATACTCCGTACCTTGGTTGCACCCGATTTATGTGTTGAGCATTTGTTTTACCAGATTTATGTTTTTGTGCGCTTTTTCCCCTGACGTTCGCTTTCATGCATGCTACTACAATAGGTGTTTTATACGGACCCAACGCGTTTGGGTTGGATTTTTGCGCATATTAGGCGCTTGGTATTCTATTTTGTGCACATCGGATGCACTTGAGTGAGATTTTATTCATGCATGTTAGATGCACTTGATTTAGATTTCATTTGTGCATGACGGATGCACTTGATTGGATTTTCGCGCATGTTGGGCGCATGATATAAGATGTGATTTTGTGCACACCGTATGCACTCGATTGGGATTTTCATTCATGCATGTTAGTTGCACTGGGCTGAGATTTCCGTGCACTCTAGATGCACTTGATGTTATTATCGTGCACACCCGTTGCACAAGACAGATGCTTTTATGCACACCCGTTGCACTTATCTTTGCATTGGTACATATCGTAGCACTTGTATTTGGATTTAATTTCCATGCGCACCAGACACACGTGATTATTGGATACGCCTTTTGGGGTTGATTTTTCTTTTAAGCACTTTATTTTCATGTTGGGCACTATATTCTGTAGTAGCCGAGCATGACTGATCTTAGGACGGTACCTCAGTACTTTGCATACATAAAAAGTTTACCAAGAGGTTTTCGAAAAGGAGCTATAGTCTTGCTATTTCCTACGTGTCCGTAAGCGACACGAACGTTTAGAAAAGAAAACCTTTTGGGATATTTTAAAAAGGTGCAGAACGTATATTTTAGCAAAACATATATGAAGGTTTATTTATTACTTTACAAATGAGCGTCCGTCACTTGTACCGTGAGTTACGCATCACACGGCGATTCAGAAAAGATTTGCATGTGTTTTATTCAGTATTAGGAGATTTTTCAAGGATGCGTACTATATACGTATTATAGTATTTGACTAGTGCATATTGGATTTCAGTAGTGGATTTCGAGATCTGTGTAGGGTTCCTAGGCACTCTAGTTAAGTTTCATAAGTGACCAAACATGCACAAATAAAATTTTACGGGTGCCTACAAACCCGACTACGAATCGTTTACTAGATATTTAGGCGAAACATAAACTAGTTAACAATTTAACTAAGGGAACGGACATACAACCTTTGTAGATCCGGTCCACCACCTCCACGGCTCCGCAACGAAGTCCCCTCGGCTGTCCAAAATGAATCCGGAACTCAAGTATCGGTATCATCAAAGAATGGGCGAGCTTGATCGTCGGTTCAATGCCGAAGATGATCTACGTCGAGATATCGCAAGAACAAGCTCCAACTTCACCAAGTCGGAAAAACTTGTGAAGGAAACACCCTATACTACTTGGCAATAGATAGAGGATGAAGAAATAGGAAGTGGGTAAACTTTAGTTTTGGATTTCTCACTAGATTTCATGACTTGCCATTAAAGTAGCAAGCTTTCTTCAATGTTGAAGAAGATGAAGAAAGAAGAAGATGATATGATAACTTAATTAAAAAGGAAAAGAAAATACAATACTTATCATATCTTCTACTATAGTTAAGTGTAGAGAATTAACATGGGTTAGTTAAATGGTTAGGGTTAAGGAAAACAACAAAAGAGTGACTTAGTCAAAGTTTCAAGAAACTTCAACTAAAAGACAAAATATGCAACCATTCATTTATCTTTTCCTTTTTCCAAAATAAATAAGAAAAAGATAAATAAATAATCAAAACCCTAATCATTAACTTAAATCATGGTTTGATTCTTTATACTTAACCAAGCAAACATGTATCATCAAACATGATACAAAAATGTGCACAAAGCTATATCACATATACAATGTGTACAATTCAAGTGAGAAAATCCTTTTAAAGTGAACCAATACTAGTTAACGCAAAGTAATATATCAGATATATAATTGTACATTAAATCATTAAATCAACACTTGATTCAATGATCCGGTCATGTCGCATATAACCGGCCAGTATCCTATGTATCGGCTTATCGAATCAATCCTTGATTCGATAACTAGGTTATATCGCATATAACCAATCGATACACAGATCACGAGAATGGAATACGGTATCACATACACGCATTATTCTCGGTCCCGCACATATCTCATAAGTGCTCCTATTTCGTTTCGCTTGAGCCAGGAAACCTCTGTGTAGGACTCTAAAGACTCGTCAATACGCCGGCAGCAGATGATGATCATATCAAACACCCACAAGCCGCAAGCGGTCTGCCAAACGTAACGGCCACCCGGGTATTGAGCGATCAGAAGATCGACGAGCAAACCCGCTCACACTCCTGCGAATCCGACCAGTAACACTACCGTATAGTCCGGTCTGTTCGTCTGATATGTCGCATATCTCGCCTAGGGGTGGTAAACGTCAGACCCCAGTAGCTCGATAAGTCATGCCGACTTGAGGTCCATAACATCCGTGAAACTACTGATAACTCTTACCAGTATATCACTGCAACCCTGGCCAGGGATTTCCTGTTATGGCCAGTCGAGCATAGCACAATATCAACCCCCAATACCGGGAGAGACGAATCCCCTCCTATCGCTCATTGCCTCCATGTGAATCAGGACTGTACCCAAAAACCACCTGTTTGCACGACTCAGTAGAGCCGTGGTAGGGTGGAAATCAAAGCACAGTGGGAGACACACAAGACTCTATGACGATCTTGGGTCAACAGACTAAGCTGTACCAGTGTCACCAGAGAACTGCCATCTGACGTGAGGTATAATACCATCTGGGAGTTCTCGGCGAGTCCGTTCAGTGTACCCAGTCTCCACTGAGCACCCGCATACCATCTTCGATGTCAAACACCAATGGATATGGGATCATCCATCGCCCATCGCATGGGTCGAGAAGATATGCGCTAGTCTACTCTGGAATATCGATGCCCCATCTCGATATTCCCTCGACTAGGAACATTTCAAGGATGTACTCATGGACTACCCAGGCCCTACTAGTATGATCTACATCATAGTCCTGGAAGTCGAGCACACATCCTATGGGCTTTATCAACATGTAATCAGAGAGACAGAAAGTATACATGTTAAGATAAAGAGCAACCAGATAGCGTACTATCATGTCGAGCGAGAAAGTCCTTCCTATATATGTCCCAGCATCCACTACAATATACATCCTATGTACAGTAATGGCCTCTAGGGCATACATATAACTAACAATCTCCCACTTGCACTAGGGCCATCTGTAGCAGTGGTTGCAGTATCACATACTCAACCATCCCCTAAAAAGTCTCTCTTTGGGAAAAAGGGCCTTCGTGAGTGGATCCGCCGTGTTGTCCTCTGAGTCTACTCTCCTAACCTCGATCACCCTGGAGATCAACTATCTCCATGATCAGGTGATGCTGCCTCAGAATTTGTCTGGGTCACTGATGGGACCAGGGTTCCAGGGTCGAAGCCACGCTTCCATTGTCATACAATGGCAGGAACCTAGTTCATCTTATGAACCATTATACACCCAAACAGCCTCTTTGGTAGTATCTTTAATAGCGATGTTACCAGCCTTTATCGTCTAGTTTGCCACGGTATCGAGCTTGGAACTCTTCCAACATACCGTCCCTTTACTGAGGGTAAAGACAGTGCCTGTGACTGACATTCAGTCGTCTTTATCACCCTGGAACACTTTCAGTGATTCTCCCCAGGATCGATTGATACCATCTCACTACATCTAGTGAGTATTCTAACATCCATTTAGATCTATCTCATAGATCCAAAATCCAGGATTTAGTAGGTATCACTTTGATCCTATTTGGGGAATCTTAGTGATAATAGGAGATTGATCGATCGTAGTATAGGAAACTCTTTTCCTATTAAGAGTATGTTGTCTACGTATAATACGAAGATGACCACCTTACTCTCTACTACCCTTTTGTATATACAAGGTTCGTCTACCATTTTGATGAAATCAAACACTTTGACTATCACATCAAAACAGACGTTCCAACTCCGCGATGCCTGCTTCATTATGTAAAGCAACTTGCTCACGTTTCCGCTGCTCCCACTGTTTACGAAGACCTCTGGCTGTGTTCTTATAGACGTTCTTTTCTAAATCAGTATTTAGGAAAGCAGTCATGGCACCCAACCGCCAGATATCGTAGTCATGGTATGTAGCCGTGGTAAGTAGGATCTGGATAGACTTAAGCATAACTACTGGAAAAGGTTTCATCATTATCCACGCCTGGTCGATGACGAAAACCTTTACAAGTCTAGCTTTGAAAGTCTCAACCTTTCCATCTACACCAAGTAATCTTCTCAAGATATACTTGCTCCTGATGGGGATTTAACCCTTCAGATATCGCAACCAAAGTCCATACTTTGCTGGTGTACATGGATTCTATCTCAGATCGCTAAGCATCCAGCCATTCTTACAGAGTCCTTACTCTCGATGGCCTGCTCGAAACTAGTTGGGTCATCATCTCATGATGCAATCCTTGCTCCCACTGTCATCGAGAAACCGAGGTATCTCTCAGGTGGATGAGGAACCCTACTAGATCGGCGGAGAGGCTGAGGTTCGTCAGAAACTATTGAATCCTTTGGTTCTACCAAATCATTAGCAGTTTTGTACAGCTGGAACCTTTCCAGTTTTACAGAACTGATCTTGCCTCGATCTTGTCCGGATTTTGCTTTTGACATAGGCCGGACAATCCCAAATCTTAACTTACTTAAGAGATAGGCTCTTCCATACCATATCTCATATGGAATGGTAGGCACTGATTTGATTCGAACCTAATTCAATAGGTATGCAGCTTCTCAAGTGCATAACTCCCAAAAGGAAATAGGTAACTCAGTAATACTCATCATAGAGCACACGATATCTAATATTGTGTGATTGCTCCGCCCCGATACATCGTTGTGCTGTGGTGTATTCAGAGGAGTAATACTGAGAGAGAATCTCATTTTCCTTTAGAATAGTCCAAAAATGCCATGCACAAGTATTCTCCTCCCTGATCTTATCACAGGACATAATACTTATACCCGTATTTTGGTTCTCTACTTCCTACTTATATTCTGTGAATACCTCAAAAGGTTCGGACTTATATTTCAACAAGAATATATGACTGAATCTTGAGAGATTATCAGAGAATATATGAAGTATAAAGAACCAGTCCTGGCATGTGTAGACAGGAGATCTTACATACATCATCATGCATCAGTCCCAAGAGTTCATTAACTCTTTCTCTGTTTCCAATAAACAGAGCTATGGTCATATAATCTTTGTGACATGACTGGCAAGTTTCACAAGATGTAAATTCAAACTGATTTAAATATACATCTAAATGTAGCTTCAGCCAGTCGGGTCGCATTGATATGACCTAGTCTACAATGCCTTAAGAAGGATTCGTTCATTTCTGAAGTCTTCCTCTTGTGTGTGCTCTGAATACTAAGAACTGTAGTTTGATTAGAACGTCAATGCTTTTAGATAGCGTGCCTGAACCGATCAACTTTTGATATAGGAAATGTTCAAAACATTATCCATCAATACAAAATTATATCCTTTCTTTACTAATAAAGAGACTGATATGATTTTGCTATATCAGGTTCGGTATCTAATAGCATTTGTTCAGAATCAATGTATTCTTAATACAGGGTGACAGTGACCAACAGACTTGGCTGCAACACTTGCCCCGGTTTCTGTCTCATGAAACTTATCACCCGTTCTCAGTTTTTCTACCTTTTTGTAGCCCTATGTAACAGATTACATATCTGGATCCTGATCCGGTATCATATACCCAGGATTCAGAGGATACTGAGAAACAGTTCTTTGTAATGAACACACCCGAAGGAGATGCATCATATGCACTTTCTTCGTTTGGGCGGCATGGGAATTCTGGTATTTCCCTATTTCCTGCTCTGTCTTATAACAATTATAAGTTGGAGCGGGACCAACGTTCCCCAGCTCAGTATAACAAGCGGGTTCGGTCAATACATCCGTATTATTATCTTGATTAAGGCGTGATATGGTCGCTACCAGGAGAGAGAGAGAAGAAAACACTCTGCGTGCGCTCTTGCAAGATCAGATTGGTTATTTATTTTATCTAATCAGGATGGCTCCCACTGTTTTTATCAAATCTTCCTTCAAACCTAAAAGGAAAGACTAGCCGGGATTAATTACACTCTACAAGTTCACCAATCTTTCAGCCAGGCCAGTGTCGGTACTTTGAGGGAGGTTCCCCGTGCTTTCGCACGGACCTAATTACAGTAAACCTCGTTTTCCCAGAGGCGTAACCCCGTTGACACCTTTCTAGACACCTACTTGATCGGCTAATTGCAAAGTGCAAAACTCTCCCAGAGTAACAATTACTCGCAGTAGGTATCAGGATCCAACTATCACATAGAAGGTATGCAATCTCATTGCAAGTTTCAACACTTGAAACTCCCGATAAAGGTTTTTACCCCTAGCACCTATGACCTTAACTATGGTCAACAAATCATAAGTACTAGTCAAGTTCTACCCGTCATTTCGTGATTAATTAGACCCATCCACATGACCCTTAACTAAGGTCAACAAAGTCACGCGACTGTCCTAACTAATCGCATCATATGCGGTGTAGGAAGACATCACTTAGCTACCGTACACTGTGCCTTGACTATGGTCAACAAACACAGCACGAATACTAAGTACTCTACTTCCTAAAATGACGGAGGGTTGCGAATGGTTTTGTGAAAACCTTTAACGCTTTGAACTTGATCTCGTTGCGGAATCAAATGGTTTTAAATGGAATGTTTTTGAGCTTTTCTAGTTTTGCTAAAGGGGTCACTCCCGGTGAAGGGATCGTCGGCCCTTTCCTCGTCGAATGAGGTGCGGGATATATCATATATATCACTGTGCAAAGCGGAAACTATAGAAGCGATCAAAGACAAACGAGGGTTGTAGCATCTGCCAGTTATTGCTAAAGGAGTCACTCCCGGTGAAGGGATCTCGGTCCTTTCTCTCATCGAATAAGGTGCAGGATGTTCTATAATGAACACCGCGATGCAAAGCAAGAACTGTAGCTACCTGTTTTATTTTGAAATTCGATTCCACAACATCAATTAGGTTTATTTTCTTTCATTAATCTCATTAATGAATATCCCATCATTTATATTACCTAAACATCACAGATAGATATAACGTACGCTTATGCCATCCGCATTCGCCTCGATGTCCCGTCTGCACCGTTAGGTTAGGTAACTAACGCCAGAGCGAGGCAGGGCTAGCGCGGGTGTAAAACATAAGCAACATCTATATAATATATCATATATACTATAATATCTGTCACAGAGCACAGAACATCGCATGATCACAGATAAAACACAGCAGAAGAAACATATGAAATATTGGATATACTAGGACGTCCGTGTTTTCAATACGAGCCAGTATAAAACACGGATTCCACGGTCGTGATGAATAGCCAATCCCACACCCCTAGACCCCTACGAGAGCGGCAAGCAACCCTGCCAATTCTGGGGTTAGGAAACCCGGACTCGACTCCTCGAGTTGGTCTCCCACTGGACCCCAGAACCCGGTTACTTGTGCTCCCCTCATTGGGTCTATCCTAGTGCAGAAAAGTAAATAATATACAAATGGTGACTACTTCCGCAACCTGGAAGCGCCCCAATAAAAGAATATTACATACAAGTTTTTACATGAATGAAAATGAAAAACACTCATCTCACATAAAAACCCCCGGCTATTCAAACACGACGATCCAATATAACATATCCAGCAACACAGAACATCACATGTCATCAACGTAAGTAAATATGTCCATCCCAATTGTCGTTGACATATAGCAACGAAACCGGCGATATCACATATTACACTTACGGTCACAGAAAAGAAAATGAAAAACTACAACAGTTGGAATCCGCAACCACCTCAGACATCACATGTCTGACCAAATGAATTACTTAGACATCGCATGCCTAACAATTATAAACCCCGCATTTTAGTCTCATTATCGAAAACACTTTTCAATACCAAGTCGGGCAATTCACCAAGATTCCCGACATCCTGATCGAATACTCGTCGCAAACTTCAGTAGACGGCTGCACCCCCGATACCGTCGACGAAGTGCACCAAGGCGGAACACCGCTACCGCGAGCACCCGGAGGGATGCTTTCGGCGACGGGGTTCTCCTACAGTCACTTGGTCGGGGCAATGGCGTGAGGCTGTCTATTAAGTTTACCCGGCGAGTATCCGCGTACGCTACGTGATTGCGACGGACTTTTGATCACATCAAAATTCCGTGGCAACCGATCAAGTGAGACTAAATTGCTATGTTTATAACATTCATTCAGTTATCATATAACTTATTGTGAATTCCAATTATTGTATCCCATTCCAGATAAACAGAAAATGTTAAACTTTTCGATCGAACAATCTAACACCCAACTTTTCCCGAAACAGATCAACACATGAAACAAGTCTAACAACATTCCGTTCGTGCCTCAGTACCAACGATCCAGCCGTAGAAGGGTCAAGCCAACGCCTCACATGTGGCACGCCGTACTGCCCCAAACCCGAAGGTTCAAAGGGCAGTTCAAGACGGTCACATAATCGAGTTAAGGTTTGTGTCTTCTAGAGGGACCATCGCGTTACTTGCACTACTTAGAACGTCGTCAAACTACGGAAAAATCCAACACTTGGAAATTTCCCGACAAGGGAAAAATTGGGTATTTATATCCGGTCGAACTTTTTAACATATTCTAAGATTTATCCGGAAAGCCACACAGACAAAATTTGATACCCCGATCGAAACAACGAATCCCCAAATCAACTCAGAAAAATTCAACTCTTGAAAAAATATCAAAAATATCCAGGAAAACTAGAACAGCAGAAGAGGAATTACTGTACAAAATTTGTTGCGCAATACGACAAATCGGCCGCGCTTATGCCGCACGAGCCATGCTCGTGCCGCGGAAGCGCGGCGGTATAATGGAATTAGGGCTACGAATTTTGCAGTTTTCCTTATAATCTCCTGCTGATTTTACTGAATATTTTTAATATAGAAAAATCACTGTTTTTGAAAAAAGTACAGAGAGCTCTTTTGGTTCGGGGTTTCGGGTTCGTTCGGACTTCAATTTCCGTCTGGACTTCGCCTAAGGCTCTAGCTAGGCTCTGATACCACTGTAGGGTTCCCTCGGCACTCTAGTTAAGTTTCACAAGTGATCAAACATGCACAAATAAAATTTTACGGGTGCCTACAAACCCGACTACGGATCGTTTACTAGATATTTAGGCGAAACATAAACTAGTTAACAATTTAACTAAGGGAACGGACATACAACCTTTGTAGATCCGGTCCACCACCTCCACGGCTCCGCAACGAAGTCCCCTCGGCTGTCCAAAATGAATCCGGAACTCAAGTATCGGTATCATCAAAGAATGGGCGAGCTTGATCGTCGGTTCAATGCCGAAGATGATCTACGTCGAGATATCGCAAGAACAAGCTCCAACTTCACCAAGTCGGAAAAACTTGTGAAGGAAACACCCTATACTACTTGGCAATAGATAGAGGATGAAGAAATAGGAAGTGGGTAAACTTTAGTTTTGGATTTCTCACTAGATTTCATGACTTGCCATTAAAGTAGCAAGCTTTCTTCAATGTTGAAGAAGATGAAGAAAGAAGAAGATGATATGATAACTTAATTACAAAGGAAAAGAAAATACAATACTTATCATATCTTCTACTATAGTTAAGTGTAGAGAATTAACATGGGTTAGTTAAATGGTTAGGGTTAAGGAAAACAACAAAAGAGTGACTTAGTCAAAGTTTCAAGAAACTTCAACTAAAAGACAAAATATGCAACCATTCATTTATCTTTTCCTTTTTCCAAAATAAATAAGAAAAAGATAAATAAATAATCAAAACCCTAATCATTAACTTAAATCATGGTTTGATTCTTTATACTTAACCAAGCAAACATGTATCATCAAACATGATACAAAAATGTGCACAAAGCTATATCACATATACAATGTGTACAATTCAAGTGAGAAAATCCTTTTAAAGTGAACCAATACTAGTTAACGCAAAGTAATATATCAGATATATAATTATACATTAAATCATTAAATCAACACTTGATTCAATGATCCGGTCATGTCGAATATAACCGGCCAGTATCCTATGTATCGGCTTATCGAATCAATCCTTGATTCGATAACTAGGTTATATCGCATATAACCAATCGATACACAGATCACGAGAATGGAATACGGTATCACATACACGCATTATTCTCGGTCCTGCACATATCTCATAAGTGCTCCTATTTCGTTTCGCTTGAGCCAGGAAACCTCTGTGTAGGACTCTAAAGACTCGTCAATACGCCGGCAGCAGATGATGATCATATCAAACACCCACAAGCCGCAAGCGGTCTGCCAAACGTAACGGCCACCCGGGTATTGAGCGATCAGAAGATTGACGAGCAAACCCGCTCACACTCCTGCGAATCCGACCAGTAACACTACTGTATAGTCCGGTCTGTTCGTCTGATATGTCGCATATCTCGCCTAGGGGTGGTAAACGTCAGACCCCAGTAGCTCGATAAGTCATGCCGACTTGAGGTCCATAACATCCGTGAAACTACTGATAACTCTTACCAGTATATCACTGCAACCCTGGCCAGGGATTTCCTGTTATGGCCAGTCGAGCATAGCACAACATCAACCCCCAATACCGGGAGAGACGAATCCCCTCCTATCGCTCATTGCCTCCATGTGAATCAGGACTGTACCCAAAAACCACCTGTTTGCACGACTCAGTAGAGCCGTGGTAGGGTGGAAATCAAAGCACAGTGGGAGACACACAAGACTCTATGACGATCTTGGGTCAACAGACTAAGCTGTACCAGTGTCACCAGAGAACTGCCATCTGACGTGAGGTATAATACCATCTGGGAGTTCTCGGCGAGTCCGTTCAGTGTACCCAGTCTCCACTGAGCACCCGCATACCATCTTCGATGTCAAACACCAATGGATATGGGATCATCCATCGCCCATCGCATGGGTCGAGAAGATATGCGCTAGTCTACTCTGGAATATCGATGCCCCATCTCGATATTCCCTCGACTAGGAACATTTCAAGGATGTACTCATGGACTACCCAGGCCCCACTAGTATGATCTACATCATAGTCCTGGAAGTCGAGCACACATCCTATGGGCTTTATCAACATGTAATCAGAGAGACAGAAAGTATACATGTTAAGATAAAGAGCAACCAGATAGCGTACTATCATGTCGAGCGAGAAAGTCCTTCCTATATATGTCCCAGCATCCACTACAATATACATCCTATGTACAGTAATGGCCTCTAGGGCATACATATAACTAACAATCTGTATCTCCATTGTAACTCCGTAATTTGCATGACGCTTGATGGAGTTCGATTTTGAGTTTCGTACTCGTTTTCATGCACACTCGACGTGCTGCGGTATTTCTATATCTTCCATGATTTCGGAGCCCCGTCGATTTGAGCTGATTATTGAAATATTTTAGCATTTGGGGATTTAAATTTAAATTCGGGGACCGAATTTATTTAAGGGGGGAAGATTGTAACATTTCAGAAAATATAAAATATTATTTTTGGAATTTAATATTAAAATAATATATTTAGCGAAAACTACCCGATTTGCGAAATTGGAGTTTTCGTAAAATGGTAAAAATATATACCAATATTTGTGAAATAATTGGAGATTAAAATGATTTATTCATTTAAAAATATACTTATCGGATTTGGCATTTTTATAATTAATTATATGCAGTTTGAATAAAAATTGATTAGTGCATTACTAATCACGATTAAGCCAAATCCGTGTTTCTACATTTTTTTCATGGTTAGTGCACCATGACATGTCACATTTTTGGTTGCATGTTGTTTCATTGGTGTTTGTTGATATTTGGTTTTAAAAAAAGAAAAGAAAAGAATGTGTATTATTGAGGAGAGGAGAGGGGACCACATCATGACATGAGGCATGTCATGAAAGAGAGTGAGGGTATGAATAAGAGAGGGGGGGCTGCCATTTCCTTCATCCCCCATTGTTTGCTTCATCTTCTTCCACCTCATCTCCCTCCACCTCCACCTCCAAGTATCATCTCTATTTTTCACCAAACCCCTCTACCCTCTTCATTAAAAATGATTCCCACTTCATCCTTAACACATTGGACCTTGCAAGTTTGGATTTTGGAGACATTAGGAAGCTCGAGTTTTTGGTTAAATTGCATCCATGAGATAAAATTCTTTCATTTAGCTTAGTTTTATTTTCTTGCACCCTAGTTTCGTTTAGAATGTGATTTGGTTAGGGTATGTGATATTTGGATAGTTCAAGAGAAGGGTTGCGTGATTATATGGACTTATAACCTGTAGTGGGTGTTTACTTAACCCCCAGTGGTGTTTTACTAGACATGACCATAGATTAGCACCAAAACACGAAGTTAGAATTTTCCGATATCAGTTATTTGACAGATTTTGAGTGTATATGGGAATCTGGAGTGACCCTAAACCACCATAATTTAAGTTGCTATTACAGAGATGTGTGCAAGTGATTTAGAGCATAACCTTAAGACCCGAGACCCCAACTCAACTATCTGGCCGCAGATTAATTCATGGTGGCCGCAAATTGCGGCCACATTAGAGTGGAAATTGGTGATTTTTGGTCAGTAGTCTTGCTATCTGATATCTAGACTAACCCTGTATGCAAAACTCCCTAGTTATGCCTAGGATGAAATCTGGGAGTGGTTTTCCTAGGTTGCTGTTTTCGTGTTTTGCGATTCTGAAACTTGGGTTTTGGTATTTGATATTGTATTTGGTCGTTGGATATTTGTAAGTCAACGACGAGGGATAATTGGTTGATTTTGAATGCGTAGGCTATAGGTTCTAACATATAGGCAATTCGTGTGCCGTATTGTTTTCCGAACTTGATTGTAATAGCATTGCGACTGTGTATTTATTGTAGGTACCTTCCTGTGGATTCTGGGACGACGAAGCACATCGACTACGGCTGAGCAAGGAGTTCCGCAGGTGAGTAGATTTATATCTGTGGGGGAAGTCGGGTGGATGGCGTATAGCACCCCCGCAAATTATGAATGGAAACCGATCTATAGGATAAAGTCGTAGGAACTTATATTAGAAAACTACGGATATGGTTAAAAAGATAGTTAGAGATGATATGAATGATTGAATATATATATCGGGATATGAGATGCAAGCCTTAGGGATATGACTCTTTGACATGATATGATAGAAATGATGTCTCGAATTGATATATAAGGATATGAAAAGTGAATATGAATCAAGATATATAAATATAGGTAGTGCACGAGAATAAGTATGAGTTTTAGAGTAGCATAACATAAGATTAATAAGCTAGAATGTATATGTAAGATGACTTAATGTGATGAAAATAATATACGATGTGATATGATGACTTGATTGATATGTCGGTATACGGATGCAAGTCGATATGAGATGATTGATACCTTTACCGGTCCCCTGATATGAGATTGTTATGGATGTGACCTGGGATGTAGGTATATAGATATATATAATGTTGTGAATCATGAGTGATACGCTGTACGAGACGTTAGCTCTGTACCCTCATTGTCACATAGATTGATAGGATCCCCAATGGTTTAATGCCGCCGTACGATGATTTACCGTACGCGATGAGTTTTATCTGATGATTGATCCAAACCCTTGACTAGAGGATGTCGTATGATAGATTATACCGTACGTGATGTTGTGAGGCTGGATGCCGATTGATAGATTCACAGACTCGGATATATTGTAGATACGTATTGATGTTAGCATTTCACGTACGTTGTACCTTATGTTATGTTCATGACATTCTCATTGCATTATATATATACCTGTGCCAGTACACCTACACCATTATCGATGATGCGTATGTTACACTTACACAGATTTGCCGGCTCACACACTTTTATCATCGATAATTGCTATGTCACTTACACAGTAGAATTTCCCCATCATTATGCTATCTTGCCTGATATATTTGCTATGCTCACATCACTGTTCCATTTTGCATGATATACTGATATGCTCACATCACTGTTCCATGTTGCATGATATACGGATATGCTTACATTTCTGTTATACGTTGCATACATCATGCTTTATAATATTACGCATTGATATGCTGTTTTCATGAGATTCTGGATTTGAGAACCGTGGTTAAATTTCAAAGGAAATTATGTATTGTTTTAAAAACTCGGTTTCTCTTGATATGATATTTCGAGACGTCCACCATGTGTTTTCTCGATTCTGAGATTGGCATGTGAAACCCGATTCGAGGAGCGGGAGGCACCGTTTGTGGGTACATGGTGGACCCGGCATGGTACCCCCGGGGCAAGAAATGATTTTTCATAGTGTAGATGATGAGCCTGGCAGAGAGACTACTACCTACCGGTCATAGTATTTGGACTCATCGGTTATCCGGAGGATACCGACCGGAGTCATGAGATGGATGAGGGCCGATCAGAGTATGCGGTGCCTGAGATGAGATAGATGTGAGGGCCGATCTGAGGATGCGGCGCCTGAGGTATGAGGATTTACGTGTCGATGCTGGACACGGGTTTTTCATGATTTTTCGAGTGTCAGTGTTGGAAACTCATCCATGATTTTGATGTGTCGTTGATAGACACACGTAGTTGATATCCTCATACATATAGATATATGTTTTCATGATATGGGTTTGTCATTGATAGACACACGTAGTTGATATCGTCATATTTACATGCATATGTTTTCATATTGTTGTTTCATTGATGGACATGTAGATGTTATCCACATGCTGATAGGCATTGATTATATAGCTGGCACATATGCAGTTACAGTCATCCTAGATATCATAGTATTACCTTTATAATATAGTTGACCTAGGAAATTATTGTTTTGTTCTATTTCTACCTGATGATTTTTTCTACTCACGAGTTGGTAACTCACCCCCGTTGTGCCACAGTTCTTGTAGGTTGACCGTATGGATTAGTAGCGGCATCGCTGGTTGACAGGTGCATTCGGGTGTTTTGCTTTGTTAGGTGGTACATGTTGGATTGTACCACTCTTGTATTTATTATTCCTGTTGTATCTGTTGGATATAGTGCCCTCAAATTCAATTATTGGATCGCAGGCACATGATTGCAATGGTTGAGGGAGGACCTATGCCGGAAGGACAGTCTTACTCAGGATGATAGTATGCTATCTGGTTTATCTTTATCATCGTGTACATACTTTAGGTGATATTACAGATTACTATTACACGTTGATAGAGCCCTTAGGATTCTTGTTTGACGGCCAGCAATATGATGGCGATCATATACGTGGGAGCTGGGGTCTATAAGCACACCTTAAAAGGTCCCTAGTCGAGGGAGTTTCGAGATAGGGCATCGATACTCCAGAGTAGACTAGTGTATACGGACCGAGACCCCGACAAGGGGCAGTAGCTGGTCTCACAAGCCATTGGTGTCAGTTGGTTCACCTAAGACGTATACAGGTGCTCATTGGGTTGTGAGTACACCGGACATGACTCGCTGGGAATATGCTAGTTGGTTTTATACCTAGCGTCAGATAGCAGTTCCCTGGTGACATATGTACAGGTTAGTTCATCGTCCTGATATCGTCATTTGTCTCGTGTGAGATCCCACTGTGCTTTGATTACTACCCTACCACGGCTCAAAGGAGTCGTGCAAACAGGTTTTAGTTGGGTACAGTCCCGAGACACATGGAGGCGGTGAGCGGATCGGCAGGGTTTTCGTCTCTCGCGGTATTGGGGGTGAGATCGCGCTGTGTCTAGAAGAGCCATTACACGAAGTCCTTGGCCAAGGCAGGAGATTTACTGGTAGGCATTCCAGTAGTATCTCAGGGTGTTCTGGGCTATACTCCGACACGACTTGTACCGCTTTTGGGGGTCTGACTTTTACCAACCCCCTAGGCCTGACATGCGATACTCATAGACGAACGGACCGGACTGTACGGATATTGTCACAGACAAGCTCAGTAAAGTGTCAGGATGAGTTCGCTCATCGACTTCCCTTTTGGTCAAAACCTGGTAGCCCGTTACGTACAGCTAGTACCACTGACGTGCTAGTGGTTAAATCCACAGCCAAAGTATTGACGAGTCTTTAGAGTCCCCCACAGACAGTTTCTCAAGTTTCGGGCGAAACGTTATAGAGGCCGTATGGTATTATGGCAGGGTTCGATCATATACGTGCAGTAGTGGACGGATCATGATCGGACAGATCATATTAGTGGGCTTTGGTTTAAGCCGGATCCTAGTATTAGATTTGTTGGATTACTTCAGTCTCATTGCATTCGCATTCAGTCGGAATGCGGATGCAGGTATGTATATACAGGTGAGGGGTACTCTTGTGATCCGTCACGAGTGTACTTTAGTAGATGCCATTCTCTTTTTATTGTTGCAAATATTTGGATTAATGTTTGCAAATGGAAATTATGAGCTCAAAGTAATGATGGAGTGCATTAAATGTGGCATGTGCAAGGGTAGTAACTCATGGTATTATTCTTTGTGCATGCCATCATTTCATGGTTGATTATTGTGACGGGATGAGAGAGGGGGAAGCCACAAATGAGTAGGGTTAGCTCTTGTGTTGATATTATTCTATTTGGCTCCCTCAAATTATTATCTCACACAAGAACAATCTTCTTCTACTTCTTCTTCCTTCTCTAGCTCACATTTTCTCCCATGGCATCATCTTTAACCTCCACTCTACCCATCTCATGCGTTGAGAATCCTAGAGTGTCAAGAGACAATGTTATCACACATATTCTCTACTTCACCTTGGACATGTCGGCTAGCAAACTTCGTGTCTGAGTTGCTTCGGTTCGAAGCGGGAGCCCGCAAAATGATTCGTAGTTGTGGTGCCCTTTCCAACGAGGAGACCGGAGATCGAGCGAGATCGGAGATGCCGTAAGGAGCTAAAGATGGTGGCTAAAGACCGAAGGACATGGATCGATCGGTATAGCCACTATCACTTCTTAGCAGTTAGCTAGTTTAGCGTTAATGGTTCGATCCGGGTCAAAGACTACGATAGCGCCGGTTTCCTAAAAAGTTTTTGTTTCCGCATTTGGCTTCGGATTGACGGCCGGGGCGCTACCGTAGACATACATGGTATCAGAGCCACGCCATTAACACATACTAGTTTGTTCTAACATATTTAAAACATCGATCGGACAAAATTTCCAAAACTGCAATTCCAATTTCAAAGTTTCTGTCGAAATTTTTTTGTCGTTGAAAAATTATTTTGAGTGTTTCAGAAAATCAGGCAGGCTTTTCTAAGACCACTGTAAAAATTTTGTAGCATGATCCCTCTGTAGCGCCGCAGAAACGCGGCCGTACCCACGTTTTGGCCGCGGTTTTGCCGCACTGTTGATGTTTCTGTGCACTAAATTTTTTCTTTGGGTCTTTAACATGGAATTGGGGTTTCTGAAATTTTTTGTTTTGGCCCAGATTATTTTGAGTACTGGGATTTGTACTTGGGGCCCACTTCTGGAAATTTTGTCGATCGAAAATTTTAAATAAGTTAGTTCACAGTCCTTACATTATATCTGCGACCGTGAATGTCATTCGAGCGGTAAATCTTGTCTAATTACTATAGTCCTTTTAGATGGGTTTGCGAACGTGACATTCACGTTGATGTTCTGTGTTGTGCTGTGATGTTGCGGATTTGTCGTGGTGGATAGCTTGGTGCAATGTTAGTACAGTTTGGTATTATTTGTACATTTGATATTGCGAGGCGAGCGTCTGACATGTGGACTGCCGTCACTGCCTGTTTGTATATTATTCTTTTGGTGCACGACCGGGTTGAGGTCGATGTACCCGTTGTACGTATTTTACTTTCTGTATTAGGATTACCCCACGGTGGAGTGCACGGATAGCTGAGTTCTAGAGGGTAACGGGCCTTCATCTCATGGCTTTGAGATGGAGGGGGCTTCACTCTAGAATTGGCGGGCTATTCGCTGCACTCGTAGGGGGTATAGGTCGACCCAAGGAGGGGTGCTCAAGTTATCGGATTCCGTGATGTGCTGGGTGGTCCATTCACTTTTTTGAGGGGGGCTGCCTCGCTTCAAGTTTTGGCGGGTAACTTGTCGCGCTCGTAGGGGTCTAGGATTTCATTGCATAGGCTATCCACACGACCAGGGAAACGTTGGGTTTCAGTTGCGGCTCATAGGAAACCCGGGGATCCCAGATTATCTGTATTGTTCTGTGATGCTTATTACATTTCTGTGATGTTGCATTTATCACGCCATGAACGATTATTATATATTGATATATATATACTAGTAGATGTTGTATATGTTTTACATCCGTGCTAGTCTAGTCCCCGCTCTATTGTTAGTTAAGTAACCTAACGGGTGATGACGGGACCTAGTGGTGAATGTGGATGGTATATACGTACATCAAATTTTCGTTCTTTATTGGTGTGATCAATTGATGGGACTGCATTGATTCGGATCAATGCCAGCTAAACAAACCTGTTTGATTTTGTTGGAACAATTTTTCAAAAAGCTGTTATTACAAGGACGTTCTCTTTTGCTTTGCACAGTGGTATTCGGTTATGAATATCCAGCACCTCAGTCGACGAGGCAAGGGCCGAGATCCCTTCACCGGGAGTGACCCCTTGGACAGAATTTTGCGTCAGGGTAATAACTTCACTATAGTTGATTACTTTTTGCTTTGCATCATGGTATTCTGTTGGAATATCCTGCACCTCATTCTACGGGGAATGAGCCGAGATCCCTTCACCGGGAGTGACCTCTTTAGCAAAGGTTGCCACTATATTTTTGTAAAAGGCTATCCGATTCCTTCAACGATATCAAGTTCATTACGTTAAAGGTTTTTCGCCAAAAACCATTCGTAGCCCTCCATCATTTCAGAAAGGTAGCACTTAGTATTCATGCTATGTATGTTGGCCTTCGTCAAGGCATAGTGTATGGTAGCTATTTGTTACTTTTCTGTTGCATAGATAGATGCGTTAGTTTGGGACAGTCGTACTACTATTTTGGTCTTTGTCAAGGGTATGTATGGATGGGTTCAAATTAACTTGGATAATGACGGGTAGAACTTGACATGTGACTTATGATATGTTGGCCTTCGTCAAGGTCATAAGAATATGGGGTAAAAACCATATCGGGAGTTTCTAAAGAAACAAAAACTTGCCAGGCATGCGCATACCTTTTGGAGTGTGATAACGTGAGTGGATTCCATCACGTTATCATGCGATGATAGTTGGATCCCAATTTCCCCATAGATGTTTACATCTACTCACCCGGACGCCTCGCTAATCTGATCCAACCACCGCTTTGCCTTTGCGTGCCGCGTCCGATATTTCCGCAACCGATCCTATAATTGCACAACACAAAACATAAGATTAAATATCATGGAACGACGCAAGTCACAATATGAAAAGATCAACGCCCAGAAGTTAGGCACAATGTGCACTCGGTGCCTGGAAAACACACGAAAATCACTAAAAGCTTAACTAAAATCGTCGTTTCGGGGCAACCGTCAAAACTAAAACCCGACTAAACCAAACTCCGCATTCGCACACCCTACAAATCGTAGTAGATTCTAATAGTATCGTCATGATATCGTAATTAAATCACTTCTTAATTTTTAGAAAAACCTAGTAAGCATTCATATACAAATTTCGATGCAAACCTCTCGAATTAATGATTTAGCGATCGCAACATCGCACAAACGTCCGATCTAACCCACTAGATGGCCACAACACTAACTTAAACCCACTTATCATACTTCCAACCCTAATTACAACACCAACCCTAATCTAGAGTTTCATTAAACAAGGAATTATAAACAAAATAACACTTTAAAAATCTAAATTAGCTTATTTAAACTACAAATTTGATAACTAGATTAAAATTATACCTCCCAAATGTTGATTCCCATGCACTAAGCCTCCAAGTTGCCTCTTTTCTCTTTGATTTAAACTAATTAGGGTTTGGAAAGAGGTGGACAAGGGTTTTGATTTGAATTAGTGAAGGAATTTGTGAATTTTTATGAATTTTTGTTGATTTTTGATGGAATTGTAGCAAGAAGAAATGGGAAAAAGAATGGGGAGCTGCTGCTATGGCTCGGCCAAAGGTGGAGAGGGGGCATGTGTGGAGAGTGTGTAGAATTTTCTAAGAAGAAAGTATCTCTCAAAGGCATTAATTGCATATCACATCAATTTTACACAAAAAAAACCCCTTTATAATTCATTTTTGATTTAATCTTCAACCCTAGAACTAAAATCTTGAAAAGTTTTGATAAAATTTTTGTTACACTAAATTTTAGTTTTTAATGGTTCCTAAGTGTGTAATTTACCCATTTAAATTTGTATTTATCACTAATTTAATGTATATTTAAAAGCTTAAAATAATATTAAAAATAATTAATTAAGGAATTTTTTTTAATTAACTAGAAATTTTTAAGTGACAATTTAGTGACTAAATTCTAGCAATATCTTATCTAAATTTTGTATAATTAGATCTATATTGAAAAATACTTATTTTGACTTTTTACGGAAAAGACTGTTTATTTTACCGATTATCGAAAAACTGCCTAAAAGATTTTCGAAGCGTTACAACAACGTTGGTAATCAAGCAAAGATCCTAAGGGCTCTACCAATATGTATAAACGATATGTTAAAAGAAACATATGCACATATTGAAGTAGAAACAAACCAAGTAGCATACTACCATTTTGAGCAGGACTGTCAATACAACTCTGAATATCCCATGTTTCCATTAAGTAATATACAAACCAGTATGATACAATAATGGCCTCTAAGGCATATACACTAACAATCTCCCACTTGCATTAGGGCCATGTACTGGTGTATCGTAGACCTATCATCTCGATCAGCCGCTCGAACTGTGTCTGAGGGATGGCCTTCGTGAGTGGATCTGCAATGTTATTCTCCGTATTTACTTTCCCCACCTCGATCTCTCGGCGATCTACGATCTTCCTGATCAGGTGGTACCGCCTCAAAATGTGTCTGGACTTCTGATGGGACCTGGGTTCCTTCGCTAAAGCTATAGAGCCGTTGTTGTCGCGATATAACAGTATTGGATCAACAATGGTCAGAACCATCTGATGTTCTATGAGGAACTTCTTCATCCAGACAGCTTCTTTTGCGGCATCACAAGCAGCTATGTACTCTGCTTCCATCGTCAAGTCTGCAACGGTGTCCTGCTTGGAGCTCTTCCAACAGACCGTCCCTCTATTTAGGGTAAAGACATAACCCGACATGGACTTGGAGTCATCCTGGTCACTTTTGAAGCTGGAGTCAGCAAAGGCCTTGATCTGGAGGTCTTTTCCGCCATACACTAAGAACATCTCCTTAGTCCTTCTCAGGTACTTGAGAATGTTCTTTACTGCTATCCAGTGCTTCTCCCCTGGGTTTGACTGATATCGGCGTACAACGCTTAATGCGTATACTACATCTGATCTGGTACATAACATAACATACATTATAGAGCCTACCGCAGATGCGTAGGGTATAGTTGACATGCAAGCCCTTTCCAAATCAGTCTTTGGAGAGGGTGATTCCATGACAAGCCGGTAGATTACCGCGCTTAGAATCCTCCATACTGAATCTTTTCAGTATGGTGTTGATGTACTTTGACTGTGAAAGTCCTACTATCCGTTTAGATCTATCACGATAGATCTGGATCCTTAGAATGTAGGAGGCATCACCCAGGTCCTTCATGGAGAACCTCTGTGACAAGAATACTTTGACTGATTGTAGCACAGGATTGTGAATTCCTTTCAAGAGAATGTCATCCACGTACAAGTCGAGGAATACCACAGTTCTCCCTACAATCTTACTATAAATGCATGTTTCATCTGGATTTTTGATAAAGTCGAATTCTTTGACAGTATCATCAAAACAGATGTTCCAACTCCGCGATGCCTACTTTAGACCATAAATGGACTTAAGCAACTTCCACACTTTCCCGCTGCTTCCACTCTGAATGAAACCCTCTGGCTGATCCATATAGACGCACTTTTCCAAATTTCCATTTAGAAAAGCAGACTTTACGTCCATCTACCAGATTTCATAATCGTGGAAGGCAGAAAAGGCAAGAAGGATCGGAATGGATTTGAGCATAGCCACTGGAGAAAAGGTTTCATCATAGTCCAAACCATGTCTTTGACGAAAACCTTTTGCAACAAGTCTAGCTTTATGGGTTTCAACCTATCCATCTATATCAATCTTCTTTCTGAAGATCCATTTGTAGCCTATGGGTTTTACCCCTTCTGGAGCAATGTCCGAAGTCCATACTTTGTTGGTGTACATGAACTCTATCTCGGTCCGCATTGCATCCGGCCATTTTACTGAGTCGCCGCTCTGAATGGCTTGCTGGAAGCTAGTAGGCTCATCATTGTCGATGATGCAATCCTCTCGATCCCCGTCTATGAGAAAACCATAGTATCTCTCGAGCGGATGAGACTTCCTACTGTAGGGTTCCTAGGCACACTATAGAGGTCTCACAAGGCATCAACCATGCCAATTTAAAATTTTATGGGTGCCGAGAAACCCTAATACGGATCGTAGACTAGATGTTTAGGCGAAATACGAAACTAGTTAACACTTTAACTAAAGGAGAGAGACTACAACCTTTGTAGATCCGGTTCTCCACTTCCTTAGCTCCACGTAGTCGTCCCCTCGCTGTCCATCTCGAATCTCGGACTCTCGCATCGGCTTCATCGGAGAAATGAGCGGAATAGGTCGTCGGCTTCGTGCCGAAGATGATCTACGTCGAGGTTGCACAAGTTCAAGCTCCAACTTCACCAAGTTGTGAAACTTATGAAGAAAACACCCAAAACAACTTGGCAAGAGGTAGAGGGTGAAGAAATAGGAGGTGGGTTCACTTTAGAATTTGATTTCTCACTTTAGAACTCAATTTGCCATTGATGGCATCAAGGTTTCTTTCTTGAAGAAGAAGATCAAGAAGAAAAAAGAATATGATAAGTTATTTTAAAAAGAAAAGAAAAACTAAACTTATCATAATGTGAACCATAGTTAAGTGTAGAGAATTGACTAAGGTTAGAAGAATGGTTAGGTTTTAGTGTGAAGACAAAATGGTCACAAAGTCAAAGCTTCATGAAGCTTCAACAATGTTCAAGAATGAAAGCAACCATTTTGTATTCTTATCCCATTCTTTTTCCAAAAATGAATAAATAAAAGAATGGATAAATAAAAACCCTAATCACTTTCTTAACCTAGGTTTAATTCTAACCACTTAACTAAATGAGCAAGCATCATCTAACATGATACAAACATGTGCACAAAAGTATATCACATATACAATTTGCACATCAAGTGAGAAAATCCATTTAAAGTGAACCAATACTAGTTAATGCAAAGTAATATATCAAATATATAATTATACATTAAATCATTAAATCAACACTTGATTTAACGATCCGGTCATATCACATATAACCGACTAGTATCCAATGTATCGGCTTATCGAATCAATCCTTGATTCGATATCTAGGTTATATCGAATACAACCAATCGATACATCCATCGCGAGAATGGAATACGGTATCACATACACCCATTATTCTCGGTCCTGCACATATCTCATATGCGCTCCTATTTCGTTTCGCTTGAGCCAGGAAACCTCTGTGTAGGACTCTAAAGACTCGTCAATACGCCGGTAGCAGATGATGATCATATCAAGCACCCACAAGCCGCAAGCGGTCTGCTAAACGTAACGGCCATCCGGGTATTGAGCGATCAGAAGATCGACGAGCTAGCCCGCTCACACTCCTGTGAATCCAACCAGTAACACTTACCGTACAGTCCGGTCTGTTCGTCTGATATGTCGCATATCAAGTCTAGGAGTGGTATACGGCAGACCACAATAACCGATAAGTCGTGCCGATGTGAGGCTCATAACGGGTCGAGAAACTACTGGTAACACTTACCAGCAAATCTCTGATCAGCTCTGGCCAGGGACTTCCCTGTTACGGCCAATCGAGCACAGCGCAACATCAACTCCCAATACCGGGAGAGACGAAACCCCTCCTATCGCTCATTGCTTCCATGTGACTCGGGACTGTGCCCAAAGACCACCGTTTTTCACGCCCTCATGGACGTGGTAAGGTGGAGATCAAAGCACAGTGGGAATCACACAAGACTCTATGACGATCTCGGGTCTACAGACTAACCTGCACAAGTGTCACCTGAGAACTGCCATCTGACATGAGGTATAATACCATCTGGGAGTTCTCGGCGAGTCCGTCCAGTGTACCCAGTCTCCACTGAGCACCCGTACGACATCTCTGATGTCAAACACCAATGGATATGGGATCATCCATCGCCCATCTCATGGGTCGAGAAGCGTATACGCTAGTCTACACTGGTATATCGATGCCCTGTCTCGATACACCCACGACTAGGGACCTTGAAGGATGTACTCATGGACTACCATGTCCCCACTAGTATGATCTGCATCATAGTCCAGGTAGTCAAGTACACATCCTAAGGGCTTTACCAACATGTAACTATAAGACAGTTTAAAGAGACAAGTGTACATGTTAAGATAAAGTGCAACCAGATAGCATACTATCATATCGAGCAAGAAAGTCATCTCTATATATGTCCAAGCATCCAATATAATATACAACATCTGTACATTACTTGCCTCTAGGGCATACATACAACTAACAATCTCCCACTTGCACTAGGGCCAGCTGCTGTAGTATCGCATACCGAGCATCCCGAAGAGTCTCTCAAACTGTATCTGGGGAATGGCCTTCGTGAGTGGATCCGCCGTGTTGTTCTTTGTGTCAACTCTCCTGACCTCGATCTCCCGGCGATCAACTATCTCCCGGATCAGGTGATACCGCCTCAGAATATGCCTGGATCGCTGATGGGACCTGGGTTCCTTGGCCAAAGCCACCGCTCCATTGTTATCACAATATAAAGGTATTGGATGCTCAATGGATGTAACCACTCCAAGTTCAGTAATGAACTTCTTGATCCAGACAGCCTCTTTGGCAGCATCGTTGGCAGCGATGTATTCAGCCTCCATTGTCGAGTCTGCCACGGTTTCCTGCTTGGAACTCTTCCAGCTAACCGCCCCTCCGTAAAGGGTAAAGACAAATCCCGACTGCGACTTAGAGTCGTCCTTATCACTCTGGAAGCTCGAATCGGTAAAGGACTCCACTTGGAGTTCTCCGTTACCATACACCAAGAGCATCTCTTTAGTTCATCGCAAGTACTTGAGAATGCTCTTCACAGCTGTCCAGTGATTCTCTCTAGGATCAGCATGATACCTGCTCACTACACTTAGTGAGTATGCTACATCGGGTCTGGTACATAGCATCGCGTACATGATAGAGCCTACAGCCGAAGCATAGGGTATCCCTTGCATGCGAGCTCTCTCCAAATCAGTCTTGGGAGACATCTCTTTGGAGAGAGTGACTCCAGAGATCGTGGGCAAGTTCCCACGCTTGGAATCTTCCATACTAAACCTTTTTAGTATGGTGTCGATGTACCTGGATTTGGACAATCCCAATATCCGTTTGGATCTATCTCTATAGATCCTAATTCCCAATATGCAGGAGGCATCACCAAGATCTTTCATTGAGAATCTTTGTGATAAGAAGAGCTTGACCGCTTGCAGCATAGGAATATCATTTCCTATCAAGAGTATGTCGTCCACGTACAATACGAGGAAGACAACCTTACTCTCTGCCACCTTCTTGTAGATACAAGGTTCATCTAGATTTTTGACGAAATCAAACTCTTTGATAACGACGTCAAAGCAGATGTTCCAACTCCGCGATGCTTGCTTTAATCCATAAATGGATTTAAGCAGCTTGCACACCTTCCCGCTGCTCCCACTGTCTACGAAGTCCTCTGGCTGAGCCATGTACACGCACTCTTCTAAATCACCATTTAGAAAGGCGGTCTTAACATCCATTTGCCAGATTTCGTAGTCATGATATGCAGCGATGGCAAGCATGATTCGGATGGATTTAAGCATAGCCACTGGAGAAAAGGTTTCATCATAGTCCACACCTGGTCTTTGACGAAAACCTTTTGCTACAAGTTTAGCTTTGAAAGTCTCCACTTTCCCATCTACACCAAGTTTCTTCTTGAAGATCCACTTGCTCCCAATGGGTTTTACCCCTTCAGGAGCAACGTCCAAAGTCCATACTTTGTTGGTGTACATGGATTCCATCTCGGACCGCATAGCATCCAGCCATTTCACTGAGTCCCTACTCGTGATGGCCTGCTCGAAGCTAGTTGGGTCATCATCATCCATGATGCAATCCTCGCTCCCACCATCCATGAGAAAACCGTAGTATCTCTCAGGTGGGCGAGGAACCCTACTAGATCGGCGGAGAGGCTGAGGTTCATCGGGAGCTACTGAATCCTCTGGTTCAACCAAATCTTCTGTTGTAGTCTGTATTGCTGGAACCTCTTCCAGTTCTACCTCCTTGCCACTAATCTCCTTTTCAAGAAATTCCTTTTCTAAAAAGGTGGCATGTCGAGAAACAAACACCTTTTGTTCCTCGGTGTGGTAGAAGATATACCCGCGCGAATGTTTGGGATATCCAATAAACTTACACAGAATGGACCTTGCCGCGAGTTTGTCCGGATTTTGCGTTTTTACATAGGCCGGACAACCCCATATCTTAACATAATTAAGACATGGTCTCTTTCCTTTCCATATCTCATATGGAGTGGTCGGCACGGTTTTGGTGGGAACCATATTCAATAGGTCTGCAGCTATTTCCAGTGCATATCCCCAGAAGGAAATAGGTAACTCAGCTGTGCTCATCATAGAGCGCACCATATCTAATAGGGTGCGGTTCCTCCGTTCTGATACACCGTTGTGCTGTGGTGTATATGGAGGAGTCAGCTGAGAGAGAATCCCATTCTCTTTTAGGAAGTCCAGGAATTCATTGCTCAAGTATTCACCTCCTTGATCATATCGAAGGATTTTAATACTTTTTCCGGTTTGGTTCTCGACTTCTTGTTTATATTCTCTAAATTTTTCAAAAGCTTCAGACTTGTGTCTTATTAAGTACACATGTCTGTATCTTGAGAGATCGTCAGTGAATGTAATGAAGTACAAAGAACCATCCCTGGCATGTGTAGACATGGGACCGCATACATCACTATGTATCAGTCCCAAGAGTTCGGTAACTCTTTCTCCGTGTCCCGTAAACGGAGTTTTGGTCATCTTGCCTTTGAGACATGACTGGCAAGTGTCATAAGATGAAAATTCGAATGGTTTTAAATATCCATCCTTATGCAACTTAGCCAGTCGTGTCGCATTGATGTGACCCAGTCTACAATGCCACAAGAAGGATTCGTTCAGTTCTGAACTCTTCCTCTTGTGTGTGTTTGTTATGCTCAGAACTGTTGATTGATTTAGAACATAAAAGCCATTGCACAACGTGCCTGATCCAACCAACTTTTGGTTACGGAAAATGTTCATAACATTGTCCTGTAATACAAAATTATATCCCTCTTTACTCAACAAAGAAACCGATATAATGTTGCATATCAGGTTCGGCATGTAATAACATTCGTTCAGAACCAATGTATTACCAGTTGGTAATACAAAGTGATATTCCCCGACAGTCTTAGCTGCAACAATTGCACAATTTCCAACTCTTATGTCTTTATCACCTTCTCCAAGTTCTCTACCTTTTCTAAGCCTATGTAACTGATTACATATATGGGATCCTGACCCGGTATCTAATACCCAGGACGTAGAGCAAATGGAGAAACAGTTCTCTGTAACGAACACACCCGAAGAAAATGCATCATCATGTACTTTCTTCATTCGGGTGGCATGGGAATCCTGGTATTCCCCTATATCCTGTTCATTCCTATAACTCTTATAAGAAAGAACGGAACCAACGTTCCTCAGCACAGTATAACATGCGGGTTCGGTCAATACATCCATATTATTATCTTTATTAGGGCATGAAATGGTCGCTACCTGGAGAGAGAGAGAAGAAAACACTTTAGCGCATGCTCGTGCAAGATCAGATTGGTTATTATCTTATCTAATCAGGATGGCTCCCACTGCTTTTTATCAAATCTTCCTTCAAACCCTAAAAGGAAAGACTAGCCGGGATTAATTACACACTACAAGTTCGCCAATCTTTCAGCCAGGCCAGTGTCGGTACTTTGAGGGAGGTCCCCCGTGCTTTCGCACGAACCTAATTAATGTAAACCTCGTTTTCCCAAAGGCGTAACCTCGTTGACACCTTTCTAGACACCTACTTGATCGGCTAATTGCAATGTGCAAAACTCTCCCAGGAGTAACTCTTACTCGCAGTGGGTATCGGGATCCAACTATCTCATAGAAGGTATGCAATCTCATTGCAAATTTCAACACTTGAAATTCCCGATAATATTTTGCCCCTAGCGTCCTATGACCTTGACGCAGGCCAACAAACCATAGTGCGCTAGTCAAGTTCAACCCGTCATTTCCTGATTGAATTAAACCCACCCGTACGACCCTTGACGCAGGCCAACAAAGTCGCACGACTACCCTAATCCAATCTGCATCATATGCATAAGCAGATAAATACAAGTTAGCTACCGCACACTACGCCTTGACGCAGGCCAACAAACGTAGCACGAATACTAACTACTACTCATCTGAAATGACGGAGGGCTACGACAGGTTTTTCTGAAAACCTATTCCGTAATGAACTTGATATCGTTGTAGAATCAAAATGAAGTTTTGAAATGGAGTGATTTTGAGGCTTTTCTAGTTTTACTAAAGGAGTCACTCCCGGTGAAGGGATCTCGGTCCTTTCCTCGTCGAATGAGGTGCGGGATATATCATATATATCACTGTGCAAAGCAAAAACTCTTAAAAGCAATCAATAACCAAACCGAGTGTGTAGCATCTGCCAGTTATTGCTAAAGGAGTCACTCCCGGTGAAGGGATCTCGGTCCTTTCCTCATCGAATAAGGTGCAGGATATATCACATATACCGCTGTGCAAAGCAAGAACTGTAGCTACCTGTTTTATTTAAAATTTGATTCTACAACATCTTAGGTTTCTTTTCTTTCATTAATCTCATTAATGAAGTCCCATCATTTAAGTACCTAAACATCACAGATAGATATGACATACACTTATGCCATCCGCATTTGCCTCGATGTCCCCTCATGCATCGTTAGGTTAGGTAACTAACGATAGAGCAGGGCAGGGCTAGTACGGGTGCAAAACATAAGTAACGTCTATATAATATATCATATATCATATATACTGTATCTATCACAGAACATCACATGATCACATCACAGATATCGCAGCAGAAGAAACATATGAAACATTGGATATACTAGGACGTCCGTGTTTTCAATACGAGCCAGTATAAAACACGGATTCCACGGTCGTGATGAATAGCCAATCCCACACCCCTAGACCCCTACGAGAGCGGCAAGAAACCCTGCCAATTCTGGGGTTAGGAGACCCGGACTCGACTCCTCGAGTTGGTCTCCCACTGGACCCCAGAACCCGGTTACTTGTGCTCCCCTCCTTGGGTCTATCCTAATGCGGAAAAGTAAATAATATACAAAAGGTGACAACTTCCGCAACCTGGAAGTGCCCCAAATAAAAGAATATTACATACAAGTTTTTACATGAATGAAAATGAAAAACACTCATCTCACATAAAAAACCCCGGCTATTCAAACACGACAATCCAATATAACATATCCAGCAACACATAACATCACATGTCATCAACGTAAGTAAATACGCGCATCCCAATTGTCGTTGACATATAGCAACGAAACCGGCGATATCACATATTACACTTACGGTCACAAAAAAGAAAGTGTAAAACTACAACAGTTGGAATCCGCAACTTCTTTAGACATCACATGCCTAATCAAATGAAATACTTAGACATCACATGCCTAACAGTTATAAACCCCGCATTTTAGTCTCATTATCGAAAACTCTTTTCAATATCAAGTGAAACTAAACCGCTAGATTTATAACATTCATTCAGTTATCTCATAACTGTTTGTGAATTCCAATTATTGTATCACATTCCAGATAAACAGAAAATGTTAAACTTTTCGATCGAACAGTCGAATACCCAAGTTTTCCCAATACAGCTCAACACATGGAATAGGTCTAACAACATTCAGTTCGTGCCTCAGTACCAACGGTCCAGCCGTAGAAGGGTCAAGCCAACGCCTCAAATGTGGCACGCCGTACTGCCCCAAACCCGAAGGTTCAAAGGACAGTTCAAGACGGTCACATAATCGAGTTAAGGTTTGTTGTCTTCTAGAGGGTCCATCGCGTTACTTGCACTACTTAGAATGTCGTTAAACTACGGAAAAATTCAACACTTGGAAATTTCCCGACAGGGGAAAAGTTGGGTATTTATATCCGGTCGAACTTTTTAACATATTCTAAAGTCATCCGGAAAAACACAAAGACGAAATTTGATAATCCGGTCGAAACATCAAAGCTCCAAAACACCCCAGAAAATTAAACTCTGGAATAAATATTAAAAATACCCATAAAACTCAGCTTCTGAAATAATTAATTACTGCGCAAAGTAGGAGTGATGACGTCATCATCCTGCCGCGGAACCGCCGCCTAAGGAGGCTTATGCCGCGGTTCCGCCGCAGGTTTCACTGTTCATGACTTGAATTTTGTGCCGTAATTCTTAGAATTTCTTGCTGAGTTTTCTGCATATTTTTAATTTGGAAAAAACCCAGTTTTTAAAAAATGTACAGTGAGCCGTTTTCGGGTTAGGGTTTTGGTTCGATCGGACTTCAAACGTCGTCTGGACTTCGCCTAAGGGTCTAGCTAGGCTCTGATACCACTGTAGGGTTCCTAGGCATACTATAGAGGTCTCACAAGGCATCAACCATGCCAATTTAAAATTTTATGGGTGCCGAGAAGCCCTAATACGGATCGTAGACTAGATGTTTAGGCGAAATACGAAACTAGTTAACACTTTAACTAAAGGAGAGAGACTACAACCTTTGTAGATCCGGTTCTCCACTTCCTTAGCTCCACGTAGTCGTCCCCTCGCTGTCCATCTCGAATCTCGGACTCTCGCATCGGCTTCATCGGAGAAATGAGCGGAATAGGTCGTCGGCTTCGTGCCGAAGATGATCTACGTCGAGGTTGCACAAGTTCAAGCTCCAACTTCACCAAGTTGTGAAACTTGTGAAGAAAACACCCAAAACAACTTGGCAAGAGGTAGAGGGTGAAGAAATAGGAGGTGGGTTCACTTTAGAATTTGATTTCTCACTTTAGAACTCAAGTTGCCATTGATGGCATCAAGGTTTCTTTCTTGAAGAAGAAGATCAAGAAGAAGAAAGAATATGATAAGTTATTTTAAAAAGAAAAGAAAAACTAAACTTATCATAATGTGAACCATAGTTAAGTGTAGAGAATTGACTAAGGTTAGAAGAATGGTTAGGGTTTAGTGTGAAGACAAAATGGTCACAAAGTCAAAGCTTCATGAAGCTTCAACAATGTTCAAGAATGAAAGCAACCATTTTGTATTCTTATCCCATTCTTTTTCCAAAAATGAATAAATAAAAGAATGGATAAATAAAAACCCTAATCACTTTCTTAACCTAGGTTTAATTCTATACACTTAACCAAATGAGCAAGCATTATCTAACATGATACAAACATGTGCACAAAAGTATATCACATATACAATTTGCACATCAAGTGAGAAAATCCATTTAAAGTGAACCAATACTAATTAATGCAAAGTAATATATCAAATATATAATTATACATTAAATCATTAAATCAACGCTTGATTTAACGATCCAGTCATATCACATATAACCGACTAGTATCCAATGTATCGGCTTATCGAATCAATCCTTGATTCGATATCTAGGTTATATCGAATACAACCAATCGATACATCCATCGCGAGAATGGAATACGGTATCACATACACGCATTATTCCCGGTCCTGCACATATCTCATATGCGCTCCTATTTCGTTTCGCTTGAGCCAGGAAACCTCTGTGTAGGACTCTAAAGACTCGTCAATACGCCGGTAGCAGATGATGATCATATCAAGCACCCACAAGCCGCAAGCGGTCTGCTAAACGTAACGGCCATCCGGGTATTGAGCGATCAGAAGATCGACGAGCTAGCCCGCTCACACTCCTGTGAATCCAACCAGTAACACTTACCGTACAGTCCGGTCTGTTCGTCTGATATGTCGCATATCAAGTCTAGGGGTGGTATACGTCAGACCCCAATAACCGATAAGTCGTGCCGATGTGAGGCTCATAACGGGTCGAGAAACTACTGGTAACACTTACCAGCAAATCTCTGATCAGCCCTGGCCAGGGACTTCCCTGTTACGGCCAATCGAGCACAGCGCAACATCAACTCCCAATACCGGGAGAGACGAAACCCCTCCTATCGCTCATTGCCTCCATATGACTCGGGACTGTGCCCAAAGACCACCGTTTTTCACGCCCTCATGGACGTGGTAAGGTGGAGATCAAAGCACAGTGGGAATCACACAAGACTCTATGACGATCTCGGGTCTACAGACTAACCTGCACAAGTGTCACCTGAGAACTGCCATCTGACGTGAGGTATAATACCATCCGGGAGTTCTCGGCAAGTCCGTCCAATGTACCCAGTCTCCACTGAGCACCCGTACAACATCTTTGATGTCAAGCACCAATGGATATTGGATCATCCATCGCCTATCTCATGGGTCGAGAAGCGTATACGCTAGTCTACACTGGTATATCGATGCCCTGTCTCGATACACCCACGACTAGGGACCTTGAAGGATGTACTCATGGACTACCATGTCCCCACTAGTATGATCTGCATCATAGTCCAGGTAGTCAAGTACACATCCTAAGGGCTTTACCAACATGTAACTATAAGACAGTTTAAAGAGACAAGTGTACATGTTAAGATAAAGTGCAACCAGATAGCATACTATCATATCGAGCAAGAAAGTCATCTCTATATATGTCCAAGCATCCAATATAATATACAACATCTGTACAATACTGGCCTCTAGGGCATACATACAACTAACACCTACTACTTCTGCGAAGTGGCGCTGGAATGTCCGGTTCTCCTGAAACCTCTTGTTCTACCAAGCTTTCAGTAATAGCTTGTGGTTCTGGAATTTCTTCCAATTCAATTGCGCCCCTACTTTTCTGATTTTCTAAAAATTCATATTCCAAGAAGTGGGCATGATGAGAAACAAAGACCTTTTGTTCCTCTGCGCAATAGAAATAATACCCTCTGGAGTTCTTTGGGTATCCCACAAACTTACACAGTACTGAGCGTGCAGCGAATTTGTCCGCGTGCTGCTTTTTAACAAAAGATGGACATCCCCATATCTTAAGGTACTTAAGATAGGGTTTCTTCCTCCTCCACATCTGAAATGGTGTGGTGGGCACAGTCTTGGTAGGAACCTTATTCAGAAGTTATGCAGCTGATTCTAGTGCATAACCCCAGAAGGATCGCGGCAACTCAGCGTTACTCAGTATGGAACAAACCATATCCAATAGGGTTCAATTCTGCCTTTCCGATACATCATTGTGTTATGGCGTGTATGGTGGAGTAAGCTGAGAGAGAATTCCATTCTTTTTTAAGTAATTCAGGAACTCGGCACTCAAGTATTCACCACCTCGATCAGATCTCAGTGTCTTGATACTTTTGCCTGTTTGTTTTTCCGCTTCATTCTTGTATTCCCGGAATTTCTCAAAGGCCTCGGATTTATGCTTCATCAAGAAGACATGTCCATACCTAGAGAAATCATCCGTAAAAGTAATGAAATAGGAATAACCATTTCGTGAATGTGTAGACATTGGACCATATATATCGCTGTGTATGAGTCCCAAGAGCTCGCTCGCTCTTACTCCATGCCCAGTGAATGGAGTCTTTGTCATCTTTTCCATGAGACAAGATTGACAGGTTGCATAAGACTGATATTCGAACGGATCCAAATATCCCTCTCTATGTAGCTTCATCAACCTTGTTTCATTGATGTGACCCAGTCTATAATGCCATAAGAAAGCCTGATTTAGTTTCGGAGACTTTCTTTTAAGTGTGTTCTGGACACTGAAAACCTGAGCTTGATTTAATGCGTATATATTGTTATATAATGTACCTGACCCAATCAAAGTTTGATTTAAGTGGATGTGGACCACATCGCTTACAAATGTAAAATCATATCCTTCCTTAGAAAGTAAGGATACAGATATAATGTTACAAGCTAGACTAGGTACATACAAACAGTTACATAGAATCAATATCTGCCCACTTGTCAATCCAAAGGTGATATTCCCCTACGGCTTCAGCGTCCACGCTCATTCCGTTAGCAACCCTAAGAGTCATATCACCTAACCTGATAACTCTACGGTTTCTCAAAGCCTGTAATGAATTACAGATATGAGATCCTGATCCAGTATCTAGTACCCAGGAATTAGAGTTAATTAACATACAGTTTTCTATTACAAACACACCCGAAGTCGAAACCACAACATTCTTCCAATCCTGGATTCTGGCTTTCAAAGCCCTATAATCCCTCTGCAATTGCCCTTTCCCATGACAATAGGAATATCACTCCTTTCCTACTGTTAGCGCAGAAATTTTTGCCCTCCCTGTCCTTCTACCGTACTGAAATCACATATCGGCTTTGTGGAGGTCTACTTCTTCTCACCCTTTGCTTTCGCCTTGAATGCAGAAGAGGAAGATTCCCCAATAAGCTGAGTGGGTGTCATCCCGGTTTCCTTCAGGGTGCCCTCAACTGGAAGTTTAACTTTCTTCCCCTGGGCAAAAGTAGATGGTAGGGACTGTAGAAACAAGTCAGCGTATGACCTGTTTCCCAACGTGGTCTCCAGGTCCGTGAGCTTATCAATATAGCTAGTTATCTTAATGACGTTGTCCCCTACAGATGACCCGATAGCCAACCTCGCTTGAAGCAATTCCTTCAAGGTCTCATATCTTGCGATACGAGATTACTCTCCATATAAATCTTTGATATGTGGGAAGATAGAAGCTAAGTCCATCTTCTCGTGTTGCCTCTGGTTTACACCATCTACTGAGGACAACATGAGGCATTTGGCATTTGCACTATCCTTTTCCGATGGCTTACGGATATCAATATCCATGTCGGTGGAAACTGTACCTGAGACGGTGGGGGTTTGAGTAGTAAAGAGGTGTCCCAGCTTTTCATGGGCAATGGACATCTGGACAGACCTTTTCCAGTCATTATAGTCAGATTCAATCATTTTATTATCTAGATGTAACCTATGTCCGGTCACGGGGTCGCTGCAGGAGAGAGGGAAGAAAACACTTAGCGTGATGCTCTTGTAAGTTTAGATTGGTTTTTAATTTATCTAAACAGGATGGCTCCCACTGTTTCTCGAATCCTTCCTTAAACCATAAAAGAAGAATTAGTCAGGATTAATCTCACCGTACAATACTTGCTTAACCGTTCAGCCAGGCTAGTGTCGGTACTTCGAGGGAGGTTTTACGACGCTTTCACGAAGTTCCTTAATTAAATAACCTCTTTTCCCTGGAGACGTAGCCCCGCTAACACTATTCTAGACACCTACTTGGTTTATAGCATTGATCGTTAAGTGAATAATGCCATGAGGAGTAGCATATACTCACACTAGGATCGGGATCCAAATATCATTGTGTGATAACCCTGAAGGAATCCTACCAACATTATCACACTCCAAATGGTATGCAGCATAAGAAAGTTTTAGTTTCTTTAGAAACTCCCGATGTGGAATTTTGCCCCATGCTTTTATGACCTTGACGAAGGCCAACAAATCATAAGTCACATGTCAAGTTCTTCCCATCATTGTCCAGGTTAATTTGAACCCACCCGTATATACCCTTGGCGAAGGCCAACAAGGTAATACGACTGTCCCAAAGCAACACATCTATCTATGCTACATATGAACACCCGGCAGCTACCAATCACTATTCTTTGACGAAGGCCAACAAACATAGCTTGAATACCACTGACTATTCATATGAAATGATGGAGGGCTGAATGGTTTTGGAGAAACCGTGAACGTAGTGAACTTGATATAATCGAAGGAACCTGATAGCTTTTAAAAGGAGTGGTTTAAGCTCCACATTTAAAAGTCTGCTGTTTTTAAAATAACCGAGTGGTTTTAAAATTTGTTCCAACGAATCAGCTTTGGTTTGTTTGCTTTGCATTAATTTAATGCAGTCCCATCAATTAACCTACCATTGCAAAAAACAACGAAAATACAACATACGCTTATGCCATCCACATTCGCCATGGGGCCCCGTCATCACCTGTTAGGTTACTTAACTAACGACAGAGCGGGGGCTGGACTAGCACGGATGCAAAAATAAGCAACGTCTATTATATAATACATATATAATTATATCCATTCGTCAGACGAAATGATAGGCATTCTAGATCACAGATGAACACATTGGATATAGTAGGAATTTCCCATTTCGTTTGAGCCTGTAACGAAAGACGGATTCCACAGTCGTGATGAATAGCCAAAACCCTACCCTAGACCCCTACGGGTGTGGCAAACTACCCGCCAAATACCCGAAGTGAAGCAACTTCCCTCAACAAAGTGAGTAAGCCACTCGGCACTTCTAAGTACCCGGTAGTTTGTGCACCCCACCTTGGGTCTATCCTAGGAGCAAAAACAGTAAAAGAAATAATACAACGATGGCTACAATCTCAACCCGGATCTGCCCCGCAAAAATAATATTACATCACTTTACAAATTTACATCGAATGAAAGAATGAAAACCCTCATCTTACATCCCCGGCTATTGATCCACGACAATCCAACAAGTTCATATACACAAACCATCACAACAGCATCACAGATATGTGCAACCCCGACTAATTGACGTATAGCAATTAGTCGACGTTTCCAAACACATATATCAAACACAGAAGATCTGATTAGCTATAATACTTAGAATTTCGATCGATTACCATATTTGAATCTACCCCAAGTACAACACAGTACACAAAAGATTCTGGGTAGAAACAAAGTATCAGAAAAATCACAAAACACCAAGATAGACAAACTGCAGGAAAAACGAGTCGACTCGGAGTTGACTCGGCAGCGGATCCGCGGTGAAACGCATGGCTTCGCCGCGCTTCCACGGCGGTCTAACCGAGTTATGATTTCATTTTTTTTGGGTGTCCTACAAAAAGCCTGCACGTATTTTTAAGGTCCCTGAAAACATTTTTGGACCAGTTTTGAAAATCGACAGAAACTGTGCAAATTTGACGCATTTTTGCGTTATTTCCGGCAATCGAATTTCTAACACTTTGCTAACTAGCTAGTTAAGGTTTTATAGGCTCTGATACCACTGTAAGCCAATGTCGCGCACCCCGCGGTTCGCGGGGAGGCGGAAATTTCAAAAACGGTAATCTTTTAACTACGCAACACCGGCTATTACACCATGATCTTACTAAAGTCTTAACTAGTTAGAATAACTTGAGGATTTATCTACTATGTTAGATTCTTATACCTAGTAGATCAAGTCCTTCGAGTCTTCTTGTGGTCCTCTTCAAGGCTCCTTGGTGATCGGATCATGCTTGCTCCGTCGGTCTTCTCTTGTCAAAAATGATCCACCGCGAAGGTTTGTGCTTCAAGCTTCAACCTCCAAGTGAGGCAACTAGGATAGAAGGTTTGCTAAGCCAACTAGCCTAAGAGATGTAGAATGTGTTAATGGATTATTTGTCTCACTAAACTCTTGGCTCACAACACATGTGAATGATAGGGTTTAGTATTGAGGAAGAAGATGATGGAGGAGACCTAGAGAGCTCAAGCGAGGAGAGCAACTCAAGAAGTATCAAGTGAAAAAAATGAACCATCAAAAAACCAAGTGTAGAGAATAGATCACATATATAATCCCTCATCTTACTTATTGATCCATGGCAAGAAAAACTATAAAATAAGCATCCATGCCTCAATAGTGACCCCAATCTAATAAAATATACCATGAGCGATTCCTGCCACCATGCCAAGCATGTCTCCTCCATTTCCACATCATTAATCAATTTAACAAAATGGATAAATCCAATAATGATGTGGCACCTTCTGGAAGCATACCTTGACAAATTACAAGAATGCCCCTCATATTGTATATACACACCCGTATCCGCATTTCGAAAAATACGGATACCCTGAGACGATAAGAATCCATAATACAATATTAGGATCCGGCTTAAACCAAAGCCCACTAGTACCGTCTGCCAGATCATCATAAGTGTACAAGTACACGTACGTGATCAAAGCCCAGGTCGTAAAACCATACGACGTCTACATCAATTGTCTGAAGTAGGGAAACCCTCTGTGTGGGACTCTAAAGATTCGACACTACGCTTGTAGTGTGTTTAATCATAGGCCACAAGCGGTACTAGCTGTACGTAACGGTCCCCAGGTAGATGTCGATAAGAAGGCCAATAAGGAAAACCCATCCGAACTCCTACTGAGCCTTAATGCGACAATCTCCGTACAGTCTGGTCTGTTCGTCTAAGAGTATCGCATATCGGGCCTAGGGGCGGTAATCGTCAGACCCCTAATAGCGCAATAAATCGTGCCGGAGTGTAGCCCAAAACACCATGAGAAACTAATAGAATACCTTCCAGTAAATCTCGCTTGCCCTGTCCAGGGCTTTGTGTGATGGCTCTCCGAACACTGCACGATATCAACCCCCAATACCGGAAGAAACGAATCCTGTCTAACCACTACTACCTCCAAGTGCTTCGGGACTGCTCCCAACTACTACCTGTTTGCATGACTCCTTTGAGCCGTGGTAGGGTAGTAATCAAAGTAAAGTAGGAACACACTCAAGGCGAAGTAGCAGTGTCAAGTCGACGGACTAAGCTGTACTCATGTCACCTAGGAACTGCTGCCTGACGATAGGTATAATACCAACCAACAGTTCCCAACAAGTCCTGTCCGTTATACTCATAACCAAATGAGCACCTGCATACCATCTCCAGTACGACGTACTAATGGCTGTAGGACAGACCATATCCCCTGCTGGGATGAGAAGCGTATACACTAGTCTACTCTGGAGTATCGATACCCCGTCTCAATAATCCTACCACTAGGGACCTGTATAAGGATGTGCTTGTAGATTACCCAGCCCCCACTAGTGTGACTTCCATCACAACGCTGGTAATCAAGCAAAGATCCTAAGGGCTCTACTAATATGTATAAGCGATATGTTAAAAAAAACGCATGCACATATTGAAGTAGAAACAAACCAAGTAGTATACTACCATTTTGAGCAAGACTGTCAATACAACTGTGAATATCCCAACCTTCCATTAAGTAATATACAAACCAGTATGATACAATAATGGCCTCTAGGGCATATACACTAATAGAGTACACTGGATGGACTCGCCGGGAACATGCTAGTTGGTATTATACCTATTTTCAGATAGCAGTTCCCAGGTGACATGTGTACAGGTTAGTCTGTCAACATGAGATCGTCATTTGTCTCGTGTGAGTTCCCACTATGTTTTGATTACTACCCTACCATGACTCAAAGGAGTCATGCAAACAGGTTTTAGTTAGGTATAGTCCTGGGCCACATGGAGGCAGTGAGCGGATCGTCGGGGATTCGTCTCTCCCGGTATTGGGGGTTGATGTCGCGTAGTGTACGGGTGGCCATCACTATAAATCCTTGGCCAAGGTAGTCAAGAATTACTAATTTGGATCAGTAGATTCTCAGTTGGTGATGGGCTTCATACCGACACGAAATGTCGCGTTATTAAGGGTCTGACTTTATCCACCCTCTAGACTCGATATGCGATACTCTTTGACGAACAGACCGGATTGTATGAAAATTGTCACGGACAGGTTCAGTAGGGTTTTGGATGAGTTTGCTCGTCGGCGTTCCTTTCGCTCAATACGTGGGTAGCCATTACGTACAGCTAGTGCCGCTGACGTGCTTATGGTTAAACCCACTGCCAGCGTATTGATGAGTCTTTAGAATCCCACACAGAGGGTTTCCCTGCTTCGGGCAAAACGATGTAGAGGCCGTATGGTTTTATGGCAGGGTTCGATCATATACGTGCACTTATGCACGTAACATAATTTGGACGGATAATACTAGTGGGCTTTGGATTAAGCCGGATTCTAGTATTATATTGTTGGATTATTTTCATCTCTTTGTATTCGTATTTTTCGAAATACGGATATGGGTATGTATATATGGATGAGGGGTATTCTTATAATTTATTATAAGATTACCTCTAGAAAATGCCAGCTCATTTTTATTTTAACCATTTTCTTAAATGGTTAAATGAGGTGGAGGATGATGTGTTCTTTGCATTTATGGAAGCATGTCTTATTTGGTGACTCATGGAGTGACTCATGGTTACTATTGTGTCATGCTTGATATTTGTGTGTTGTGAGATATTTTTGGTTTGCATAATTATCTTTCACAATACTTAGCCATTTTCATGGTTGGAAAAACACAACACTTTCATCCTCTTGCTTCCTTCTTCTACCTCCACCCTAAATGTCTCATGTGTTGAGAAACCTAGGGTGTTTGGAGACAAATTAATCCATCATTAGATTCTACATTCTCTAGGCTATCTAGTTTGGTGAACTAGGTACCCTAGTTATCTCGGCTATGAGGTTGGAGCTCGAACTATAAATCCTCAGGTGGATCATCTTCGATGGAGGGAGACCGGAGGCCAAACTTGATCATGGTGGCCACTAGAAACTTGGGAAGATGGTAGAAGACCGAAGGACTCAGATCATTTGATATAACCATTCTAAACTCCTCTTTAATTTGCTACCTTTAGGTTTATGGTAGATCCGAGTTATAGGGTTGTTCTAACGCCTATTTTGAAAATTTTTATTCCGCATTCGGTCACGATAGATGGCTAGGGCGCTAGTATAACCCAACAGAACTCGCATTCCAAAAAGTCATGGATGTTGTGATGAATCAACCTCCACCCAAAGAAACTGAACCGCCACCCCTTCCTCTTATCAAGTACGAGAATGTGAATATTCCACTTATTCCTTATCATTCACACTCTCGTTTTCATTCATACTCACTTTTTCATCTCTACCAACCGAGACGTAAACCCGTTCAATTACACCTCTTATCAACTCCTCACTTCTTCACGTCTATCTATAACATGATCTTCTACCAACCATGGTGTTACATTAATAAATTTTTTGAATGGTTGGTTTTAACTTTTGGTCTTTGTAAAGCTTTGAATAGACCAATAATTTTACCTCCTCTCTTATGATTTTAAATTCTTAGTAATGAAAATACTGTTTTAATTAAGTTTGGGGGGGAGAAAAATATTTTGGCTCTTGAAAGAAAAGAAAACTTTTGCATGATTGTGAGTCAAAAATAAGTTTGGGGGATGAATTCAAGGTCATTCACTCTTAACCCCTTCTTTTTACCATCTTATTGAACTATTCCTCCCAGTCTTCAGGTTTTTGAGCTTACAGGACAACATCAGTGAGGACACTACTGCAAACAAGTTTGGGGAGAGGTTTGTACGGATAGTTTGTATATATATATATACATATATATATATATATATGCATCATATGTAAATATTGCATTGCATATTTTTTTTTGGAAATAAAATTAGTAAGTGAAAAATTCATGTGAAAGAGAGGAAGAGATTTAAGAAATGCAAGAAAATTAGATGTTTTAAAACAAAGCTAGTAATAGACAGTCATGAGCTGTTGTCCCAAGGGTTAGTAAGATGAAAGGAATCACTAATCCGTGTATAGAAATAAGTCTGAAAAATAGTCCATATTTTTTAGTCTAAACTTCTGAACGTTGATACCCTACTATATGCACTTGCACACATCGTGAAACTTGGGATAGTAGAGGATACCTTGAAATGCTTTTGTTTAAAAGCCTTAGTATGAAGAAAAAAATATAAATCAACAAAATATAAATGACACATAAAAAAATAAATGGTGAAGAAAAATGAACACTGGTTTTGTAATTATTTAAGGCAGCATAAAAAATATAGCGAGGGTGACTTATCACCTAGTGCCTTAGACCAACTGGTTTGGGAGTCACTGCTAAGCCTTAGGTGTTGCAAAACTAGTTTATTGCTAATTACCCCTAAAAGAGTGAGCATATTTGGTAATCAGTTGGTTAGTATCTCAAGAAGTATTAACGGTCGCATGAAGAATTTGTAAGCAATTCCATCTAAAAACATTCACCGACTAAAAAGTACTACGGAAGATGGACAAGAGTGTGACAGCTTGAATTGAATTCTCTGAGTGTAGGGATGTCTTTTACACACACGTAGGGGTATATGATCGATGTTTGGAAGAAATGTAGGGAGGAAGACTAAAGGCGATGTTTTATTGAGGGATGATGTGATTTCTGACATCTTTTCATGATTATTAAGATAGAGCTCATAGAAACTAAAAAGCTAGTATAGTTTGAAACTCTTATTTTCAAGTTCTTTCTTTTATATGTTCTTATCTTTGTATGTAACTTTCATTTTCTTTCTTTTATGTGATTTTGTGTGTGTAATCCGCTGAAAACCCTCAAGAGACAACATACCTCCTACTAGGGACTCTTAGAGATTTAAAGGCTTGTTGCACATGCTAAGTGCAATCGTGATGCTTACGAAAGTGTGCTAGTTAGGTTTTTCGTTTTCTATTTAATAAATAATTTTCTCGGGACGATCAAAGATAAGTTTGGGGGTATTTGATTATTCTAAAATATTGCACATTTGAATGAACAGTTTCCCTACTATTGTTATGTGCTAAATGGTATTTATTGTACATATAGAATATATGTGGGTTTATTTGTAAAAAGATTATTATCATATATTTCTACATTTATAATTAATATAATTAGGGAAAGTATATGAATATAATATTTAAATGAAATATTAATAATTAAAATGTGCATATCATTCAAATATTCCTAATCAATATTCTTAAAATTTAATATCATATAAATGGTTGGAATAATATCTCAAAAATATAAAATGCTACTCACATTTTTATTTGAGATATTGTGCAGGTATCCGAGTAAGAGATCCAAGTCAAATCGGGATATCGGAATTGAATCTGCCAAATTTTAGAAGCAAATCAACTAATCTAACAACGACAGAGAATAAGAGCAATATTTTCAGAATCTATATATCATAAGGATCTCCAAATATTGACACAAAAAGCCATAAGAAATCTAAAAATCCAATTCCCCTAAAGTGCGGTGGAAGGGCGGCCAAACATAGCATTATGCGGCGGAAGAGCGGCCAAATCAAGGCCGTTGGATGTGGGATTTTGGGATCATGATCTTAACTGCATATAATCTCATATGAAATCTAGGGTTTCTAGTTTTAGGGACTATATAAAGCACCGAGATCTGTACATTCAAAATCATCATCGAAGAGATCAAGAGATCCAAGTATCCAAGAGATCACATAATCATTTATTCATCTACCTCCATAAAGAGAGAGATCTAGAGCAAACTAGGGTTCTTGTAATATACTTTCTAAGAAGAAGTTGTAATGCAATAGCTGATTAATAAAAGTAGGTTTTGTTTTAATTCTTTTCACATTACTTTTACGCATTACTTTTCTTTATAAAATTTTTCGTGTCATCTCGGACACGTAGGTAAATAATGAGACTATAGCACTTTTTCTGGAAATCCCTTCGATAACTATCAATGCATGCAACAATATGTTCAGGTACTGTCCTTGGACTAGTACTACTTAGCAACTATACCAAATATTAAATACCATAAAAACATACTGCTCAAAATAAATCCCAAAATGTATGTAAGAATGCTATGTGCGTCTGGTGCGCACGAAATCGAATCCATGAATGTGCCATACATGTGCACAAAAACAAAATCTAAGTGTAACGGTTGTACACGAAACACCTGTCCAAGGCAATGGGTGTGCCTCACAGCAATATCAGGTGCATCTGATATGCACGAAGAATCTCGATTTAGTGCATCTGGTGTGCATCAAAATCGCATCAAGCGCCCAAGTATGCGCAAGAATCCAAATCAAGTGTTCGAAAACAAATATTGAATATCAAAATCGAAATCGACGGTATACGACACATTTCAATCCAAATCCAAATCAGGTATACCGTGGTATATAATCTCACAACCATATGCATCAGCGTGCACAAAATCAAATCAAATACTAAAAGTGCATGAAAACTATGCCGAAAGCATAAGTCAAATCACATGCATACCCTAGGTATGAAATCAAAATCAATATCTCGAATGACATCAAATTGAAGTCAAGTGTAACTGTGGTGCACAAAATCTCAATCATTCAAATAAATCGCCCAAAATATCAAAATCAAGATAGCGGAAATAGTCTCGCTCTGGCACATCCTCTTAAGATCTCTGTCCAACTGTCATGGTCACTCACAACATATCTCGTCGACGATGCCGAACTCTGGCCTGCTGGGTGTGCGTAAAATGACCGATCCTGGGTCCAACTCTTCTCGTATAGTATTCCAGAAAGGTGTTGTCGATGTCTCTCCCGATCTCGTTTCTGCTGAACTGCCAGGAAGCCATCGTCTTTTACTAAATCAATTTCTTGTTTCAGAACGGCTGCATACTCATCACGACTCCTTCTGGAAGATATATCCATGTACAACGACTCTGCATGCGTATCACATCTCTGATGTCAGCGGAGTGGAACGTCATCTCATCAAGATCTCGTACGAACCTCTTAATCCACTTTTCTCTAATGTCGACTGATTCGGACTCGTCTCTTCGTGGCTGCATGAACTGCGCTCCAACAGCTATACTCGTATCTGGGGTCTCCCAAGCAATGTATCCCATCAAATGATATCTAAATGATGTCGAACCTTTCGATCGATTCGTCAAAGTTCCATAATTCCCCAAGAGCTCAACATCTTGAGTATAGTTAATAGTATTCCAGTACATGCCACAGCACCTATGGACCAACCGTAGAAGGGCAAACCCAAGCCTCATCAATGGCCCCGCTGAACTGCTGCAAACCCTAAACTTTTAAAGCGTTCTCATGGTCATTATATCGAGTTAGGGTTTCATTCTGCTAGAGGGTCCACGGAATTACTTGCATGTTTTTCCGAATACTTTAAACTTGGAAAATGGGTTTCTGACATGCGATCGTTTCCTTTGACTCCCAATGTACCTGCGTGAAGTCGTCTCTAGCTGGAATCAATCAATCTGATGACCTCTTATCGGGGTAGGCAATGAATCATATGTCCTAGTCATTCCTCTTTGGGTGACTAGCGATCTTCTATCATATCTCTAAGTATAACTCGTGCGGCGTTAGCTTCAAACATCTGGGGCGATATCTCGTCAGTCCCAGCAATAATTAAATCATTCATCCGCACGCTGAACACTGCCTCAATCATTAAGTATAATCGGTGCATCAACGGTCATCACATTCTGGTTAGCCTCTAGTAGTAGCCTGATCCTCTGGTGCTGATCTGCATGTCCGAGAAATCTCATAAAAGCAATCCATCAACGCTCATGGTGCGAAAACACAAAAAAAACGACGCCTCTATGCAATCGTAAGTCTCTGGAATCACGCCCTAGTCAGTCCTCGTTCATAACGAGCTCATGCTGACGCAACTCTAGCCATAGCTCTCTTTGCCCGTGTAATCGTGGCAGCAAAACCCATAAACCAATATCGATGAGGATAGATCATAGGAATGAATATAATATTGTGCAAGGAAATGTACATCCTAAGGTTTCTTAAGCGGAGTAGCGTATCGTAAGTATGCCGCGGAACATACACACGGTATGTCATTCTCCTTAAGTCACCTACTCCATCAACCAAGGTCAACCTACGAGACGAAAGTTCGGGTCTAATAACCCTTCGACTAAGTCTAAGTTCCGTAAGGTCAAGCCCAGATTCCGTATAGATACAAATGCCCTAGGCTACGTATAGTCAAACATAGACTCAAACCAAGGTTAACCTAGCGCTCTGATACCAATTTTATCGCAACCCGAAATGGCACGTGACTGGCACTTGAATCATATGAAGTCTATAGAACCCCATCTAATTCAAGTAAGCCAAAAATCCCAGAAATTTAAACCATTTTAAGGAAGAAGTGAAGAAAACTAGTTTTAAAACAAGTGGTTTTAATAACATAAACCGAAGTATGCATTTTTAAAATCCCAAGTCTTTACTGAAAATTTTGGCAGTGTTTCTTTTATAAATACTGACCCTAAAAGGGTAAAACATGCATAACATGAATAAAGGCATCCCTAAGCGGGAGCTAGCTCTTCGTCAATTGACGGTCACAACCACGCAAGCAATATAATATACAATGCCGAAGGGCGAGGATCAAACTCAAAGGAAACTCAAAATCATCAAGAAAACCATAATAATACAACGCGCGACTCTAAGGTCAAAAAATGAACAACTAGTTTTCTAAGTCTGAAATAAATATACAAGTCTGGTTGATGGAGTTTACTAGATACAACTGAATATAAATATACAATGGTGGTCACGATACAAGTGAGTCCACCTACCAAAGCAATCACTCGGAAAAGAGCAGTGTGCCAGAAAGCCGCAAAGAAACCTGTACAGCAAAACCTGCAAGAAACTATGGCACAACGGGGGTGAATTGCCAACTCGTGAGTAGACAACATCACAGAGTAGAAATCGTATGTATGACTCGATCCTAGGTCAAAACGATCAGTATTATATATATTCTCAATATGATAAAGTCTGAAGCAAGCTAAGGTGGCAAGGGTAAATATCTATACAAAAGTGTAATACCAAGTGCTCGTGTCAGTGCCTCAGGTAGCAACATATCATAAACATGAGGTATGATCAATGTAATCAACATGAAATCAGTGTCAACAATATACTCAAGTCTATAAGTATGTGGATAACATCCAACTATGTAATCAATGCCTATATGCATGTGGATCTCGTCCACGGGTCAACCAATGACACAACAATATCATGCACGTAAATATCATAAAAACGTATGCATGAAAGTATGAGGATATAAATCAACGTGTGTCCCTCCTGACACATCAAAATCATGGAACCTGAGTGTCCAGCATCGACACTCGAAACATCATAAAACCCATGCCCAGCATCGGCACGTAAATCCTCATATCTCTCAGGCTTCGTCAGTCCGGATCGGCCCATAACATCTTTTGACTCCGGTCGGTATCCTCCGGATAGCCGCCATGTCCAACCAAGCAACGGTAGGTACTAGCCACCCTGCCAGGCTCATCGTCTACTCCACGAAAAAAATTTCTCACCCCGGGGAACCATACCGGGTCCACCATGAACCCACAAACGGATCATCCGCCTCCTCGAATCGAGTTTCACATATCACACGTTTCAGAACCGAGAAAATGCATGGTGGACGCACTGAAATATCATATCAAGAGAAACTGGGTTTTTAAAATAATACATACTTTCTTTTGAAATACCCACGGTTCTCAAATCCAGAAATCTCATGGAAACAACATATCTCAATGCGTATAATCATAAAGCATGATGTATGCGACATATAATAGAAATGTAAGCATATCAGTATATCCTGCAACATAAAACAGTAGTATGTACATATCGAGGGAAAACCGCTCTTTTAAATGAATCCAGTTTTAAAATATATCATGCGGTTCCCAAATCTCTAAAATCAAGCCAGAATCATCTATGTATCTGCAAATATGTATGTATGCAAGTATGGGTGTACAATAGGTGTGTACGCAAGTATAGGTGTACAATATGTATGTACGCCAGTATGGGTGTACAATATGTATGTACGCCAGTATGGGTGTACAATATATATGTACGCAAGTATCTCATGCAATGAGTCATATCCTGATGCAACAATGTTACTGTGAAGTGACATGGCAATTATCGATGATGAAGTGTGTGAGCCGGCAAGCAGGTGTACGTGGAGAATACGCATCATCGATAATGGTGCTGGTGTTCTGAAAGCATGGGTTTAATATAACATAAATCACAAGTATATAAGAATGAAATGCGCTAATAACAACATGAATATATGGAAATGGAAAGTAAATGCAAGAATAAGGAATTTAGATTAGTCATACGAGTCATACAGTTTGTCATTTGAAATCACACGAATCGTGGTGTATGGAAAAATAGGGGCTACGCTGTTTTTAAGAAAAAGGTACGTCCTTTGAAATATCCGTAGAATCCCTTGGCATGTGTTTAAAAATACTTACGATTCGTTAGTTTTGAAATAGGTATGACTCGAGTCTAGTCTAGCATCTACAAGTAACTACAGGACTAAACAAAAAGGTAAGGAAAACCACCTAGGTCTGAGTCGATAGATATAAATATAATAGTCGGTGATCCCGCCTCAATAGTATCACATACGATACAATATGACATCCTCGAGTCAAGAGTGCGGATCTATCATCAATATAAAGCTCGTACGGTAAATCCATCGTACGACATCCCAATCTGGGTACGGGTCGAATCTCAAATTTATCTCATCAATTATCTGGTATCCTTATCATCATATCTCATGAACTGGGGGTATTGATCTAAGTCTAGTACAAACTGATACAATCTGCATATATATACGTGTAGGAAGCACATGGCTAAAGGCCCGCTATAATCTCATGTCGTATCTCATAATGCGAATCAAAACATATCACCGATCTCATGGCATCATGCTTAATCTCATCGACTCATCTCCAAGTACCATGTACAATTCTCATCATCCATCTATAGGTATACGTATATATATACATAGTCGCATACCTATGTGTGTGTGTATATATACATATCCCCATAAACGCACAAGTAAAACAATGTAAACACATGTGCGCGCTTGTGGGTGTAAACCTTATTCTAAGATCCGCGACTAAACTAACTAATGACGCTATCATCCAATAATACTAAAATTATCCATGACTCCCAAAGTCTATCTAGATAATCAAAATCTCAAAATAAACATGTAAATACATCCATATAATATGTACTCTACACTACACTACGAACTGCGGGGGTGCTATACGCCACCCACCCGACTTCCCCCGTAGATATATATCTACTTACCTTGATCCTCGCTTGCTGGAGTCGATGACGCCACGCTTATCCTTGTCGTCTCGAAGTCCATGCAGGGGTACCTACATAACACATATAGTATTGTAAACGGAAATCGCGCACGAAAACCAAAATGTCGCACAAACCACATATAGGTTAAAACCTATGATCTAGGCATGCACGAATAACCAAACAACTCTCGACGATCGACGTATAAACGTGAATCGACCGAGATAAAACACAAATATCAAAACGTAAATTCAAAAATGTCATGAAATACAAGGCATCAACTCATGAAAATGGTCTCAGATTTTACCCTAAGTGAAATTGGCCAATTTTGCACATGTGGAGGGTCTAGTAACTGACATAGGAGCTATAGAAAAAGCACGAGCCAGTTCCAACCTACCCAGGCCGCAAATTGTGGCCAAAGGGAATAAAATCGCGGACAAGAAATGTCCAGGGGGTCTCAGGTTTTAATGGTAGCTCCTAGGGTGCCTGTATGTGTCACTATGTTCGCTAAATAAATTTCCAGGTCCCTGAGTCATAGCAGTTCTCAAAACAACACCACAATTTCCACAATTTCCAATATCGACGGATTTTCAAAGTTCGCATTTGGGGTTAAGTCTCAGGTTTTGGTCCAATATACTATCACTAAAGAGGTTGTATAGTCTTTACTAGGCTCAATTTCACCTTTGGATTCAAATCAAACCCTAACCCTAACTTGAATTTTTCAAAGTTCGCCAAACTACACAATATCGATACTAAACGTGTATGGATGCTTAAGGAATTGAAAAACTACCCTAATAGTGCATAAATTAGCTCATTTGGCAACTCAAGAATTTTTTTGAGTTGCCTCAAGTCTTCAAAATCAAAATTTTCTTGGTCCAAAGTATTTGTAGTGAGCTTGTGCATCTTTATTTTGGAAAGGGAGATGGAGTTTTGAGGTGTTTTTAGTGATGAAGTGAGGAGGTAGAGGGGAGAGGGAGAGAGGGCAGCAGCCATGAGAGGAGGGAGAGGAGAGAAAAGATGATGATGATAATGAAAAACAAAGGCCAAGACCAAGGTTGACCCCTCACATCTCTCTCTCTCTTGCCCATACTTTATACTTTATTCATTTTCTTTTTATTTTCATTTCTTTTGTTTTGTTTTGTTTTTTTTTTCTTTTAAATTTTTAAATAGGAAACCCAAATGAAACCATGGTAGAAAATGTAACAAGTATTTGTAAATGTAACATGGTGCATGTCATGTGCACAAAACCGGATTAATGCAAGATTAGCGATATTTAATCGCGATTAGCATTAAAATGAATATACTTAATTATAAGGAGTTCATAATCTGTTTAAATCATATAAAACACTCTCATTTTAGAAATTCCTAAAATTTTCCAATTTATCGGTATTTAATTAAACCGCACTATTAAAATATTCATAATAATTATTATTTAATTATAAAAATTCCCAAAAATAATATTTTATTTTTCTGAAATGTTACAGTCTTCCCCCCTTAAAGAAATTCAGTCCCCGAATTTAAATTTAAACTCCCCCAATTTCTAAAACATTTCAGCAAGAAGATCAAGTCGTCGGAGTTCCGAAATCATAATTATATAAAACACATCGTTGCGCAATGCATGTGCATGAAAAACGGGTATATAAACCAAAATCAAAACTCTGTTAACCACCCCGCAATCATTGGAGTTATAGCGAAGACACCAATGTCTAAATCCAATACCAACAGGTTAAACATCGAAACAATAACACGTATATAGTACGCGTCAATGTAAACTCGTCAAAACATTTGAAAGAAATGCATTCCAAACCATTCATATTGCTGTGCGACACGCATATCGCGGCACAGTGGTGGACGTTTATTGTAAGAAAAAAATTATATATGTGTGTGTGTATGTGTGTTTATATATATATATCCTTTGTTTAACATATACGTCCCGCCGTTTTGAAAAATAATTTAGAAGATTTTCCTTTAAAAAATGTTTCGTGTCATCTCGGACACGTAGGTAAATAATGAGACTATAGCTCTTTCTCTGGAAATCCCTTCGATAACTATCAATGCATGCAACAATATGTTCAGGTACTGTCCTCTGACTTGTCCTGCTCAGCTACTATACCAAATAGTAAATATCATAAAAATATACTGCTCAAAATAAATCCCAAAATGTATGTAAGAATGCTATGTGCGTCTGGTGCGCACGAAAATCGAATCCATGAATGTGCCATATGATCAGTCGAAAATATTGCATATTTTAACAGGCAATTTCCATATCATTTGCATACAATTAGAAGTGTACGGTATTCATAATTCACATATTAGCAAATCGGTCGCAAAATATCAGATTACATGTATTAGACCTTAAAACCGGCATTTCTAGGGAAATTGACTGCATTGCATTACATGGCATATTTTCTATATCTTGCAACCCGTGTTTCGAAGTCTGTGCAGGAAAAGTGAAGCTTGCTCGATAATTAGCTTGCTCGACCATTACAATTGCTCGTAAACTCACTAAAATCAAATCTGGTATCATTACAAAGGAGCAACTGCAATTCAAAACATCAGAGAAAAGGCCACACTACAGTACAAAGCTTCACCAGAAGAACCAATGCCCAGGCCCATCAAGGAGCCGCGGAAGCGCGGCCATTGCCTGGTATATGCGGCGGATCCGCGGTGGGCCCAAGGGTTCAGACTCTCAATTTTAGACCAGAATTCCTTTCTCAGCTCCTACAGTCCAGAAATGCACACAAACTTCCAGAAGACTCCAGATATTTCTACCAGATCAGCAAACACCTTGAGTTTCATTAAACTAGCCTAATCATTCTAGAACTTTCCCTAAACCCTAGCTTAAACCCTAAGCTAGCTCCTAACAAACTCCTTCTAGAAACTCCTCAACAAACTTTTGGAGGGAAAGTTCTAATTCAAACCTAAACCTAGGGTTTGGGAGCTCTATAAATAAGACCCTAGGCTCATTATTGAACCTATTATTCAACCTTGGGAAAGTTTAGAAAAATCAATCTCTTTCTTCATCCCCTCTTCCTCAAGTTTAGTGAGAGAGCTTGTAGGAAACCCTAACCCTAAATCCAACCACAATTCAAGATCTTGAGTGCAAGCCAAGCAAGATGCCTTCAACCCTTTTATGAGCCGAGCCGATCTTCAATCGGGCAAGAGATCAAAGTAGATCCACGATCCACGGAGACGAGCGAAGCCGAGTCAACGATCGATTTCTTCTTCTTGTAGATTCTTGAAAGAATGTATTGAAATTGTTGATTAAATAAAAGGTGATATTCTTTTATCTTGTTTTCTTTAAATTCCGCATCATGTTATCTTTACAATTCTTGAATATTATCTTTGTGGTGATGTGTGAATAAAACTCCGCTCGTCGAGGAGTCGAGACGGTCAATAGAAAAATGATGTAAAATAGCTTTAATCGATTCTTGATTCCTATGATGGTTTGTAAACCCTAGCAAGTTCAAGAACCGACAACCCATTTCGTTACGATGCTTTCTTGAATGATATCGCTCGAAATGGGGGAGTTAGGATCGTTTCTTGAAATTGCTAGAGGCTAGAATGTGAATGATATCGACAACAGAACAAGGGATAAGATGAAACCCTAGTTTCACGAGAAAACCCTAACTCTTGTCGATCATCATCGATCTAGTATCAATCCTTCGAAGGATAAGAACACGAAATCTTTAGATTACATCACGTCTATAGACCCGATCGATTCCTACGAGCCTCATTTAGATTCTTGATTGTTGATTGGAAATATTATCAAAACAACCGATTCTTGATTGTTTATAGTTTCTTGATTCTTGCATAGAATAGTGACACTTGAATACAAATCATTCTTGAATCATGTTTTCGTTTATTGTTGCTTAACATTTCATTTCAAACATATCGAAATACAAGTGAATCGTGCAATCCCTGTGGACGATCCGCACTCATTCATTAACTATATCCGACACCGTAGTTTGATTGCGGTCAATATAATTTTTTGATTGTCGTTACTTTTTACATATACACGTCAGAAAATGTTTCAATCACCATACATATGCACAAAAACAAAATCTAAGTGCAACGGTTGTGCACGAAACACCTGTCCAAGGCAACGGGTGTGCCTGACAGCAATATCAGGTGCATCTGACATGCACGAAGAATCTCGATTTAGTGCATCTGGTGTGCATCAAAATCGCATCAAGCGCCCAAGCATGCGCAAGAATCCAAATCAAGTGTACGAAAACAAATATCGAATATCAAAATCGAAATCGACGGTATACGACACATTTCAATCCAAATCCAAATCAGGTATACCGTGGTATATAATCTCACAACCTTGTGCATCAACGTGCACAAAATCAAGTCAAATACTAAAAGTCCATGAAAACTATGCCGAAAGCATAAGTCAAATCACAAGCATACCATAAGTCAAATCACATGCATACCCTATGTATGAAATCAAAATCAATATCTCGAATGACATCAAATCGAAGTCAAGTGTAACTGTGGTGCACAAAATCTCAATCATGCAAATAAATCACCCAAAATATCAAAATCAAGATAGCAGAAATATTCTCGCTCTGGCACATCCTCTTAAGATCTCTGGCCAACTGTCATGGTCACTCACAACATGTCTCGTCGACGATACCGAACTCTAGCCTGCTGGGTGTGCGTAATATGATCGATCCTGGTTCCAAGTCTTCTCGTATAGTATTCCAGAAAGGTACTGTCGAGGTCTCTCCCGATCTCGTTTCTGCTGAACTGCCCGGAAGCCATCATCTTTTACTAAATCAATTTCTTGTTCCGGAACGGTTGCATACTCATCACGACTCCTTCTGGAAGATATATCCATGTACAATGAATCTGCATGCGTATCACATCTCTGATGTCAATAGTGTGGAATGTCATCTCATCAAGATCTCGTACGAATCTCTTATTCCACTTTTCTCTAATGTCGACTGATTCGGACTCGTCTCTTCATAGCTGCAAGAACTGCGCTCCAATGGCTATACTTGTATCTGGGGTCTCCCAAGCAATGTATCCCATTATATGATATCCGAATGATGTCGAACCTTTCGATCGATTCATCAAAGTTCCATAATCCCCTAAGAGCTCAACATCTTGAGTACAATTTATAGTATTCCAGTACATGCCACAGTACCTATGGACCAACTGTAGAAGGGCAAACCCAAGCCTCATCAATGGCACCGCTGAACTGCTGCAAACCCTAAGGTTTTAAAGCGTTCTCATGGTCATTATATCGAGTTAGGGTTTAATTCTTCTAGAGGGTCCACGGAATTACTTGCATGTTTTTCCGAATATTTTAAACATAGAAAATGGGTTTCTGACATTCGATCGTTTCCTTCGACTCCCAACGTACCTACGTGAAGTCTTCTCTAGCTGGAATCAATCATTCTGATGACCTCGCATCGGGGTAGGCAATGAATCACATGTCCTAGTCATTCCTCCTTGGGTGACTAGCGATCTTCTATCATATCTCTGAGTACAACTCGTGCGGCATTAGCTTCAAACATTTGGGGCGATATCTCGTCAGTCGCAGTAATAACTGAATCATTCGTCCGCACGCTAAAGAGTGCCTCAATCATCAAGTATAATCGGTGCATCGACGGTCATCACATTCTGGCTGGCCTCTAGCAGTAGCCTGATCCTCTGGTGCTGATCTGCACGTCCGAGAAATCTCGTAAAAACGATCCATCAACGATCATGGCACGAAAACACAAAAAAAAAACAACGCCTCTATGCAATCGTATGTCCCTGGAATCATGCTCTGGTCAGTCCTCGTTCGTGACGAGCTCATGCTGATGCAACTCTAGCCGTAGCTCTCTTTGCCTATGTAATCGTGGCAGCAAAACCCATAAACCAATATCGATGAGGATAGATCATAGGAATGAAGATAATGCTGTGCAAGGAAATGTACATCCTAAGGTTTCTTAAGCGGAGTAGCGTATCGTAAGTATGCCGCGGAACATACACACGGTACGTCACTCTCCTTAAGTCACCAAATCCATCAACCAAGGTCAACCTACGCGACGAAAGTTCGGGTCTACAACCCCCTCGACTAAGTCTAAGTTTCGTAAGGTCAAGCCTAGATTCCGTATAGATACAAACGCCCTAGGCTCCGCATAGTCAAACATAGACTCAAAACAAGGTTAAGCTAGCGCTCTGATACCAACCTTGTCACGATCCGAAATGGCACGCGACTGGCACTTGAATCATATGAAGTCGATAGGACCCCATCTAATTCAAGTAAGCCAAAAATCCCAGAAATATAAACCATTTTAAGGAAGAAGTGAAGAAAACTAGTTTTGAAACAAGTGGTTTTAATAACATAAGCCGAAGTATGCATTTTTAAAATCTCAAATATTTTCTGAAAATTTCGGCAGAGTTTCCTTTCTAAATACTGGCCCTAAAAGGGTACAACATGCATAACATGAATAAAGGCATCCCCAAGCGGGAGCTAGCTATTCGTCAATTGATGGTCACAACCACTCAAACAATATAATATACAACGCCGAAGGGCGAGGATCAAACTCAAAGGAAACTCAAAATCATCAAGAAAACCATAATAATACAACGCGCGACTCTAAGGTCGAAAAATGAACAACTGGTTTTCTATGTCTGAAATAAATATACAAGTTCGGTTGATGGAGTTTACTAGATACAACTGAATATAAATGTACAATGGTGGTCACGATACAAGTGAGTCCACCTACCAAAGCAATCACCCGGAAAAGAGCAGTGTGCCAGAAAGCTGCAAAGAAACCTGTACGGAAAAACCGGTAAGAAACTGTGGCACAACGGGGGTGAGTTACCTACTCATGAGTAGAAAACATCACAGAGCAGAAATCGTATGTATGACTCAATCCTAGGTCAAAACGATCAGTAATATATATATCCTCAATATGATAAAGTCTGAAGCATGCTAAAATGGTAAGGGTAAACATCTATACATAAGTGTAATACCAAGTGCTCGTGTCAGTGCCTCAGGTAGCAACATATCATAAACATGTGGTATGATCAATGTAATCAACATGAAATCGGTGTCAATAATATACTCAACTCTATAAGTATGTGGATAACATCCAACTATGTAATCAATGCCTGTATGCATGTGGATCTCGTCTACGGGTCAACCAATGACACAACAACATCATGCACGTAAATATCATAAAAGCATATGCCTGAAAGTATGAAAATATAAATCAACGTGTGTCCCTCACAACACATCAAAATCATGGAACCTGAGTGTGCAGCATCGACACTTGAAACATCATGAAACCCGTGCCCAGCATCGGCACGTAAATCCTCATATCTCTCAGGCTCCGTCAGTATGGATCGGCCCATAAGATCTCTTGACTCCGGTCGGTATCCTCCGGATAGCCGCCAAGTCCAACCAATCACCGGTAGGTACTAGCCACCCTGCCAGGCTCATCGTCTACTCCATGAAAAACATTTCTTGCCCCCGGGAAACCATACCGGATCCACCATGAACCCGCAAACGGATCATCCACCTTCTCGAATTGGGTTTCACATATCGCACGTCTCAGAACTGAGAAAACGTATGGGGACGCACAGAAATATCATATCAAGAGAAACCGAGTTTTTAAAACAATACATACTTTCTTTTGAAATACCCACGGTTATCAAGTCCAGAAATCTCATGGAAACAACATATCTCAATGCGTATAATCATAAAGCATGATGAATGCGACATATAATAGAAATGTAAGCATATCAGTATATCGAGCAACATAAAACAGTAATATGCACATATCGAGGGAAAACCGCTCTTTTAAATGAATCCAGTTTTAAAATATATCATGCGCTTCCTAAACCTCCAAAATCAAGCCATAATCATCTATGTATGTGCAAATATGTATGCATGTAAGTATGGGTGTACAATAGGTGTGTACGCAAGTATAGGTGTACAATATATATGTACGCCAGTATGGGTGTACATTATGTATGTACGCAAGTATCTCATGCAAGGAGTCATATCCTGATGCAACAATCCTAATGTGAAGTGACATGGCAATTATCGATGATGAAGTGTGTGAGCCGGCAAGCTGGTGTACGTGGATCATACGCATCATCGATAATGGTGTTGGTGTCCTGACAGCATGGGTTTAATATAACATAAATCATAAGTATATAAGCATGCAATGCGCTAATAACAACATGAATATATGGAAATGGAAAGTAAATGCAACAATAAGGAATTTACATTAGTCATACGAGTCATACAGTTTGTCATTTGAAATCAAACGAATCGTGGTGTTTGGAAAAATAGGGGCTACAGTGTTTTAAAAAAAAGGTATGTCCTTTGAAATATCCGTAGAATCCCTTGGCATGTGTTTAAAATTACTTACGATTCGTTAGTTTTAAAATAGGTATGACCCGAGTCTAGTCTAGCATCTACAAGTAACTACAGGACTAAACAAAAAGGTAAGGAAAACCACCTAGGTCTGAGTCGATACATATAAATATAATAGTCGGTGATCCCGCCAAAATAGTATCTCATACAATACAATATACAATACGACATCCTTAAGTCAAGAGTGTAGATCTATCATCAATATAAAGCTCGTACGGTAAATCCATCGTACGGCATCCCAATCTGGGTATGGGTCGAATCTCAAATGTATCTCATCAATTATCTGGTATCCGTATCATCATATCTCATGAACTGGGGTACTGATCTAAGTCTAGTACAAACTGATACCATCTGCATATATATACGTGTGAAACACATGCCTAAAGGCCCGCTATAATCTCATGTCGTATCTCATAATACGAATCAAAACATATCACTGATCTCATGGCATCATGCCTAATCTCATCGACTCATCTCCAAGTACCATGTACAATCCTCATCATCCATATATAGTTATATATATATATATGTACATAGTCCCATACCTATGCGTGTGTGTATATATACATATCCCCATAAACGCACAAGTAAAACAATGTAAACACATGTGTGTGTGCGCGCGTGCGTGTGCGTGTGGGTGTAAACCTTATTCTAAGGTCCGCGACTAAACAAACTAATGACGCTATCATCCAATAATACTAAAATTATCCATGACTCCCAAAGTCTATCTAGATAATCAAAATCTCAAAATAAACATGTAAATACATCCATATAATATGTACACTACACTACGAACTGCGAGGGTGCTATACGCCATCCACCCGACTTCCCCCGTAGATATATATCTACTTACCTTGATCCTCGCTTGTTGGTGTCGATGACGCAATGCTCATCCTCATCATCTCGAAGTCCACGCTGGGGTACCTACATAACACATATAGCATTGTAAACGAAATCGCGCACGAAAACCAAAATGTCGCACAAACTACACATAGGTTAAAACCTATGATCTAGGCATGCACGAATAACCAAACAACTCTCGACGATCGATGTATAAACGTGAATCGACAGGGGTAAAACACAAATATCAAAACTTAAATTCAAAAATGTCATGAAATACAAGGCAATAACTCATGAAAATGGTCCCAGATTTTACCCTGAGGGAAATTAGCCAATTTTGCACATGTGGAGGGTCTAGTTTACTGACATAGGAGCTACAGAACAAGCACGAGCCAATTCCAACCTACCCAGGCCGCAAAATTCGGCCAAAGGGAATAAAATTGCGGCCAAGAAATGTCCAGGGGGTCTCAGGTTTTACTGGTAGCTCCTAGGGTGTCTGCATGTGTCACTGTGTTCGCTAAATAATTTTCTAGGTCCCCGAGTCATAGCAGTTCTCAAAACACCCCCACAATTTCTACAATTTCCAATATCGACAGATTTTTAATGTTCGCATTTGGGGTTATGTCTCAGTTTTTGGTCCAATATACTATCACTAAAGGGGTTGTATAGTCTCTATTAATCTCAATTTCACCTTTAGATTCAAATCAAACCCTAACCCTAACTTGAAATTTTCAAAGTTCGCCAAACTACATAATATCGATACTAAACATGTATGGATGCTTAAGGAATTGAAAAACTACCCTAATGGTGCAGAAATTACCTTATTTGGCAGCTCAAGAATTTTCTTGAGTTGCCTCAACTCTTCAAAATCGAATTTTTCTTGGACCAAAGTATTTGTAGTGAGCTTGTGCATCTTTTTTTTGAAAGGGAGATGGAGTTTGAGGTGTTTTTAGTGATGAAGTGAGGAGGTAGATGTAAGTCCATGCTATCTCTCCCGGTACTTTCGGGCATGCGGAATTTGGTGAAAAACAATTTTCGTAGAGGTGGTAACATGGACTCAAAACCGGATCTTTGTATAACATCTAACTAACAACCTAACTACGAGTTGCTAACTACTCGGTTAGGGGGTTATACCTTTCTTTTTCTCGAACTCCTTCGTCTTCAAGCTTCGATGGTCGTCCGAAACGGCTTCTCCCCGTCGTCTCCTTGCGCCGAAGATAGATCCACCTGAAAGCTTCAACCTTTGGCTCCTTCTTCGAACTTTGAAGAAACTAGTTCATTCGGTTTGCTAAACCTTGTGAACTAGAGTGAGTAGAGAAGAGTTTGTATGGGATTTTATCTATGGTTCTTGGTTCTCAACTCATGAGACAAGTGAACCATAGAGTCAAGAGAGGGAGAGCAAGAGGAGGAAGATGAGAGCTCAAGAACAAGAGAGAGAATGAGCATGAAAGAATGAGAGAAGACTTTTCTGCTCTTGGCTCTCATAATCCAAAGCAATCATAACACCTCATATCAATCAAGTATTATGTGATGGTTTAAGCAACCATAGCCATATCATTTCATGCACTCATTTTGCACAAAAAAGCAAGCAAGCAAAAGTCTTTGCCATGAAATGATAGCTATAGTTATCATGATGGTCAACTAGTCAAGCCTAGTCAACCGGTCAACAATGTCAACAGGTCAACAAAAGTCAACAAGTCAACAAAGTCAATCCCTCAACACCATGTCACCATAATACTTAATTAATATATTGTTAATCACATATCATATTGTCATTAGGGTTGAGCAAAAAGTCAATAGTCAACTGTCAACGGTCAACAACACCTAATGAGAATCCTCTGCCTCTGTCTCTCCGTCAACTGTGCATACACACCCGCATCCGCATTCCGAGGAACACGAATGCATACTGGATAAATCCAATCCCAAAAGGTACACTAGGATCTGGCTTAAACCAAAGCCCGCTTGTGTGAACTGTCCGGACATTGTACGTGCACAAGTGCACGGATGTGACCGAACCCTGTCGCAAAACCATGCGGCCTGTCGCAAAACCATGCGACCTCTACTCTTTTGCCTAAAGGCGAATAGCTTTCTGTGTGGGACTCTAAAGAACTCGACACTACGCTGGCAGTGGGTTTAACCACAGACCGCAAGCGGCACTAGCTGTGCGTACGGTCCCCAGGTAGATGCCGCCAAGAAGACTGACGAGGCGAAACCCATCTGAACTCCTACTGAGCCTGAATGTGACATTCTCCGTACAGTCCGGTCTGTTCGTCTGATACATCGCATGCGGGCCTAGGGGGCGGTAAACGTCAGTCCCCTAATAGCGGTAAGAGTGAAGCCCAAAACACCCTGAGATAACACTGGAAGCCTACCAGTATATCTCGTTTTCCTGGCCAGGGACTACTCGTGTAATGGCTCTCCTAGACACAGCGCGATGTCAACCCCCAATACCGGGAGAGACGAATCCTGTCTAACCGTCACTGCCTCCAAGTGCTTCGGGACTGCACCCAACTACCACCTGTTTGCACGACTCCTTTGAGCCATGGTAGGGTAGTAATCAAAGTACAGTAGGAACACACTCGAGGCGAAGTGACAGTGTCAAGTCAGCGGACTAAGCTGTACTCATGTCACCTAGGAACTGATAACTGACGATAGGCATAATACCAACTAGTCAGTTCCCGACGAGTCCTGTCCAGTGTACTAGTAACCCAACGAGCACCCGCATACTATCTCAAGTACGACGTACCGACGGCTGTGGGACAGACCGTCTCCCACACTGGGATGAGAAGCGCATGCGCTAGTCTATTCCGGAGTATCGATGCCCTGTCTCGATAGTCCTGCGACCAGGGACCTGCATAAGGATGTGCTTATAGATTACCCAGCCCCACTAGTGTGACTGCCATCACAACGCTGGTAATCAAGCAAAGATCCTAAGGGCTCCACTAATGTGTATAGGCGATATACTAAAATAAACACATGTACACATTGAAGTAGAAACAAACCAAGTAGCATACTACTATTTTGAGCAAGATTGTATATACAAGGTGAATATCCCAAGCTTCCATTAAGTAATATACAAACTAGTATGATACAGTAATGGCCTCTAGGGCATACACACTAACAGTAGATGGGAGAGGGAGAGGGGGCAGCAGCCTTGAGAGGAGGGAGAGGAGAGAAAAGATGAAGATGATAATGAAAAACAAAGGCCTAGACTGGTTGACCCCTCACATCTCTCTCTCTCTCTTGCCTATACCTTATACTTTATTCATTTTCTTTTTATTTTCATTTCTTTTGTTTTGTTTTGTTTTCTTTTAAATTTTGAAATAGGAAACCCAAATGAAACCATGGTAGAAAATATAACAAGCATTTGTAAATGTAACATGGTGCATGTCATGTGCACAAAACCGGATTAATGCAAGATTAGCGATATTTAATTGCGATTAGCATTAAAATGAATATAATTAATTATAAGGAGTTCATAATCTGTTTAAATCATATAAAACACTCTCATTTTAGAAATTCCTAAAATTTTCCAATTTATCGGTATTTAATTATACCGCACTATTAAAATATTCGTAATAATTATTATTTAATTATAAAAATTCCCAAAAATAATATTTTATTTTCTGAAATGTTACACAAGGATTTCTGCTCTTTTATTTTATGGAGTACTTTCATGATGTATCCCATTTTTATGAAAATTGTGACCTTTTTTATCTAAGTCAAACTATTCAAGAAGAAAAAGGTTATGTTTTTATTATATGCATCAAGACATCTGTTGATAAAAGTATTAAATCACTCATAAAAATTTGAACTTTTGTTTGAGACAGATCAGCCCTTAGATTTTTCGATCCTTCATATAATGAATCAAAAGATTCAGCAAAAAGGAAATACTTTTATATAAAGCAATGGCTTTATTATCATCAAAGAGATAGATCTTCTTCCTTTCTCTCTTTATCTTATTAATGAAAGGAATCGAAAAAGATGAAGCTTTTTCCTGTTTGAGAGAGATGCGCACTTACTTGCTGGCCGCTTTCTAAAGAATTATGAATATGATCTGCCTTTTTATTGTAGGGTTCCTAGGCACCCTCAAGAGGTCTCACAAGGCATCAACCATGCCAAATTCAAAAATTACGGTGCCGAGAAACCCTAGACTACGGATCGTTGGCTAGATGTCTAGGCGAAAGAAGCAACTAGTAAACTACTTTACTAAGAGAATACGGAAATACAACCTTTGTAGATCCGGTCCTCCACCTCCACGGCTCCGTGATGAAGTCCTCTCCGCTGTCCAAATGAAATCCCGGGCTCTAGCGTCGGCTTCATCGGAGAAAGAGCGGGCTAGGTCGTCGACGACGTGCCGAAGATGATCTACGTCGAGGCATCACTAGATCAAGCTCCACCTTCACCAAGCCATGAAAACTTGTGAAGGAAACACCCTATACTACTTGGCAAGAGGTAGAGGATGAAGAAATAGGAAGTGGGTTCACTTTAGAATTGGATTTCTCACTCTTTTTCATCAATCACCATTGATGAAGAAAGGTTTTCTTCATTGAAGAAGATGAAGAAGAAGAAGCATATCTTATTATGATAATATTCCAAATAGAAAATAAAAGGAATCCTTATCATAATCTAAACATGGTGGAGTGTAGAGAATCAACTAGGGTTAAGTGGAGTGGTTAGGGTTAAGCATGAGACAAAATGGTGACTTAGTCAAAGCTTCATGAAGCTTCAACATGCAAGTCCAAAATAAGCCACCATTTCATTTCTTTATGCCATTTATTTTCCAAAATAAATAAACAAATAAATAAATGAATTAAATAAATAATGGAAAAATAAAACCCTAATTTCCAACTTAACCATGGTTTAATTCTTTACACTTAACCAAAAAGCATGTATCATCAAACATGATACAATCAAGTGCACAAAACTATATCGAATATACAATGTGCACATCCGAGCGAGAAAATCCATTTAAAGTGAACCCATATTAGTTAATGCAAAGTAATATATCAAATATATATAATTATACATTAAATCATTAAATCAACACTTGATTTAACGATCCGGTCATATCGCATATAACCAACTAATATCCAATGTATCGATTTATCGAATCAATCCTTGATTCGATAACTAGGTTATATCGCATACAACCATTCGACACATTCATCGCGAGAATAGAATACGGTATCACATACACGCATTATTCTCGGTCCCGCACATATCTCATATGCGCTCCTATTTCGTTTCGCTTGAGCCAGGAAACCTCTGTGTAGGACTCTAAAGACTCGTCAATACGCCGGCAGCAGGTGATGATCATATCAAACACCCACAAGCCGCAAGCGGTCTGCTAAACGTAACGGCCACCCGGGTATTGAGCGATCAGAAGATCGACGAGCAAGCCCTCTCACACTCCTGTGAATCCAACCAGTAACACTTACCGTACAGTCCGGTCTGTTCGTCTGATATGACGCATATCTCGCCTAGGGGTGGTAAACGTCAGACCCCAATAGCTCGATAAGTCGTGTCGATATGAGGTCTATAACAATTCGAGAAACTACTGGTAACACTTACCAGTAAATCTCAGCAACCCTGGCCAGGGATTTCCTGTTATAGCCAATCGAACACAGCGCAACATCAACCCCCTATACCGGGAGAGACGAATCCCCTCCTATCGCTCATTGCCTCCATGTGATTCGGGACTGTACCCAAAAACCACCGTTTTGCACGCCCTCTTGGACGTGGTAAGATGGAAATCAAAGCACAGTGGGAACCACACAAGACTCTATGACGATCTCGGGTCAACAGACTACTCTGTACCAGTGTCACCAGAGAACTGCCATCTGACGTAAGGTATAATACCATCTGGGAGTTCTCGGCGAGTCCGTCCAGTGTACCCAGTCTCTACTGAGCACCCGTATATCATCTCTGATGTCAAACACCAATGGATATGGGATCGTCCATCGCCCATCTGTATAGGTCGAGAAGGTATACGCTAGTCTACTCTGGTATATCGATGCCCCGTCTCGATACACCCACGACTAGGGACTTTGAAGGATGTACTTATGGACTACCATGTCCCCACTAGTATGATCCGCATCATAGTCCAGGTAGTCAAGTATACATCCTAAGGGCTTTACCAACATGTAACAGAGAGACAATCAGTATACACGTTAAGGTAAAGGGTAACCAGATAGCATACTATCATGTCGAGCAAGAAAGTCCTCCCTATATATGTCCCAGCATCCACTACAATATACATCCTATGTACAGTAATGGCCTCTAGGGCATACATATAACTAACAATCTCCCACTTGCACTAGGGCCATCTGTAGCAGTGGTTGCAGTATCTCATACTCAACCATCCCTTAAAAATCTCTCTCTGGGAATAGGCCTTCGTGAGTGGATCCGCCGTGTTGTCCTCTGAGTCTACCCTCCTAACCTCGATCACCCTGGAGATCAACTATCTCCATGATCAGGTGATACTGCCTTAGAATATGTCTGGATCACTGATGGGACGGACGTTCCTTGGCACAAGCCACAACTCCATTGTCACACAATGGGAGGAACTTAGTTCATCTCATGAACCAATATACACCCAGACTGCCTCTTTGGTAGCATCTTAAATAGCGATGTATCCTGCCTTTATCGTCTAGTATGCCACGGTATCTTTCTTGGAACTCTTCCAACATACCGTCCCTCGATAGAGGGTAAAGACAATGCCTGTGACTGACATTCAGTCATCTTTATCACCCTGGAACCCTTCCAGTGATTCTCCCCAGGATCGATTAATACCATCTCACTACAGCTAGTGAGTATCCTAACATCCAATTAGATCTATCTCATAGATCCAAAACCCAGGATATAGGAGGTATCACTTTGATCCTTTATGGAGAATCATTGTGATAAGCGGAGAATGACCGAGCGTAGCATAGGAAACTCCTTCCCTATCAAGAGTATGTCATCCACGTACTCTACGAGGATCATCACCATACTCCCTACTACCTTTTTGTATATACTAGGTTCATCTACTATTTTGATGATGTCAAACTGTTTGACTAACACATCAAAACAGATGTTCCAACTCCGCGATGCCTGCTTTATCCTATAAAGCATCTTGCACACGTTTCCGCTGCTCCCACTGTCTACGAAGCCCTTCTGGCTGTGTACTTATAGACGCTCTCTTCCAAAACATTATTTAGAAAAGTCAGTCATGACACCCAACCACCAGATATCGTAGTCATGGTATGTAGCCGTGGTAAGTAGGATCTGGATGGACTTAAGCATAGTTCTCTAGAAAAAGTTTCATCATGATCCACACCTGGTCAATGATGCAAACCTTTAACAAGTCTAGCTTTGAAAGTCTCAACTTTTCCATGTACACCAAGTAATCTTCTCAAGATATACTTGCTCCTGATGGGGATTTAACCCTTCAGATAAAGCAACTAAAGTCCATACTTTGTTGGTGTATAAGGATTCCATCTCAGATCACTAAGCATCCATCCATTCTTACAGAGTCTTACTCCTGATGGCCAGCTCGAAGATAGTTGGGTCATCATCTCATGATGCATTCCTCGCTCCCACTGTCATAGAGAAACAGAAGTATCTCTCAGGTGGGTGAGGAACCCTACTAGATCGGCGGAGAGGCTGAGGTTCGTTGGAATCTACTGAATCCTTTGGTTCTTTCAAATCATCAGCTGCAGTTTGTATAGCTGGAACATTTCCAGTTCTACATAACTGACCTTGCCTCGAGCTTGTCCGGATTTTGCTTTTAGACATAGCCCGGACAACCCCAAATCTTAACCAACTTAAGATATGGGCTCTTCCCTTTCCATATCACATATGAAGCGGTAGGCAACTGATTTGATTGGAACCCTATTCAATAGGTATGCAGCTTCTCAAGCGCATAACACCCAAAAAGGAAACAGGTAACTCAGTAGTACTCATCATAGAGCACACCTTATCATATAGGGTGTGATTGCTCCGCCCCGTTATACCATTGTGCTATGGTGTATACGGAGGAGTAATGCTGAGAGAGAATCTCATTCTCCTTTAGAATGGTCCAGGATTTCCGTGCTCAAGTATTCTCCTCCTCGATCTCATCAAAGGACATAATACTTATACCTGTTTTTTTGGTTTTCTACTTCTAGCTTATATTCTGTGAATATCTCAAAAGGTTCGGACTTGTGTTTCAACAGGAACATATGTCTGAATCTTGAGAGATTATCAGAGAATGTAATGAAGTACAAAGAACCGGTCTTAGCATGTGTAGACAGGGGACCTTTATACATCAACATGTATCATCCCAAGAGTTCACTAACTCTTTCTCTGTTTCCAGTAAACAGAGCTATGGTTATCGTATCTTTGTGACATGACTGGCAAATTTCACAAGATGTAGATTCAAACTGATTTAAATATGCATCTTCATGTAACTTCAGCTAGTCGGGTCACATTGATATGACCTAGTCTACAATGCCTCAAGAAGGATTCGTTCATTTCTGAACTCTTCCTCTTGTGTGTGTTCCGTATACTAAGAACTGTAGTTTGATTTAGAACATCAATGCTTTTAGATAACGTGCCTGAACCGATCAACTTTTGATATAGGAAATGTACAAAACATTATCCAACAATACAAAATTTTATCATTTCTTTACTGATAAAGAGACTGATATGATTTTGTATATCAGGTTCGGTATCTAATAACATTCGTTCAGAATCAATGTATTTGGAATACAGGGTGACAGTGACCAACAGACTTGGCTGCAACACTTGCCCCGTTTTCTGCCTCATGAAACTTATCACCCGTTCTCAGTTCTCTACTTTTCTGTAGCCCTATGTAACAGATTACATATCTGGGATCCTGATCACATACCTAGGGCGTAAAGGATACTGAGAAACAGTTCTTTGTAATGAACACACCCGAAGATGATGCATCATATGCACTTTCTTCGTTTGGGCGGCACGGGAAATCTGGTATTCCCCAATTTCCTGCTCTGTCTTATAACAATTATAAGTTGGAGCGGGACCAACGTTCCCCAGCTCAGTATAATAAGCGGGTTTGGTCAATAATCCGTATTATTATCTTGATTAAGGCGTGATATGGTCGCTACCTGGAGAGAGAGAGAGAAGAAAACACTCAGCGTGCGCTCTTGCAAGAATAGATTGGTTATTATTTTATCTAATCAGGATGGCTCCCACTGCTTTTTATCAAATCTTCCTTCAAACCCTAAAAGGAAAGACTAGCCGGGATTAATTACACACTACAAGTTCGCCAATCTTTCAGCCAGGCCAGTATCGGTACTTTGAGGGAGGTCCCCCGTGCTTTCGCACGAACCTAATTAATGTAAACCTCGTTTTCCCAGAGGCGTAACCTCGTTGACACCTTTCTAGACACCTACTTGATCGGCTAATTGTAATGTATAAAACTCTCCCAGGAGTAACAATTACTCGCAGCGGGTATCGGGATCCAACTATCTCATAGAAGGTATGCAATCTCATTGCAAATTTCAACACTTGAAATTCCCGATAATATTTTGCCCCTAACCTCCTATGACCTTGACAAAGGCCAACAAACCATAGGATGCTAGTCAAGTTCAACCCGTCATTTCCTGATTGAATTAAACCCACCCGCACGACCCTTGACAAAGGCCAACAAGGTCGCACGACTACCCTAACTCAATCTGCATCATATGCATAAGCAGATAAGCACCAGTTAGCTACCGCACACTGCGCCTTGACAAAGGCCAACAAACGCAGCACGAATACTAACTACTACTTATCTGAAATGACGGAGGGCTACGACAGGATTTTATGAAAACTTATTGCGTAATGAACTTGATATCGTTGTAGGATCGAATGAATTTTGAAATGGAGTGCTTTTGAGGCTTTTCTAGTTTTGCTAAAGGAGTCACTCCCGGTGAAGGGATCGTCGGTCCTTTCCTCGTCGAATGAGGTGAGGGATATATCATATATATCACTGTGCAAAGCAGAACTTTTAAAAGCAATCAAAAGACAAACCGAGTGTGTAGCATCTGCCAGTTATTGCTAAAGGAGTCACTCCCGGTGAAGGGATCTCAGTCCTTTCCTCATCGAATAAGGTGCAGGATATATCATATATACCGCTGTGCAAAGCAAGAACTGTAGCTACCTGTTTTATTTTTGAAATTCGATTCTACAACATCTTAGGTTTCTTTTATTTTGATTAATCTCATTAATGAAGTCCCATCACTAAATACCTAAACATCACAGATAAATACGACGTACACTTATGCCATCCGCATTCGCCTCGATGTCCCCTCGTGCACCGTTAGGTTAGGTAACTAACGGCAGAGCGGGGCAGGGCTAGCGCGGGTGTAAAACATAAGTAACGCCTATATAATTTATCATATATACTATATACTGTATCCATCACAGAACATCACATGATCACATCACAGATATCGTAGTAGAAGAATCATATGAAATATTGGATATACTAGGACGTCCGTGTTTTCAATACGAGCCAGTATAAAACACGGATTCCACGGTCGTGATGAATAGCCAAACCCACACCCCTACACCCCTATGAGAGCGGCAAGCAACCCTACCAATTCTAGAGTTAGGAGACCCGGACTCGACTCCTCGAGTTGGTCTCCCACTGGACTCCAGAACCCGGTTACTTGTGCTCCCCTCCTTGGGTCTATCCTAGTGCGGAAAAGTAAATAATATACAAACGGTGACATCTTCCGCCGCCTGGAAGTGTCCCAATAAAAGAATATTACATACAAGTTTTTACATGAATGAAAATGAAAAACACCCATCTCACATAAAAAAAACCCCAGCTATTCAAACACGACGATCCAATATAACATATCCAGCAACACATAACATCACATGTCATCAACGTAAGTAAATATGTCCATCCCAATTGTCGTTGACATATAGCAACGAAACCGGCGATATCACATATTACACTTACGGTAACAGAAAAGAAAGTGAAAAACTACAATAGTTGGAATCCGCAACCACCTCAGACTTCGCATGCCTGAACAAATGAATTCTTTAGACATCGCATGCCTAACAATTATAAACCCTGCATTTTAGTCTCAAAATCGAAAACTCTTTTCAATATCAAGTCGGGCAATTCAACAATATTCCCGACATCCTGATCGAATGCTCGTCGCAAACTTCAGTAGACGGCCGCACCCCCGACGCCGTGCACCAAGGCGGAACACCGCCACCGCGAGCACCCGAACGGATGCTTTCGGCGACGGGGTTCTCCTACAGTCACTTGGTCGGGGCTATGGGGTGTAGCTGTCTATTAAGTTTACCCGGCGAGTATCCGCGTACGCTACGTGATTGCGACGGACTTTTGATCACATCAAAATTCCGTGGCAACCGATCAAGTGAGACTAAACTGCTATGTTTATAACATTCATTCAGTTATCTCATAACTTCTTGTGAATTCCAATTATTGTATCCAATTCCGGATAAATAGAAAATGTTAAACTTCCCGATCGAACAGTCAAACACCCAAGTTTTCCCGATACAGATCAACACATGAAATAAGTCTAAAAACATTCGTTCGTGCCTCAGTACCAACGGTCCAGCCGTAGAAGGGTCAAGCCAACGCCTCACATGTGGCACGCCGTACTGCCCCAAACCCTAAGGTTCAAAGGGCAGTTCAAGACGGTCACATAATCGAGTTAAGGTTTGTTGTCTTCTAGAGGGTCCATCGCGTTACTTGCACTACTTAGAATGTCTTTAAACCACGGAAAAATCCAACACTTGGAAATTTCCCGACAGGGGAAAAATTGGGTATTTATATCCGGTCGAACTTTTTAACATATTCAAAAATTATCCGGAAAGACACACAGACAAAATTAGACAGTCCGATCGAATCTCCGAATCCCCAATACAACCCAGAAAATAAAACTCTGGAAATAAATATTAAAAATTCCCAGGAAAACCAGAACTGAAAAACAAGAATTAAGGTGCAAAATTCGATGCACAAAAAGACAAAGTGGCCGCGGAACCGCCGCATGAGCACGCTCATGCCGCGGATCCGCGGCGATATTAAGGAATTAGGCTCTCGAATTTTGCAGTAACCCTTAGATCTTCTTGCTGATTTTTCTGAATATTTTTATTTTCTAAAAATCCACATTTTACAGAAATGTCCAGAGAGCATGTTTAGAGTTGGGGTTTCGGGTCGATCGGACTTCAAACTCCGTCTAGACTTCGCCTAAGGCTCTAGCTAGGCTCTGATACCACTGTAGGGTTCCTAGGCACCCTCAAGAGGTCTCACAAGGCATCAACCATGCCAAATTCAAAAATTACGGTGCTGAGAAACCCTAGACTACGGATCGTTGGCTAGATGTCTAGGCGAAAGAAGCAACTAGTAAACTACTTTACTAAGAGAATACGGAAATACAACCTTTGTAGATCCGGTCCTCCACCTCCACGGCTCCGTGATGAAGTCCTCTCCGCTGTCCAAATGAAATCCCGGGCTCTAGCGTCGGCTTCATCGGAGAAAGAGCGGGCTAGGTCGTCGACGACGTGCCGAAGATGATCTACGTCGAGGCATCACTAGATCAAGCTCCACCTTCACCAAGCCATGAAAACTTGTGAAGGAAACACCCTATACTACTTGGCAAGAGGTAGAGGATGAAGAAATAGGAAGTGGGTTCACTTTAGAATTGGATTTCTCACTCTTTTTCATCAATCACCATTGATGAAGAAAGGTTTTCTTCATTGAAGAAGATGAAGAAGAAGAAGCATATCTTATTATGATAATATTCCAAATAGAAAATAAAAGGAATCCTTATCATAATCTAACCATGGTGGAGTGTAGAGAATCAACTAGGGTTAAGTGGAGTGGTTAGGGTTAAGCATGAGACAAAATGGTGACTTAGTCAAAGCTTCATGAAGCTTCAACATGCAAGTCCAAAATAAGCCACCATTTCATTTCTTTATGCCATTTATTTTCCAAAATAAATAAACAAATAAATAAATTAATTAAATAAATAATGGAAAAACAAAACCCTAATTTCCAACTTAACCATGGTTTAATTCTTTACACTTAACCAAAAAGCATGTATCATCAAACATGATACAATCAAGTGCACAAAACTATATCGAATATACAATGTGCACATCCGAGCGAGAAAATCCATTTAAAGTGAACCCATATTAGTTAATGCAAAGTAATATATCAAATATATATAATTATACATTAAATCATTAAATCAACACTTGATTTAACGATCCGGTCATATCGCATATAACCGACTAATATCCAATGTATCGATTTATCGAATCAATCCTTGATTCGATAACTAGGTTATATCGCATACAACCATTCGACACATTCATCGCGAGAATAGAATACGGTATCACATACACACATTATTCTCGGTCCCGCACATATCTCATATGCGCTCCTATTTCGTTTCGCTTGAGCCAGGAAACCTCTGTGTAGGACTCTAAAGACTCGTCAATACGCCGGCAGCAGGTGATGATCATATCAAACACCCACAAGCCGCAAGCGGTCTGCTAAACGTAACGGCCACCCGGGTATTGAGCGATCAGAAGATCGACGAGCAAGCCCGCTCACACTCCTATGAATCCAACCAGTAACACTTACCGTACAGTCCGGTCTGTTCGTCTGATATGTCGCATATCTCGCCTAGGGGTGGTAAACGTCAGACCCTAATAGCACGATAAGTCGTGTCGATATGAGGTCTATAAAAATTCGAGAAACTACTGGTAACACTTACCAGTAAATCTCAGCAACCCTGGCCAGGGATTTCCTGTTATAGCCAATCGAACACAGCGCAACATCAACCCCCTATACCGGGAGAGACGAATCCCCTCCTATCGCTCATTGCCTCCATGTGATTCGGGACTGTACCCAAAAACCACCGTTTTGCACGCCCTCTTGGACGTGGTAAGATGGAAATCAAAGCACAGTGGGAACCACACAAGACTCTATGACGATCTCGGGTCAACAGACTACTCTGTACCAGTGTCACCAGAGAACTGCCATCTGACGTAAGGTATAATACCATCTGGGAGTTCTCGGCGAGTCCGTCCAGTGTACCCAGTCTCTACTGAGCACCCGTATATCATCTCTGATGTCAAACACCAATGGATATAGGATCATCCATCGCCCATCTGTATGGGTCGAGAAGGTATACGCTAGTCTACTCTGGTATATCGATGCCCCGTCTCGATACACCCACGACTAGGGACTTTGAAGGATGTACTTATGGACTACCATGTCCCCACTAGTATGATCCGCATCATAGTCCAGGTAGTCAAGTATACATCCTAAGGGCTTTACCAACATGTAACAGAGAGACAATCAGTATACACGTTAAGGTAAAGGGTAACCAGATAGCATACTATCATGTCGAGCAAGAAAGTCCTCCCTATATATGTCCCAGCATCCACTACAATATACATCCTATGTACAGTAATGGCCTCTAGGGCATACATATAACTAACATTTATCTCCCTTTTTAGATCTCTTTTTATAGTAGAGGGTCCATTAGGATTTGTTGCAATTTATTAGGGATTTATTTGATTTTAAATTGATTCCTATCAATTTAGAGGCCTTATGCACCGTTGGATCTTTATCCAAGATTGATTTGATTTAGTTTGTTAAATTATCAATTAGAAGATTTTGATTTTTGTAACAATTTTTAACAGCGACGCATGCTTCATTAGCTGCAATTGCGTATGGCAATGATGCGCACACGTGCTGCGCACGTGTCACTACCTATCTCATGCATTAGCTTACATATGCTCATGCATATAGGTGCGTACGTCATCAAAGTCACTTTTCTGCCATGTGCGCACTTGACACTTGCGCAAATACCTTCAGCCATTTTATTATAAGCGCACACTTGAAATTAATGCGCACTTAAATTGGTGCGAACAAATGCCCCCACCGATTGCATGCTCGTGACTCACATGTGGGTGCGATCGGTGTCAAGATGCGAGTCACCGGATTTGTCTGGAGATTCATAAGATGAGAACCGACATTTGGCCCCTATAAATGGGCCCCATCCCTTTTTGCTGAGGTGCACCATTTATCTTCTTTTCCTTCAAATTTTCTTCTTAGTGTTTGCGCACTTGTTTTCCTTAGTGCTTGCGCACTTATCGAAGCTTTCGCTTCCTGCAGAAGCTTTTGCTTCTTTAAACATCATCTTGTAAGTGTGATACACAGCTCTGTCCTTAATGTGCAATTTTTGCTTCCATTTGCTTAGTGCACAACTTATGGGTTGTGCACTTGCCATCATCTTATGGGATTCACACTTATTTTGATGCGCACCAATGGATAACAGGGCTTAGACTTTTACTTAAGTACTTAAAAAATTAAACACTTTTTCCAAAAATCCTTCTGTGGAGTTTCTTAACTTCATAGTTAAAAAATTCCACTCTTCATCACTTATAGGATCTTCCATGCTTGCGACTCAACACCTTTTTCGCTTCTTGATTTTTAGGTACTATGGTATATCCCTCGGACTTTGGGTACGAATGCCTGGCAAACATATGCCCAGAAGAGCCAACTGACAAGGAAATCTTCCGGATGATTCACGATCACGACGCTTCGCAACAAAATCTTCATTTATGGGCTGGATGGAATAATCAAATAGTCCTAGGCTGTCACGCCCCACTTCCCTAAGTACGAAAATTTCGGGACGTAACAAAACCAGCCATGCTACCTAAGGTAAGGAAATATCCTTCTGTAGTCACATTAAGGCTGTCAATCAGTAATCAAGAACAATAAAGTACTAAATTTATCTACCACATGTCCAATAGCCACAAAAACAATAACTGAAAAAAATAGCGGAATCAATAAAAATCCAAGTAAAACTAACCAGCATAAGAGTTATATCAATGAGGTGATCCTCACTGATCGGCGATCCTGTCGAATACTCACATGCTAAGTCAAGTAGCTGGGCCATGCAAAACCCAGACGTCAGTGTGTCATAAATATCAATAATAATAGTATAATGAACATGATGCTATACAAGATGATATGAGTATAAATCATAATCGCGGATATATAACAGTTGCTATAGGTGTGTCACGCGTATCCTAAAGTCTTTGCTTCTAGGTTATTTATTCTACAAGTTTTTGAAATCAATCAATGTAATTCTCATCGTAACTTAACAGCATATATCCTGTTCATACCCCTACGGGACCACGACACAATATATCCCGTTCATACCCCCACAGGACCATGACACAATATAAAATGGTTATTCCGTTCATGCCCGGAATCACGGAAAACAATAATAATATCTTCTTGAGTTACATTTCGGTTACATTCTTGATTTCTCATTTTCCCCAGGTTTCGTGTTCAAGTCAGGTATTAATAATATCTACCTAATTCCAACACAGGATCAAGCATGTACAGGTCTTGTCTATCTAGACAACAAGTCACAACAATTCAGTATAGTCGGCATTGGTAATAATCTAAGTAACAGGTCTTGTAACACGTCAAGAACATGTCGAGCAGTGTTTTAACATGATAAACACTAGATGGAAAACAATAACAAATTCATTTAAACAGTGTAGGAATAACCAATGTGTTTTAAAAAATGTAAAATTAATTAATTAACTAATTTACTATATATAAACCCGTGCATAGTAAAATTTACGTTTGCTACTACACATACGGTCATATAGTTAAAGGATCACGAATTACAATGGAATTATATTGAAACTATCATGAACTAGCATGCAATCAAATAAACTTGTTATTGGTAAAATACGGATTAATGCTATAATATTGAAAAATGATATTACTTGCTAAACAATATAACGCGTACACTTTAAATAATTGTATAAAATTGATGCAGCTAAAATAACATGTCGCAAGTTTAGGAACTTGCTTCATATATGACGATGATCAAGATAGAGTGAAGGATGACACGATGACTGGAATAATGGAGATTGCGATGTTTATAAATACTCGACGAAATGCCAGGGCTCAATTTAGCGTCGATTGATACTGTGGAGGGTGTTTTGGTGGAGGAACCTGGTCCCAATGAGCAGAGGAAAGCTCGTTCGTCATGGATATGGTATACATAGGTGATGGAAGAACAACGACGTCCATAATGATGAAAGTGTGCAGCGGCTTGGCACGACAAGACATAGTGCTGGGCATTGCGGTGACACGGGGTTGATGCGAAGGTGACATGCAAGTGGGCATAAGTTGGGCATGGTATGGCACAGAAGCAGGACACAAGGCATGATACAGTCTGGGTTCGGAGAAAGCATAGTTTGGGTATGGTGATGGCATGGAGTGGGCATGGTGCATGGTCTGGACAAGGTGCATTATGGCATGGTCTGGGTACGGTGATGACACGGTCGTGGCATGGTGATGACACGGTGGTGGTATGTGTTCTAGGCTCGGGGATGACGAGAGAGTTGGGGAAAGAAACATAAGAGGAGAGAGAGACAAATATGGGAAGAGAGAGAGAATTATATTATTATATATAGTATATAATATTATATATATATAGTATTTATTTATAGATAATACCAAATTACTCCAAATATATATTTTTAAGAATAATATACATAGGTAAAGATTTAGGCCATAATGCGATAATCTAAACATAAATACATATACAATAATATGGATGTATTGACTGAACCTGTTTTTAAGCTGAGCAAGGGAATGTTGGTTCCGCTCCAACTTATAATTGTTATAAGTCCGAGCAGGAAATAGGAAAATATCCGGATTTCCACGCTACCCAAACGAAGAATGAGCATGTTGATGCATCTTCTTCGGGTGTGTTAGTTATCGAGGACTATTTCTCTGTTCACTCTACGTCCTGGGTATTAGATACCGGATCGGGATTCTACAAATGTAATATGTTACATGGGCTAAGAAAAGATAGAGAACTGGGAATAGGTGATCATTCCGTAAGAGTAGGGAATGGTGCAAATGTTGCACCCAAAGCAGTTGGCGAATATCACCTTATATTACCGAATGGTAATACATTGATTCTGAACGAATGCTATTACATTCCGACCCTGATATGCAATCTTATATCAGTTTTTTTATTGAGTAAAAAAGGATTTAATTTTGTAGTACAGGATAATGTTATGAACATCTTCCTGAATCAAAAGTTGATTAGATCAGGATCGTTAAATAATGGTATATATGTTCTAGATCAAACTACAGTTCTTAATGTACAAAACACACACAAGAGGAAGAGTTCAGAAATGAACAAATCCTTCTTGTGGCATTGTAGACTAGGTCATATCAATGCGACACGACTAGCTAAGTTACAAAAGGATGGATATTTGAATCCGTTCGAATTTTTATCTTACGACACTTGCCAATCATGTCTCAAAGACAAGATGACTAAAACTCCGTTTACTGGACACGGAGAAAGAGTTACGGAACACTTGGGACTGATACATAGTGATGTATGTGGTCCTATGTCTACACATGCCAGGAATGGTTCTTCGTACTTCATTACATTCACTTACAATCTCTTAAGATACGGACATGCGTTCCTGATGAAGCACAAGTCTGAAGCTTTTGAGAAATTCAAGGAATATAAATCCGAAGTCGAGAACCAGACGGGAAAAAGTATTAAAATCCTGCGATCCGATCGGGGAGGATAATACTTGAGCACAGAATTTCATGACTATCTAAAAGAGAATGGGATTATCTCTTAGCTTACTCCTCCGTATACACTACAGCACAACGGTATATCGAAACGGAAGAATCGCACCCGATTGGATATGGTGCGCTCTATGATGAGCACTGCTGAGTTTTCTATTTCCTTTTGGGGTTATGCGCTTAAGACAGCTGCATACCTATTGAATCAAGTTCCATCTAAATCTGTACCTACCACGCCATATGAGATATGGAGTAGGAAGAGACCATGTCTTAAACGAGTTAAGATATGGGGTTGTCCGGCCTATGTCAAAAGGCAAAATTCGGAAAAACTCGAGGCATGGTCAGTTCTTTGTAAGTTTGTGGGATATCCTAAACATTCATATGGATATCTTTTCTATCACAGCGAGGAACAAAAGGTGTTTATTTCTCGACATGCCACCTTTTTAGAAAAGGAATTTTTTGCAAAAGAAATTAGTGGCAATGTGGTAGAGCTGGAAGAAGTTCCAGCAGAACAAACTACAACTGAAAATTTAGTGGAATCGGAGGATTCGATAGTTCCCAACGAACCTCAGCCTCTCCGACGATCGGATAGGGTTTCTCATCCACCTGAAAGATACTACGGTTTTCTCATAGACAGTGGGAGCGAGAATTGCATCATGGAAGATGATGACCCAACTAGTTTCGAGCAGGCCATCACGAGTGGGGACTCAGTGAAGTGGCCGGATGCAATGCGATCTGAGATGGAATCCATGTATACCAACAAAGTATGGACTTTGGAAGTTGCTCCTGAAGGGGTAAACCCTATCGGGAGCAAATGATCTTTATGAAGAAACTTGCTGTAGATGAAATGTTGAGACTTTTCAAAGCTAGACTTGTTGCAAAAGGTTTTCGTCAAAAACCAGTTGTGGACTATGATGAAACCTTTTCTCCAATAGCTATGCTTAAGTCCATCCAGATCCTGCTTGCCATCGCTACATACCATGACTACGAAATCTGGCAAATGGATGTTAAGACCGCCTTTCTAAATGGTGATTTAGAAGAGTGTGTGCATGACTTAGCCAGAGGGCATCGTAGACAGTGGGAGGAGCGAAAAGGTATGCCAGCTTCTTAAATCCATCTACGGGTTAAATCAGGCATCACGGAGTTGGAACATCTGTTTTGATGCGGTAGTCAAAGAGTTTGACTTCATAAAAAATGTAGATGAACCTTGCATATATAAGAAGGTTGCAGAGAGTAAGGTTGTCTTCCTCGTATTGTACGTGGATAACATACTCTTGATAGAAAATGATGTTCCTATACTGCAATCGGTCAAGCTCTTCTTATCACAAAGATTCTCAATGAAAGATCTAGGGGATGCCTCCTACATCTTGGGGATTAAGATCTATAGAGATAGATCTAAACGGATACTGGGATTGTCCCAATCCAGGTACATTGACACCATACTAAAGAGGTTTAGTATAGAAGAATCCAAGCGTGGGTTTTTACCCACGATCTCAGGACTCACTCTTTCCAAAAAGATGTCTCCCAAGACTGATCTGGAAAGAGCTCGCATGCAAGGGATACCCTATGCTTCGGCAGTAGGCTCTATCATGTATGCGATGCAGTGTACTAGACCCGATGTAGCATACTCACTAAGTGTAGTGAGTAGGTATCAAGCAGATCCAGGAGAGAGTCATTGGACAGCTGTGAAGAATATTCTCAAGTACTTGAGAAGGACTAAAGAGATGTCCTTGGTGTATGGTAACGGAGAACTCCAAGTGGAGTCCTTTACCGATTCGAGCTTCCAGAGTGATAAGGATGACTCTAAGTCACACTCGAGATTTGTCTTTACACTCAATGGAGGGGCGGTATTCTGGAAGAGTTCCAAGCAGGAAAATGTGGCAGACTCGATAATGGAGGCTGAATACATCGCTGCTAACGTTGCTGCCAAAGAGGCTGTCTGGATGAAGAAGTTCATAACTGAATTTGGAGTGGTTCCGTCCATTGTGCATCCAATACCTTTGTATTGCGATAACAATGGAGCAGTGTCCTTGGCCAAGGAACCCAGGTCCTATCAGTGATCCAGGCATATTCTGAGGCGGTATAACCTGATCCGGGAGATAGTTGATCGTCGGGAGATTGAGGTCAGGAGAGTTGACACGAAGGACAACACAGCGGATCCACTCAATAAGGCCATTCCTTAGATATAATTTGAGAGACTCTTCAGGATGCTGGGTATGAGATACTACAGCAACTGGCCTTAGTGCAAGTGGGAGATTGTTAGTTATATGTATGCCCTAGAGGCCATTATTGTACATATGATGTATATTATAGTGGATGCTTGGATATATATAGAGATGACTTTCTTGCTCGACAGGATAGTATGATATCTGGTTGCTCCTTATGTTAACATGTTGACTTGTATATGTGTTGCTGTCTTGTTTTCACATGTTGATAAAGCCCTTAGGTTGTGTACTAGACTACCAGGACTATGATGGAGATCATACTAGTAGGGCCAAGGGTAGTCCACAAGTACACCCTAAAATTGTTCCTAGTCAAGGGTGTATCGAGACAGGGCATCGATATTCCCGAGTAGACTAGCGTATACGCATCTTGACCCATATGATGGGCGATGGATGATCCCACATCCATTGGTGTTTGACATCAAAGATGGTATACGGGTGCTCATTGGAGACTGGGTACATTGAACGGACTCGCCGAGAACTCCTAGTTGGTATTATACCTATCGTCAGATAGCAGTTCTCCGGTGACACTGGTACAGGTTAGTCTGTAGACCCGAGATCGTCATAGAGTCTTATGTGATTCCTACTGTGCTTTGATTTCCACCTTACCACGTTTAAAAGAACGTGTAAAATGGGGGCTTTTGGGTACAGTCCCGAATCACATGGAGGCAATGAGCGATAGGAGGGGATTCGTCTCTCCCGGTATTGGGAGTTGATGTTGCGATGTGCTCAATTGGCCATAACAGGAAAGTCCCTGGCCAGAGCTGATACAAAGATTTACTGATAAGTGTTATCAGTAATTTCTCGACCCGTTATAAGACTCACATCGGCACAACTTATCGGTTATTGGGGTCTGACGTTTACCACCCCTATACTGTATATGCGACATATCAGACGAAGAGACCGGACTATACGGTAATGTTACTGTAGCGTTTTGAAAATCGTTTCGGTGAAATTTCGAAAAATCGGTAAAATAAAGGGGTTTTCTGTAAAAAGTCAAAATACAAATATCTTATTATAAAAATTAAATATACATATTCTAGCTATGTAATTTCTATTATTTGGTGTTTATTGAGCCGCTGGTGAAATTTCAAATTTTCTGAAAAAAATATTATTTTATTATTATTTTAAGCCGTCACTAATACATTTAATTAGGGAAAATTACAAATTGGAATGAGTTGAAACAAATTTTGTGCATCATAAAACTTTAAATAAAAATTTATCATGTGGTTTTTGGAACGAAATCATTTGCCAAAACGGTTTAGAAATTATTGAAGAAAAAATGCTTTTTTTAGCGTAAATGGATGTTTGGGGTATTGTATTTATCATTTTTCATCACCCCACACCCGTGCCCACACCCACAAACCCCCACTTACTCCTCCCCTTAGCTAAATTCAGCAGCCCCCATTTTTTCCCCACTTGAATTTCAAAGGAAAAGAAATGATAGAAAAGAAAAGAAAATGGATGAATTAGGTGGACTTTTGACTTTATGTTGACTTGGACTTTCCTCCCTTGTATTTTCTCTACCTCCCTCTCTCTCCTCACTCCCATTTCTGGCCGAAATTCTCCCCCTCCCAACAGCAGCAGCCTCCCCCCCAAATCCCACTCTTTTCTTCATCAAAAAAATCCACAAATCACTTCAAAATCCATGCAAATTCAAATCTAAACCCAAATCCGACTCCTACCCATTTTAGCTTAGCCCGTATAGCATGGATCCTTGTGAAAAGAGAGCATTTTAGGAGGCCATGGATGCTTGTGGACCTTCATATATTCTTGGGTATAATTCTAAAACTTTTTGCTTGAATTGTTACTTGTTTCTTAAAGCTAATTTAAATTAAGTGTTAACTTGGATATGTGAGTTTAATTGCAAGTTTTGGATTTCAAGTTAGGGTTTGTTGTGGAAATGAGTTGTGTTTGATTGTGCATGATTTAGTGAAGTGGTTTAACATAATTACTTTTGTAGAAAACTAATCTAGTTGTTAATTACAAGTTCTTACTTGAAAAATTGTGTTAATTTGCTAATTGCTTACTAGGTTTTTGAAATTTGTTAAATTCTTGGGATTAAAAATGTGATTAGGGTTTTCTTGGCTTCATTAACTTTATTAAGTGTGGTTTAATGCTTTGGATCATGCAAATCTAAGCTAGATTGTAGTTTGTGCATTTTTGCTTTGAAATTGTTAAAAAAGGGTATTTTTGTAAACTAGAATATTAGGATTTTTGGAATTTAATGAGATTAAATTCCGGAAATTGTTTATACGACTTATTTAAGATATTTAATAAATATATTGGCCGCTACATTCATTTAAACATCATGTTTTGTACAAAAACGGCGAATTGTGCTTGCTAGATTTTCGGAAAAATGACTTTTTAAGTGAAATTGGGGTTTTTGTGAGTTTTAACCTAGTTTATATTAAAATTAGTGTTCGTGAATGTGCAAATGAGTGTATTTGGGTTTTCTCGATGGTTTGGCGTTTGTACGCCGACGTCGAGGGTTTTTGGGTTGATTTGTGAAAGCAACCATAGGTTTTGACCTATGTGGGATTCGTCCGTCGTTTTGGTCATGAGTCGGATTTTAATGAGATATGGTGCGTTATGATATGTAGGTACCCCCATGTGGACTTCGAGACAACAAAAAAGCGCGTGGCAACGTAGGCACCGGCTAGCGAGGACCAGGTGAGTAGATTTATATCTACGGGGAGAAGTCGGGTGGATGGCGTATAGCACCCCCGCAGTCCGTGGTGGTGTATACGGATGCGTATACACACCAATAATTATTATATGTCATTTGGGATTATTAACGATACTTAGGATGGATATTGGTGTGTTAGATTATTTTAGCGTTGCGAACCCTAGGGTAGTGTTGCACACACATACACACATACATACTTGCATACATTCCTATTGATATGTGCTCATGGGATTCTATATAGTTATGTGTTCACATAGGTATGGGACTGTGTGTTCACATACGGATTTGAGGGTAGTACTTGGGATTTATGATGAGTCGATGAGATTTGATTTGAGGCCGTGAGATCGGTGATATAGCGGGGTTCGTATTTGAGATACGACATGACGTTGTAGCGGGTCCTTGACGTAGTTTTTACACACGTGCATGCATACTTAGGCGGTATCAGTATTGTACTAGATGTAGATCAGTACCCCGATCATGATAATTGATAAAGAGGATACCAGGTGAATAGTATGATGAATGTGATATTGACCCGTACCTAGATTTGGGATGCCGTACGACGGATTTACGTACGAGCTATATTGATGATTGATCCGCACTCTTGACTTGGGATGTCTGGTTATGGATATGATATTATTGAGGCGGGATCACCGACTATACATATACAGGTATGTATATGTATCGACTCAGATGATAGGCGGTTTCCTTACCTGTAGTTCAGCTTGTTAGTTCAGCCGTATAGTTTAGCGTAGTTGTTAGATTAGATTAGACCCTACCTATTTCAAAACTAACGAATCGTGGGTATTTTAAAATACAGCCCAAGGGATCTTACGGATATTTCAAAAGACGTATCTTTTCATAAAAACACCGTAGCCCCTATTTTCAAAACCCCATGATTCGTGTTATTTCAAAAGGCACCATTCGTAGGACTTATATTAGATTATTGCAGATTTGTTATCGTTGTGTCTAGTATTCAGCTCCCGCACATTATTGCTGTTCGCTCTGCCTCGCATATTTATTTTGCTGCATATTCCATTATTGATATCATGCTGTTAGGACACTAGCACCATTACCGATGATGCGTATGTACCACGTACACCTATTTGCCGGCTCACACACATCTTCATCGGTAATTGCCATGTCACGTACACTTTAGAGAATATAATTGCTTGACTTAGATTGTTAGCTAGTAGTTTTGACATGATATTAGTGTACTTCCCTTATATGCCATATTAGACATTGTAGTTATTACCTACCACTTCATGCGTACTGTTATTCAGTTGTTCATGCCTAGTTCATTATCATTGACATATGCACTTGTGATGATTTCTTGAGATTTATGATATTTCTGGATTTCGGGGAAAGCCGCAAAATTTACAACTTATGATCTTTTAAAATATAAAATGTTGCGGTTTTCTAGTGATGTAAAGTGTCGTCCACCATGAGTTTGCTGTGGTTTTGGAGATCCGTGTCGAGGAGTGGAGGAACCGTCACGGGTACATGGTGGGCCCGGTATGGTACCCTGGGGCAAGAGGAATGTGGTGTTGACGTTGAGCCTGGCTGGGGAGCACTTCCTACCGGTGATATTACCCGACGCGTCGGATATCTGGAGGATACCGTCGTGGTCTTGAGATGGATGGTAGGGGCCGGTCTGGACTGACGGCGCCCTAGATATTGAGATTGAGACATTGATATTTCGAGACAGTGAGATTTATGTTTTATGTCGATGCTAGACACTGTTGATGCTGATTTCATTTATGATACCTCAGTTTAAAAATACGAAGGAAATCTCACTAATTTATGAAAACAGTTTCTTCATTTACATGTATTCTGTTTCATGCATTCATACCTCATTCATACGATATATTGCTACCTGAAGCACTGACACGGGCACATGAAATTATACTCGGGTTAGATATTACCCTAGCCATTGTTATAGGCTGCCTGTTATACTTATATTTGAGGATATATTATGATCATTGACCTAGGTTGCGTTATTTATGCGATTTCTGTGCGTAGATGTTTTTCTATTCACGGGTTGGCAACTCACCCCCGTTGTGCCCCAGTTTGTTGCAGGTTTGCCGTACAGGTTTCATTACGGCTTGCGGGCTCAGTTTCATTCGGGTGGCTTGCTAGTAGGTGGGTTTTTCTTGTATCGTACCCATCATATTACCTTGTATGATATTATTCAGTTGTATCTAGTAAATTCCATCAACCAAACATGTATTTATTGAGATAGAGACCAGTGTTGGTTATTCTTTCGACCTTAGAGTCGCTCGTTATTTTTCTGGTGGTTTGAGTTTCCTTTTGAGTTTTGATCCTCGCCGTTGGCGTTGTATATTATATTGCTTGTGTGGTTGTGACCGTCGATTGACGAAGAGCTAGCTCCCGCTTGGGGATGCCTTTTTCTTGATTTCGTATACTATTCATGTTGTATCCCGTTTGGGGGCCAGTATTTACAAAGGAGACTCTGCCGAAATTTTCAGTAAATTTTTGATGTTTTTAAAAAACCGCATAATTCGGCTTATGCTATTGAAACTACTTGTTTGAAATTGGTTTTCCTTCACTCTACTTCTTTTCTTGGTTTGGATTTCTGGGTTTTCGGTTTACTTAGATTACGTACGCCTCGAGACGTTTCGTAGTTTAAGTGCCGGTCATGTTCCGAACTTTCGGGACGTGACAAAGTTGGTATCAGAGCGTTAGGTTTTAACCTTCGGAGCGTAGGATGACCCTTGGTTGATGGAATAGGTGACTAAAGTAGAGTGACGTACCGTTGATATGTTCCACGGCATATTTACGACACGCCACTCCACTTAAGAAGCCTTAGGATGTACATTTTCTTGTTCAGTATTATATTCCTTCCTGATCTAGCCTCATCGGTTCCAGTTTGGTTTTGCTGCTACGGTTACGGGCAGGGAGAGCTACGGCTAGAGTTGCGGTCAGCACAAGCTCGTCACGAACGAGGACTAACCAGGGCGAAATTCCGGCGACACCCGATTGTAGAGAGGTGTCTTTTGATTGTGTTTTCGCACCACGAGCGTTTGGCGGATCGCCTTTATGAGATTTCTCGGACATGCCGATCAGTATCAGAGGATTGGGCCACTGGCAGAGGCCAGCCAGATTTTGATGACCGTTGGTGTGTTGCTTATTCATGATGGTTGAGGCACTGTTCAGCGTGCAGACGAGCGAGCCAGTTATTGCTGCGAACGACGAGATATTGCCCCAGATGCTGGCGTTAGTGCAGAACGAGTTGTACTAAAAGATGATAGAAGGTCGCTAGTCATCGAGGATGAATGACTAGGACATGTGGATCGTTCGCCTACCCCGATGCGAGGTCATCAGATAGATTGATTCCAGCTAGAGACGACTTCACGCAGAGACGTGAGGGTCGACAGAGACGATCGAATGTCGGAAACCTATTATTCCAAGTTTAAAGTAGTCGGAAAGACATGCAGGCAATTCTATAGTCCCTCTAGAAGAATGAAACCCTAACTCGACTTAATGACCGTGTGAAAGCCTTTGAACCTTCGGGTTTGCGGCAGTTCTACGGCGCCATTAGTGAGGCTTGGGTTTGCCCTTCTACGGCTGGACCACCGATGCTGTGGTATATATATTCGATACTATTAAACTGTACCAAGATGTTGAGCTCTTGGGGGATTATGAGGTTTTGACGAATCGATCGAATGGTTCGACTTCAATCGGATGCTAGGTGGTGAGATGCATTCTTGGGAGACTCCAGATACGAGGATAGCCGTTGGAGCTCAGTCCATGCAGCCGCGACGAAACGAGTCCAAAGAAGACGACATTAGAGAAAAGTGGAGTAAGAGGTTCGTACCAGATCTAGATGAGATGACGTTCCACTCCGCCGACATCAGAGATGCGATGCGCATGCCTAGGCAGAGTACTGGATATACCTTCCAGAAGGAGTCGCGATGGGTATGCAGCCGTTACAGAGCAAGATGCAGATATAGGAAAGGACAATGACTTCCGGACAGTTGGCAGAGACGAGACATGGAAGAGACCGTGAGCAGGATTCCTTCCAGGACACTGCTGCAATGATACTTGCACCCAGGATCAGATGTGTCACGTACATTCAGAGAGCCAGAGGCCGACGCCAGTGATATGCTGTCTTACGAGTGGTCGCGATGATTGACCAAGAGATGACCAGAGGAGTGCCAGAACGGAATCGTCCCCGTTAGCACACCTGACAGGGCCGATGAGCCGATGGACCGAAAGATTGGTAATTCACAGTGAAGACCTTGACCCAGGAGTGGTCATGGTTATGCACGCCAGCAGGACAGAGTTCATGATCATCGACGAGACGTCCCACTAGTGACCGTGACAGTTGCCGAGATTCTTAGAGGATGCACTTGAGCGGTACTATTCCGCCATTATTGATTACGATGTTTTGGGTGATTTATTCGTATGATTTGATTTTGATGATTGAGGATTTACGATCTTTGCACAGTGTTGCACTTGATATCGTTTTCGTGCTTTAGTTTCACATGTTTGTGATTTTACGGTTTTAAACAGTTGAGTTGGTTTTATGCGTATGCATGCACACGATTTCGTTCCTGCACTCGGTATAGTTATATATGCTTGCAGTGCAGTGATACGCCTTTTGTGCACTTAGATGCACTGGACTTCGATTTCGATGGTGATACTCGATATTGATTTTGCGCACCTTGTGCACCTGATTGATTTTGCGCACGTTCGACGCTTGATATTGGATTTCATGATTTCGTGCACGATGGATGCACCTGATTTGGATTTTCGCGCATGTTGGGCGCATGTTTTGAAGGGTGATTTTGGTGCACACCAGATGCACTGAATCGAGATTTTTTTCGTGCATGTCAGATGCACCTGATTTTGCTGTCAGACACACATGTTGCCTACGACAGATGTTTCGTGGACACCCGATCCACTTAGATGTTGTTTCTGTGCGTATGTATGGCACATTCATGGATTTTGATTTCCGTGCGCACCAGACGCACGTAGCATTCATGTGCATATATTGGGATTGATTTCGTATAGAGCAGTACGTTTTTATGATATTGCTATGTGTTTTCGTACTGAGCAGGACTAGTCAGAGAACAGTACCTGAATATATTTTACATGTATAGTTTCGAGTTATATCATACTGATTTTCATTTTGGATTTGGACATTGTGTCTTCACCATGACTCCGATGATTGCGGGATGCTTGACGGAGTTTTGATTGGAGTTATATACTCATTTTTCAAGCGCATGCGCTGCGCTACGATTTGTTTTATGTATTTACAATTTCGGAGCCCCGACGACTTGATGGTTTTTCTTAGATGTTTTAGTATTTGGGGGAGTTTGAATTTAAATTCGGGGACCGAATTTCTTTAAGGGGGGAAGATTGTAGCGTTTTGAAATCGTTTCGGTGAAATTTCGAAAAATCGGTAAAATAAAGGGGTTTTCTGTAAAAAGTCAAAATACAAATATCTTATTATAAAAATTAAATATACATATTCTAGCAATGTAATTGCTATTATTTGGTGTTTATTGAGCCGCTGGTGAAATTTCAAATTTTCTGAAAAAATTATTATTTTATTATTATTTTAAGCCGTCACTAATACATTTAATTAGGGAAAATTACAAATTCGAATGAGTTGAAACAAATTTTGTGCATCATAAAACTTTAAATAAAAATTTATCATGTGGTTTTTGGAACGAAATCATTTGCCAAAACGGTTTAGAAATTTTTGAAGAAAAAAGGCTTTTTTTAGCGTAAATGGATGTTTGGGGTATTGTATTTATCATTTTTCATCACCCCACACCCGTGCCCACACCCACAAACCCCCACTTACTCCTCCCCTTAGCTAAATTCAGCAGCCCCCATTTTTTCCCCACTTGAATTTCAAAGGAAAAGAAATGATAGAAAAGAAAAGAAAATGGATGAATTAGGTGGACTTTTGACTTTATGTTGACTTGGACTTTCCTCCCTTGTATTTTCTCTACCTCCCTCTCTCTCCTCACTCCCATTTCTGGCCGAAATTCTCCCCCTCCCAACAGCAGCAGCCTCTCCCCCAAATCCCACTCTTTTCTTCATCAAAAAAATCCACAAATCACTTCAAAATCCATGCAAATTCAAATCTAAACCCAAATCCGACTCCTACCCATTTTAGCTTAGCCCGTATAGCATGGATCCTTGTGAAAAGAGAGCATTTTGGGAGGCCATGGATGCTTGTGGACCTTCATATATTTTTGGGTATAATTCTAAAACTTTTTGCTTAAATTGTTACTTGTTTCTTAAAGCTAATTTAAATTAAGTGTTAACTTGGATATGTGAGTTTAATTGCAAGTTTTGGATTTCAAGTTAGGGTTTGTTGTGGAAATGAGTTGTGTTTGATTGTGCATGGTTTAGTGAAGTGGTTTAACATAATTAGTTTTGTAGAAAACTAATCTAGTTGTTAATTACAAGTTGTTACTTGAAAAATTGTGTTAATTTGCTAATTGCTTACTAGGTTTTTGAAATTTGTTAAATTCTTGGGATTAAAAATGTGATTAGGGTTTTCTTGGCTTCATTAACTTTATTAAGTGTGGTTTAATGCTTTGGATCATGCAAATCTAAGCTAGATTGTAGTTTGTGCATTTTTGCTTTGAAATTGATAAAAAAGGGTATTTTTGTAAACTAGAATATTAGGATTTTTGGAATTTAATGAGATTAAATTCCGGAAATTGTTTATACGACTTATTTAAGATATTTAATAAATATATTGGCCGCTACATTCATTTAAACATCATGTTTTGTACAAAAACGGCGAATTGTGCTTGCTAGATTTTCGGAAAAATGACTTTTTAAGTGAAATTGGGGTTTTTGTGAGTTTTAACCTAGTTTATATTAAAATTAGTGTTCGTGAATGTGCAAATGAGTGTATTTAGGTTTTCTCGATGGTTTGGCGTTTGTACGCCGACGTCGAGGGTTTTTGGGTTGATTTGTGAAAGCAACCATAGGTTTTGACCTATGTGGGATTCGTGCGTCGTTTTGGTCATGAGTCGGATTTTAATGAGATATGGTGCGTTATGATATGTAGGTACCCCCATGTGGACTTCGAGACGACAAAAAAGCGCGTGGCAACGTAGGCACCGGCTAGCGAGGACCAGGTGAGTAGATTTATATCTACGGGGAGAAGTCGGGTGGATGGCGTATAGCACCCCCGCAGTCCGTGGTGGTGTATACGGATGCGTATACACACCAATAATTATTATATGTCATTTGGGATTATTAACGATACTTAGGATGGATATTGGTGTGTTAGATTATTTTAGCGTTGCGAACCCTAGGGTAGTGTTGCACACACATACATACTTGCATACATTCCTATTGATATGTGCTCATGGGATTCTATATAGTTATGTGTTCACATAGGTATGGGACTGTGTGTTCACATACGGATTTGAGGGTAGTACTTGGGATTTATGATGAGTCGATGAGATTTGATTTGAGGCCGTGAGATCGGTGATATAGCGGGGTTCGTATTTGAGATACGACATGACGTTGTAGCGGGTCCTTGACGTAGTTTTTACACACGTGCATGCATACTTAGGTGGTATCAGTATTGTACTAGATGTAGATCAGTACCCCGATCATGATAATTGATAAAGAGGATACCAGGTGAATAGTATGATGAATGTGATATTGACCCGTACCTAGATTTGGGATGCCGTACGACGGATTTACGTACGAGCTATATTGATGATTGATCCGCACTCTTGACTTGGGATGTCTGGTTATGGATATGATATTATTGAGGCGGGATCACCGACTATACATATACAGGTATGTATATGTATCGACTCAGATGATAGGCGGTTTCCTTACCTGTAGTTCAGCTTGTTAGTTCAGCCGTATAGTTTAGCGTAGTTGTTAGATTAGATTAGACCTTACCTATTTCAAAACTAATGAATCGTGGGTATTTTATAAGACAGCCCAAGGGATCTTACGGATATTTCAAAAGACGTATCTTTTCATAAAAACACCATAGCCCCTATTTTCAAAACCCCATGATTCGTGTTATTTCAAAAGGCACCATTCGCAGGACTTATATTAGATTATTGCAGATTAGTTATCGTTGTGTCTAGTATTCAGCTCCCGCACATTATTGCTGTTCGCTCTGCCTCGCATATTTATTTTGCTGCATATTCCATTATTGATATCATGCTGTTAGGACACTAGCACCATTACCGATGATGCGTATGTACCACGTACACCTATTTGCCGGCTCACACACATCTTCATCGGTAATTGTCATGTCACGTACACTTTAGAGAATATAATTGCTTGACTTAGATTGTTAGCTAGTAGTTTTGACATGATATTAGTGTACTTCCCTTATATGCCATATTAGACATTGTAGTTATTACCTACCACTTCATGCATACTGTTATTCAGTTGTTCATGCCTAGTTCATTATCATTGACATATGCACTTGTGATGATTTCTTGAGATTTATGATATTTCTGGATTTCGGGGAAAGCCGCAAAATTTACAACTTATGATCTTTTAAAATATAAAATGTTGCGGTTTTCTAGTGATGTAAAGTGTCGTCCACCATGAGTTTGCTGTGGTTTTGGAGATCCGTGTCGAGGAGTGGAGGAACCGTCACGGGTACATGGTGGGCCCGGTATGGTACCCCGGGGCAAGAGGAATGTGGTGTTGACGTTGAGCCTGGCTGGGGAGCACTACCTACCGGTGATATTACCCGACGCGTCGGATATCCGGAGGATACCGTCGTGGTCTTGAGATGGATGGTAGGGGCCGGTCTGGACTGACGACGCCCTAGATATTGAGATTGAGACATTGATATTTCGAGACAGTGAGATTTATGTTTTGTGTCGATGCTAGACACTGTTGATGCTGATTTCATTTATGATACCTCAGTTTAAAAATACGAAGGAAATCTCACTAATTTATGAAAACAGTTTCTTCATTTACATGTATTCTGTTTCATGCATTCATACCTCATTCATATGATATATTGCTACCTGAGGCACTGACACGGGCACATGAAATTATACTCGGGTTAGATATTACCCTAGCCATTGTTATAGGCTGCCTGTTATATTTATATTTGAGGATATATTATGATCATTGACCTAGGTTGCGTTATTTTTGCGATTTCTGTGCGTAGATGTTTTTCTATTCACGGGTTGGCAACTCACCCCCGTTGTGCCCTAGTTTCTTGCAGGTTTGCCGTACAGGTTTCATTACGGCTTGCGGGCTCAGTTTCATTCGGGTGGCTTGCTAGTAGGTGGGTTTTTCTTGTATCGTACCCATCATATTACCTTGTATGATATTATTCAGTTGTATCTAGTAAATTCCATCAACCAAACATGTATTTATTGAGATAGAGACCAGTGTTGGTTATTCTTTCGACCTTAGAGTCGCTCGTTATTTTTCTGGTGGTTTGAGTTTCCTTTTGAGTTTTGATCCTTTCCGTTGGCATTGTATATTATATTGCTTGTGTGGTTGTGACCGTCGATTGACGAAGAGCTAGCTCCCGCTTGGGGATGCCTTTTTCTTGATTTCGTATACTATTCATGTTGTATCCCGTTTGGGGGCCAGTATTTACAAAGGAGACTCTGCCGAAATTTTCAGTAAATTTTTGATGTTTTTAAAAAACCGCATAATTCGGCTTATGCTATTGAAACTACTTGTTTTAAATTGGTTTTCCTTCACTCTACTTCTTTTCTTGGTTTGGATTTCTGGGTTTTCGGTTTACTTAGATTACGTACGCCTCGAGACGTTTCGTAGTTTAAGTGCCGGTCATGTTCCGAACTTTCGGGACGTGACAGTTTCTGACAGGCTTTTGCAGGAGTTAGAGCAGGCTAGCTTGCTGATCTTCTGATCGTTCAATACCCGGGTAGCTGTTATGTCCAGCTAGTACAGCTGACGGCTTGTGGGTGCTTGATGTGATCATCACCTACTGCCGGCGTATTGACGAGTCTTTAGAGTCCTACATAGAGGTTTCACTGGCTCAGGCAAAACGAAGTAGGAGCACATATGCGATATGTAGGATCGAGATTAATACGAATATATGATACCGTATTCTATTATCGCGATATAAGGTATCGATCGGTTATATGAGATATAGCCGGGTTATCGAATCAAGTGTTGATTCGATAAATCGATAAAGTATCGGACGGTTATATGAGAGATAGTTGGGTTATCGAATAAAGTGTTGGTTCGATAAGTTGATACAAATTATATTAGTCGGTCATATGAGATATAACCAGATTATTAAATCAATTGCTTATTTAATGATTTAATATATAATTATATATATATGATATATTAATTTACATTAACTAATACTAGCTCACTTAAGCATTTCTTTTTCTCACATGTGCACACTTGATATATATGTGATATTTATTAATTGTGTTTTATTTATGTGTCATGTTTGATAATACATGTAACATGGGTGTATGAGACCTACACCATGATAATGATAATGTAAGGTTTATTTATTTAGAATAAAATAATTATTAGTTGGAATTTTGTCACATAGCATGAAGCTTCATGAAACTTGGAGACCCATTGACTTAGTCCACTAGTTTTGTCTTATACTAGATATTTGTTTACCCAACCATTATCTAAACTCATGGTTAAGTCTCTACATGAGATATATTAGATATTTTCTCACCCGTGGTTGCCATTCTCTCTCACATCTATTATTTGCTTCTTCTTCCTTAAAGCTCAAGAGTGTTCTCTAGGTTTTGAGAGAAGCTAAAAATTAAGTGAGAATAGTAATTCTAAAGTGAGCAAAAATCCTACTTCATCATTCTCTACTAGATTAGCACTTTAGTATAGGGTGTTAGCTTCACTAATCCCACATTAGTGAAGAGGGTATCTTGGGTTTGTGACTCCTCAAAGTAGATCATCTTCGTCTTGGAAGACTTCAAGCAAGCATGCATCTTTTTTCATGTGGAGCCGTTTGAGAGTCCGCAAGATCGCAACTTGGAGCGAAGGGACTACTACAAGGAGCTAAAGAAGTGAAGGACCAGACTACAAAGGTTGTAATCCCTAATCACTTAGTTGTAAAGTAGTTTACAATTTGTTTCGTATGATTCTTTAGTTAAAGATTCTAGTTTATGGTTTTTTAAAAGGGCAAAAATTTATAAAATGGCATGGATGATGCCTTCCGAAACCTTGCTGTCATTCATAGGAACCCTGCAGATATGGGGTGTTCTAGAGAAATTCAAAGGTGAAGTAGGAGTGGCGATGAAATACGGGGTTTGGTCGTGAATGATAGCATTCGCAATTTACTTTTCCTTCTTTCTAATCCCTTTATTTTGTCTTTACATATTACCTTCTGTAAACCACACATAGGCTAATTGGTTTTCTTCCTTCCCTACCTTTCGGCACCTGCCTATGGTTTGGAAGACGACTATCCAATAAGCGTAATAGGTGTACCCTCTCCTAATCCTAGGAGCCTTCACAACCGAGAGAAGGTAAAAGAAAATGACATTTGAATAGTCCTATTCAATTTCTCCAGAACCAGAAACCATCCTCGAATCTGAAACAAGTTTCTTCGAGTTCGTAAGTAACTATACGATGGTCATATCCAATGAAAGGGGATCTTCTTAGTAATACGGAATGTTCCGGAGAAATGCAAAGGGTAAAAGTAGGAGTGGCAATGAAGTATGCAACTCTGACAATCCAAAAGTCAATGTGTTTTAAGAAGGTTTGGTTAACTGGTTCCTGAGTTGTAGAAAAGGGTCGGGCCATGGTCGCTGCCAAAGAGTGAGAGAAAAGAAATAATCAGCGTGCACTCTAATCTAAATCAGAATGGTTAATCACTTTATCTAATCAGGATGTCTCCCACTGTATGCTCAAATTCTCCTCCAAACCCAAAAGAAGAAGTAGTCGAGATCATCTAAAATCACCCGAGGAGTAAACTAACTCATCAGTGGGAATCGGGATCCAACTATCATCGTATGATAACCTGATGGAATCCACTCACGTTATCACCTTCCAGAAGGTATGCGCATGCTTGGAAAGTTTCTAATATGTTTGAAACTCCCGATGTGATTTTTACCCCATGCTCTTATGACCTTGACGAAGGCGAACAAATCATAAGTCACATGTCAAGTTCTACCCGTCATTATCCAGGTTAATTTGAACCCACCCGTACTCGCGCTTGACTAGGGCCAACAAGGCTGTACGACTGTCCCAAACTAATGCATCTATCTATACAACAGAAAGGTAACAAGCAGCTACCATACACTATGCCTTGACGAAGGCCAACAAACATAGCATGAATACTAAGTGCTACTCGTCTGAAATGTAAGTGGGCTACGAATGGTTTTTGGCGAAAAACCTTTAACGTAATGAACTTGATATCGTTGAAGGAACCAGATAGCTTTTTACAAATATATAGTGGCAAAAACCTTTGCTAAAGAGGTCACTCCCGGTGAAGGGATCTCGGCTCTTTCCTCGTAGAATGAGGTGCAGGATATTCTCACTGAATACCGCGATGCAAAGCAAAAAGTAATTGATTATAGTGAAGTTATTACCCTGGCGCAAAACTTCTACCCAAAGGGTCACTCCCGATGAAGGGATCTCGGCCCTTGCCTCGTCGAATGAGGTGCTGAATATTCATAACCGAATACCGCTGTGCAAAACAAAAGAAAATGTCCTTATAATAACAACTTTTGAAAATTTATTCCAACAACATCGAATAGGTTTGTTTTCCTTGTATTGATCAGAATCAACGCAGTCCTATCGATTAATCACATCAGAAAAGAACGAAAATATGATGTACGTATATGCCATCTGCATTCGCCACTGGGTCCCGTCATCACCTGTTAGGTTACTTAACTAACGACAGAGCGGGGACTAGACTAGCGAAGGTGAAAAACATATACAACATCGACTAGTATATATATAGCAATATATATTAATCGCTCCAGGCATGATAAATGCAAGATCACATGATAGCGATAAGTATCACAGAACAATACAGATAATATGGGAGCCCTGGGTTTCCTTTGAGCCGCCACTGAAACCCGACGTTCTCCGGGTCGTGTGGATAGCCTGTGTAATGAAAACCTAGACCCCTACGAGTGCGGCAACTTACCCGCAAAAACCAGAAGTGAGGCAGCCCCCTTCATCAAAGTGAATGGGCCACCCGGCACTTCACGGAATCTGGTAACTTGAGCACCCCTCCTTGGGTCATTCTGTACCCCCTACGAGTGCGGCGAATAGCCTGCCAATTCTAGAGTGAGGCTCCCTCCTTCTCAATGCTATAAGATGCGGGCTGGTTGCCCTCTAAAACCCGGCTATCCATGCACTGCACCGCGGGGTAATCTTAGTACAGAAAAAAAAATATGTACAATGGTGACATCGACTTCAATCCGGTCGTGCTCCAAACAAATAATATACAAGCAGGTAGTGATGGCAGTCCACATGTCAGAAGCTCACCCCGCGATATCAAATGTACAAATAAAACTAAACTGTACTAACATTGTACCCAAGCTATCCACCATGATGAACCCGCAACAAACACAGCACAACATAGAACATCAATGTGAATGTCACGTTCGCAAACCCGTCTAAAAGACATATAGAAATTAGACAAGTTGTACCGATCTAATGACATTCACGGTCGTAGATAGTAATGCATGTACTGAAAACTATGACATTAGAATTCCGCACGCAATTAGCAAACCAAACCAATTTCCAAAACCATGAAAAAACAGTGAGCTAAAGTTCCAAAAACCAACCGTTTAAAGCCAATCCGGAAGTCCGAATCAAAACGAAAAGCACCCGAACCTTCGTGGGGAGTTAGAGTACAAAATTAACTTCAAGTCGGGGGGGCTAGAGGGGGTCCCCACCCCCGAGGCCACTACGAGGTGGCCAGGGGTGAGGCAGACCCGAAACTGCCCAAGGTGGGGCAGTTTCGGGTCCCCACTGCCAAGACCACCTTTTGGTGGTCTTGGGGAGTGGGCCCAACCGTTCAGTCCCCTATAGGGATTCCTCGAGGTGCCCATGCACCACCCCGCGGCTTCTTAGTTCAAACCGTGAGCCTGCAGGGTGTGCAAACATCTCAAACTTTCAGTTTTTGGAACTTTTTTTGTCGGCAGTTTTGCACGACAAAAACGTCGGATTTCTAATGTCGCAGTGAGTTAGTATGGGATTAATGGATTTTCTCTGATACCATGTTGGATTACGGCAACGCCTCGGCCATCAATCCGTGGCCAAATGAGGAACAAAATCATCTTGAAATCGGTGCTAACGGAATACAAATTTACGGATCGTACCATTAACCCTACACTAGCTATATGAAAAGGAGTTTAGAGAGGTTATACCGATCGATCCGTGTCCTTCGGTCTTCAATCTCTGTCCTAAGCTCCTCGTGGCTTCCTCGATCAAGTTCGAACTCCAGTTTCATTTCGTCGAAGAAGATCCACGTCGAGGGTTCTTTATACGGGCTCCCGCTTCTAAACTGAAGCAACTCGGACATCAAGTTTACTAGCCTAGATGCCCAAGGTGAAGTAGAGATAGTGTGTGAATACTTTGTATGATAACACCCATGGATTCTCAACTCATGAGAGGGATGGGTGGAGCTTGAAGAAGAAGCCATTGATGAAGAAGTGTGAGCTCAAGAAAAACCATGTGGAGAAAAAATAAAGAGTGAAGTGTTGTGTGCTATTTTGAGAGAGTGTTAGCAACTCAAGAAAAGCTACCCCCAAAAATGAGCAGCCTCTTCATTAAAATATCTCACTTGCACTCTCAAAATATCTCACAACACTATGCACAAATATCTTAACCAAGACAAAAGCCAAATCATGCCAAGAATGAGTCACACTTTCCACCAATAAACATTTAAACCAAAATATTTAATCCACAAAAGAAAATGGCATCAAATAAAGTTATCTTGTAATGAATTACAAGAATACCCCTCATCCGTATATACATAACCGCATCCGTATTCCGACTGAATACGAATACAACGAGACGAAAGTAATTCAACAATATAATAGTAGGATCCGGCTTAAGCCAAAGCCCACCAGTATTATCCGTCCGATCATGATCCATCCAAAAGTGCACGTAAATGATCGAACCCTGCCATAAAACCATACGTGCTCTACAACATTTCGCCCGAACCAGGAAAACCCTCTGTGTGGGACTCTAAACACTCGTCAATACGCTGGCAGTGGGTTTAACCACAAGCACGTCAGTGGCACTAGCTATATGTAACGGCTGCCCAAGTATTGAGCGAAAGGGAGGCCGACGAGCAAACTCATCCTGAAACACTACCAAGCCTGATGATGACAATATCCGTACAGTCTGGTCCATTTGTCTATGAGTATCGCATATCGAGTCTAGGGGGGTGGATAAAGTCAGACCCCTAATAACTTGATATTCAGTGTCGGTATGAAGCCTATCACCACCTGAGAAACTACTGATCCGAATCAGTAATTCTTGACTACCTTGGCCAAGGATTTCTGGTGATGGCCACCCGTGCACACCGCGACATCAACCACCAATACCGGAAGAGACGAACCCCTGACGATCCGCTCACTGCCTCCATATGGCTCGGGACTGTACCCAACTAAAGCCTGTTTGCACGACTCCTTTGAGCCGTGGTAGGGTATTAATCAAAGCACAGTGGGAACTCACACGAGACAAATAACGATCTCAGGTCGATAGACTAACCTGTACACATGTCACCAGGGAACAACTATCTGACAATAGGTATACTACCAACTAGCATGTTCCGGCGAGTCTGTCCAGTGTACTCATAACCCAATGAGCACCTGTATACATCTTAGGTGAACCAAATAACACCAATGGCTTGTGAGACTGGCCACTGCCCCTCGTGGGGGTCTCGATCCATATACACTAGTCTACTCATGGAGTATCGATGCCCGGTCTCGAAACTCCCACGACTAGGGACACTTTAAGGATGTGCTTATAGACCACCCAACTCTCACGTATATGATCGCCATCATACTGCTGGTAGTCAAGCAAGAATCCTATTAGTTCTATCAACATGTAATAGTGATCTGTAATGTCACCTGAAGCATGTACACGATGATAAACAAAAACCAGATAACATACTAACATCCCGAGTAAGACTGTTCTACCGGTATAGGTTCTCCCTCAATCATTGCAATCACGTGCCTATGATCCAATAATTGACTTAAGGGCACTATAGCCAACATTGATTACTACCCTACCACGGTTCAAAGGAGTCATGCAAATAGGTTTTAGTTGGGTACAGTCCCGAGCCACATGGAGGCAGTGAGCGGATGGTCAGGGGATTCGTCTCTCCCGGTATTGGGGGTTGATGTCGCAGTGTGCACGGGTGGCCCTCACCAGAAATCCTTGGCCAAGGTAGTCCAGAATTACCGATTCGGACCAGTAGTTTCTCAGGTGATGATAGGCTTCATACCGTCACTAAATGTCAAGTTATTAAGGGTCTGACTTTATCCACCACCTAGACTTGATATGCGATACTCATAGACGAACAAACTAGACTGTACATATATTGTCACTGTCAGGCTCAGTAGGGTTTCAGGATGAGTTTGCTCGTCGGCCTCCCTTTCGCTCAATACCTGGGAAGCCATTATGTACAGCTAGTGCCATTGACGTGCTTATGGTTAAATCCACTGCCAGCATATTGACGAGTGTTTAGAGTCCCACACAGAGGGTTTCCCTGGTTCGGGAGAAACGTTGTAGAGGCCGTATGGTTTTATTGTAGAGTTCGATCATATACGTGCACTTATACACGGATCATGATCGGACGGATAATACTAGTCTGTAAGTCCACGTTGCGACCCCCGGTTCTTACGGGGAGGCGGAAACGGTATAAAATCAAATTTTTAGCGCAAGGGGCAACATGGACTAAGCAAAGTCGGGATCTTTGACTAAACTAAAACTAGCATACATAGCTAAAGAGAGTTAGCTACTCGGATGGGGGTTATACCTAGCTTGTCTTGAACTCCTTCTCTTCAAGCTCCGATGGTGGTCCGATGGCTCCTTCTCGTCGTCTCCGTACGCCGAAGATAGATCCACTTGAAAGCTCCAACCTTTAGCTCCTTCTTCGTTCTTTGAAGAAACTAGTTCACTTGGTTTGCTAAACCTAGTGAACTAGAATGAGTAGAGAGGAAATAGAATGGGATTTTATCTATGGTTCTTGATTCTCAACTCATGAGACAAGAGAACCATAGATCAAGAGAGGGAGCAAGAGGTTGAGGGTGAGAGCAAGAGGAGAGCTCAAGAACAAGAGAGAGAATGAGCAAGAAAGAATGAGCAAGTATTTTGTCTCTCACCCTCTCATAATCCAAAGCAATGATAACTCATCATATTAACAAAAGTCTTATGTGATGGTTAGAAGCAACCACAACCATATCATTTCATGCACTCATTTTACACAAATGAGCAAGTAAACAAAAGTCTTTGCCATGAAATGATGGCTATGGTCATCATGATGGTCAACTAGTCAAGCCTAGTCAACCGGTCAACAAGTCAACAAAAGTCAACAAGTCACCAAAGTCAACAAGTCAACAAAAGTCAACAAGTCAACAACCATATCACCATAATACTTAATTAATATAATAGTTAATCACATATCATATTCTCATTAGGGTTGAGCATAAAGTCAAAAAGTCAACGGTCAACTGTCAACAACCCTAATGAGAATCCGCTGCCTCTGCCTCCCTGTCAACTGTGCATACACACCCGCATCCGCGTTCCGAGGAACACGAATGCAAACTGGATAAATCCAATCCCATAAGGTACACTAGGATCTGGCTTAAACCAAAGCCCGCTAGTGTAAACTGTCCGGACACTGTACGTGCACAAGTGCACGGATGTGACCGAACCCTGTCGCAAAACCATGCGACCTGTCGCAATACCATGCGACCTCTACTCTTTTTCCTAAAGGCGAAAAGCTTTCTGTGTGGGACTCTAAAGACTCGACACTACGCTGGCAGTGGGTTTAACCACAGACCGCAAGCGGCACTAGCTGTGCGTAACGGTCCCCAGGTAATGCCGACAAGAAGACCGACGAGGCGAAACCCATCTGAACTCCTACTGAGCCTGAGTGTGACATTCTCCGTACAGTCCGGTCTGTTCGTCTGATACATCGCATGGCGGGCCTAGGGGGCGGTAAACATCAGTCCCCCAATAGCGGTACAAGTCGTGCCGGAGCGAAGCCCAAAACACCCTGAGATAACACTGGAAACCTACCAGTATATCTCGTTTGCCCTGGCCAGGGACTACTCGTGTAATGGCTCTCCTAGACACAGCGCGATGTCAACCCCCAATACCGGGAGAGACGAATCCTGTCTAACCGTCACTGCCTCCAAGTGCTTCGGAACTGCACCCAACCACTACCTGTTTGCACGACTCCTTTGAGCCGTGGTAGGGTAGTGATCAAAGTACAGTGGGAACACACCCGAGGCGAAGTGACAGTGTCAAGTCAGCGGACTAAGCTGTACTCATGTCACCTGGGAACTGATAACTGACGATAGGTATAATACCAACTAGTCAGTTCCCGACGAGTCCTGTCCAGTGTACCCGTAACCTAACGAGCACCCACATACTATCTCAAGTACGACGTACTGACGGCTGTGGGACAGACCGTCTCCCACACTGGGATGAGAAGCGCATGCGCTGGTCTACTCCGGAGTATCAATGCCATGTCTCGATAGTCCTGCGACCAGGGACCTGCATAAGGATGCGCTTATAGATTGCCCAGCCCCACTAGTGTGACGGCCATCACATCGCTGGTAATCAAGCAAAGATCCTAAGGGCTCTACTAATGTGTATAGGCGATATACAAAAATAAACACATGTACACATTGAAGTAGAAACAAACCAAGTAGCATACTACTATTTTGAGCAAGATTGTATATACAAAGTGAATATCCCAAGCATCCATTAAGTAATATACAAACTAGTATGATACAGTAATGGCCTCTAGGGCATATACACTAACAATCTCCCACTTGCACTAAGGCCATGTACTGGCGTATCGAAGACCTATCATCTCGATCAGCCGCTCGAACTGAGTCTGGGGCAAGGCCTTGGTGAATGGATCAGCAGTGTTATCTTCTGAAGCGACTCTCCGAACCTCGATCTCCTGGCGATCTACGATCTCCCTGATCAGGTGATACCGCCTCAAGATGTGCCTGGATCTCTGATGGGACCTGGGTTCCTTCGCTAAAGCTATAGCCCCGTTGTTGTCGCAATACAGAGGTATTGGATCAACAATGGACGGAACCACCTGAAGTTCTTTCAAGAACTTCCTCATCCAGACAGCTTCTTTTGCGGCATCAGATGCAGCGATGTATTCCGCTTCCATCGTCGAGTCTGCAACGGTTTCCTGTTTGGAACTCTTCCAACACACCGCCCCTCCATTGAGGGTAAAGACAAAACCCGACATGGACTTGGAATCATCCTTGTCACTCTGGAAGCTGGAGTCAGCAAAGGCTTCGATCTGGAGGTCTTTTCCGCCATACACCAAGAACATCTCCTTAGTCCTTCTCAGGTACTTGAGAATGTTCTTTACCGCTATCCAGTGTTTCTCCCCAGGGTTAGACTGATACCGGCTTACCACACTCAGTGCATAAGCTACATCCGGTCTGGTACACAACATCGCATACATTATAGAGCCTACCGCAGAAGCGTAGGGTATAATAGACATGCGATCCCTCTCCAAATCAGTCTTGGGAGACATCTCTTTAGAGAGGGTGATCCCGTGACAAGCCGGTAGGTTACCGCGCTTGGAATCTTCCATACTGAACCTCTTCAGTATGGTGTCGATGTACCTGGACTGTGAAAGTCCTAATATCCTCTTGGATCTGTCACGGTAGATCCGGATACCCAGAATGTATGAGGCATCACCTAGGTCTTTCATGGAGAACCTGTGTGACAAGAACCCCTTGACAGATTGTAGCATAGGAATGTCATTTCCTATTAAGAGAATGTCATCCACGTACAAAACGAGGAATACTACAGTTCTCGCTACAAATCTACTATAGATGCATGGTTCATCTGGATTTTTGATAAAGCCAAATTCTTTGACCGTCTCATCAAAGCAGATGTTCCAACTCCGCGATGCCTGCTTTAGTCCATAGATGGACTTAAGCAACTTGCACACCTTTCCGCTGCTCCCACTCTGAATGAAACCCTCTGGCTGGTCCATATAGACACACTCCTCTAAATTTCCATTTAGAAAAGCTGTCTTTACGTCCATTTGCCAGATCTCATAATCGTGGAAGGCAGCAATGGCAAGAAGGATCCGAATGGATTTCAGCATGGCTACTGGAGAAAAGGTTTCGTCGTAGTCCAAGCCAGGTCTTTGACGAAAACCCTTTGCTACCAGCCTAGCTTTATAGGTCTCAACCTGTCCATCTACACCAATCTTCCTTTTGAAGATCCACTTGCATCCTACGGGTTTTACCCCGTCTGGAGCAATGTCCAACGTCCATACCTTGTTGGTGTACATGGACTCCATTTCGGTCCGCATTGCATCCAGCCATTTCACTGAGTCAACGCTCTGAACGGCCTGCTGGAAGCTAGTAGGCTCATCATAATCTATGATGCAATCCTCTCTATCCCCGTCTATGAGAAAACCGTAGTATCTCTCGGGCGGATGAGACTGCCTACTACTCCTGCGGAGTGGCGTAGGAATGTCCTGTTCTTCCGAACCCTCTGGTTCCACTAAACCTTCAGTAATAGTCCGTGGTTCTGGAATTTCTTCCAGTTCTACTGCGCTCCCACTTATTTCTTTTTCTATGAACTGGTGTTCTAGAAAGTGGGCATGACGAGAAACAAGAACTTTTTGTTCCTCTTCACAGTAAAAGAAATATCCCTTGGAATTCTTTGGATATCCCACAAACTTGCACAGTACTGAGCGTGCCTCGAGCTTGTCCGCATGCTGCTTTTTGACAAAAGCCGGACTTCCCCATATCTTAATGTGATTAAGATGGGGTCTCTTCCCACACCACATCTCAAATGGCGTAGTAGGCACAGTCTTAGTGGGAACTCGGTTCAAAAGGTATGCGACTGATTCTAGCGCATATCCCCAGAATGATCGCGGCAACTCAGCGTTACTCATCATGGACCGCACCATATCCAATAGGGTGCGGTTCCGTCTCTCCGATACACCGTTATGTTGCGGGGTGTATGGAGGAGTAAGCTGAGAGAGAATTCCATTCTCTTTTAAATAGCCCAGGAACTCGGCACTTAAGTATTCTCCACCTCGATCCGATCTTAGAATCTTAATACTTTTGCCGGTCTGTTTCTCCACTTCATTTTTATACTCCTGGAATTTTCCAAAGGCCTCGGACTTATGTTTCATTAAGAAGACATAACCGTACCTTGAGAAGTCATCCGTAAAAGTAATGAAGTAAGAATGTCCGCTTCGGGCATGTGTAGACATTGGACCGCACACGTCACTGTGTACGAGTCCCAAGAGCTCGCTCGCTCTTACTCCATGTCCAGTAAACGGAGTCTTTGTCATCTTTCCTTTGAGACAAGATTGACAAGTGGCATACGATTGATATTCGAACGTATTCAAATATCCTTCTGTATGTAACTTAGTCAACCTTCTCTCATTGATGTGACCCAATCTACAATGCCATAAGAAAGTCTGATTTATTTCTGGAGACTTTCTTTTGTGTGTATTCTGGACGTTGAAAATTTGTGGTTGGTTTAACACGTATATACCATTACTCAATGTACCTGACCCGATAAAAACTTGATTAAGGTGAATGTTTACAACATTACTTACAAACGCAAATTCATAACCTTCTTTAGAAACTAAAGATACAGAAATGATATTACAAGTTGCGTTGGGTACAAAAAAGCAATTACGCAAAACCAAAACATGTCCATCTGACATTCCCAGGTGATAGTCCCCCACGGCTTTAGCATCCATGCTAGCTCCGTTTGCAACTTTGAGGGTCATGTCACCTGCCTTCAAAACCCTACTGTTTCTCAACGCCTGCAAAGAATTACAGATATGAGATCCTGATCCGGTATCCAATACCCAGGAAGTAGAGTTTATTGAAAGACAATTTTCAATAACATACACACCTGAAGCTGAAGCTGCAACCTGCTTCAATTCCTGTATTCTGGCCTTCCAGGCCCTGCAATCATTCTTCCAGTGTCCTTTCTTATGACAATAGAAGCATTCTTCCTTATCCACAAGCTTCCCCGCTAACTTTGTTGCTTTACCTTTTCCCTTCGTATCCACTTTACTAACACCGCCCCTTGGTTTGGCGGGGGCCTTCTTCTTCTTTCCCTTGGCTTTCGCCTTGGACCTAGAAGAAGATGATCCTCCTACAAACAAAGTGGATGTATCCCTACCTTTCTGTAGGGTGCCCTCTGCGCTCCTCAGCATGTTGAGGAGCTCTGAAAGTTCAACCTCTTTTTCTTGTAAGTTGAAGTTCAGTATAAACTGGGCGTAAGTGGAAGGAAGGGACTGGAGAACTATATCCGTATATAGCTCACTCTCCAATGTGATCCCTAGGTCAGCGAGCTCCTCAATGAAGCCGATCATCTTTAGCACGTGCTCGGCTACTGATGATCCGACGGCCATTCTTGTCGAAAATAACTTTTTCGACGCTTCGTATCTTGCGATACGTGATTGCTCTCCATACAGTTCTTTTGTATGGAGCAATATGGACTCCATGTCTATATTCTCATGCCTCCTCTGATGTTCGTTGTCCATCGAGGCAAGCAGGAGGCACTTGGCCTTCGCGCTATCAATCTCCCAAGTCTTGCGGATTTCCTTATCCGCGACACTGGAAGTTGGACCAGGGACAGGGGGAGCTTTGGTGGTAAGAAGATACCCCAGCTTGTCATAAGTGATTGCTATCTTGACATTCCTGAGCCAATCTTTGTAGTTTGGCCCTGTCAGTTTGTTTTTATCTAGGAGTAACTTAAGTCCAGTCATGTTGATTGGTCGCTGCAATTAGGAGAGAGAAGAAGAAACACTCAGCATGATGCTCTTGCAAGTTTAGAGTGGTTTTTAGTTTGTCTAAACAGGATGGCTCCCACTGTTTCTCGAATCCCTCCTCAAACCATAAAGGAAGAATTAGTCAGGATCAATCCCACCGTACAATACTTGCTTAACCGTTCAGCCAGGCCGGTGTCGGTACTTCGAGGGAGGTTTTCCAACGCTTTCGCGAAGTTCCTTAATTAGATAACCTCTTTTCCCTGGGGGCGTAGCCCCGCTAACACCTTTCTAGGCACCTACTAGGTTTATAGCATTGATCGATTAGTGAGAAATTTCCCGAGGAGTAGCATATACTCACAGTAGGATCGGGATCCAAATATCATCGCGTGACGAAACTGAAGGAATCCTACCAGAATAATCACACTCCAAATGGTATGCAAATCTAGCAAGTTTCAGTACTTATGAAACTCCCGATGTGGATTTTTGCCCCATGCTCTTATGACCTTGACTTTGGCCAAAATATCATAAGTCACATGTCAAGTTCTACCCGTCATTATCCAGGTTAATTTGGATCCATCCGTACCTACCCTTGACTTTGGCCAAAATGGCAGTACGACTGTCCCAAACCAACGCATCTATCTATGCTACACATGAACACCTAATAGCTACCAATCACTGTGCCTTGACTTTGGCCAACATACACAGCTTGAATACTATTGACTATTCATGTGAAACGACGGAGGGCTACGGATGGTTTTGGCAAAACCGTGAACGTAGTGAACTTGATTTGGTCGATGGAACGAGATAGCTTTTAAAAGGAGTGGCTCAAGCTCCGCATTTAAAAGTTGTTTTTGAAAAGAACCGAGTGGTTTTTCGAGAGTGTTCCAACGACTTTAACTTGGTTTATTATCTTGCATTAGTTCTTTTAATGCGTGATATTCTTGCATTAGTTCTTTTAATGCGTCCCATCATTTAATCCTACCATTGCAGAAAACAACCAAAATATGACGTACGCTTATGCCATTCGCATTCGCCACTGGGCCCCGTCATTACCCGTTAGGTTACTTAACTAAGGACAGAGCGGGGGCTGGGCTAGCGCGTCTGTAAAACATAAGCAACGCCTAAATAATATCATATATAGATATACTGCAATGATAAACATTTCAGATCTCAGATAAATACATTGGATATACTAGCAATCTGTAATTTGTACGAGCCTGTAACAAAAACAGATAACACGGTCGCGGTGAATAGCCAATACCCCACCCAAGACCCCTACGGGTGCGGCAAACTACCCGCCAAGTACCCGAAGCGTAGCAACCTCCCTCATCTCCATGAGTAGGCCACTCGACACTTCGGCATACCCGGTAGTTTGTGCACCCCTCCATGGGTCTATCCTAGGAGCAAAAACAGTAAAAAAAATTTTACAATGACGGCTACAACCCCGACCCGGTTCTGCGGCCATACAAATAATTATTACATCAATTTACAAATTTACATGAAATGCAAGAAAAGAAAACTCTCGTCTCACAACCCCCGGCTATTCACCCGCGACAATCCAACATATTTATATACACATTTCAGCACATTACAGATCATGTATAACCCCGACCAATCGACTTATAGCGATTAGCCGACGTTCAATACATGCAAACATCACAGATATAACCATCATAGTCAAAGTGCAGTGAAGTTCGGAAAAAATACGGAATTATAGGACCCCAAAAGGAAATTTCTTTTCTGGAAAATATGGGCACATATAATATATTCCAAAAATCCCAAAACCAACACAGACACACACTGCACGAAAAACGATACAGAGAAGACGACAAACCGCGGCGCTTCCGCGGCACATACCTACCTCCTGCGGCGGAATCGCGGCGGTTTGAACGAAACAGTGGACCGTTTTTCATGGGTGTTCACACAAAACCCTGAGCCGAATTTAGGAGTATAAAGTTTTTCATTTTGACCAGAAAAAATTTCAACAGAAACTCAGGTTTTGTAAAAGTTAGGTTTTTGGATTTTTCCGGTTCCGAACTTCGTTACACTTTACTACCAAGCTAGTTTAAGTTTAGTTAGTCTCTGATACCACTGTAAGTCCACGTTGCGACCCCCGGTTCTTACGGGGAGGCGGAAACGGTATAAAATCAAATTTTTAGCGCAAGGGGCAACATGGACTAAGCAAAGTCGGGATCTTTGACTAAACTAAAACTAGCATACATAGCTAAAGAGAGTTAGCTACTCGGATGGGGGTTATACCTAGCTTGTCTTGAACTCCTTCTCTTCAAGCTCCGATGGTGGTCCGATGGCTCCTTCTCGTCGTCTCCGTACGCCGAAGATAGATCCACTTGTAAGCTCCAACCTTTAGCTCCTTCTTCGTTCTTTGAAGAAACTAGTTCACTTGGTTTGCTAAACCTAGTGAACTAGAATGAGTAGAGAGGAAATAGAATGGGATTTTATCTATGGTTCTTGATTCTCAACTCATGAGACAAGAGAACCATAGATCAAGAGAGGGAGCAAGAGGTTGAGGGTGAGAGCAAGAGGAGAGCTCAAGAACAAGAGAGAGAATGAGCAAGAAAGAATGAGCAAGTATTTTGTCTCTCACCCTCTCATAATCCAAAGCAATGATAACTCATCATATTAACAAAAGTCTTATGTGATGGTTAGAAGCAACCACAACCATATCATTTCATGCACTCATTTTACACAAATGAGGAAGTAAACAAAAGTCTTTGCCATGAAATGATGGCTATGGTCATCATGATGGTCAACTAGTCAAGCCTAGTCAACCGGTCAACAAGTCAACAAAAGTCAACAAGTCACCAAAGTCAACAAGTCAACAAAAGTCAACAAGTCAACAACCATATCACCATAATACTTAATTAATATAATAGTTAATCACATATCATATTCTCATTAGGGTTGAGCATAAAGTCAAAAAGTCAACGGTCAACTGTCAACAACCCTAATGAGAATCCGCTGCCTCTGCCTCCCTGTCAACTGTGCATACACACCCGCATCCGCGTTCCGAGGAACACGAATGCAAACTGGATAAATCCAATCCCATAAGGTACACTAGGATCTGGCTTAAACCAAAGCCCGCTAGTGTAAACTGTCCGGACACTGTACGTGCACAAGTGCACAGATGTGACCGAACCCTGTCGCAAAACCATGCGACCTGTCGCAATACCATGCGACCTCTACTCATTTGCCTAAAGGCGAAAAGCTTTCTGTGTGGGACTCTAAAGACTCGACACTACGCTGGCAGTGGGTTTAACCACAGACCGCAAGCGGCACCAGCTGTGCGTAACGGTCCCCAGGTAATGCCGACAAGAAGACCGACGAGGCGAAACCCATCTGAACTCCTACTGAGCCTGAGTGTGACATTCTCCGTACAGTCCGGTCTGTTCGTCTGATACATCGCATGGCGGGCCTAGGGGCGGTAAACTTCAGTCCCCCAATAGCGGTACAAGTCGTGCCGGAGCGAAGCCCAAAACACCCTGAGATAACAATGGAAACCTACCAGTATATCTCGTTTGCCCTGGCCAGGGACTACTCGTGTAATGGCTCTCCTAGACACAGCGCGATGTCAACCCCCAATACCGGGAGAGACGAATCCTGTCTAACCGTCACTGCCTCCAAGTGCTTCGGGACTGCACCCAACCACTACCTGTTTGCACGACTCCTTTGAGCCGTGGTAGGGTAGTGATCAAAGTACAGTGGGAACACACCCGAGGCGAAGTGACAGTGTCAAGTCAGCGGACTAAGCTGTACTCATGTCACCTGGGAACTGATAACTGACGATAGGTATAATACCAACTAGTCAGTTCCCGACGAGTCCTGTCCAGTGTACCCGTAACCTAACGAGCACCCACATACTATCTAAAGTACGACGTACTGACGGCTGTGGGACAGACCGTCTCCCACACTGGGATGAGAAGCGCATGCGCTGGTCTACTCCGGAGTATCGATGCCCTGTCTCGATAGTCCTGCGACCAGGGACCTGCATAAGGATGCGCTTATAGATTGCCCAGCCCCACTAGTGTGACGGCCATCACATCGCTGGTAATCAAGCAAAGATCCTAAGGGCTCTACTAATGTGTATAGGCGATATACAAAAATAAACACATGTACACATTGAAGTAGAAACAAACCAAGTAGCATACTACTATTTTGAGCAAGATTGTATATACAAGGTGAATATCCCAAGCATCCATTAAGTAATATACAAACTAGTATGATACAGTAATGGCCTCTAGGGCATATACACTAACAAGTGGGCTTTGGTTTAAGCCGGATCTTAGTATTATATTGTTGGATTATTTTCGTCTCGTTGTATTCGTATTCAGTCGGAATACGGATGCAGATATGTATATACAGATGAGGGGTATTCTTGTAATTCGTTACGAGTTTACTTTAGGGTTGCCATTTCTTTTCTTTGTATTAAACATTTAGAGTTTTTTAAATGTTTAATATTGTTATGAGGTGGAAAGTGTGAACATGAGTTTTGGCTTGGACTTTTGGTGCATGCACTTGTGACTCATTGTTTGCATTCATTGTGACATGAGGGTTTTGTTTTGGTTATGATATTTGTGAGATATTATTGTGAGAGAGGACAGATCTTTTCTTGGGGATTTTCTTGAGTTGCCTCCTCACAACAATATCACACAACTCACAAAAGAAAAAAGAAGAACATTTTTCTTGGGTTGCTTTTTCTTTGAGCTTCTGACTCTTCACTTCACCAATGGCTTCTTCTTCCCCTCCACCCATTCCATCTCATGTGTTGAGAATCATTAGGTGTATTGAGACAAAATGATCACACACTCTCTCTACTTCATCTTGGGTATCTAGGCTAGCAAACTGGATGCCCCGAGTTGCTTCGGTTTTGAAGCGGGAGCCCGTATTACTAATCCTCGACGTAGATCATTTTTGACGAGGGAGACCGGAGAACGAACTTGTTTGAGGCAGCCGCGATGAGCTAAGGACAGAAATTGAAGACCGAAGGACATGGATCGATCGGTATAATCTCTTAAACTCCTTTATATAGAACTAGTATAGGGTTAATGGTATGATCCGTCGATTAGGGTTCCGTTAGCGCCGTTTTTTTAAAGTTTTTGTTCCGCGTTTGGCCATAGATTGATGGCCGGGGCACTGGCATAGCCTTACATGGTATCAGAGCCAACCCATTAACCGCATTCTAGTTGTTTAGATAATGTTAAACTATCGAAAGCGAAACAACCCCGAAACAATACCCGATGTATTCTAGATTCTGTCGAATTTTTATTAGTCTTCTAAAATTATTTTAGCAACTGCAGAAGACTACTAACATGACCACTAGACTACACCCCAAATACGAACCAATTCCACCTAAAATGAACCGAGCACATTGCTCAAAAATCCAAGCCGGACGGCCTGGGGAAGGTGTTTGGACTTCGTATTTTGGGTTTGGTCTGGTCTCTGGAATAATGGTTCGGTGGTATTGCTAGTTTATCACAGTTTTGATATGGTTTTATCTAGTAGCTTGGGGCTATTTGGGGTTATTTCGAAGTCGATATTTCTAACATTGTTTAAAGTTTACAGTACATGCATTACTATCTACGACCGTGAATGTCATTAGAGCAGTATAACTTGTCTATTTTCTATAGTTCTTTCAGACGGGTTTTCGAACGTGACATTCACGTTGATGTTCTGTGTTGTGCTGTGTTGTTGTGGAATCGTCTAGCTTGGATGCAATGATAGTACAGTTTAGTTTCATTTGTATATTCGATATCGCGGGGCGAGCGTCCGACATGTGGACTACCGTCACTGCCTATTTGTATATTATTTGTTTGGGGCACGACCGGGTTGAGGTTGATGTCACCATTGTACATATTTTTCTTTTCTGTACTAGGATTACCCCACGGTGGAGTGCACCGATAGCCGGGTTCTGGAGGGCAACGGGTCCGCATCTCATGGCGTTGAGACGGAGAGGGCCTCACTCCAGAATTGGCAGGCTATTCACCGCACTCGTAGGGGGTACAGGTTGACCCAAGGAGGGGTGCTCAAGTTACCGGATTCAGTGAAGTGACGGATGGCCCATTCACTTTGCTGAAGGGGGCTGCCTCGCTTCTAGTTTTGGTGGGTAACTTGCCTCACTCGTAGGAGTCTAGCTTTTCATTGCAAAGCTATACCGATCGATCCGTTTCCTTAAGACCTGGATCGAACAAATAACCTACAACTAGCAACTAGAGAAAGGGTTGGAAAGCTATACCGATCGATCCGTTTCCTTCGGTCTTTGGCCACCATCCCAAGCTCCTCGCGGCATCTCCGGTCTCGATCTCCTCATCGGAAAGGGCACCACATCTTCGAGTCTTTTTATGGGCTCCCGCTTCGTCCGAAGCAACTCGGGCACGAAGTGTGCTAGCCGACGTGTCCAAGGAGTTGTAGAGAATGTTTGTGATCACTTTGTCTCTTGCATCCATTGATTTGGATGGAGGTTAGAGGTGTTGCCATTAATGGAGATTATGAGCTAGAGGAAGAAGAAGAGGATGAGCTTTTCTTTTCTTGTTGATATGATAATATGAGAGAAAGAATTAGGAATACAAGAGCTCACCCACAACCTCATCGCTGCCCTTTCTCTTTCTTCCTCTCATATCAACTCACAAATCAATCTCAAATGTGACACATGCACAAAGAAAGAGACCGTGAGTCACCACTTGTGCATGTGTCACAATAAATGCTCCTTATCATGACATTTAGCTCACAATTTCCATTTACAAACATTGATCCAAATGTTTGCAACAATAAAAAGACGCAACATCTAAAGTAAACTCATGACGGATCACAAGGATACCCCTCACCTGTATATACATACCTGCATCCACATTCCAACTGAATGCAAATGCGATGAGACTAAAGTAATCCAACAAATCTAATACTAGGATCCGGCTTAAACCAAAGCCTACTAGTATGATCCGCCCGATCATGATCCGTGCACCACTGCACGTATATGATCGAACCTTGCCATATATCATACAGCCTCTACAACGTTTCGCCCAAAACTTGAAAACTGTCTGTTGGGGAATCTAAAGATTCGTCAATACTTTGGCTGTGGATTTAACCACTAGCACGTCAGAGGTACTAGCTGTACGTAACGAGCTACCAGGTATTGACCAAAAGAGAGGTCGATGAGCGAACTCATCCTGACACCCTACTGAGCCTGTCAGTGACAATATCCGTACAGTCCGGTCCGTTCGTCTATGAGCATCGTATGGCGGGCCAAGGAGGTTGGTAAAAGTCAGACCCCCAAAAGCGGTACAAGTCGTGTCGGAGTGTAGCCCAGAACACCCTGAGATACTACTGGAATACCTACCCGTAAATCTCCTGCCTTGGCCAAGGACTTCGTGTAATGGCTCTCCTAGACACAGCGCAATCTCACCCCCAATACCGGGAGAGACGAAACCCCTGCCGATCCGCTCACTGCCTCTATATGGCTCGGGACTGTACCCAACTAAAACCTGTTTGCACGACTCCTTTGAGCCGTGGTAGGGTAGTAATCAAAGCACATTAGGAACTCACACGAGACAAATGATGATCTCAGGTCGTTGAACTAACCTGTATACATGTCACCAGGGAACTGCTATCTGACGTCAGGTATAATACCAACTAGCATGTTCCCGGCGAGTCCTGTCCGGGGTACTCATAACCCAATGAGCACCTGTATACATCTTAGGTGATCCAACTGACACCAACGGCTTGTGAGACCAGCCACCGCCCCTCGTCGGGGTCTCGACTGTATACACTAGTCTACTAATGGAGTATCGATGCCCAGTCTCGAAACTCCCACGATTAGGGACCTTTTAAGGATGTACTTATAGACCCCAGCTCCCACGTATATGATCGCCATCATACTGCTGGTAGTCAAGAAAGAATCCTAAGGGCTCTATCAATGTGTAATAGTAACTGTAAGGTCACCTAAAGCAGTACAAGATGATAAAGATAAACCAGATAGTATACTATCATCTCGAGTAAGACTGTCCTACCGGCATAGGTCCTCCCTCAATCAATGCAATCACGTGCCTGTGATCCAATAATTGACTCTGAGGGCACTATATCGAACAATCTCCCACTTGCACTCAAGGCTAATTATTGCGATGCCGCATACTCATAGCCCGTGTGATACCGAACACCCAACTCCTCTATTAATTAGTTTCACAAAGCCCGTTTGCGAAACTATTGCGTTCGAGGAATGGCCTCAGTGAGTGGATCCGCTCTGATGTTTCTTTCTATGTCTCTCTTTTTCTCAAGTTCGCGGAGAAAGCTATCTCTCGAAATGAGCAATACCTGTCTTAGAATATGTCTGGATATCTGATGGCACCTAGTTCATAAATGAACTCCAAATCCAAACTTCTTAGACTGTATCATCAATTTAACTTAATCAGTATCCTGCGCCACACCTCCCTCGGTATCCGCTTAGACCACCTGTCCAAAATACTGCCCCTCATCAGAGGGAAAACTATAACTCTGACAGTCACTCTGTCATCCAGGTCACCTTGGAAGCCTGGAATGCTAACCGTCTCCTAAAAGAGGCTGTTGTTATCATATCCCTAGAACATCCACTTATGTTCTAAAACTGCTTCCGAACGTTTCTCCAGGATAGGATTAATATCACAACTTATTGCATCTTGTGCAAAAACAACATCTGGTGTGGTACTTGACATCTCATGATTGGCTCAATTGCCTAAGCAAGTGATCTGCCAATCATGCACATCCCTCTCCCCTTTAGTCTGTAAGACACCTTTAGAGGGGGTGACTCCATCACCTGCAGGTACACTACCGTGCCAGGAGTCGTCCATTCTAAAACACCTTTAGAATGCTGTCTAAGTACCCAGATTGGGAAACTACCCAAATCTAGATCTAAAACCATAGATCTAGTAACTAGAATGTCAGATATTATATCTATATCCTATGTGGAGAAACCACTGTGTGAAAACCAAAGTATAACCGATCGTAGTATAGGAATTTCACTTCATACTATGTGTATGTCATCCATATACCAGGACATCACACCCTACTACCTTCTTAACAGATCCATACCATATTCTGATGAAGTCAAACCTATGACTGTTACATCAGAAATAGATGATTTATCTCCGCTAAATCTGCTTTAGTCCATAAATAGACATAAGCAACTTGACCACTATGATTCTGCTGCTCCCACTGACTACGACAACCCTCTGGCAGAGTCATATACACGTACACTTCTAAAGCTAATTTAGAACGACGCTATACTCATCCTCCTGCCGGGTCTCACAGTCTGGAACAACAGCAATGACAAGTCTGGGTAAACAAGAACCTCCCTGTCACCGTCCTTAAGACTACCGGAGTACCTCTCGGTTGCCTGAGGTTACCCACCATATCTGCGGAGTGGCCAATGGAATGTCAAACTAGATCGAATTTTTAGGTTCTTATCAAATTTTCAGTAATCGTTTGCGGTTCTGGAATCACTTCCAGTTCTACCATACTCCCACTACTGTTTTCTGAAAAAATCCATTTTACTAAAACTGTAGCGAGTCAAGAACAATATCACTATTGATCTTCTAGATGGTAGATAGTCAACCCTCGTCATAGCCCGGGTCAACCCACAAACAGCCATTACAGAAACGTGCCTTGAGTTATCCAGAGTCTGGTTTTAAGCATAAGCCGGACAACTCCCCGTACCTTAACATTGTTAAGATATGAACTATTTTATATCCAATATAGAAACAGAGGCATTGATTTAATTGGAATCAGATTCAAATCATGCAGCGGTCTCCAGTGCATGTCAACTAAATGGAGAGAGGCCGATCAGCATTACTCAACTTAGGAATACATCTAGATATAAGTAACCTGAAAGAGAAGAAAGTTCTCATAATCATTACTATCAACTGAATACCATACACAAGTATCTACATCTTCGATCACCTTGAAGAATCCTGATACTTGCAACACCTGGTTCTCTACTTTACTCCTATACCTATAACTTCTCAAAACTCGGAACTTGCATTTCTACGAAACACATTTCTAAGAACTAGAGAAGTCACAAGTAAACAGAATATAGTACGAGTACCAATCCCTCTGTCCTAATGGACACTGGACAACATACAATACTCTGTATAAGTCCCCTGAGTCTAATAACTCATTCCCTGTGTGTCGTAGGTTGAAAACTGTACTTATGATTAAGAAGAATTACATCGCTGTTTAATGCTCCTTACCTAACCATCCATTGATATAGGTATATGTAATGGACATAATTTCAAAAAGGTTATATCTCACTTTATAAAAATAAACGTAAAGATATATCAATTTGAAATTGGTGCATAACAACGGATATTCAAAACCAAATATTTGCCGTCCGGCAAAACAACCCAGGCGATTTCCTCAAATACCACCAATTACAACGAATCCCGATATAATGAGTATGATCACCCAATTCCCAATAACTTACTCCCACTCATTATCTGTAAAACCATACTGATGTGAGAATCAAACCTGGTAAATACATATCCTAGAGCAAGGGCTAATTGGGAAATCAGTTTTCTTTTAACAATACACAGTTAAACAGAAACATGTAAATGTTTCGTAGGGATATCCGGGTATTCTTAGTAATGCCTCCTCCATTATCAGATTCACAACTGTAACCGTATATTTCTTTGCCATCTCTCCAAATCCCTTTATATGTCTTTAGTCATTACCTTCTGTACACCCCTTTAGGCTAAATGGTTTTCTTCCTTTCCTACCGTTCGGCACAGCCTATGGTTTGGAAGAAGACTATCCAATAAGCATAATGGGTGTACTGTCTTAATCCTAGGAGCACTCGCAACCGGAGAGAAGGTAAAGATAAAAGACAACTAAATAAAACCTTATTCCTATTTCTCCTGAACCAGAATCCATCCCCGAACTGGAACAAGTTCCTTCGATTTCGTATATAACCATACGATGGAGTATCCAATAAACTGCGGATCTTCGTAGTGATACGGAGTGTTCTGGAGAAATAAAAAGGTGTTGTAGGATTGGCGAAGAAATACTTGGTTTGGTCATGAATAGCAGTCGCAATTTACTTTGCCCTCTTATTAATCCCTTTATTTGTCTTTACTTAATACCTTCTGTACACCTCTTTAGGCTAAATGGTTTTCTTCCTTCCCTACCGTTCGGCACCTGCCTATGGTTTGGAAGAAGACTATCCAATTAGCGTAATAGGTGTACTATCCTTATCCAAGGAGCACCCGTAACCTGAGAGAAGGTAAAAAGAAAAGACAACTGAATAGTCCTATTCATTTTCTCCTGAACTGGAAACCATCCTCGAATCTGGAACAAGTTCCTTCGAGTTCGTATATAACCATACGATGGTTTTATCCAATGGAAGCGGATATTCGTAGTAATACGGGGTGTTCTGGAGAAAAGGGTAAAAGTAGGAGTGGCAATGAGGTATGCAACTCTGACAATCCAAAAGCCAGTATTTTAAGAAAGTTCGGTTAACTTGGTCACTGAGTCATAGTCTAGGGTCGGGCCATGGTCGCTGCCAAAGAGAGAGAGAAAAGAAACACTCAGCGTGCACTCTAACCTAGATCAGAATGGTTATCAATTTATCCAATCAGGAAACCTCCCACTGTATCGTCAAATTCTCCTCCAAACCTGAAAGAAGAATTAGTCGGGATCACCCGAGGAGTAAACCAACTCATCAGTGGGAATCGAGATCCAACTATCATCGCATGATAATGTGATGGAATCCACTTACATTATCACACTCCAGAAGGTATGCTCATATCTGGCAAGTTTCAGTTTCTTTAGAAACTCCCGATGTGATTTTTACTCCATGCTCTTATGACCTTGACTTTGGCCAACAAATCATAAGTCACATGTCAAGTTCTACCCGTCATCATCCAGGTTAATTTGAACCCACCCATACCTACCCTTGACTTTGGCCAACAAAGCAATACGACTGTCCCAAACCAACGCATCTATCTATGCAACAGAAAGGTAACAAATAGCTACCATACACTATGCCTTGACTTTGGCCAACAAACATAGCATGAATACTAAGTGCTACCCGTCTGAAATGACGGAGGGCTATGAATGGGTTTTGGTGAAAAACCTTTAACGTAATGAACTTGATATCGTTGAAGGAACCGGATAGCTTTTTATAAAAATATAGTGGTGAAACCTTTGCTAAAGAGGTCACTCCCGGTGAAGGGATCTTGGCTCTTTCCCCGTAGAATGAGGTGCAGGATATTCCAAATGAATACCACGATGCAAAGCAAAAAGTAATCGGCTATATTCAAGTTATTACCCTGATGCAAACTTCTGTCCAAAGGGTCACTCCCGGTGAAGGGATCTCGGCCCTTGCCTCGTCGACTGAGGTGCTGGATATTCATAACCGAATACCACTGTGCAAAACAAAATTGAACGTCCTTGCAGAAAAGTGTTCCAACAACATCATACAGGTTTGTTTAGCTTGCATTGATCCAAATCAATGCAGTCCCATCAATTAATCACACCACAATAGAACGAAAATATGATGTACGTATATGCCATCCGCATTCGCCACTGGGTCCCGTCATCACCCGTTAGGTTACTTAACTAACGACAGAGCGGGGATTGGACTAGCGTGGATGTAAAATATATACAACATCTACTAGTATATATATCAATATATAATATTCGCTCAAGGCGTGATAAAATGAAACATCACAGAGAGTAATAAGCATCACAGAACAATACAGATAATCTGGGATCCCCGGGTTTCATAGAGTCGCTACTGAAACCCGACGTTCCCCTGGTCGTGTGGATAGCCTGTGCAATGAAATCCTAGACCCCTATAGGTGCAGGAAGTTACCCGCCAAAACCTGAAGCGAGGCAGCCCCCTTCAACAACGTGAATGGACCACCCAGCACTTCACGGAATCCGGTAACTTAAGCACCCCTCCTTGGGTTAACCTGTACCCCCTACGAGTGCGGCGAATAGCCCGCCAATTCTAGAGTGAAGCCCCCTCCGTCTCAAAGCCATGGGATGCGGGCCCGTTGCCCTCTAAAACCCGGCTATCCATGCACCCCATCGCGGGGTAATCCTAGTACAGAAAGTAAAAATATATACAATGGGTACATCGACCTCAGCCCGGTCGTGCCCCAAAAGAATAATATACAAACAGGCTTTGACGGCAATCCATATGTCGGACGCTCGCCCCGCAGTATCAAATGTACAAATACAACCAAACTGTACTATCATTGCATCCAGGATATCCACCACGACAAATCCGCAACATCACAGCACAGCACAGAACATCAACGTGAATGTCACGTTCGCAAATCCGTCTAAAAGGGCTATAGCAATTAGACAAGATTTACCGATCAAATAACATTCACGGTCGCAGATATAATGTAAATACTGTGAACTAACATGTTTAAAATTTTCGATCGACAAAATTTCCCGAAGTGAGCCCCAAGTACTATTCCCAGTACCCAAAATAATCTGGGCCAAAACAAAAATTACCAGAAACCCCAATTCCAACACAAAGAGCACTGTAGAAATTTTGGTGCCCTAATGATACAGTGTTACGGCGGAACCGTGGCCAAAACAAGGGTCATGCCGCGGTTCCGCGGCGCTACAGTAGGATTAGCCAACCAATTTTCTGCAGCATTCTAATAAAAGCCTGCCTGATTTTCTGCAATACTCAAAATAATTTTTTGACGACAAAAAAAAATTCGACAGAAACTCAGAATTTGGAAATGCAGTTTTTGGAAATTTCATTCGATCGAAGTTCTAAACACGTTAGAGCAAGCTAGTAAAGGTTAATGGCGTGGCTCTGATACCATTTAAGTGTACGGTAGCGCCCCGGCTGTCTGTCCGAGGCCAAAATGCGGAAACGAAAACTTTTTCAAACTAGAAACCGGCACTATCGTATTCTTAAAACCCGGATCGAACCATTAACCTATAACTAGCAACTAGAGAAAAGGTTGGAAAGCTATACCGATCGATCCGTGTCCTTCGGTCTTTGGCCACCATCTCAAGCTCCTCGCGGCATCTCCGGTCTTGATCTCGTCGTCGGAAAGGGCACCACATCTTCGAGTCTTTTTACGGGCTCCCGCTTCGTCCGAAGCAACTCGGGAACGAAGTGTGCTAGCCGACGTGTCCAAGGTGTTGTAGAGAATGTTTGTGATCACTTTGTCTCTTGCATCCATTGATTTGGATGGAGGATAGAGGTGTTGCCACTAATGGAGATTATGAGCTAGAGGAAGAAGAAGAAGAGGATGAGTTTTTCTTTTCTTGTTGATATGATAATATGAGAGCAAGAATTAGGAATACAAGAGCTCACCCACAACCTCATCGCTGCCCTTTCTCTTTCTTCCTCTCATATCAACTCACAAATCAATCTCAAATGTGACACATGCACAAAGAAAGAGACCATGAGTCACCACTTGTGCATGTGTCACAATAAATGCTCCTTATCATGACATTTAGCTCACAATTTCCATTTACAAACATTAACCCAAATGTTTGCAACAATAAAAAGATACGGCAACATCTAAAGTAAACTCGTGACGGATCACAAGGATACCCCTCACCTGTATATACATACCTGCATCCACATTCCGACTGAATGCGAATGCGATGAGACTAAAGTAATTCAATAAATCTAATACTAGGTTCCGGCTTAAACCAAAGCCCACTAGTATGATCCGTCCGATCATGATCCGGGCACTACTGCACGCATATGATCGAACCTTGCCATATATCATACGGCCTCTACAACGTTTCGCCCGAAACTTGAAAACTGTCTGTGGGGGACTCTAAAGACTTGTCAATATTTTGGCTGTGGATTTAACTACTAGCACGTCAGAGGTACTAGCTGTACGTAACGGGCTACCAGGTATTGACCAAAAGGGAGGTCGATGAGCGAACTCATCCTAACACCCTACTGAGCCTGTCAGTGACAATATCCGTACAGTTCGGTCCGTTCGTCTATGAGCATCGCATGGCGGGTTTAGGGGGTTGGTAAAAGTCAGACCCCCAAAAGCGGTACAAGTCGTGTCAAACTGTAGCCCAGAACATCCTGAGATACTACTGGATTACCTACCGGTAAATCTCCTGCCTTGGCCAAGGACTTCGTGTAATGGCTCTCCTAGACACAGTGCGATCTCACCCCCAATACCGAGAGAGACGAAACCCCTGCCGATCCGCTCACTGCCTCCATGTGGCTCGGGACTGTACCCAACTAAAACCTGTTTGCACGACTCCTTTGAGCCGTGGTAGGATAGTAATCAAAGCACAGTGGGAACTCATACGAGAAAAATGACGATCTCAGGTCGATGAACTAACCTGTACACATGTCACCAGGAAACTGCTATCTGACGTCAGGTATAATACCAACTAGCATGTTCCCGGCGAGTCCTGTCCGGTGTACTCATAACCCAATGAGCACCTGTATACATCTTAGGTGATCCAACTGACACCAATAGCTTGTGAGACCAGCCACCGCCCCTCGTCGGGGTCTCGACTGTATACACTAGTCTACTAATGGAGTATCGATGCCCAGTCTCGAAACTCCCACGATTAGGGACCTTTTAAGGATGTGCTTATAGACCCTAGCTCCCATGTATATGATCGCCATCATACTGCTGGTAGTCAAACAAGAATCCTAAGGGCTCTATCAATGTGTAATAGTGACCTGTAAGGTCACCTAAAGTAGTACACGATGATAAAGATATATCAGATAGCATACTATCATCTCGAGTAAGACTGTCTTACCGGCATAGGTCCTCCCTCAATCATTGCAATCACGTGCCTGTGATCCAATAATTGACTCTGAGGGCACTATATCCAACAGTTTTACACCCGCGCTAGTCCAGTTCCCGCTCTGTCGTTAGTTAAGTAACCTAACGGGTGATGACGGGACCCAGTGGCGAATCCGGATGGCATATACGTACATCATATTTTCATTCTTATGTGGTGTGATTAATTGATCGGACTGCGATGATTCAGATCAATGCAAAGAACAAAATCTATTTGATGTTGTTGGAACAATTTTCAAAAAGATGTTATTATAAGGACGTTTTGTTTTGTTTTCCACAGTGGTATTCGGTTATGAATATCGAGCACTTCATTCGACGAGGCAAGACCTGAGATCCCTTCACCGGGAGTGACCTCTTGGGCAGAAGATTGCGTCAGGGTAATAACTTCATTATAGTCGATTACTTTTTACTTTGCATCGCGGTATTCAGTGAGAATATCCTGCACTTCATTCCACGAGGAAAGAGCCGAGATCCCTTCGCTGGGAGTGACCTCTTTAGCAAAGGTTTTCGCCACTATATATTTGTAAAAAACTATCCGGTTCCTTCAACGATATCAAGTTCATTACGTTAAAAGTTTTTCGCCAACAACCATTCGTAGCCCTCCGTCATTTCAGATGGGTAGCACTTAGTATTCATGCTGTGTTTGTTGGCCTTAGTCAAGGCATAGTATATGGTAGCTATTTGTTACTTTTCTGTTGCTTAGATAGATGCGTTGGTTTGGGACAGTCGTACAGCCTTGTTGGCCATAGTCAAGGGCGAGTACCGGTGGGTTCAAATTAACCTGGACAATGACGGGTAGAACTTGACATGTGACTTATGATTTGTTGGCCTTAGTCAAGGTCATAAGAGCATGGGGAAAAAATCACATCGGGAGTTTCAAACATACAGGAAACTTGCCAGACATGTGCATACGTTCTAGAGTGTGATAACTTGAATGGATTCCTTCAGGTTATCGTGTGTTGATAGTTAGATCCCGATTCCCGCTGATGAGTTGATTTACTCCTCGGGTGATTTTAGATGATCCCGACTAATTCTTCTTTCAGGTTTGGAGGAGAATTTGAGTATTCAGTGGGAGACATCATGATTAGATAAAATGATTAACCATTCTGATCTAGATTAGAGTGCACACAGAGTATTTCTTTTCTCTCCCTCTTTGGCAGCGACCATGTCCTGACCCTAGACTATAACTCAGTAACCAAGTTAACCAAACTTTCTTAAAACACTGGCTTTTGGATTGTCAGAGTTGCATACTTCATTACCACTCCTACTTTTACCTTTTGCGTTTCTCCGGAACATTTTGTATCACTACAAAGATGTTTACCCCAATCAGAGAAAAGCTCTGTTCAAATTCCAAGGCAGGAGATGAAGCAACGCTTCATCTTTCCCCAATCAGAGCAAAGCTCTACTTTGAAAATTTAAACTCTAATAAATGAAGCAACGCTTCAGTTGCGCAAGCACTGCGCTGCGCGACACGTGTCAGCGCAGATGTGCTAGCGTAGTTGCGCTGCGCTTTGCGCTGCGCAACACGTGTCAGCGCAGATGCGTTGCGCTTCGCGCTGCTTGACACGTGTCAGCGCAGATGCGCTAGAGCAGTTGCGCTGCGCTGTGCGCTGCCTGACACGTGTCACGCGCTGGGGCATTTGCACCAAACAGAATGTAGATTTTAAAAAAATCTTTCTGTTCTTGTTAAAAGAAGAAAATTTTCTTCTGTAAAACAGAAGCCCTTAGATCAAAGATCCAACGGTGGGGAAAATTCCCCAAATCACTCAGAGAAAGATCTCTTCAACAAATTTAACTAATTTATGGGCACTATAAAAAGGACCCTAGAGCTCAATTCAAAGGCATCAACATTTGTGAGAAATCAAGAACTTCAAAGAGAGAAAACTCTGAAGAAATTTCAAGAAAAAGGTAAAAACCTTCATAAAATAGAAAAAATTTCTTCTAATAGATCATTGATCTAAGAACAAGATCAATGATTTTCACAGAATAAACAGTGCTTTGCACTTTTTATGAACTACTGGTTCCTTAAAACAAGAAAAAACAAGAAATACTTGTTTTCTTTGATTCTAATTAGATCAAAGAAAACAAACAGTGCTTTGCACTTTGTCATGAACAATTGGTTCTAAAAGATTCTCAAATCATAGTGCCTTGCACTTGCAAACTGCGCTGTTGCGCTCCTGGATTAGCGCAAGCAACCGGAGAGCGCCACGTGTTAGCATCTGAACCATCTGCGCTATGCGCTTTTGAAATAGAGCCTTGCTCTCTGGAATTGGCGCACCTTACCAGAGCGCGCCACGTGTCAGCAGTGCAAGCGCAGCGCATTGGCGCAGCGCACTGCGCTTGCGTGACACGTGTCGTCACCATAAGCATTTGCGCTCTCTGATTGGCGCAAAGCGCCTGACAAATGCAATGCATTTCCTAAAGGGCCAGGCCCAAATCAAAAAGACCTAGTAGGCCTAATTAAATTGCAAAGCAATAAATGGGCATAGCCCAGGTAAAACTGATGCTCTGCATCATTTATAAATAGGCAGAGCCCAAAACAAATCAGTGCTCTGCATCCTTTATGGGCAGAGCCCAAACAAAAATAAAAAGTAATACAATGCATTATTTAAATGTGGGCAGGCCTAGTAGGTCAAGGATAAATAAAAGCGTTGAACATTTTTCAATTGGACTTAGCCCAATCGTGGCCGTAAATCCTCAAATTAAATTGACTGAGCACGGCTGCTCTCTAAATCAATTCACCTCCGGTTCGAGGGTACATCTCCGAACTCCTCTGACACCTATCGTTGTAATCCTTCAACGACGTCAGAGAGGCGACGGGTCCCGACAATCATACATCAACACGGACTGCGGGGTCCTTAAACTCATGGACTGAAACGTCCTTAAACTAATATTGGACCGAAACGTCCTTAAACTAATATTGGACCGAAACGTCCTTGAACGAATGTTGGACCGAAACGTCCTTAAACTAATGACGGACCGAAACGTCCTTAAACTAATGACAGACCACCACGTCCCTAAACTGGAATAACGGACCACCAGGTCCCTAAACTGGTAATGGACCACCACGTCCCTAAACTGGAACATGGACCACCACGTCCCTAAACTGGAACAATAGAGCCTCCAAATGCTCTTCTGCCGGATCTAAACGATCCCGTTTAAGTTGATCTTAGCCCCAAACACGGCTAACGTATCCTTAAACATTCAAATGGACTATAAAACTTCAAATCAACTTTGGTTCAAGGGTACATCTCTGAACTCCTCTGACATCTATCGTTGTAATCCTTCAACGACGTCAGAGAGGTGATGAGTCCCAACGGCCATATATTAAATGGATCACCACGTTAAGTTGATCTTAGTCTCAAACAGGACTAACGTATCCTTAACGAACGTTTAAGTTGATCTTAGCCTCAATATGGCTAACGTATCCTTAAACTAACACACCAAACCCAAATCTAAGAAAATACGGATTTGGACTAATCCACGTCCTACGGGCGACGGCATTACTCAGTCTCCGTATACAATCCACGGGCAACCACAAACAAAACAAACACACACGACACGAAGTGAAATTCTGGAGAAGGAGAAAGTGGCTACCGCGATGCGGTAGCGTAATTAACTGCAGGGGATTGCGCCTGCAGGGAAAAGCGTCCCTACAATCAAAAACCTCTCTAGCGAGGGGGAATCTGACGAAGTCTGCTACATCGGCCACATCCGTCTAAACCTCCGATACACGGTGACATAAATCAACTTGGCATCTTCGGAGAGGTGGACGGATAAAACCATATAGCATCTGTCCCGAATCTCAGGCAAGATGTCCTCACGTCGTCGCCGTCATTCGGAGGGGAACAGATTCTGGCACGCCCGGTGGGACATTTTCCTCTTTCCACTCCACACTTCGTGTGTCGTCTTCGCGAACGAGTCGCGGTTTGTTAATGGTTTCCTTTGGATTTCAAGTTATTAAGATTTGGTCTTTTGCCTGGCGCAGAAATCAAGCATCAATGGCCTCAAATTGCTCGAACTGCTCGAAGTGCCAATGCAACCGACGCTCCACTTCACCTGGAGGTATAGCATATGGGCCTCAAGCGGCCTTCGTCCTTACTATGCCTGTGGAGAAAGTGACTCAGGCCACCACCGGCCTGTTTTTCGGGACCATGATGTAGGGTTCCTAGGCACTCTAATGGAGGCTCACAAGTGATCAAACATGCACAAATCAAATTTTACGGGTGCCTACAAACCCTAATACGGATCGTCAACTAGATATATAGGCGAAGCAACCAAGTAAACGGAAATATAGCTAAAGGAAAGGGGCTACAACCTTTGTAGATCCGGTCCACCACCTCCTAGGCTCCGTGATGAAGTCCCCTCGCTGTCCAAATCATATCTTGGGCTCTAGCGTCGGCTTCATTAGAGAAAAACGGGCTAGGTCATCGACGACGATGCCGAAGATGATCTACGTCGAGGCATCGCTAAATCAAGCTCCAACTTCACCAAGTCAAGAAAACTTGTGAAGGAAACACCCTATACTACTTGGCAAGAGGTAGAGGATGAAGAAATAGGATGTGGGTTCACTTTAGAATTGGATTTCTCACTAGTTTTCATCACTTGCCATTGGAGTAGCAAGCTTTCTTCATGAAGGAAGAAGATGAAGAAGAAGAAGAATATATGATAAGTATTATGTAAATGATAAATAAATCAATACTTATCATTTACTAACCCTTGGTTAGTTGTAGAGAATGGACCATGGTTAACTTGAATGGTTAGGGTTAAGGATGAGACAAGAATGGTGACTTAGTCAAAGTTTCATGAAACTTCAACTACAAACAAATCAAGCCACCATTCTATATTCTTTATCATTTTCTTTTTCCAAAATAAACAAAAAGAATAAATAAATGAGTAAGTAAATAAAAAGAAAACCCTAATCATAAACTTAACCATGGTCTAATTCTTTACACTAACCCTAGCTTGCATGTATCATCAAACATGATACAATCATGTGCACAAAATATATCACATATACAATGTGCACAAACCAAGTGAGTAAATCCATTTAAAGTGAACCAATACTAGTTAATGCAAAGTAATATATCAAATATATAATTATACATTAAATCATTAAATCAACACTTGATTCAATGATCCGGTCATATCGCATATAACCGGCTAGTATCCAATGTATCAGCTTATCGAATCAATCTTTGATTCAATAACTAGGTTATATCGCATACAACCATTCGACACATTTATCGCGAGAATGAAATACGGCAACACATACACGCATTACTCTCGGTCCCGCACATATCTCATATGCGCTCCTATTTCGTTTCGCTTGAGCCAGGAAACCTCTGTGTAGGACTCTAAAGACTCGTCAATACGCCGGTAGCAGATGATGATCATATCAAACACCCACAAGCCGCAAGCGGTCTGCTAAACGTAACGGCCACCCGGGTATTGAGCGATCAGAAGATCGATGAGCAAGCCCGCTCACACTCCTGTGAATCCAACCAGTAACACTTACCGTACAGTCCGGTCTGTTCGTCTGATATGTCGCATATCTCGCCTAGGGGTGGTAAACGTCAGACCCCAATAGCTCGATAAGTCATGCCGACGTGAGGTCCATAACATTCGTGAAACTACTGATAACTCTTACCAGTATATCACTGCAACCCTGGCCAGGGATTTCCTGTTATGGCCAGTCGAGCATAGCGCAACATCAACCCCCAATACCGGGAGAGACGAATCCCCTCCTATCGCTCATTGCCTCCATGTGAATCGGGACTGTACCCAAAAACCACCTGTTTGCACGACTCAGTAGAGCCGTGGTAGGGTGGAAATCAAAGCACAGTGGGAGATACACAAGACTCTATGACGATCTCGGGTCAACAGACTAAGCTGTACCAGTGTCACCAGAGAACTGCCATCTGACGTGAGGTATAATACCATCTGGGAGTTCTCGGCGAGTCCGTTCAGTGTACCCAGTCTCCACTGAGCACCCGTATACCATCTCTGATGTCAAACACCAATGGATATGGGATCATCCATCGCCCATCGTATGGGTCGAGAAGATATGCGCTAGTCTACTCTGGAATATCGATGCCCCGTCTCGATATTCCCTCGACTAGGAACATTTCAAGGATCTACTCATGGACTACCCAGGCCCCACTAGTATGATCTACATCATAGTCCTGGAAGTCGAGTACACATCCTAAGGGCTTTATCAACATGTAACAGAGAGACAGAAAGTATACACGTTAAGATAAAGAGCAACCAGATAGCGTACTATCATGTCGAGCAAGAAAGTCCTACCTATATATGTCCCAGCATCCACTACAATATACATCCAATATACAGTAATGGCCTCTAGGGCATACATATAACTAACAATCTCCCACTTGCACTAGGGCCATCTGTAGCAGTGGTTGCAGTATCGCATACTCAACCATCCCCTAAAAGTCTCTCTTTGGGAAAAGGCCTTCGTGAGTGGATCCGTCGTGTTGTCCTCTGAGTCTACTCTCCTAACCTCGATCACCCTGGAGATCAGCTATCTCCATAATCAGGTGATGCTGCCTCAGAATATGTCTGGGTCACTGACGGGACCATGGTTCCTTGGCCAAAGCCACAGTTCCATTGTCACACAATGGTAGGAGCCTAGTTCATCTTATGAACCAATATACACCCAAACTGCCTCTTTGGTAGTATCTTTAATAGCGATGTTACCAGCCTTTATCGTCTAGTTTGTCACGGTATCTAGCTTGGAAATCTTCCAACATACCGTCCCTTTACTGAGGGTAAAGACAATGCCTGCGACTGACATTCAGTCGTCCTTATCACTCTGGAACACTTCCAGTGATTCTCCCCAGGATCGATTGATACTATCTTACTACAGCTAGTGAGAATCCTAACATCCATTTAGATCTATCTCATAGACCCGAATTCCAGGATTTAGGAGGTATCATCTTTATCCTATTGGAGAATCCTTATGATAAGAGGAGATTGACCGATCGTAGTATAGGAAACTCTTTTCCTATCAAGAGTATGTTGTCCACGTACAATACGAGGATGACCACCTTACTCTCTACTACCATTTTGTATATACAAGGTTCATCTACCATTTTGATGAAGTCAAACACTTTGACTATCAAAACAGACGTTCCAACTCCACGATGCCTGCTTCATTATGTAAAGTAACTTGCACACGTTTCCGCTGCTCCCACTGTTTACGAAGACCTCTGGCTGTGTTCTTATAGACGTTCTCTTCTAAATCAGTATTTAGAAAAGCAGTCAGGGCACCGAACCACCAGATATCGTAGTCATGGTATGTAGCAATGTTAAGTAGGATCCGGATGGACTTAAGCATAGTCACTTGGAAAAGGTTTCATCATTATCCATGCCTGGTTGATGACTAAAACCTTTAATAAGCCTAGCTTTGAAAGTCTCAACTTTTCCATCTACAACAAGTAATCTTCTCAAGATATACTTGCTCCTGATGGGGATTTAACCCTTCAGATATAGCAGCTAAAGTCCATACTTTGCTGGTGTATATGGATTCCATCTCAGATCGCTAAGCATCCAGCCATTCTTACAGAGTCCCTGCTCTCGATGGCCTGCTCGAATCTAGTTGGGTCATCATCTCATGATGCAATCCTGGCTCCCACTGTCATCGAGAAACCGAGGTATCTCTCAGGCAGGCGAGGAACCCTACCAGATCGGCGGAGAGGCTGAGGTTCGTCGGGGACTATAGAATCCTTTGGTTCTGTCAAATCTTCAGCTGTAGTTTCGTATAGCTGGAACCTTTCCAGTTCTACAGAACTGACCTTGCCTTGATCTTGTCCGGATTTTGCTTTTGACATAGGCCGGACAATCCCAAATCTTAACTTATTTAAGAGATAGGATCTTCCCTTTCCATATCACATATGAAGTGGTAGGCAGTGATTTGATTCGAACCTAATTCAATAGGTATGCAGCTTCTCAAGCGCATAACATCCAAAAGGAAATAGGTAACTCAGTAATACTCATCATAGAGCACACGATATCTAATATTGTGTGATTGCTCCGCCCCGATACACCGTTGTGCTGTGGTGCATTCAGAGGAGTAATACTGAGAGAGAATCTCATTTTCCTTTAGAATGGTCCAGGAATGCCATGCACAAGTATTCTCCTCCCTGATCTCATCATAGGGCATAATACTTATACCCGGTTATTGGTTCTCTACTTCTAACTTATATTCTGTGAATATCTCAAAAGGTTCGTACTTGTGTTTCAACAGGAACATATGTCAGAATCTTGAGAGATTATCAGAGAATATAATGAAGTATAAAGAACCAGTCCTGGCATGTGTAGACAGGAGACCTTACATACATCATAATGTATCAGTCCCAAGAGTTTACTAACTCTTTCTCTGTTTCCAACAAACAGAGCTATGGTCATCTTATCTTTGTGACATGACTGGCAAGTTTCACAAGATGTAAATTCAAAACTGATTTAAATATGCATCTATGTGCAACTTAGCTAGTCGGGTCGCATTGATATGACCCAGTCTACAATACCTCAAGATGGATTCGTTCATTTCTGAACTCTTCCTCTTGTGTGTGTTTCGCATACTAAGAACTGTAGTTTGATTTAGAACATCAACGCTTTTAGATAACGTGCCTGAACCGATCAACTTTTGATATAGGAAATGTTCAAAACATTATCCAACAATACAAAATTTTATCATTTCTTTACTTGTAAAGAGAGTGATATGATTTTGTATATCAGGTTCGGTATCTAATAACATTCGTTCAGAATCAATGTATTGGTAATACAGGGTGACAGTGACCAACAGACTTGGCTGCAACACTTGCCCCGTTTTCTGTCTCATGAAACTTAACACCCGTTCTCAGTTTTTCTACCCTTTTTTAGCCCTATGTAACAGATTACATATCTGGGATCCAGATCCGGTATCATATACCCAGGATGCGGAGGATACTGAGAAACAGTTCTTTGTAATGAACACACCCGAAGATGATGCATCAACATGCACTCTCTTCGTTTGGGTGGCACGGGAATTCTGGTAATCCCCAATTTCCTGCTCTGTCTTTTAACAATTATAAGTTGGAGCGGGACCAACGTTCCCCAGCTCAGTATAACAAGCGGGTTCGGTCAATATCCATATTATTATCTTGATTAAGGCGTGATATGGTCGCTACCAGGAGAGAGAGAGAAGAAAACACTCTGCGTGCGCTCTTGCAAGATTAGATTGGTTATATATTTTATCTAATCAGGATGGTTCCCACTGTTTTTATCAAATCTTCCTTCAAACCTTAAAAGGAAAGACTAGCCGGGATTAATTGCACTCTACAAGTTCGCCAATCATTCAGCCAGGCCAGTGTCGGTACTTTGAGGGAGGTTCCCCGTGCTTTCCCACGGACCTAATTACAGTAAACCTCGTTTTCCCAGAGGCGTAACCCCGTTGACACCTTTCTAGACACCTACTTGATCGGCTAATTGCAAAGTGCAAAACTCTCCCAGGAGTAACAATTACTCGCAGTGGGTATCGGGATCCAACTATCACATAGAAGGTATGCAATCTCATTGCAAATTTCAACACTTGAAACTCCCGATAATGGTTTTTACCCCTAGCACCTATGACCTTGGCTAAGGTCAACAAATCATAGGTACTAGTCAAGTTCTACCCGTCATTTCGTGATTAATTAGACCCACCCACATGACCCTTGGCTAAGGTCAACAAAGCCACATGACTGTCGTAACTAATCGCATCATATGCTGTGTAGGAAGACATCACTTAGCTACCGCACACTACGCCTCGGCTATGGTCGACAAACGTAGCACGAATACTAAGTACTCTACTTCCTAAAATGACGGAGGGTTGCGAATGGTTTTTATGAAAACCTTTAACGCTTTGAACTTGATCTCGTTGCGGAATCAAATGGTTTTTAAATAGAATGTTTTCGAGGCTTTTCTAGTTTTGCTAAAGGGGTCACTCCCGGTGAAGGGATCGTCGGCCCTTTCCTCGTCGAATGAGGTGCGGGATATATCATATATATCACTGTGCAAAGCAGAAACTATAGAAGCGATCAAAGACAAACCGAGGGTTGTAGCATCTGCCAGTTATTGCTAAAGGAGTCACTCCCGGTGAAGGGATCTCGGTCCTTTCCTCATCGAATAAGGTGCAGGATGTTCTATAATGAACACCGCGATGCAAAGCAAGAACTGTAGCTACCTGTTTTTATTTTGAAATTCGATTCCACAACATCAATTAGGTTTATTTTCTTTCATTAATCTCATTAATGAATATCCCATCATTTCAGTCCACCTAAACATTACAGATAAATATAACGTACGCTTATGCCATCCGCATTCGCCTCGATGTCCTGTCTGCACCGTTAGGTTAGGTAACTAACGGCAGAGCGGGGCAGGGCTAGCGCGGGTGTAAAACATAAGCAACGTTTATATAATATATCATATATACTATATATAATATCTGTCACAGAACATCACATGATCACATCACAGATAAATCACAGCAGAAGAAACATATGAAATATTGGATATACTAGGACGTCCGTGTTTTCAATTCGAGCCAGTATAAAACACGGATTCCACGGTCGTGATGAATAGCCTATCCCACACCCCTAGACCCCTACGAGAGCGGCAAGCAATCCTACCAATTCTAGGGTTAGGAGACCCGGACTCGACTCCTCGAGATGGTCTCCCACTGGACCCTAGAACTCGGTTACTTGTGCTCCCCTCCTTGGGTCTATCCTAGTGCAGAAAAGTAAATAATATACATCAACGGTGACATCTTCCGCAACCTGGAAGTGCCCCAATAAAATAATATTACATACAAGTTTTTACATGAATGAAAATGAAAAACACTCATCTCACATAAAACCCCCCCGGTTATTCAAACACGACGATCCAATATAACATATCCAGCAACACATAACATCACATGTCATCAACGTAAGTAAATATGCGCATCCCAATTGTCGTTGACATATAGCAACGAAACCGGCGACATCACATATTACACTTACGGTCACAGAAAAGAAAGTGTAAAACTACAACAGTTGGAATCCGCAACCACCTCAGACATCGCATGCCTGATCAAATGAATTCTTTAGACATCGCATGCCTAACAATTATAAACCCCGCATTTTAGTCTCATTATCGAAAACACTTTTCAATATAAAGTCGGGCAATTCAACAAGATTCCCGAAAAACTGATCGAATGCTCGTCACAAACTTTAGTAGGCGGCCGCACCCCTGATACCGTCGACGAAGTGCACCAAGGCGGAACACCGCTGCCGTGAGCACCCGGACGAATGCTTTCGGCGACGGGGTTCTCCTACAGTCACTTGGTCGGGGCTATGGGGTGAGGCTGTCTATTAAGTTTACCCGGCGAGTATCCGCGTACGCTACGTGATTGCAACGGACTTTTGATCACATCAAAATTCCGTGGCAACCGATCAAGTGAGACTAAACTGCTATGTTTATAACATTCATCCAGTCATCTCATAACTATTTGCGAATTCCAAGTATTGTATCACATTCCGGATAAATAGAAAATGCTAAACTTTTCGATCGAACAATCGAACACCCAAGTTTTCCCGATACAGCTCAACACATGAAATAAGTCTAACAACATTCAGTTCGTGCCTCAGTACCAACAGTCCAGCCGTAGAAGGGTCAAGCCAACGCCTCACATGTGGCACGCCGTACTGCCCCAAACCCGAAAGTTCAAAGGGCAGTTCAAGACGGTCACATAATCGAGTTAAGGTTTGTTGTCTTCTAGAGGGTCCATCGCGTTACTTGCACTACTTAGAACGTCGTTAAACTACGGAAAAATCCAACAATTGGAAATTTCCCGGCAGGGAAAAATTGGGTATTTATATCCGGTCGAACTTTTTAACATATTCTAAAAAATACCCGGAAAAGCACACCGACAAAATTAGACAGTCCGATCGAATACACCGAGTCCCCAATACAACTCAGAAAATACAACTCTGTAATAAATATTAAAAACATCCAGAACACACAAGAAACACCAACAGAAACAACTGAAGAAAACTCACAGCCTGATCATCACATACGGCCGCGGAACCGCCGCAAAATGGGGGTCAACGCCGCGGTTCCGCGGTCGTACTGTACAATTAGGCTGTCGTTTTCTGCAGTTTTTCTTAGAATTTCCTGCACATTTCTCTGCATATTTTTAATTCTAAAAAATCCACGATTTCAGAAAAAGTACAGAGAGCAATATTAGGGTTTGGGTTTTGATTCGATCGGAGTTCTAATTCCGTCTGGACTTCGCCTAAGGCTCTAGGTAGGCTCTGATACCACTGTAGGGTTCCTAGGCACTCTAATGGAGTCTCACAAGTGATCAAACATGCACAAATCAAATTTTACGGGTTCCTACAAACCCTAATACGGATCGTCAACTAGATATATAGGCGAAGCAAGCAAGTAAACGGAAATATAGCTAAAGGAAAGGGGCTACAACCTTTGTAGATCCGGTCCACCACCTCCTAGGCTCCGTGATGAAGTCCCCTCGCTGTCCAAATCATATCTTGGGCTCTAGCGTCGGCTTCATCAGAGAAAAACGGGCTAGGTCATCGACGACGATGCCGAAGATGATCTACGTCGAGGCATCGCTAGATCAAGCTCCAACTTCACCAAGTCAAGAAAACTTGTGAAGGAAACACCCTATACTACTTGACAAGAGGTAGAGGATGAAGAAATAGGATGTGGGTGTTAGTTATATGTATGCCCTAGAGGCCATTACTGTACATTGGATGTATATTGTAGTGGATGCTGGGACATATATAGGTAGGACTTTCTTGCTCGACATGATAGTACGCTATCTGATTGCACTTTATCTTAACATGTATACTTTCTGTCTCTCTGATTACATGTTGATAAAGCCCATAGGATGTGTGCTCGACTTCCAGGACTATGATGTAGATCATACTAGTGGGGCCTGGGTTGTCCATGAGTACATCTTTGAATTGTTCCTAGTCGTGGGAATATCGAGACGGGGCATCGATATTCCAGAGTAGACTAGCGTATATCTTCTTGACCCATGTGATGGGCGATGGATGATCCCATATCCATTGGTGTTTGACATCGAAGATGGTATGCGGGTGCTCAGTGGAGACTGGGTACACTGAACGGACTCGCCGAGAACTCCCATATGGTATTATACCTCACGTCAGATGGCAGTTCTCTGGTGACACTGGTACAGCTTAGTCTGTTGACCCGAGATCGTCATAGAGTCTTGTGTGTCTCCCACTGTGCTTTGATTTCCACCCTACCACGGCTCTACTGTGTCATGCAAACAGGTGGTTTTTGGGTGCAGTCCCGATTCACATGGAGGCAATGAGCGATAGGAGGGGATTCGTCTCTCCCGGTATTGGGGGTTGATGTTGCGCTATGCTCGACTGGCCATAACAGGAAATCCCTGGCCAGGGTTGCAGTGATATACTGGTAAGTGTTATCAGTAGTTTCACGAATGTTATGGACCCTACGTCGGCATGACTTATCGAGCTATTGGGGTCTGACGTTTACCACCCCTAGGTGAGATATGCGACATATCAGACGAACAGACCGGACTGTACGGTAAGTGTTACTGGTTGGATTCGCAGGAGTGTGAGCGGGCTTGCTCGTCGATCTTCTGATCGTTCAATACCCGGGTGGCCGTTACGTTTAGCAGACCGCTTGCGGCTTGTGGATGCTTGATATGATCATCATCTGCTGCCGGCGTATTGACGAGTCTTTAGAGTCCTACACAGAGGTTTCCTGGCTCAGGCGAAAAGAAATAGGAGCGCATATGAGATATGTGCGGGACCGAGAATAATGCGCGTATGTGATACCGTATTTCATTCTCGCGACGAATGTATCGATTGGTTATATGCGATATAACCTAGTTATCGAATCAAGGATTGATTCGATAAGCCGATACATTGGATACTAGCCGGTTATATGCGACATGACCGGATCATTGAATCAAGTGTTGATTTAATGATTTAATGTATAATTATATATTTGATATATTACTTTGCATTAACTAGTATTGGTTCACTTTAAATGGATTTACTCACTTAGTTTGTGCACATTGCATATGTGATATATTTTGTACACATGATTGTATCATGTTTGATGATACATGCAAGCTAGGGTTAGTGTAAAGAATAAGACCATGGTTAAGATTAAGATTAGGGTTTTCTTTTTCTTATTTATTTATTTATTTATTTTGGAAAAAGAAAATGATAAAGAAAATGAAATGGTGGCTTATTTTGTTTGTAGTTGAAGTTTCTTGAAACTTTGACTAAGTAACCATTTTGTCTTCTTTCTTAACCCTGACTCTTCAAATTGACCTTAGTCAATTCTCTACACCTAACTAAGGTTAGTGATATGATAATTATTATATTTTCTTTTCTATTTTTAATTATCTTATCATATCATCTTCTTCTTCTTCATCTTGAGAAAGAATGAAGAAAGCTTGCTACTCCAATGGCAAGTCATGAAATCTAGTGAGAAATCCAAAACTAAAGTTTACCCACTTCCTATTTCTTCATCCTCTACCTCTTTCCAAGTAGTATAGGGTGTTTCCTTCACAAGTTTTTCCGACTTGGTGAAGTTGGAGCTTGTTCTAGCGATGCCTCGACGTAGATCATCTTCGGCATCGAACCGACGATCAAGCCCGCCCATTCTTCGATGATGCCGACGCTAGAGCCCAAGACATGATTTGGACAGCGAGGGGACTTCATTGCGGAGCCGTGGAGGTGGTGGAACGGATCTACAAAGGTTGTATCCCCTTTCCTTTAGCTATATTTCCGTTTGCTTGCTTGCTTCGCCTATTTGTCTAGTTAACGATCCGTATTAGGGTTAATAGGCACTTGTAAAATTTTAATTGGCCATGTTTGATCACTTGTGAGACTCCATTAGAGTGCTTAGGAACCCTACAGTGGTATCAGAGCCTAGCTAGAGCCTTAGGCGAAGTCCCGACGGAGTTAGAAGTCCGATCGACCCAAAACCCCGACCCGAATATTGCTCTCTGGACATTTCTGTAAAATGTGGTTTTTTCGAAATTAAAAATATACAGAAAAATTAGCAGGTAATCCTAAGACTTACTGTGAAATTCGAGAGATTGATTCCACAAAGGCGGCGTGGATCCGCGGCCCTACAGTAGGCTCACGCGGCGGATCCGCGGCGCTTTTGTCGCTTTGTGCAGCCAATTTTGCACAGTTGTTCTTAGCTTTCTGTGTTGGTTTTCCTGGGGATTTTTAATAATTTTTCCAGAGTTGCATTTTCTGGGTTGTATTGGGAACTCGGTGTATCGATCGGATTGTCTAATTTTGTCGGTGTGTTTTTCCGGATAAATCTTAGAATATGTTAAAAAGTTCGACCGGATATAAATACCCACTTTTTCCCCTGCCGGAAAATTTCCAATTGTTGGATTTTTCCGTAGTTTAACGACGTTCTAAGTAGTGCAAGTAACGCGATGGACCCTCTAGAAGACAACAAACCTTAACTCGATTATGTGACCGTCTTGAACTGCCCTTTGAACCTTCGGGTTTGGGGCAGTACGGCGTGCCACATGTGAGGCGTTGGCTTGACCCTTCTACGGCTGGACCGTTGCTACTGAGGCACGAACTGAATGTTGTTAGACTTATTTCATGTTTTGAGCTGTATCGGGAAAACTTGGGTGTTCGATTGTTCGATCGAAAAGTTTAGCATTTTCTATTTATCCGGAATTTGATACAATGATTGGAATTCGCAAATAGTTATGAGATAACGGAATGAATATTATAAACATAGCAGTTTGGTCTCACTTGATCGGTTGCCATGGAATTTTGATGTGATCAAAAGTCCGTCGCAATCACGTAGCGTACGCGGATACTCACCGGGTAAACTTAATAGACAGCCTCACTCCATAGCCCCGACCAAGTGACTGTAGGAGAACCCCGTCGCCGAAAGCATCCGTTCGGGTGCTCGCGGTAGCGGTGTTCCGCCTTGGTGCACTTCGTCGACGGTATCAGGGGTGCGGCCGTCTACTGAAGTTTGCGACGAGCATTCGATCAGAATGTCGGGAATCTTGTTGAATTGCCCGACTTGATATTGAAAAGTGTTTTCGATAATGAGACTAAAATGCGGGGTTTATAATTGTTAGGCATGCGATGTCTAAGTAATTCATTTGGTCAGGCATGCGATGTCTGAGGTGATTGCGGATTCCAACTGTTATAGTTTTACACTTTCTTTTCTGTGACCATAAGTGTAATATGTGATATCGCCGGTTTCGTTGCTATATGTCAACGACAACTGGGATACGCATGTTTGCTTACGTTGATGACATGTGATGTTATGTGTTGCTGGATATGTTATATTGGATCGTCGTGTTTGAATAGCCGGGGGGTTTTTATGTGAGATGAGTGTTTTTCATTTTCATTCATGTAAAAACTTGTATGTAATATTCTTTTATTGGGGCACTTCCAGGTTGAGGATGTTGTCACCACTTGTATATTATTTACTTTTCTGCACTAGGATAGACCCAAGGAGGGGAGCATAAGTAACCGGGTTCTGGGGTCCAGTGGGAGACCGACTCGAGGAGTCGAGTCCGGGTCTCCTAACCCTAGAATTGGTAGGGTTGCTTGCCGCTCTCGTAGGGGTCTTGGGGTGTGGGATTGGCTATTCATCACGACCGTGGAATCCGTGTTTTATACTGGCTCGTATTGAAAACACGGACGTCCTAGTATATCCAATATTTCATATGTTTCTTCTGCTGTGATTTATCTGTGATGTGATCATGTGATGTTCTCTGACAGGTATTATATATAGTATATATGATATATTATATAGACATTGCTTATGTTTTACACCCGCGCTAGCCCTGCCCCGCTCTGCCGTTAGTTACCTAACCTAACGGTGCAGACAGGACATCGAGGCGAATGCGGATGGCATAAGCGTACGTTATATTTATCTGTGATGTTTAGGTGGACTTAAATGATGGGATATTCATTAATGTGATTAATGAAAGAAAATAAACCTAATTGATGTTGTGGAATCGAATTTTAAAATAAAAACAGGTAGCTACAGTTCTTGCTTTGCATCGCGGTGTTCCTTGCAGAACATCCTGCACCTTATTCGATAAGGAAAGGACCGAGATCCCTTCACCGGGAGTGACTCCTTTAGCAATAACTGGCAGATGCTACACACTCGGTTTGTCTTTGATCGCTTCTATAGTTTCCGCTTTGCACAGTGATATATATGATATATCCCGCACCTCATTCGACGAGGAAAGGGCTGACGATCCCTTCACCGGGAGTGACCCCTTTAGCAAAACTAGAAAAGCCTAAAAAACATTCCATTTAAAAACCATTTGATTCCGCAACGAGATCAAGTTCAAAGCGTTAAAGGTTTTCACAAAAACCAGCCGCAACCCTCCGTCATTTTAGGAAGTAGAGTACTTAGTATTGGTGCTGTGTTTGTTGACCATAGTCAAGGCACAGTGTACGGTAGCTAAGTGATGTCTTCCTACACCGCATATGATGCGATTAGTTAGGACAGTCATGTGGCTTTGTTGACCTTAGCCAAGGGTCATGTGGGTGGGTCTAATTAATCACGAAATGACGGGTAGAACTTGACTAGTACCTATGATTTGTTGACCTTAGCCAAGATCATAGGTGCTAGGGGTAAAAACCTTTATCGGGAGTTTCAAGTGTTGAAACTTGCAATGAGATCGCATACCTTCTATGTGATAGTTGGATCCCGATACCCACTGCGAGTAATTGTTACTCCTGGGAGAGTTTTTCACTTTGCAATTAGCCGATCAAGTAGGTGTCTAGAAAGGTGTCAACGGGGTTACGCCTCTGGGAAAACGAGGTTTACTGTAATTAGGTCCGTGCGAAAGCACGGGGAACCTCCCTCAAAGTACCGACACTGGCCTGGCTGAAAGATTGGCGAACTTGTAGAGTGTAATTAATCCCGGCTAGTTTTTCCTTTTAGGGTTTGAAGGAAGATTTGATAAAAACAGTGGGAGCCATCCTGATTAGATAAAATATATAACCAATCTGATCTTGCAAGAGCGCACGCAGAGTGTTTTCTTCTCTCTCTCTCCTGGTAGCGACCATATCACGCCTTAATCAAGATAATAATACGGATGTATTGACCGAACCCGCTTGTTATACTGAGCTGGGGAACGTTGGTCCCGCTCCAACTTATAATTGTTATAAGATAGAGCAGGAAATAGGGGAATACCAGAATTCCTATGCCGCCCAAACGAAGAAAGTGCATATGATGCATCTCCTTCGGGTGTGTTCATTACAAAGAACTGTTTCTCAGTATCCTCTGCATCCTGGGTATATGATACCGGATCAGGATCCCAGATATGTAATCTGTTACATAGGGCTACAAAAAGGTAGAAAAACTGAGAACGGGTGATAAGTTTCATGAGGCAGAAAACGGGGCAAGTGTTGCAGCCAAGTCTGTTGGTCACTGTCACCCTGTATTACGAATACATTGATTCTGAACAAATGCTATTAGATATCGAACCTGATATACAAAATCATATCAGTCTCTTTATTAGTAAGAAATGATAAAATTTTGTATAGTTGGATAATGTTTTGAACATTTCCTATATCAAAAGTTGATCGGTTCAGGTGCGTTATCTAAAAGCATTGATGTTCTAAATCAAACTACAGTTCTTAGTATATGGAACACACACAAGTGGAAGAGTTCAGAAATGAACGGATTCTTCTTGAGGTATTGTAGACTAGGTCAGATCAATGCGACCCGACTGGCTGAAGTTACATTTAGATGCATATTTAAATCAGTTTAAATTTACATCTTGTGCAACTCGCCAATCATGTCATAAAGATAAGATGACCATAGCCCTGTTTACTAAGAAACAGAGAAAGAGTTAGTGAACTCTTGGGATGATACATGTTGATGTATGTAAGGTCCCCTGTCTACACATGCCAGGACTGGTTCTTTATACTTCATTACGTTCTCTGATGATCTCTTCAGATTCAGACATATGTTCTTGTTGAAACACTAGTCCGAACCTTTTGAGATATTCACAGAATATAAGTTAGAAGTAGAGAACCAAAATACGGGTATAAGTATTATGTCCTTTGATGTGATCAAGGAGGAGAATACTTGAGCATGGAATTCCTGGACTATTCTAAAGGAGAATGGGATTCTCTCTCAGCATTACTCCTCCGAATATACCATAGCACGATGGTATATCGGGGCGGAGCGATCACACCCTATATGATATGGTGTGCTCTATGATGAGTACTACTGAGTTACCTTTTTCCTTTTGGGAGTTATGCACTTTAGAAGCTGCATACCTATTGAATTAGGTTTGAATCAAATCACTGCCCACCACTCCATATAAGATATGGTGTGGGAAGATCCTATCTCTTAAGCGAGTTAAGATTTGGGGTTGTTCGGCCTATGTTTAAAGCAAAATCCGGACAAGATCGAGGCAGGATCAGTTCTGTATAACTGGAAAGGTTCCAGCTATACAAAACTTCAGTTGATGATTTGACAGAACCATAAGATTCTATAGTTCCCGACGAACCTCACCCTCTCCGCCGATCTAGTAGGGTTCCTCATCCGCCTGAGAGATACCTCGGTTTCTCGATGACAGTGGGAGCAAGGATTGCATCATAAGATGATGACCCAACTAGTTTCGAGCAGGCCATCGAGAGTAGGGACTCTGTAAGAATGGCTGGATGCTTATCGATCTGAGATGGAATCCATGTACACAAGCAAAGTATGGACTTTAGCTGCTATATCTGAAGGGTTAAATCCCCATCAGGAGCAAGTATATCTTGAGAAGATTACTTGGTGTAGATGGAAAAGTTGAGACTTTCAAAGCTAGACTTGTTAAAGGTTTTCGTCATCGACCAGGCGTGGATAATGATGAAACCTTTTTCCAGTAGCTATGCTTAAGTCTATCCAGATCCTACTTACCACGGCTATATACCATGACTACGATATCTGGCGGTTGGGTGCCATGACTGCTTTTCTAAATACTGATTTAGAAGAGAACGTCTATAAGAACACAGCCAGAGGTCTTCGTAAACAGTGGGAGCAGCGGAAACGTGTGCAAGTTGCTTTACATAATGAAGCAGGCATCGCGGAGTTGGAACGTCTGTTTTGATGTGATAGTCAAAGTGTTTGACTTCATCAAAATGGTAGACGAACCTTGTATATACAAAAGGGTAGTAGAGAGTAAGGTGGTCATCTTCGTATTGTACGAAGACAACATACTCTTGATAGGAAAAGAGTTTCCTATACTACGATCGATCAATCTCCTATTATCACAAGGATTCTCCAAATAGGATCAAAGTGATACCTCCTAAATCCTGAGTTTTCATCTATGAGATAGATGTAATTGGATGCTAGGATTCTCACTAGATGTAGTGAGATGGTATCAATCGATCCTGGGGAGAATCACTGGAAGTGTTCCAGGGTGATAAAGACGACTGAATGTCAGTCGCATGCACTGTCTTTACCCTCAATAAAGGGACGGTATGTTGGAAAAGTTCCAAGCTAGATACCGTGGCAAACTAGACAATAAAGGCTGGTAACATCGCTATTGAAGATACTACCAAAGAGGAAGTTTGGGTGTATATTGGTTCATAAGATGAACTAGGTTCCTGCCATTGTATGACAATGGAAGTGTGGCTTTGGCCCTGGAACCCTGGTCCCATCAGTGACCCAGACAAATTCTGGAGATAGTTGATCTCCAGGGTGATCGAGGTTAGGAGAGAAAACTCAGAGGACAACACGGCGGATCCACTCACGAAGGCCTTTTTCCCAAAGAGAGACAATTTAGGGGATGGTTGAGTATGTGATACTGCAACCACTGCTACAGATGGCCCTAGTGCAAGTGGGAGATTGTTAGTTATATATATGCCCTAGAGGCCATTACTGTACATTGGATGTATATTGTAGTGGATGCTGGGACATATATAGGTAGGACTTTCTTGCTCGACATGATAGTACGCTATCTGGTTGCACTTTATCTTAACATGTATACTTTCTGTCTCTCTGATTACATGTTGATAAAGCCCATAGGATGTGTGCTCGACTTCCAGGACTATGATGTAGATCATACTAGTGGGGCCTGGGTAGTCCATGAGTACATCCTTGAATTGTTCCTAGTCATGGGAATATCGAGACGGGGCATCGATATTCCAGAGTAGACTAGCGTATATCTTCTTGACCCATGTGATGGGCGATGGATGATCCCATATCCATTGGTGTTTGACATCGAAGATGGTATGCGGGTGCTCAGTGGAGACTGGGTACACTGAACGGACTCGCCGAGAACTCCCAGATGGTATTATACCTCACGTCAGATGGCAGTTCTCTGGTGACACTGGTACAGCTTAGTCTGTTGACCCGAGATCGTCATAGAGTCTTGTGTGTCTCCCACTGTGCTTTGATTTCCACCCTACCACGGCTCTACTGAGTCGTGCAAACAGGTGGTTTTTGGGTGCATTCCCGATTCACATGGAGGCAATGAGCGATAGGAGGGGATTCGTCTCTCCCGGTATTGGGGGTTGATGTTGCGCTATGCTCGACTGGCCATAACAGGAAATCCCTGGCCAGGGTTGCAGTGATATACTGGTAAGTGTTATCAGTAGTTTCACAAATGTTATGGACCCTACGTCGGCATGACTTATCGAGCTATTGGGGTCTGACGTTTACCACCCCTAGGCGAGTTATGCGACATATCAGACGAACAGACCGGACTGTACGGTAAGTGTTACTGGTTGGATTCGCAGGAGTGTGAGCGGGCTTGCTCGTCGATCTTCTGATCGCTCAATACCCGGGTGGACGTTACGTTTAGCAGACCGCTTGCGGCTTGTGGATTCTTGATATGATCATCATCTGCTGCCGGCGTATTGACGAGTCTTTAGAGTCCTACACAGAGGTTTCCTGGCTCAAGCGAAACGAAATAGGAGCGCATATGAGATATGTGCGGGACCGAGAATAATGCGCGTATGTGATACCATATTTCATTCTCGCGACGAATGTATCGATTGGTTATATGCGATATAACCTAGTTATCGAATCAAGGATTGATTCGATAAACCGATACATTGGATACTAGCCGGTTATATGCGACATGACCGGATCATTGAATCAAGTGTTGATTTAATGATTTAATGTATAATTATATATTTGATATATTACTTTGTATTAACTAGTATTGGTTCACTTTAAATGGATTTACTCACTTAGTTTGTGCACATTGCATATGTGATATATTTTGTGCACATGATTGTATCATGTTTGATGATACATGCAAGCTAGGGTTAGTGTAAAGAATAAGACCATGGTTAAGATTAAGATTAGGGTTTTCTTTTTCTTATTTATTTATTTATTTATTTTGGAAAAAGAAAATGATAAAGAAAATGAAATGGTGGCTTATTTTGTTTGTAGTTGAAGTTTCTTGAAACTTTGACTAAGTAACCATTTTGTCTTCTTTCTTAACCCTAACTCTTCAAATTGACCTTAGTCAATTCTCTACACCTAACTAAGGTTAGTGATATGATAAGTATTATATTTTCTTTTCTATTTTTAATTATCTTATCATATCATCTTCTTCTTCTTCATCTTGAGAAAGAATGAAGAAAGCTTGCTACTCCAATGGCAAGTCATGAAATCTAGTGAGAAATCCAAAACTAAAGTTTACCCACTTCCTATTTCTTCATCCTCTACCTCTTGCCAAGTAGTATAGGGTGTTTCCTTCACAAGTTTTTCCGACTTGGTGAAGTTGGTGCTTGTTCTAGCGATGCCTCGACGTAGATCATCTTCGGCATCGAACCGACGATCAAGCCCGCCCATTCTTCGATGATGCCGACGCTAGAGCCCAAGACATGATTTGGACAGCGAGGGGACTTCATTGCGGAGCCGTGGAGGTGGTGGAACGGATCTACAAAGGTTGTAGCCCCTTTCCTTTAGCTATATTTCCGTTTGCTTGCTTGCTTCGCCTATTTATCTAGTTAACGATCCGTATTAGGGTTAATAGGCACTTGTAAAATTTTAATTGGCCATGTTTGATCACTTGTGAGACTCCATTAGAGTGCCTAGGAACCCTACAGTGGGTTCACTTTAGAATTGGATTTCTCACTAGTTTTCATCACTTGCCATTGGAGTAGCAAGCTTTCTTCATGAAGGAAGAAGATGAAGAAGAAGAAGAATATATGATAAGTATAATGTAAATGATAAATAAATCAATACTTATCATTTACTAACCCTTGGTTAGTTGTAGAGAATGGACCATGGTTAACTTGAATGGTTAGGGTTAAGGATGAGACAAGAATGGTGACTTAGTCAAAGTTTCAAGAAACTTCAACTACAAACAAATCAAGCCACCATTCTATATTCTTTATCATTTTCTTTTTCCAAAATAAACAAAAAGAATAAATAAATGAATAAGTAAATAAAAAGAAAACCCTAATCATAAACTTAACCATGGTCTAATTCTTTACACTAACCCTAGCTTGCATGTATCATCAAACATGATACAATCATGTGCACAAAATATATCACATATACAATGTGCACAAACCAAGTGAGTAAATCCATTTAAAGTGAACCAATACTAGTTAATGCAAAGTAATATATCAAATATATAATTATACATTAAATCATTAAATCAACACTTGATTCAATGATCCGGTCATATCGCATTTAACCGGCTAGTATCCAATGTATCAGCTTATCGAATCAATCCTTGATTCAATAACTAGGTTATATCGCATACAACCATTCGACACATTTATCGCGAGAATGAAATACGGCAACACATACACGCATTACTCTCGGTCCCGCACATATCTCATATGCGCTCCTATTTCGTTTCGCTTGAGCCAGGAAACCTCTGTGTAGGACTCTAAAGACTCGTCAATACGCCGGTAGCAGATGATGATCACATCAAACACCCACAAGCCGCAAGCGGTCTGCTAAACGTAACGGCCACCCGGGTATTGAGCGATCAGAAGATCGACGAGCAAGCCCGCTCACACTCCTGTGAATCCAACCAGTAACACTTACCGTACAGTCCGGTCTGTTCTTCTGATATGTCGCATATCTCGCCTAGGGGTGGTAAACGTCAGACCCCAATAGCTCGATAAGTCATGCCGACGTGAGGTCCATAACATTCGTGAAACTACTGATAACTCTTACCAGTATATCACTGCAACCCTGGCCAGGGATTTCCTGTTATGGCCAGTCGAGCATAGCGCAACATCAACCCCCAATACTGGGAGAGACGAATCCCCTCCTATCGCTCATTGCCTCCATGTGAATCGGGACTGTACCCAAAAACCACCTGTTCGCACGACTCAGTAGAGCCGTGGTAGGGTGGAAATCAAAGCACAGTGGGAGACACACAAGAATCTATGACGATCTCGGGTCAACAGACTAAGCTGTACCAGTGTCACCAGAGAACTGCCATCTGACGTGAGGTATAATACCATCTGGGAGTTCTCGGCGAGTCCGTTCAGTGTACCCAGTCTCCACTGAGCACCCGTATACCATCTCTGATGTCAAACACCAATGGATATGGGATCATCCATCGCCCATCGCATGGGTCGAGAAGATATGTGCTAGTCTACTCTGGAATATCGATGCCCCGTCTCGATATTCCCTCGACTAGGAACATTTCAAGGATCTACTCATGGACTACCCAGGCCCCACTAGTATGATCTACATCATAGTCCTGGAAGTCGAGTACACATCCTAAGGGCTTTATCAACATGTAACAGAGAGACAGAAAGTATACACGTTAAGATAAAGAGCAACCAGATAGCGTACTATCATGTCGAGCAAGAAAGTCCTACCTATATATGTCCCAGCATCCACTACAATATACATCCAATGTACAGTAATGGCCTCTAGGGCATACATATAACTTGTTAGTTATATGTATGCCCTAGAGGCCATTACTGTACATAGGATGTATATTGTAGTGGATGCTGGGACATATATAGGGAGGACTTTCTTGCTCGACATGATAGTACGTTATCTGGTTACCCTTTACCTTAACGTGTATGCTGATTGTCTCTCTGTTACATGTTGGTAAAGCCCTTAGGATCTGTACTTGACTACCTGGACTATGATGCGGATCATACTAGTGGGGACAAGGTAGTCCATAAGTACATCCTTCAAAGTCCCTAGTCGTGGGTGTATCGAGACGGGGCATCGATATACCAGAGTAGACTAGCGTGTACCTTCTCGACCCATACAGATGGGCGATGGATGATCCCATATCCATTGGTGTTTGACATCAGTGATGATATACGGGTGCTCAGTAGAGACTGGGTACACTGGACGGACTCGCCGAGAACTCCCAGATGGTATTATACCTCACGTCAGATGGCAGTTCTCTGGTGACACTGGTACAGAGTAATCTGTTGACCCGAGATCGTCATAGAGTCTTGTGTGGTTCCCACTGTGCTTTGATTTCCATCTTACCACGTCCAAGAGGGCGTGCAAAACGGTGGTTTTTGGGTACAGTCCCGAGTCACATGGAGGCAATGAGCGATAGGAGGGGATTCGTCTCTCCCGGTATAGGGGGTTGATGTTGCGCAGTGTTCGATTGGCTATAACAGGAAATCCCTGGCCAGGGTTGCTGAGATTTACTGGTAAGTGTTACCAGTAGTTTCTCGAAAAGTTATAGACCTCATATCGACACGACTTATCGAGCTATTGGGGTCTGACGTTTACCACCCCTAGGCGAGATATGCGACATATCAGACGATCGGACCGGACTGTACGGTAGTGTTACTGGTCGGATTCACTGGAGTGTGAGCGGGCTTGCTCGTCGATCTTCAGATCGCTCAATACCCGGGTGGCCGTTACGTTTAGCAGGCCGCTTGCGGCTTGTGGGTGTTTGATATGATCATCACCTGCTGCCGGCGTATTGACGAGTCTTTAGAGTCCTACACAGAGGTTTCCTGGCTCAAGCGAAACGAAATAGGAGCGCATATGAGATATGTGCGGGACCGAGAATAATACGAGTATGTGATACTGTATTCGATTCTCGCGATGTGACATTGATCGGTTATATATGATATAGCCGGGTTATCGGATCAAGTGTTGATTCGATAAGTTGTTACTAATGATACTAGCCGGTTATATGCGATATGACCGGATCGTTAAATCAAGTGTTGATTTAATGATTTGATGCATAATTATATATTTGATATATCACTTTGCATTAACTAGTATCGGTTCACTTTATAATGGATTTTCTCACTCGGATGTGCGCATTACATATGCGATATGATTTTGTGCACTAGATTGTATCATGTTTGATGATACATGCATTTTGGTTAAATATAAAGAATTAAACCATGTTTTAAGTGGATAATTAGGGTTTTGATTTCCTTATTCATTTATTAATCTTTTTCTTTTTGGAAAAAGGAAAAAGGAAATGAGAAAATGGTTGCTATTTTGTTTGTATTCTTTGAAGCTTCATGAACTTTGACCATAGCAACCATTTTTGTCTTCTTATACAAACCCTAACCATTCATCTAACTTGAGTTAACTCTCTACAATTAACCATGGTCTTGTTATGATAAGTTTTGATTATTCATTTCATTTTTAATTAACTTATCATAACTATTTCCTTCTTCTTCTTCATTCTTCAAGTGAAGAAAGCTTGCCCCATTAATGGCAAGTGATGGAAATGAGTGAGAAATCCAATTCTAAAGTCTACCCACTTCCTATTTCTTCATCCTCTACCTCTTGCCAAGTAGTAGAGTGTGTTTCCTACACAAGTTTCATGACTTGGTGAAGGTGGAGCTTGATTCATCGATGCCTCGACGTAGATCATCTTCGGCTTGGACATCGACGACCTAGCCCGCCCATTCTCCGACGAAGACGACGCTAGAGCCCGGATTCCTTTTGGACAGCGGAGACGACTTCGTTGCGGAGCTATGGAGGTGGAGCACCGGATCTACAAAGGTTGTATTTCCGTATTCTCATTAGTTAATTTGTTAACTAGTTCTTTTTCGCCTAGACATCTAGCAAACGATCCGTAGTCGGGTCTCTCGGCACCCGTAAAATTTTATATTGGCATGTTCGATGCCTTGTGTGACCTCATTAGGGTGCCTAGGAACCCAACAGTGGTATCAGAGCCTAGCTAGAGCCTTAGGCGAAGTCTAGACGGAATTTGAAGCCCGAACGAACCCGAAACCCACCCGGCAATATGCTCTCTGGACGATTTCGTAAAACGTGGATTTTTCCATATTAAAAATTGCTAAAAAATTCAGCAGGCAAAAATAAGAATTACCATGCAAATATTTTTGGATGAACAGTAAATATTGCGGCGGAAGCGCGGCAGAAGGCTGCCTTCTGCGGCGGTTCCGCCGCACATTGATGACGTCATCCTCCAAGATCTGCACAGTAACTCTTATTATTTTATGATGGATTTTCTGGGAATTTTTAATACTGTTTCAAGAGTTGAATTTTCTGCAGTTGTTTTGGGGATTCGGTGTTTCGATCGGGGTATCAAATTTTTTCTATTTGGCTTTCCGGATAAATTTTAGAATATGTTAAAAAGTTCGACCGGATATAAATACCCAATTTTTCCCCTGTCGGGAAAATTCCAAGTGTTGGATTTTCCGTAGTTTAACGACGTTCTAAGTAGTGCAAGTAACGCGATGGTCCCTCTAGAAGACAACAAACCTTAACTCGATTATGTGACCGTCTTGAACTGCCCTTTGAACCTTTGGGTTTGGGGCAGTACGGCGTGCCACATGTGAGGCGTTGGCTTGACCCTTCTACGGCTGGACCGTTGCTACTGAGGCACGAACTGAATGTTATTAGACTTATTTCATGTGTTGATTTGTATCGGGAAAAGTTGGGTGTTCGATTGTTCGATCGGAAAGTTTGACATTTTCTATTTATCCGGAATGGGATACAATAATTGGAATTCACAAGTAGTTATGTGATAACTAAATGAATGTTATAAACATAGCAGTTTAGTCTCACTTGATCGGTTGCCACGGAATTTTGATGTGATCAAAAGTCCGTCGCAATCACGTAGCGTACGCGGATACTCGCCGGGTAAACTTAATAGACAGCCTCGCTCCATAGCCCCGACCAAGTGACTGTAGGAGAACCCCGTCGCCGAAAGCATCCGTCCGGGTGCTCGCGGTAGCGGTGTTCCGCCTTGGTGCACTTCGTCGACGGTATCAGGGGTGCGGCCGTCTACTGAAGTTTGCGACGAGCATTCGATCAGGATGTCGGGAATCTTGTTGAATTGCCCGACTTGATATTGAAAAGTGTTTTCGATAATGAGACTAAAATGCGGGGTTTATAATTGTTAGGCATGCGATGTCTAAGAAATTCATTTGGTCAGGCATGCGATGTCTGAGATGGTTGCGGATTCCAACTGTTGTAGGTTTACACTTTCTTTTATGTGACCGTAAGTGTAATATGTGATATCGCCGGTTTCGTTGCTATATGTCAACGACAATTGGGATGGACATATTTACTTACGTTGATGACATGTGATGTTATGTGTTGCTGGATATGTTATATTGGATCGTCGTGTTTGAATAGCCGGGGTTTTTTATGTGAGATGAGTGTTTTTCATTTTCATTCATGTAAAAACTTGTATGTAATATTCTTTTATTGGGGCGCTTCCAGGTTGCGGAAGTTGTCACCGTTTGTATATTATTTACTTTTCCGCACTAGGATAGACCCAAGGAGGAGGGCACAAGTAACCGGGTTCTGGAGTCCAGTGGGAGACCAACTCGAGGAGTCGAGTCCGGGTCTCCTAACTCTAGAATTGGTAGGGTTGCTTGCCACTCTCGTAGGGGTCCAGGGGTGTGGGTTTGGCTATTCATCACGACCGTGGAATCCGTGTTTTATACTGGCTCGTATTAAAAACACGGACGTCCTAGTATATCCAATATTTCATATGATTCTTCTGCTGCGATATCTGTGATGTGATCATGTGATGTTCTGTGATAGATACAGTATATAGTATATATGATATATTATATAGACGTTACTTATGTTTTACACCCGCGCTAGCCCTGCCCCGCTCTGCCGTTAGTTACCTAACCTAACGGTGCACGAGGGGACATCGAGGCGAATGCGGATGGCTTAAGTGTACGTCGTATTTATCTGTGATGTTTAGGTACTTAAATGATGGGACTTCATTAATGTGATTAATGAAATAAAAGAAACCTAAGATGTTGTAGAATCGAATTTCAAAATTAAAACAGGTAGCTACAGTTCTTGCTTTGCACAGAGGTATATGTGATATATCCTGCACCTTATTCGATGAGGAAAGGACCGAGATCCCTTCACCGGGAGTGACTCCTTTAGCAATAACTGGCAGATGCTACACACTCGGTTTGTCTTTTGATTGCTTTTAAGAGTTTTTGCTTTGCACAGTGATATATGTGATATATCCCGCACCTCATTCGACGAGGAAAGGACCGACGATCCCTTCACCGGGAGTGACTCCTTTAGCAAAACTAGAAAAGCCTCAAAAACACTCCATTTCAAAATTCATTTGATTCTACAACGATATCAAGTTCATTACGCAATAGGTTTTCAGAAAAACCTGTCGTAGCCCTCCGTCATTTCAGATAAGTAGTAGTTAGTATTCGTGCTACGTTTGTTGGCCTGCGTCAAGGCGTAATGTGCGGTAGCTAACTGGTGCTTATCTGCATAAGCATATGATGTGATTGGATTTGGGTAGTCGTGCGACTTTGTTGGCCTGCGTCAAGGGTCGTGCGGGTGGGTTTAATTCAATCAGGAAATGACGGGTTGAACTTGACTAGCGGACTATGGTTTGTTGGCCTGCGTCAAGGTCATAGGACTCTAGGGGCAAAATATTATCGGGAATTTCAAGTGTTGAAATTTTCAATGAGATTGCATACCTTCTATGAGATAGTTGGATCCCGATACCCGCTGCGAGTAAGAGTTACTCCTGGGAGAGTTTTATACATTACAATTAGCCGATCAAGTAGGTGTCTAGAAAGGTGTTAACGAGGTTACGCCTCTGGGAAAACGAGGTTTACTGTAATTAGGTTCGTACGAAAGCACGGGGGACCTCCCTCAAAGTACCGACACTGGCCTGGCTGAAAGATTGGCGAACTTGTAGTGTGTAATTAATCCCGGCTAGTCTTTCCTTTTAGGGTTTGAAGGAAGATTTGATAAAAAACAGTGGGAGCCATCCTGATTAGATAAAATAATAACCAATCTATTCTTGACAGAGCGCACGCTGAGTGTTTTCTTCTCTCTCTCTCCTGGTAGCGACCATATCACGCCTTAATCAAGATAATAAAACGGATTATTGACCGAACCCGCTTGTTATACTGAGCTGGGGAACGTTGGTCCCGCTCCAACTTATAATTGTTATAAGACAGAGCAGGAAATTGGGGATTACCAGAATTCCCGTACCGCCCAAACGAAGAGAGTGCATGCTGATGCATCATCTTCGGGTGTGTTCGTTACAAAGAACTGTTTCTCTGTATCCTCTACGTCCTGGGTATGTGATACCAGATCAGGATCCCAGATATGTAATTTGTTACACAGGGCTACAGAAAGGTAGAGAACTGAGAACGGGTGATAAGTTTCATGAGACAGAAAACGGGGCAAGAGTTGCAGCCAAGTCTGTTGGTCACTGTCACCCTGTATTACCAATACATTGATTCTGAACGAATGTTATTAGATACCGAACCTGATATACAAAATCATATCTGTCTCTTTATTAGTAAAGAAACGATATAATTTTGTATTGTCGGATAATGTTTTGAACATTTCCTATATCAAAAGTTGATCGGTTCAGGCACGTTATCTAAAAGCGTTGATGTTCTAAATCAAACTACAGTTCTTAGTATATGGAACACACACAAGAGGAAGAGTTCAGAAATGAACGAATCTTTCTTGAGGCATTGTAGACTAGGTCATATCAATGTGACCCGACTAGCTAGAGTTACATATAGATGCATATTTAAATCAGTTTGAATTTACATCTTGTGAAACTCGCCAGTCATGTCACAAAGATAAGATGACCATAGCTCCGTTTACTGGAAACAGAGAATGAGTTACTAAACTCTTGGGATGATACATGTTGATGTATGTAGGTCCCCTGTCTACACATGCCAAGACCGGTTCTTTATACTTCATTACATTCTCTGATAATCTCTCAAGATTCAGATATATGTTCCTGTTGAAACACAAGTCAGAACCTTTTGAGATATTCACAGAATATAAGTTGGAAGTAGAGAACCAATACGGATATAAGTATTATGTCCTTTGATGAGATCAAGGAGGAGAATACTTGAGCACGGAAATACTGGACTATTCTAAAGGAGAATGAGATTCTCTCTCAGCATTACTCCTCTGTATACACCATAGCACGATGGTATATCAGGGCGGAGCAATCACACCCTATATGATAAGGTGTGCTCTATGATGAGTACTACTGAGTTACCTGTTTCCTTTTTGGGAGTTATGCACTTAAGAAGCTGCATACCTATTGAATAGGGTTCGAATCAAATCAATGCCTACCACTTCATATGTGATATGGAAAGGGAAGAGCCCATGTCTTAAGTTAGTTAAGATTTGGGGTTGTCCGGCCTATGTCTAAAAGCAAAATCCGGACAAACTCGAGGCAAGGTTAGTTATGTACAACTGGAAAGGTTCCAGCTATACAAAATGCAGTTGATGATTTGATAGAACCAAAGGATTCAGTAGATTCCAACGAACCTCAGCCTCTCCGCCGATCTAGTAGGGTTTCTCACCCACCTGAGAGATACTTCGGTTTCTCTATGACAGTGGGAGCGAGGATTGCATCATGAGATGATGACCCAACTAGTTTCGAGCTGGCCATCAGGAGTGGGACTCTGTAAGAATGGCTGGATGCTTAGCGATCTGAGATGGAATCCTTATACACCAGCAAAGTATGGACTTTAGCTACTATATCTGAAGGGTTAAATCCCCATCAGGAGCAAGTATATCTTGAGAAGATTACTTGGTGTACATGGAAAAGTTGAGACTTTCAAAGCTAGACTTGTTAAAAGTTTGCATCATTGACCAGGTGTGGATAATGATGAAACCTTTTCAAGTAGCTATGCTTAAGTCCATCCAGATCCTACTTGTCACGGCTACATACCATGACTGCGATATCTGGTGGTTGGGTGTCTTGACTGCTTTTCTAAATGATGATTTAGAAGAGAGCGTCTATAAGTACACAGCCAGAGGGCTTCGTAGACAGTGGGAGCAGCGGAAACGTGTGCAAGATACTTTATAGGATAAAGCAGGCATCGCGGAGTTGGAACATCTGTTTTGATGAATTAGTCAAAGAGTTTGACATCATCAAAATGGTAGATGAACCTTGTATAAATAAAAAGGTAGTAGGGAGTATGGTAACGATCCTCGTAGAGTACGTGGATGACATACTCTTGATAGGGAAGGAGTTTCTTATGCTACGCTCGATCAATCTCCGCTTATCACAATGATTCTCCACATAGGATCAAAGTGATACCTACTAAATCCTGGATTTTGGATCTATGAGATAGATCTAATTGGATGTTGGGATTCTCACTAGTTGTAGTGAGATAGTATCAATTGATCCTGGGGAGAATCACTGGAAGTGTTCCAGGGTGATAAAGACGACTGAATGTCAGTCGCAGGCATTGTTTTTACCCTCAGTAAAGGGACGGTATGTTGGAAGAGTTCCAAGCTAGATACCGTGACATACTAGACGATAAAGGCAGCATACATCGCTACTTAAGATGCTACCAAAGAGGCTGTTTGGATGTATATTGGTTCATGAGATGAACTATGTTCCTCCGATTGTGTGACAATGGAGTTGTGGCTTATGCCAAGGAACGCAGGTCCCATCAGTGATCCAGACATATTCTAAGGCAGTATCACCTGATCGTGGAGATGGTTGATCTCCAGGTGATCAAGGTTAGGAGAGCAGACTCAGAGGACAACACGGCGGATCCACTCACGAAGGCCTATTCCCAGAGAGAGACTATTATGGGATGGTTGAGTATGAGATACTACAACCACTGCTACAGATGGCCCTAGTGCAAGTGGGAGATTGTTAGTTATATGTATGCCCTAGAGGCCATTACTGTACATAGGATGTATATTGTAGTGGATGCTGGGACATATATAGGGAGGACTTTCTTGCTCGACATGATAGTATGCTATCTGGTTACCCTTTACCTTAACGTGTATGCTGATTGTCTCTCTGTTACATGTTGGTAAAGCCCTTAGGATCTGTACTTGACTACCTGGACTATGATGCGGATCATACTAGTGGGGACAAGGTAGTCCATAAGTACATCCTTCAAAGTCCCTAGTCGTGGGTGTATCGAGACGGGGCATCGATATACCAGAGTAGACTAGCGTGTACCTTCTCGACCCATACAGATGGGCGATGGATGATCCCATATCCATTGGTGTTTGACATCAGTGATGATATACGGGTGCTCAGTAGAGACTGGGTACACTGGACGGACTCGCCGAGAACTCCCAGATGGTATTATACCTCACGTCAGATGGCAGTTCTCTGGTGACACTGGTACAGAGTAGTCTGTTGACCCGAGATCGTCATAGAGTCTTGTGTGGTTCCCACTGTGCTTTGATTTCCATCTTACCACGTCCAAGAGGGCGTGCAAAATGGTGGTTTTTGGGTACAGTCCCGAGTCACATGGAGGCAATGAGCGATAGGAGGGGATTCGTCTCTCCCGGTATAGGGGGTTGATGTTGCGCAGTGTTCGATTGGCTATAACAGGAAATCCCTGGCCAGGGTTGCTGAGATTTACTGGTAAGTGTTACCAGTAGTTTCTCGAAAAGTTATAGACCTCATATCGACACGACTTATCGAGCTATTGGGGTCTGACGTTTACCACCCCTAGGCGAGATATGCGACATATCAGACGATCAGACCGGACTGTATGGTAGTGTTACTGGTCGGATTCACTGGAGTGTGAGCGGGCTTGCTCGTCGATCTTCAGATCGCTCAATAACCAGGTGGCCGTTATGTTTAGCAGACCGCTTGCGGCTTGTGGGTGTTTGATATGATCATCACCTGCTGCCGGCGTATTGACGAGTCTTTAGAGTCCTATACAGAGGTTTCCTGGCTCAAGCGAAACGAAATAGGAGCGCATATGAGATATGTGCGGGACCGAGAATAATACGAGTATGTGATACTGTATTCGATTCTCGCGATGTGACATTGATCGGTTATATGTGATATAGCCGGGTTATCGGATCAAGTGTTGATTCGATAAGTTGTTACTAATGATACTAGTCGGTTATATGCGATATGACCGGATCGTTAAATCAAGTGTTGATTTAATGATTTGATGCATAATTATATATTTGATATATCACTTTGCATTAACTAGTATCGGTTCACTTTATAATGGATTTTCTCACTCGGATGTGCGCATTACATATGCGATATGATTTTGTGCACTAGATTGTATCATGTTTGATGATACATGCATTTTGGTTAAATGTAAAGAATTAAACCATGTTTTAAGTGGATAATTAGGGTTTTGATTTCCTTATTCATTTATTAATCTTTTTCTTTTTGGAAAAAGGAAAAAGGAAATGAGAAAATGGTTGCTATTTTGTTTGTATTCTTTGAAGCTTCATAAACTTTGACCATAGCAACCATTTTTGTCTTCTTATACAAACCCTAACCATTCATCTAACTTGAGTTAACTCTCTACAATTAACCATGGTCTTGTTATGATAAGTTTTGATTATTCATTTCATTTTTAATTAACTTATCATAACTATTTCCTTCTTCTTCTTCATTCTTCAAGTGAAGAAAGCTTGCCCCATTAATGGCAAGTGATGGAAGTGAGTGAGAAATCCAATTCTAAAGTCTACCCACTTCCTATTTCTTCATCCTCTACCTCTTGCCAAGTAGTAGAGTGTGTTTCCTTCACAAGTTTCATGACTTGGTGAAGGTGGAGCTTGATTCATCGATGCCTCGACGTAGATCATCTTCGGCTTGGACATCGACGACCTAGCCCGCCCATTCTCCGACGAAGACGACACTAGAGCCCGGATTCCTTTTGGACAGCGGAGACGACTTCGTTGCGGAGCTATGGAGGTGGAGCACCGGATCTACAAAGGTTGTATTTCCGTATTCTCATTAGTTAATTTGTTAACTAGTTCTTTTTCGCCTAGACATCTAGTTATCGATCCGTAGTTTAGGGTTTCTCGGCACCATAATTTTTGAAATTGCCATGGTTGATTGCTTGGGAGACCTCACTAGCGTGCCTAGGAACCCTCCATAACTAACACATGATCCCTCCTGCAAGCTTCACCTTGCCAATACCCGTACCGGAAGTTTCAAAGAAGTCGGTTTTTGATCGACTTACCACTGCCGCGACCCCTCTCAACGGGTCGCCCAACTCCACTACCTCAGTTTTCAACAGACTGGGCCAGAACGTCTACCAGCCCGCGATACCTGAAGTTGCCATCCCAAAGCGGATAGCCATCCCGGCTCAAGCGGACAAAATCATTAGAAAGGCTCCTCCTTCCAAGAAGTCAGTCTTTACAAGGCTGACCATTCCGGTTGCTGCTCGAGGCGAAGTCCTCAAAGCTGTTTCCCCAGCCCAGAGATCTGTCTTTAACGGATTAGACATCGCTTCTCAACGGGTGTCAGTTTTTGACAGGCTAGCACCAATAACAGTCTCTTCTCAAAGCAGGGGGCATGACGAAGCCACCCGTGTAGCTGAAACAACTCCATCCGCAAGACACGCTCGACGTCGCCACTGGCGCCGAGTGAGGAAGGCTGGGGGCAACTCCCCCTCTGGGATAACTCTGCCAGCTCCAACGGTGGGGATCGATGCTGCTGTTCCAACCGAGAATAGCGTTGAATTGCTGAACACGGTGCGCAGAAACTCTCCTGTTGCGGTGCTGAAGCAAACTCCTTCACCTGTGGAGAATACTCCAGAGAAGAAGCTAGAGCAGCCCCCTCACCGTCTGTCCTCTAAAATTTACAAGGTCTGGCGACAGGTCCAAGATTCGGTGATTAATGAAAACTATCTCTGCCGACAGAAAAAGACGAAGGTTCGGCAGGAGGAAGACTACTCTGTCAGGTCGAAAGAAGCAACGGTTACTCGGGTGTCCACTGCAACGACACCCTCAACGTCAATCACACAAAAGAAAAGGAGGCCGCAAAAAGCCCCTGTGAACAAGGCGAAACGTAAAAGCGATAGGCACAAACGCCCCAAGTCTGGGGGCATGGTGGTGCACACTATTTATATGGCTTCTGGAAAAGAGGAAAGCCGTGCTTCGACGGGTCACCGACCACTCACCCGATCCGTGACCAAAGCTCAGGAGCAGCAGCAAAAGCTTCAAGAGATGATGACTGCAATGGCCGCACTTACCGAGCCAAAAGAAAGATCAGAGGCATCATCGGAGCAGCGTCATGAACAAGAAACTGACGTTGATTACCTACACAGAGTCCTCGAAAAGAAGGACAAAGAATCCGCAGAGCAAGCGGCTAATATAAAACAAATGGCGCTTCTCTTCCAAGATATGGTAGGGATGATGATTCAGCAAAACCCTCCTGCTGAAGATCCTCCGGTCATCCTTGAAGACGACGGGGGAGAAACGTTAAATCCTCCACTGGCTTTGTCAACAGCCAAGGAGGAGGCAATCTCTAAAGCTGACCTGGACGAATATATAGCCCAGCAGATACGGGTTCATCATGCGACTGAGGCAGCCTGTCAGATCGTCAAAACAGGCCGACCATATCCGGGCTGGTATGATCAGGTACAGTACCCGCCGGGCTATACAATACCTAAGTTCCATATATATAAAGTGACAGGGAATCCGCATCAGCATGTCGCACAATTCAGGGCCTTATGCGGCAACACTGGAGGCGATGACAAATTGATGCTTCGCCAATTCGTCGGCAGCTTGTCAGAAACAGCGTTCGAATGGTATTCCGAACTCCCGAACGATTCTGTCAAGACGTTCGCTGAGATGGAGTTGCTATTCACTCAGCGATTCGCGAGCGCCAGCGAACGGGCCCCGATAACAGCGTTGATTAATGCCAGGGTAAGGCCGGGCGAGACGTGGGTCCAGTACGCTATACGCTGGCGAAACTTGTGGTCGAAATGCGAACAACGCATTGAAGAAGCGCCCGCGGTGGGCATGTTCGTGGGTACCCTAGACCCTCATGCCACTATCTCACAATTCATGATGTTCTTTAAGCCGACCACATTCCAAGCTTTGATCGACAAGCTAGCCCAGATGGATCAATTGGGTCACAGACCTTCTCCCCGAAAGACAGAACCGCGGAACGACAAGGGTAAAAGGAAGGCAACCTTCGTTGCGAATGCTCAGCAGCAACCCAGCACCCCAAAGCTAGCGGATCAAATAGGAGAGAGACGGCGGTTCTATATTGAGAAAATGAGGCGCCCCTACTCATTCCCGCGGGATAAGACGAAGAGGCTGTTCGAGCTGGCTGTGCGCAATAGACTTATCAACCTGCCGAATCTAAGGCAACCGCCATAACCCAACGAGGCGAATAACCCCAATTATTGCCCTTATCATCAAACGGCAAGCCATCCGGTTGAGGATTGCTTCGTCTTCAAGGGATGGATTGAAGATCAATACCTACAAGGCAAGTTTGCCCTATCTGAAAAGTGGAAGGTAAATCCACCACAGCCGCACACTCCAAAGAAGACGGACACGATGGGGGCAGCTTGTTCTTTTGTCAAGGACGAAAACGATAGAGAAAACTCATCGGACGAATCCGAAGACTACGTAGCGACTTGTCATGTGATCTCTCATTCACTGGCGAATGATGAAGAGGCTCCTTACGCCGAGAAACCAAGGGCGAACCCTGAGCCGGAAATTCTACGGCTGTCAGACTAGTTGATCGATATCTTCCTAAATGAAATTCGTCTGAAAGCAAAAGCCAATCAAGAGCGTGAGATCGCCATACTGGAAAGAGCCAAGACATTCCCGTCAAATCAAAAGCCATCCACTGCAGATAAAAACAAATTCAAGATGAGGAAATGGTTCGCCAAAGCCCTATCAGCGGTCATGAAGCTACCGCCCTCTGAAGAAAATACTTTCGGTGGAGTAGAGATGCATCCTAACTTCTGCTTATATCATCAGAAGATCATACATCCTACTGAAGACTGTGAATCCTTTAACTGTTGGTGGCAAGGGTATGTCGCTCAAAAGCAACACTTCGACAGGACAAAATGTGAAGCTCGTAGGGATAAAACCATATAGCACGTCGAAAAAATGAAAGAATTGAGGAGTTGCGAGAACGCAAAAGAGCTGCGGACGACTGTTATATAGCCGACTCCAAGGGATCGCAAATTATCACCTTTGGAAGCGACTCTGAGGAAGAAGCTGCCCTCAACCCTCTCCTCAAGGAATCTATTTTGAAAATGAAAGAATTGAGGAGTTGCGAGAACGTTCAGCCGTGCAATCGCACGCTACTCGAAAAAAAATCTCGGCCCTGTAAACAAAGGATCGAGCACAAAAGATAAAGGAAAGGAAAAAACAGCCCTCGAGGCCAACATTCAACAGCAATCGAGTGGCCCTAGACCGGTTGTTCGCCAAAACAATCTACGACCACGCCCATCCCTCAAAGAGAGGTTGAAACGTCCTTACTCATTTCCCCAGGGTGAAACAAGGAGGCTGTTCGAAGTGGCAGTGCATAACAGGCTTATCACTCTACCGGAACCGAAACACCAGCTACAACTGAATGACGTCAACGATCCTAATTACTATCCTTACCACCAAGTATTGGGTCATCTGATCGAAAACTGCCACACCTTCAAAAACTGGGTTGAAGACCAACACCAGCAGGGAAACTTCGCGCTGTTTAAAGACTGTAAGGTGAGCCCACCACAGCCTCATGCTCCTAAAAAGGTGGATACGCTGGGGGCATCATGCTCATTCATAGAGAAAGCCCCTTAGACCGAAAAGTCAATAAACTAGATGTTCGCCTCAAATACGGCGACGGCAGACCGAAACGTCCTTAAACTAACGACGGACCGAAACGTCCTTAAACTAACAGTGGACCGAAACGTCCTTAAACTAACTGCGGACCGCAATGTCCTAAAACTAGCTGACATCGAAACGTCTTTAAAACTACTACCGCAGCATCCGTAGGCTGACGAGATTAAAAAAAAAAGAAGAAAAATATAATAAATAAAAACGGTATGTCCATAAGCAAAATGGGCACGGATGAAAACCTGAAAGGGCTCCATGAGTAAAAACAGCATGGCTACCGGCGAGTGTTCGTGAAGACCCGAAAGGGCGCGACCTCGTAAAAAAAAGGGAGAGAAGAAACTAAAAAGAATAAAAAAAAAACGGTACGTCCATAAGCAAAAAAGGGCATGGATGAAAACCCGAAAGGGCTCCGTGAGTAAAAACAGCAGGGCTACCGGCGAGTGTTCGTGAAAACCCGAAAGGGCGCGACCTCGTAAAAGAAAAAAAAAAAATGGTATGTCCATAAGCAAAATGGGCACGGATGAAAACCCGAAAGGGCTCCGTGAGTAAAAACAGCAGGACTACCGGCGAGTGTTTATGAAAACCCGAAAGGGCGCAACCTCGTTAAAAGACACTTATAGGGTCCTCTTGACCTTGTAAGGAGAAACCACCCGCGTGAGATCCTTACGACTCACAAGGGAGCAACACACTTAGGGATCCCCACGATTCCTAAAGAGAAAATACACTTGCGAGATCCTCACGACTCGTAAGGAGAACTCTCTTATAAGACCCTCACGGCTCATAAGATTTGAATGTCTTAAGTTACAGAGACCTAAACATGTGCTTAAGCAACCCCCACAACCTCCGATATTGCCCTACAGGTGGCTCAATACTGGCCCTTGTATACAATCCACGGGCGCGAATAAACATTTCCCTAATCAAGTCCCATCGGAGACTGGGGATATGTTCGCATGACAAACAACCCTTATAAGTCCTCTCGACATACAAGGAGAAAATCCTCCTGTAGGATCCTTACGACTTACAAAGGAACAAACACTTAGGAATCCTCACGATTCCTAAGGAGAAAATACACCTACAAGATCCTCACGACTTGTAGGGAGAAATACCTTTGTGTGACCCTTACGGCTCATGAAGTTAAAAGCCTTAGTCGACAGGACCCTAACCCTGTTCGCTAAGCCACCTTTGTTCGACATCGACGGAGGCATATGATGATTCGCTCCTGGCAATATCCCAGTAGTAGCGGTGCTGATGCCGAAATCGGTGTCTAATTTCAGATTTACGGCAAAAAGCCAGCGAGCCGCACATGCATACGAAATAGCCGAAATGATGGGGCAACTTGCAATAAAAATCAGCAAGTAAGAATGTATGCATGAAAATAGCCGAAATGATGGGGCAACTCACAATAAAAAGCAGCGAGTAAAAATAAAATAAATAACCGAAATGATGGGGCACCATGAAAAATAGCCGAAATGATAGGGCAATCGCGACCTTCGCGATATAAAAGCTGAAATGATAGAGCATCGCGGAAAAAGAAACAAAATGAAAAATGAAATTTATGCCCTACAGGTGATGTTACATCAAACCCTGTATACAATCCAAGGGCATAAACAAAGAAGGGATCATACTCCTCTCCCAGGTTTCATCATAAGAAGAGGCCAAATCTCGACGGGTCGCAAATGACTTAGAGGTCATCTCAACACTCGTCTCGTAACAACGGACACAACTTCAAGCGAAGCGGAACAGCGGAAGCTCCCAGTTCCATGGCTCGGCGATATACAAATCACCCAGAGTCAAACCCTCATTCCATTAAATACGGATACAATAAAAAAATCCTGGCTATGTGGAAAGCGGCTTATGTCAATCCTGACCCCATAGAAAATGTCCGGAGCAGATCCTGGTCCTCGCAGAGCACGGCAGTGAACCCATGCGAAGCACCCAGAGCGGAGCCTAGTCCTCGCCGAACACGGCAGTGAACCCGTGGGAAGCATCTAGAGAAAAAATTCCTGGTTACGTGAAACGCGGCTTATGTCAATCCTGACCGCGTGTGAAACATCCAGAGCAAAAAATTCCTGGCTACGTGGAAAGCGGCTTATGTCAATCCTGACCCCGTGGAAAACGTCCAGAGCGGATCCTGGTCCTCGCAGAGCACGGCAGTGAACACGTGTGAAGCACCCAGAGCGGAGCCTAGTCCTCGCCGAACACAGCAGTGAACCCGTGGGAAGCATCTAGAGCAAAAAAATTCCTGGCTACGTTGAACGCGGCTTATGTCAATCCTGACCCCGTGTGAAACATCCAGAACAAAAATTCCTGGCTACGTGGAAAGCGGCTTATGTCAATCCTGACCCCGTGAAAAACGTCCAGAGCGGATCCTGGTCCTCGCAGAGCACGGCAGTGAACCCGTGCGAAGCATCCAGAGCGGAGCCTAGTCCTCCCCGAACACGGCAGTGAACCCGTGGGAAGCATCTAGAGCAAAAAATTCCTGGCTACGTGGAACGTGGCTTATGTCAATCCTGACCCCGTGTGAAACATCCAGAGAAAAAATTCCTGGCTACGTGGAAAGCGGCTTATGTCAATCCTGACCCCGTAGAAAACGTCCAGAGCGGATCCTGGTCCTCGCAGAGCACGGCAGTGAACCCGTGCGAAGCATCCAGAGCGGAGCCTAATCCTCGCCGAACACGATAGTGAACCCGTGGGAAGCATCTAGGGCAAAAAATTCCTCGCTAAGTGGAACGCGGCTTATGTCAATCCTGACCCCGTGTGAAACATCCAGAGCAAAAATTCCTGGCTACATGGAAAGCGGCTTAGGTCAATCCTGACCCCGTGGAAAACGTCCAGAGCGGATCCTGGTCCTCGCAGAGCACGGCAGTGAACCCGTGCGAAGCAACCAGAGCAGAGCCTAGTCCTCGCCGAACACGGCAGTGAACCCGTGGGAAGCATCTAGAGCAAAAAATTCCTGGCTACGTGGAACGCGGCTTATGTCAATACTGACCCCGTGTGAAACATCCAGAGAAAAAATTCCTGGCTACGTGGAAAGCGGCTTATGTCAATCCTGACCCCGTGGAAAACGTCCAGAGCGGATCCTGGTCCTCGCAGAGTACGGCAGTGAACCCGTGCGAAGCATCCAGAGTGGAACCTAGTCCTCACCGAACACGGCAGTGAACCCGTGGGAAGAATCTAGAGCAAAAATTCCTGGCTACGTAGAAAGCGGCTTATGTCAATCCTGACCCCGTGGAAAACGTCCAGAACGGATCGTGGTCCTCGCAGAGCACGGCAGTGAACCCGTGCGAAGCACCCAGGGCGGAGCCTAGTCCTCGCCGAACACGGCGGTGAACCCGTGGAAAGCATCGAGAGCAAAAAAAAAAATTCCTGGCTACGTGGAAAGCGGCTTATGTCAATCCTGACCCCATGGAAAACGTCCAGAGCGGATCCTGGTCCTCGCAGAGCACGGCAGTGAACCCGTACGAAGCATCCAGAGTGGAGCCTAGTCCTCGCCGAACACGGCAGTGGACCCGTGGGAAGCATCTAGAGCAAAAATTCCTGGTTACGTTGAACGCGGCTTATGTCAATCCTGACCCCGTGGAAAACGTCCAGAGCGGATCCTAGTCCTCGCAGAGCACCCTAGTGAACCCGTGCGAAGCATCCAGAGCGGAGCCTAGTCCTCGCCGAACACGGCAGTGAACCCGTGGGAAGCATCTAGAGCAAAAAAAAATCCTGGCTATGTGGAAAGCGGCTTATGTCAATCCTGACCCCGTGGAAAACGTCAAGAGCGGATCCTGGTCCTCACAGAGCACGGCAGTGAACCCGTGCGAAGCATCCAGAGTGGAGCCTAGTCCTCGCCGAACACGGCAGTGGACCCGTGCGAAGCATCTAGAGCAAAAATTCCTGGCTACGTGGAACGCGGCTTATGTCAATCATGACCCCGTGTGAAACATCCAGAGCAAAAACTCCTGACTCCATGAAATGCGGATAAGGACAACTTCACCCTTCACTTGCGGGTCCTCACGACTCGTAAGGGAATAAATTCTCTTGTGAGATCCTTATGACTTTTAAGAGGACGCGCTTAGGAATCCTCCCGATTCCTAAAGAGAAAATACACCTACGAGATCCTCTCGATCCGTAGGGAGAAAAGTCTCTATGAGACCCTCACGGCTCATAGAGTGGAAAAATCTTAGGCAGCAGATCTGAACCTACGGCCTAAGCCATCGCTACCTCTTGAAGAAGCCAAGACAGACTGCTCGCTCTATCATTTGTCAACCATGTTCACTAAGGTAACATGCGGATAATAAAAGGAAGAAGAAAGCGACAGAAAGAACACTTGACTGGCGTTGGATCAAGCATTCGAGACACACTCATTCATGCATGTGCAAAAGACTCAGGACGAGAAATAAGACAGGCTGAAATAAATTCTTTCATTAATATTTCAAAAGGGTTCTTACAAGCATAAAGAAATAAATAACAACATTATTGAAATGTTTACAATGGTATAACTTCGGACCCAGGACATGGATTGAGGAACTCGAAAGTAACCCTATCTAAGACTTTCCAAGCCTGGCGAACCATCCTAGTGTGCTTTCTTTCACGAGCACAAGCGTCGGGGTCCCCACGGATGTCCTCCTCCCTCCAATAAGCAGCAAGTATGGCGGACTGTTGGAAAGCCTGATGCAGGAGATCGACAAGATCGTCTCGCCGTCTCTTCGAGATTAAGTTCATCAAGTACACCGAGTGCACTTTATCCTCAGCGGCATCCAACGCCCTAAGCGGCACACCGGAACAGAATAAGGGGAGTGCTTCCCAGATGGCTCCCACGATAAGCTTCAGGAGAGAGGAACGTCGGGGAAGCAGTTGACCGTTGTACGCGTCAAAGCGATTCATGATCTATGCACATTCGGCATTAGTAAATTCTCGATTTTGGGAACGGCCAAGTCGGCGGATGCCCCCATAGGAGATAATCTCGTCAAGGTCGTACATGCGGGCGTCTATCACTCTTATAAAAGAAAATCGATAAAAATTAGCAGAACTCTATTGATGGAATCCTAACAGGGTTACCTTTAGTTCTCTTTAGATCCCTTTGGACCTATAGAGCAAAGCTCTGCTAAGTGAAACCCTAAATGGGTTTCTTTTAGATCAGGGATCTATTGAGAGCAAGGCTCTGTTGATGAAAATTAATTTAATCTAATTCAAATTAAAATTTTCACCTAAAAGTTTTAAGAGTTTAACTCTTGAAGTTCTTGAAAATAAAGATCTGGGCTTTGAGTTCTGAAAGTAAAATTTTGAAGATGAAAATCATCTAAGCGACCAAAGGTCCTATTTATAGGCGTCAAGTGCCCTTTCAACTTCCAAAAGTTGCCGCAACGGTTGGAATTCTGCCACCATTGCGCTCGCGTTTGGGGCTACGTGAGCACAACGGTAGGGGGCATTTGTTTACCCCAATCAGAACAAAGCTCTGTTCAAATTCCAAGGTGGGAGATGAAGCAACGCTTCACCTTTCCCCAATCAGAGCAAAGCTCTACTTAGAAAATTTAAACTCTAATAAATGAAGCAACGCTTCAGTTGCACAAGCACTGCGCTGCGCGACACGTGTCAGCGCAGATGCGCTAGCGCAGTTGCGCTGCGCGACACGTGTCAGCGTAGATGCGCTAGCGCAGTTGCGCTGCGCTTCGCGCTGCTTGACACGTGTCAGCGCAGATGCGCTAGCGCAGTTGCGCTGCGCTGTGCGCTGCCTGACACGTGTCACGCGCTGGGGCATTTGCGCCAAACAGAATGAAGATTTTAAAGAAATCTTTCTGTTCATGCTAAAACAAGAAAATTTTCTTCTGTAAAACAGAAGCCCTTGGATCAAAGATCCAACGGTGGGGAAAATTCCCCAAATCACTCAGAGAAAGATCTTTTCAACAAATTTAACTAATTTATGGGCACTATAAAAAGGACCCTAGAGCTCAATTCAACGGCATCAACATTTGTGAGTAATCAAGAACTTCAGAGAGAGAAAACTCTGAAGAAATTTCAAGAAAAAGGTAAATACCTTCATAAAATAGAAGAAATTTCTTCTAATAGATCATTGATCTAAGAACAAGATCAATGATTTTCACAGAATAAGCAGTGCTTTGCACTTTTTATGAAACACTGGTTCCTTAAAACAAGAAAAAACAAGAAATACTTGTTTTCTTTGATTCTAATTAGATCAAAGAAAACAAACAGTGCTTTGCACTTTGTCATGAACCATTGGTTCTAAAAGATTCTCAAATCATAGTGCCTTGCACTTGCAAACTGCGCTGTTGCGCTCCTGGATTGGCGCAAGCAAGCGGAGAGCGCCACGTGTCAGCATCTGAACCATCTGCGCTATGCGCTTTTGAAATAGAGCCTTACTCTCTGGAATTGGCGCAACTCACCAGAGCGCGCTACGTGTCAGCAGTGCAAGCGCAGCGCATTGGCGCAGCGCACTGCGCTTGCGTGACACGTGTCGTCACCACAAGCATTTGCATTCTCTGATTGGCGCAAAGCGCCTGACAAATGCAATGCATTTCCTAAAGGGCCAGGCCCAAATCAAAAAGACCTAGTAGGCCTAATTAAATTGCAAAGCAATAAATGGGCAGAGCCCAGGTAAAATTGATGCTCTGCATCATTTATAAATGGGCAGAGCCCAAAACAAATCAGTGCTTTGCATCCTTTATGGGCAGAGCCCAAACAAAAATAAAAAGTAATGCAATGCATTATTTAAATGTGGGCAGGCCTAGTAGGTCAAGGATAAATAAAAGCGTTGAACATTTTTCAATTGGACTTAGCCCAATCGTGGACGTAAATCCTCAAATTAAATTGACTGAGCACGGCTGCTCTCTAAATCAATTCACCTCCGGTTCTAGGGTACATCTCCGAACTCCTCTGACACCTATCTTTGTAATCCTTCAACGACGTCAGAGAGGCGACGGGTCCCGACAATCATACATCAACACGGACTGCGGGGTCCTTAAACTCGTGGACCAAAACGTCCTTAAACTAATATTGGACCGAAACGTTCTTAAACTAATGTTGGATCGAAACGTCCTTAAACTAATGTTGGGCCGAAATGTCCTTAAACTAATGACAGACCACCACGTCCCTAAACTGGAATAACGGACCACCACGTCCCTAAACTGGTAATGGACCACCACGTCCCTAAACTGGAACATGGACCACCACGTCCCTAAACTGGAACAATAGAGCCTCCAAATGCTCTTTTGCCGGATCTAAACGATCCCGTTTAAGTTGATCTTAGCCTCAAACACGGCTAACGTATCCTTAAACATTCAAATGGACTATAAAACTCCAAATCAACTTTGGTTCAAGGGTACATCTTTGAACTCCTCTGACATCTATCGTTGTAATCCTTCAACGACGTCAGAGAGGTGATGAGTCCCGACGGCCATATATTAAATGGATCACCACGTTATGTTGATCTTAGTCTCAAACAGGACTAACGTATCCTTAACGAACGTTTAAGTTGATCTTAGCCTCAATATGGATAACGTATCCTTAAACCAACACACCAAACCCAAATCTAAGAAAATACGGATTTGGACTAATCCACGTCCTACGGGCGACGGCATTACTCAGTCTCCGTATACAATCCACGGGCAACCACAAACAAAACAAACACACACGACACGAAGTGAAATTCTGGAGAAGGAGAAAGTGGCTACCGCGATGCGGTAGCGTAATTAACTGCAGGGGCTTGCGCCTGCAGGGAAAAGCGTCCCCACAATCAAAAACCTCTCTAGCGAGAGGGAATCTGACGAAGTCTGCTACATCGGCCGCATCCGTCTAAACCTCCGATACACGGTGCCATAAATCAACTTGGCATCTTCGGAGAGGTGGACGGATAAAACCATATAGCATCTGCCCCGAATCTCAGGCAAGACGTCCTCACTTCGTCGCCGTCTTTCGGAGGGGAACAGAAGATCCATATATTTATTGGATATGACCATCGTATAGTTACATACGAACTCGAAGAAACTTGTTTCAGATTCGAGAATGGTTTTCGGTTCTGGAGAAAATGAATAGGATTATTCAGCTATCTTTTCCTTTTACCTTCTCTTAGGATGTGAGGGCTCCTAGGATTAGGAGAGGGTACACCAATTGCGGTTATTGGATAGTCTTTTTCCAAACCATAGGCAGGTGCCGAAAAGTAGGGACGGAAGAAAACCGATTAGCTTAAGTGTGGTGTACAAAGGGTAAAAAGTAAAGACAAACAAAAGAAATAGAAAGAGAGCAATGTAAATTGCGACTGCTATCATTCACGACCAAACAACGTATTTCATCTCCACTCCTACTTCACCTTTGAATTTCTCCAAAACACCCCGTATCACTATGAAGATCCACAGCTAATGGATAATCCATCATACTCGAAGGAACTTATTCCAGTTCGAGGATGGATTCTGGTTCAGGAGAAATAGAATAAGATTTATTCAGTTGTCTTTTATCTTAACCTTCTCTCAGGTTGTGAATGTTCCTAAGATTAGGAGAGACACCTATTACGCTTATTGGATAGTCTTCTTCCAAACCATAGGCTGGTGCCGAACGGTAGGGAATGAAGAAAACCATTTAGTCTAAAGGGGGTGTACAGAAGGTAATAAGTAAAAACAAATAAAGGGATTTGGAGAGATGGCAAGGAAATATACGGTTACAGTCGTGAATCTGATAATGGAAGAGGCATTACTAGGAATACCCGGCTACCTCTTCGAAACATTTACATGTTTCAGTTTCGCTATGCATTGTTAAATGAAAACTGATTTCCCAATTAGGTCTTAGATCCAGGGTATGTATTTACCAGGTTTGATTCTCACATCTGTATGGTTTTTACAGATGATGAGTGGGAGTAAGTTATTGGGAATCAGGTGATTATATCCTCATTATATCAGAAATCGTTGTAATTGGTGATATTTGAGGAAATCACCTAGGTTTTGCCTGACGGCAAATATTTGTTTTGAATATCCGTTGTTATGCACCAATTTCAAACTGATATATTTGTACGTATATTTCATAAAGTGAGATATAACTTTTTGAAATTATGTCCATGGCATTTACCTATATTAGTTGATGGTTATGTAAGGAGCATTAAACAACAGTGTAATTCTTCTTAACCATAAGTAGTGTTTTCAACCTACGACGCACAGGGTTTGAGTTATTGAACTCATGGGACTTATACAAAGTATTGTATGTTGTCCAGTATCCATTAGGATAAAGGGGTTGGTACTCAGACTATATTCTGTTTACTTGTGACTTCTCCAGTTTCAGACAAGTATTTCGTAGAAATACAAGGTCTATGTTTTGAGAAGTTATAGGTACAAGAATAAAGTAGAGAACCATGTGTTGAAAGTACCAGGATTCTTTAAGGTGATCGAAGAGGTAGATACATGTGTTTGGTATTCAATTGATAGTAATGATTTTGAGAACTTCCTTCTCTTTCAGGTTACTCATATTTGAACGCACTCCTAATTGAGTAATGCTGATCGGCCTCTCTCTATTTAGTTGACATGCACTGGAGACAGCTGCATGATTTGAATCTGGTTCCAATTAAATCAGTAACTCTATTTCTATATTGTATATAGAATGTTTCATATCTTAACGATGTTTAGGTATATGGAGTTGTCCGGCTTATGCTTAAAACCAGACTCTGGATAACTCAAGGCACGTTTCTGTAATGGCAGTTTGTGGGTTATCCTGGGGTATGACGAGAGTTAACTTTCTACCATCTGGAAGATCAATAGTGATAATGTTATTGACTCGCCACAGTTTTAGTAAAATGGACTTTTTCAGAAAACAGTAGTGGGAGTATGGTAGAACTGGAAGTGCTTCCAGAATCGCAAACAATTACTGAAAATTTAATAGGACCTAAAGATTCAATCATGTTTGAAATTCCATTAGCCACTCCGCAGATATGGTGGGTAATCTCAGGCGCCCAAGAGGTACTTCGGTATTCTTAAAGATGGTGACAGGGAGGTTCTTGTTTACCCAGACTTGCCATTTCTGTTGTTCTAGACTGCGAGACCTGGCAGGAGGATGTGTATAGCATCGTTCTAAAGTTTACTTTAGAAGTGCACGTGTATATGACTCAGCCAGAGGGTTGTTGTAGTCATTGGGAGCAGCAGAAGCATAGTGGACAAGTAGCTTATGTCTTTTTATAGACTAAAGCATATATAGCGGAGATAGATCATCCATTTTTGATGTGACAGTCATAGGCTTTGATTTCATCAGAATAGGAGATGGATCTGTTAAGAAGGTGGTAAGATGTGATGTCCTAGTGTTTGGATAGGATACACATTGTAGGAAGTGAAATTTCTATAGTACGATCGGTTATACTGTGGTTGTCACATAGTGGTTTCTCCATATAGGATATGGATATTATATCAAGCATTCTGGTTACTAGATCTATAGTTTTAGATCTAGATTTGGATAGTTTCCCAATCTAGGTACTTTGAAAGTATTCTAAAGGTGTTTTAGAATGGATGACTCCTAACATGGTGATGTACCTACAGGTGATGGAGTCACCCTCTCTAAAGGTGTCTTATAGACTAAAGGGGAGAGGGATGTGTATGATTGGCATATCACTTGCTTAGGCAATTGAGTCAATCATGAGATATCAAATACCACACCAGTTGTTGTTTTTGCACTAGCTGCAATAAGTATATATATTAATCCAATCCTGGAGAAATGTTCGGAAGCAGTTTACGAACATAAGAGGATGTTCTAAGGATATGATAACGGCAGCCTCCTTCGGGAGACGGTTATCATTCCAGACTTCCAAGGTGACCTGGATGACAGAGTGACTGTCAGAGTTATAGTTTTCCCTCTTGATGAGGGGCAGTTGTAACATTTTGAAAATTTTAGATAACAAATTAATTTAATTAATTAAATAATAAAATGTTAATTTAAAAAGTTATTGAAACAAAATAGGACATTTTCATAAGTAGTGTGTGAAACTAATTAATTTGAAATTTTAGTTTGTAACATTAGTAAATTACAAGGGTTTTAGTGAAAATTTTAGCTTCATTTGTAGTATGATGTAGTATGAAAGGTTTTGTGAAAAGATTAGGTAATTGTGAAAATTTGAAATTTGTGAGGGTTTATGTGCAAAAAGGGTAAGGTCATATTAAGCTTAAGTTATAACCATGGCATAACACATCCAAGATGATACTTTATATATCCACCTCATTCTTATATGAAAACCCCACCTTTTTCCTTGCTACACCACCTACTTACATGAAAATACCATACCCTTTCTTGGTGACACCTTCTCCTACAACTCATAACTCACTCCTCTTATCCTATACAAACTTGTTCAGTTCATAAAACTAATTTTAGATCAGAACATAGAAAAGAAAAAAGGAAAAACTTAGAACAACAAAGAAAAATAAAAGAAAAGAGAAGTGAAGAGAAAAGCTAAGTGCTAAGATTTCACCATCACCCTCAAGCTAGGATCCTTGAGTTGTGCTTCTTAGAGGGAGTTTTCCAGTGATCTTGCTGTAGGTATAATCCTTAAACCCTGTAGGATTTTAGTTCTGTAACTATTTTGTTTTAGAAATCGAATATCGGTAATATCGTATTTTAGGCAAAATTTAGCTCTGTGTTAATCTGTTATAGTTTAGATGATAAATAAAATGATCAAACAATTACATAATCTTATAAACTGAACCAAGAATAAACCATAGGAAGACGAACCCCATGGCTCAGATTTTGGCCGGCAACGAGGAAAAATCCGATCTCGCCGGATTTCATGGAGAGTTTGGTTCTGTGGTTTTTAGGGTAGGTCTATGGGTGTGGATTAATGTGTTTGGTATTGTTTATTTAAGTTAAATTTTCAGTAGGGGAAATCTGGAAGGAAATATCTAAAAAGGGATCAAAATTCTAAAATACAACACGGATGCTTCGTGACACGATTCTGTTTTTACTGTTACGGACAGCGAAGGGTTAACATAGGTTAGTACAAGTGTTAAATAATCACAATATCCTCATATAGCATGTTTAGTATGTGTAGTATCATAAACTAGGATAATTGTGATATTTATCATACTGATATTGAATCTGGAACCACTAGGTATAACTACTAGAAAATCTAGCAACACCAGAAGTAGCATAAGACCACTAGAAGACTTCATGTAAAGCTCGAACCCCAAACCCCACATTTGATCCGGCGACATCCCTCAATTTTCTGAGCTCGTCGGCCTTCCCTAGGCTTTTGTTGTTGGTTATTCTCCTGTAGCTTTGTGTTGGTATTTTATAAGTTTCTGTATTGTTTGTTTTGTCTAAATATTTACACAGTAAAATCTGGGAATGATTAGTAAAGGTTTTACCAAATTTCAGATATTTACGATATGGGTTTTCGTATTTTGTACTGCAGCTAAACCGTTAACGTTTATACGTTAACGACAGATATATTTTCGTTTTTGGGTTAAGTATACTGTAGGTTCTAACCTATGGGTGCTTATCTTGTTGTTTGGTTTTTGATATGCTATTTGCGTCGATATTTCATAACTACGGTTATAGGTACGATTCGAGGATTTCCGAGAAGGAGTTGGCGGATATGGCAACGTGGATTTCAGCAAGCTTATTAAGTTGGTGAGTAGATTTATATCTACGGGGGAAGTTGGGTGGATGACATATAGCACCACCGCAACCTTATAAATAGTAGTATGATATATAGTAGTTTTAGTAATTATTCAAGACATGGATATTGGAATTCAATTGCATCTAGTTGGATATTCATTTGCATATAGTTTACGGATTGGTTGGTAAATTGGTATGAAGGATCATGCTGTACTAGGGATAAATTGAGATATAGTGATGATGCGAGATATTATACTGTATTGATGTTGATGAGATTAGTATGCCGAATAACGGCCAAGTTTCCTTTAGACTCATAGAGTTAGATTATATTCCGTTTTAGGATGTAATACTGATATGAACTATATTCTTTTAAACACTAAGATTTGTTTCTCTTTTAAATGATAAAGTACAAGGATGCGATGCCCACTTCCATAACGAATATCTATTTTAAACTAAGGCAGCTTTCTTATCTCAAAACCAACGTTTCGTTCCACTTTCAAAGTTAATGGTATAGCTCATAGCAGATAGTTACAGTTATCAGATACGCTTAGCTTACTTTACATGTTCATGTTATCTTTATCAACGTCATACTTTTCCGTGATACGAACACTCTGATAGAACACTGCACAATTACCAATGAGTATTATGTCGCACGAGCACATACGGATATGTTACACCACCCCTCATTGGTACGGCCATGTCATTGTAGAATTGTTATACTCCTTAATACGTATATAGATGTTGATATGAGTAGACTATTACACTTTTATAACACTTGCACAAATACTAATGATTGCCATGCTGCACGAGCATAGACGCGTATGTTACACTACACATCATTAGTATTGCCATAACACAGTAGAAATTATACGTTCATTTGCTTGTATGTTTTATTTACGCACATTACCCTTATTATCTGTTAAGCATTGTGAATACCAGTACTATGAATGTTATATTTGGTTTCATGAGTTTCTGAACGTTTTACTTTTGATGATATATATCAGTGGTATGGGACGCTGTTATATATGTATATATATAAAATATATCATCAGAATGATCTATGCAAGTATTCTCATTCTTTACTTGATATTTCTGGATATGATGAGTTGGAGTCCACCATGAGATTATTGTTTTCTAATTATTTTATTCCGAACCGAGGTGGGGAGTTATACGGTTTCGGACTTGTTACTTATCCGGACTGAGTGGGGGGGGCTATACAGTCGGATACATGGTGGACCCGGATCGAGACCGAGGGGAAGGATAACCGCAGTTGAGACGGGGAGCCTAGCGAGGATACTCGATACCGGAGATAGAGGCGAGCATGGTAGATATCCAGAGGATACTAGCCGGGGTTCGATTGGGCACGGCGGACATCCAGGGGGATACCGACCGGGGACAAGGATATCGGGTGGCGATCATATGTTGAGATGGTGTCGACGGTATCTGCATTTACGTGTCGATGCTGGACACGAGAGATTTCTGATTTCGATGTCGATGCTGGACATCCATATATATATTGATATGATTTTTATCATGAGGTACACAGTTAGATATCATTTATTGGATTCGAGTAGGACTGATCCAGGGGACAGTACCTATATATGTATTCTACTTGGGATTGCATGACAGTTAGTGTTGCATTATGATACATACGCATATCATATTATATTTGTACTGATTTTTGTAGTACTATACTTATGATCTAGGTATTATCGTGTATTTCGATTTCTACCCTTAGATGTAATTCTATTAACTGAGTTGGCAACTCATCCCCGTTGTGCCACAGTTTCTTGCAGGTTTTACCGCTTGGATTATCAGTGGCTTAGGCACAAATTCCTTTCGGTGATTGATTGGTAAGTGGGTTACTATTGTATCGTACTCACACTTGATTATTTATATATTCTTGTATCTAGTAGAAACTCCATCAACTTAGAAACGGTATATTGTGGACTTAGAAGCGAGACTTGGAGTTTATGTGTTATGGTGTCGTACTCGGTAGAGTCGAGCATGTTAGATTGTTGATTTTGTTTCGCTTTTCTTTTATTCGCCATTGTGCGTCGTATATTTTTTTCTTGGTTGCTCCACCGTTTGGACGTGGAAGCTAGCTCCCGTTGGGATGCTATTTATATTATTATGTTGTATCGGGTTATACAAAAATGCATAGGAGGTGCTGTCAAATTTCAAAATGTCATAGATGTTTTTCAAACATACTTAGTTAAACTCAAATGCTATTTCAAACTGATTCCATCTGATGACTATTTTAAACTTCACCTCCAATATTTTCAAAAAGGGTTTAGATTCCGGGTTTCGGCTTACTTGGACCGCGTCAACGTCTTTAGATGTCATGTGATTTAAGTGCCGGTCACATTCCATATTTTAGGTCGTGACAGCAGTAGTTTGGACAGATGGTCCAAGCGGATACTGAGGGAGGAATGGCGCAGGATACCGATTAAGTTCAGTGGACGATACAGTCTAAGAAATTTGCTGGATTTGGAGTTCATTTGTGAACTGGGTCCCATCAGATATTCATACATATTAAGACAGGTATTGCTCATTTCGGGAGATGGCTTTCTCCACGAACTTGAGATAAAGAGAGACATAGAAAGAAACATTAGGGCGGATCCATTCACTGAGGCTATTTCTCGAACGCAATAGTTTTACAAACGAGCTTTGTGAAACTGATTAGCAGAGGAGTTAGGTGTTCGGTATCACACGGGCTGTGAGTATACGACACCACAATAATTAGCCTTAAGTGCAAGTTAGAGATTGTTGGCTATAGTGCCCTCAAGTCAATTATTGGATAGCAGGCACGCGATTGCAATGATTGAGGGAGGAACTATACCGGTAGGACAGTCTTACTCGAGATGATAGTATGCTATCTGGTTTATCTTTATCATCGTGTACATATTTCAGGTGACATTACAGATCACTATTATATGTTGATAGAGCCAATAGGATTCTTGCTTGACTACCAGCAGTATGATGGCGATCATATATGTGAGAGTTGGGTGGTCTATAAGCACATCCTTAAAGTGTCCCTAGTCGTGGCAGCTTCGAGACTGGGCATCGATACTCCGAGAGTAGACTAGCATATACGGATCGAGGCCCCGACAAGGGGCGGTGGCTGGTCTCACACCATTGGTGCCAGTTGGTTCACCTAAGATGTATACAGGTGCTTATGGGGTTATGGGTACACCGGACGGACTCGCCGGAACATGCTAGTTGGTATTATACCTATTGTCAGATAGCAGTTCTCTGGTGACATATGTTCAGGTTAGTCTATCGACCTGAGATCGTCATTTGTCTCGTGTGAGTTCCTACTGTGCTTTGATTACTACCCTACCATGGCTCAAAGGAGTCGTGTAAACAGGTATTAGTTGGGTACAATCCCGAGCCACATGGAGGTAGTGAGCGGATCGTCAGGGGATTCATCTCTCCCGGTATTAGGGATTGATGTCGCGGTGTGCACGAGTGGCCATCAACAGAAATCCTTGGCCAAGCTAGTCGAGAATTACTGATTCGGATCAGTAGTTTCTCAGGTGCTGATAGGATTCATACCGACACTAAATGTCAAGTTATTAGGGGTCTGACTTTATCCACCCCCCGATACTCATAGACGAATGGACCGGACTATACGGATATTGTCACTGTCAGGCTCAGTGGTGTTTTAGGATGAGTTTGCTCGTCGGCTTCCCTTTAGCTCAATAACTGGGCAGCCATTACGTACAGCTAGTGCCACTGACGTGCTTGTGGTTAAACCCACTGCCAGCGTATTGACGAGTCTTTAGAGCCCCACATAGAGGGTTTCCCTGGTTCGGGCGAACTGTTGTAGAGACCGTATGGTTTTATGGCAGGGTTCGATCATATAAGTGCACTTGTGCACGGATCATGATCGGACGGATAATACTAGTGGGCTTTGGCTTAAGCTGGATCCTAGTATTATATTGTTGGATTATTTTCGTCTCGTTGTTTTCGTATTCAGTCGGAATACGGATGGAGGTATGTATATAGGGATGAGGGGTATTCTTGTAATTCGTTACGAGTTTACTTTAGGGTTGCCATTTCTTTTCTTTGTATTAAATATTTAGAGTTTTTTAAATGTTTAATATTGTTGTGAGATTGAAAGTGTGAACATGAGTTTTGGCTTGGTCTTTTGGTGTATGCACTTGTGACTCATTGTTTGCATTCATTGTGACATGAGGGTTTTATTTTGGTTAGGATATTTGTGAGATATTATTGTGAGAGAGGGCAGATCTTTTCTTGGGGATTTTCTTGAGTTGCCTCCTCACAACAATATCACACAACTCACAAAAGAAAAGGCAAAACATTTTTCTTGAGTTGCTTTTTCTTTGAGCTTCACACTCTTCACTTCACCAATGGCTTCTTCTTCATCTCCACCCATTCCATCTCATGTTATGAGAATCATTGGGTGAATTAAGACAAAATGATCGTTCACTCTCTCTACTTCATCTTGGGTATCTAGGCTAGGAAACTGGATGCCCGAGTTGCTTCGGTTTTTAAGTCGGAGCCCGTATTACTAATCCTCGACGTGGATCGTCTTCGACGAGGGAGACCGGAGAAAGAACTTGTTCGAGGCAGCCGCGATGAGCTAAAGATAGAGATTGAAGACTGAAGGAAATGGATCGATTGGTATAATATTTTAAACTCCTTTATATAAAACTAGTATAGGGTTAATGGTACGACCTGTCGATTAGGGTTCCGTTAGCGCCGGTTTTTTAAAGTTTTTGTTCCGCGTTTGGCCACGGATTGATGGCTGGGGCGCTGGCGTAGCCTTACAAACTCCCCCTCCGGACTTACCTCACCAGCTTCAATGGTGGAAATTGACGCTACTGTTCCAACTGGGAACAGATTTGATCTGCTCAGGAGGGTGTGAAAGAACTCTCCAACTGTTGTACTGAAGAAGTCGCCTCCGCCTGTTGAAAACACAACGCAGGCAAAACTGGAACAACCTCCTCAGCGGCTGTCCTCCAAAATCCACAGAGTCTGGCGGAAGGTCCAAGACTCTGTAATTGACAAAAATTACTCTCGCCGACTAGAGAAAAAGAAGACTCGACAGGAGGAGGACCATCCCTCCGTCATATAACGGAAGGCATCGTCTACATGGGTGCCTGTTACAATGGCCCCTCTGACTTCAAATTCCCACAAAAGGAGAAGGCCAGAGAAAACCCCACTACCTGCGGCGAATTCTAAAGGCACTGGACCCAAATGCCCCAAGTCTGGTGGCATGATCGTGCACACGGTGTACATGGCTTCCGGGAAAGAGGAAATCCATGCTTCCGTAGGTCATCGACCACTCACTCGGTCGTTGACAAAAGATTAGGAGCAGCAATAAAAGCTCTAAAAAATGCTGATGAAAATGTCAGCACTCACTGTCACGACCCGAAAGAGCACGTGACTGGCCCTCGAACCATATGAAGTCTATAGGACTCCATCTGATCCAAGTAAGCCAAAAGCCCAGAAATCTAAAACCATTTAAGGAGTAAATAGGGAAAATTAGTTTTAAGAGGTAAAGAAAACATGTTTGAAAATCAAGTTTTTAAATAACTAAGCCGAATATGAATTTTTAAAATGTGTAATTTTTCCTGAAAATTTCGGCAGAGTTTCCTTTGTAAAAACTGGCCCCGAACGGGGTACAACAAGAATAATATATATGACATGATAAAAGGCATCCCCAAGCGGGAGCTAGCTCTTCGTCAATCGACGGTCACAACCACGCAAGCAATAATAATATACAACGCCAAGGGGCGAGGATCAAAACTGAAAAGAAACTCAAAAACAGCCAGAAAACCGCAATACTACAAGCGCGACTCTAAGGTCGAAACAATACAACACTGATTTCTAAGTCTGAAACAAACTACAAGTTTTGGTTGATGGACAATTCTAGATACAATAAAAATACATGAACAATGGCGGTTCTGATACAAAGAACCCACCTAACCAAGCAAGTCACCCATAGGAAGCAGTGTGCCAGAAATGCCGCTATGGAATCTGTACGGCAAAAACCTGTAAGAACTGGGGCACAACGGGGGTGAGTTGCCAACTCGTGAATAGAAAATATCTACAAGCAGAGATCGAATGCATGACCTATCCTAGGTCAATACGATCAGATAATAAATAAACCTCAATATGAATAAAGCTGAAGCATGCTAAACTGGCAATGTAATCTCTATACATGAGTGTAGTGCCAAGTGCTCGTGCTAGTGCCTCAGGTAATAGCATGTCATGAATATGAGGTATTACCAATGTAATCAAATCTGCACACTCGTGGATCCCGTCCACTCGTCACCCACTGACAATAACCACCATGCATGTAAATATCATGAATCATGTGCATGGGAAATAATATGAGGATATAACCACCCGTGTCCCTCGCGACACATCAAAATCATGGAACCAGGGTGCCCAGCATCGACACCCGAAAACATCATGAAAACTGTGCCCAGCATCGGCACGTAAATCCTCATATATCGGGCTCCGTCAGTCCGGATCGGCCCGCGGGCTCTGTCTGCGGTATCGGCCCTCGGCCCCGGCAGTATGCCCAAAACATCTATCGACTCTGGTCAGTATCCTCCGGATAACCGCCAGGACCAACCAATCACCGGTAGGTACTCTCCCGCCTCCAGGCTCAATCGGCAAAGCTCATCGATCATCTTGCCGAGGGGAACCATACCGGGTCCACCATGTACCCGCAATCGGCTCATCCACGCCTCGATTCGGGTTACACATATCGCTCTCAGCACCGAGAAAACACATGGTGGACGCACTGAAATATCATATCAAGGGTAACCGGGTTTTTAAAGAAATGACATATTCTCTTTTGAAATACCCTCGGTTCCCAAATCCAGAAATATCATAGAAACAACATATCTCAATGCGTACAGTCAAAGCATGATGTATGCGGCATGTAACAGTAATGCAAGCATATCAGTAAGTCATGCAACATGGAATAATAATGTGCACATGTCGAGGGAGACCGCTCTTTTAAAAGGAATCTGTTTTTAAAGAGTATCTTGCGGTTCCCAAATCCCCAATCAAGCTAGAATCATCTATATATGTGTACAGGTATAAGTGTACAATATGCCATGCCATAATCATATCATGAATGCAATAGTACTATAGTGTAGTGACATGGCAATTATCGATGATGAGTGTGTGAGCCGGCAACAAGTGTACGTGGAACATATACATCATCGATAATGGTGCTGGTGTCCTAGCAGCATGACTGAATGTCACAACAATACAAGCGATGCAATGCAAATAGCAGGAATATACGGAAACGAATGATCAACGCAAAAGTACAGAACTTGCCCCAATAGATATGCCATGCAACCTTGCCTTTTGAAATAAGACGAATCAGGGCTTTTGGTAAAGTAAGGGCTACGGTGTTTTAAGAAGAGATGCATCATTTGAAAATATCCGTATAACCCTTCTGCTTATCTTTAAAATATCCCCGATTCGTTAGTTTTGAAATAGGTATGACTCGGTCTAGTCTAATGTCTACTAAATAATCTAGACAGGAGGGGTATGAAACCACCTAATCTGAGTCAATATATAAATATAGATATGATAGTCGGTGATCTCGCCTCAATAACATATCGTATGATATCCTCGAGTCATGAGTGCGGATCTATCATCAATATCGGCTCGTACGGTAAATCGTCGTACGGCATCCCAATAGCTGGGTAGGGGTCAATATCACACTATCTCATCACATATCAGGTATCACTTATCATCAGATCACACAATCTGGGGTACTACTGTAAGTCTAGTACAAATCGACACTATCTATAAAATATGAATGCGGGTAAAGCACATGTCCAAAGGCCCGCTAAAACTATCATATCGCACCTCAAAGGCAAACTATGTCACATCGCCGATCTCACGGCCTCACATCAAGTATCATCTCAAACCACGTATCATCCTCCAATCCCGTATATAAACACAGTCCCATACCCATGTGTAGATATACGCACCATCATATGCACTCTAATAAATGAAAGAATGAATGCAAGTATGTGTGTAAATGTATGTGTGAGTGCAACCACTACTCTAGGGTTCGCACTATACTAAACCAATATATTCTTATCATCAAAATATCATTATTACCATCAATAACCCTAAACAACACATAATAAATATTCGTGTGTATACGTATTCGTATACATCACCACGGACTGCGGGGGTGCTATACGCCATCCACCCGACTTCTCCCCGTAGATATAAATCTACTCATCTTGCTTCTCGTGTGCCAAAGCCGATGTCGCTATCTTCACCTCCTTTGCTTCAACATCACGCGGGGTACCTACAAGTATATCACAATGCTAAAGCACATGAAAATCACATCGGAAACCAAAATAGCACACGCTACCCGCATAGGTAAAAACCCATCGACTCGCATGTAAACACAATCAAAATCCACTTGTCGTTGACGTCCAAACGCCACCCGACAGGAATGAATCACCAAATACCAAAATCCATGCTAAAACAAGTCCCAAATTATACACCAACATAGGAAAATCAACCCAGATTTCACCCTAGATGGAATCAGTCAAAACTAGACATACTCAGGGTCAAAACTAGAGGAAATGGGGGCATGCACAGAAAACGAGGCAATTCCTTAAAATACCTTATTTTAGAATTTTCCATAATTTTTCCCCATTTATCTGTATTTAATTATACCAGAATAATAAAATATTCATTAAAATAATATTAAATTATAAAATTTCCCAAAAATCATATTTTATTATTTTGAAGACGTTACAATCTACCCCCCTTAAAGAAATTCGGTCCCCGAATTTAAATTTAAAACCCCAAATTCTAAAACATTTCGATACGAATTCCAAGTCGTCGGGGCTCCGAAATCATCAACACATAAAACGTCACAGCGCAATGCATGCGCATGAGTACTGAGCAGGTAACTCAAAAACAACGCTCCATCAAGCATCCCGCAATCATCGGAGTCAAGGTAAGGACACAATGTCAAATCCAATACAAAACCGATATGATATGGATCAGAACTACACATGCAGACATCCAATCTATACATGTTAATAGCTGATGTAAAAGCATGCCAAATCCTTTTTAAGTCGCTGTGCGATGCGCATAACACTGCACAGTGGCGGACGTTTTTCATAAGAAAGTAACTATATATGTATATATATATCCTTTGTTTAATAAGCACGTTCCGCCGTTTTGAAAACAATCAGAAGGGTTTTCTTGTTTTTTTTTAAAACGTTTCGTGTCATATCGGACACGTAGGTATATACTGAGACTATAGCTCGCTCTTTGGAAATCCCTTCGATAACTATCGATGCATGCAAAAAAAAAATAAATATCCAGGTACTGTCCTCTGACTAGTCCTGCTCAGTAAGAAAATAATATCCAATATCATAAAAATGTACTGTTCCAAAAGGAATAAATCTCAAAAATATACATAACCCACCCTGTGCATCTGGTGCGCACGGGAATCAAAATCCATATATGTGCTAAACAGATGCACATAACAGCATCTAGGTGCAACGGGTGTTCACGAAGCATCTGTCATAGGCAACGTGTGTGCCTGACAGCCAAAAACCCGGTGCATCTGACATGCACGAAGAAATCTCGATTTAGTGCATCGGGTGTGCACCAAAATCGTATCTCAAAACATGCGCCCAACATGCGCGGAAATCCAAATCGGTGCATCCATCGTGCACGAATGAAAATCTAAACCCTGCGCACTCAATATGCACGGAATCACAAAATCCAATAGCAACGTCGAATATGCGTGAGTCCAGTCAAAAGCACGGAGTGCAAGAATCCACATCAATATCACAATCAAAATCGACATACCGAAAGGCATCAAATCGAAGTCAGGTGCAATCGTAATGCACAAAATATAAATCCGGTGCAACAAAGGCATGAAATATAAATCTGATGCGATAAACGCAAGAAACATAAAACTGGTGCGACAAATGCACGAAGTATAGAACTGGTGCATCCCATGCACAAATACCAAGAAATAACTCAAATACGTAAACAGCAACACCAAGTGTATCCAGATATGAAGAAAATCATAAACGTGTGCAGCTGCGGGCACAAAACACATATCGATGCACTACAAGCACATATAAGCTATACCGAGTGCAAAATCAAAACACTAAAATTACATGAAACTCTGCTGGAAGCATAAATCAAATCACCAGCATAAAATAGGCATGAAATCGCAATCAACAGCTCAAGAGTAATAACTATGTACAAGGTATAAATACCCAGTAGGTGCAACCATGGTGCACAAAATCAAATATCATGAAACTCAGTCATCAAGACTAAATCATGCGAATAGATCGCCCAAAATACCGAAATCCAAAGCAACGGATACGTGATAATCAAATCAAAAAATCACAAATCATAATTACCGTCGTCGGTATATCCTTCTTCAGGGTCGAGAAGGTACCGGTACATCCGATGCTAGCGGCGCAAGATATCTACTTGCCTCTTACTCGCGGCTGGCTTCCTCTGCCTCTGGTTCCTGATCTTTCCTGTAGATTACCAACTCGCAATCCATCGGCTCATCGGCCCGGTCAGGTGTGCTGACAGGAACGATTCCGTTCTTGCACTTCCCTGGTCATCTCTCGGTCAATCCTCACGACCGCTCGTAAAGCAGCACATCTCTGGCGCCGACCTCGGGTCCTCTGAATGCATATCACACATCCGATCCCGGGTGCAACTCTTATTGCAGCAGTGTACTGGAAGGAATTCTACTCAAGGTCTCTTCTGATCTTGCCTATGCCAAACTGTAAGGAGGCTGGTACTCTGGCGTAATCTTTTCTCGCTCTCTGGACCTCTGCGTCCTTAGTACAACATCTCCTCGGAAGCTGGTCGCATCTCTGCGCCTCTGTATGCATGTCCGGCCTTTAATCTTAACGGGGTGTAGTAACAGCTCGTCTGCCTCTCGCACGAACTTCTTGTCCCGCTTGTCTGTATCATCGACCATTCGACGTCGCGTCTTTATCTGCACACTGCAATGTCTTCGGCTACGGTCCACCCGAAGTCTCTAACACGGACTCGAAATCACGAACTCAGTATCTTCATCACTCAGTAGAAGATATCTAGCCGAACACGTCCTCAGCGTGCATATCGCATCTCTGATGTCAGCGGAGTGGAACGTCATCTCGTCGAAATCTCGTGCAAACTCTTTACTCCACCTTGCTCCACTATCGACTGATTCGGACTCATCTCATCATGGCTACACAGACTGCGCTCCGACGGTTATGCTCGTATCTGGAGTCTCCCAAGCAGTGTCCCATCACATGATATCCGAAAGATGTCGAATCATCCGATCGACTCGTCAGAACCTCACAATCCCCCAAGAGCTCAACATCTCGGGTACAGTTTAATAGTATCGAGTACATGCCACAGCGTCGGTGGTCCAGCCGTAGAAGGGCAAACCCAAGCCTCACTAATGGCGCCGAGGAACTGCCGCAAACCCTAAGGTTCAAAGGCTTTCACACGGTCATTAAGTCGAGTTAGGGTTTCATTCTTCTAGAGGGTCCATAGAATCACCTGTATGTCTTTCCGTATACTTTAAACTTGGAAAATGGGTTCCTGACCTTCGATCGTCTCAATCGACTCTCAACGAATCTGCGTGAAGTCGCCTCTAGCTGGAATCAATCTATCTGATGACCTCGCATCGGGGTAAGCGAACGAACCACATGTCCTAGTCATTCATCCTCGGTGACTAGCGACTCACTACCATATCTCTAAGAATATGCTCATGCTGCAGTAGCTCCAATCATCTGGGCGATATCTCATCACTCGCAGCAACAACTGGCTCATTCGTCGGTACGCTAAGCAGCGCCTCAACCATCATGAATAAGCGACATATCAGCAGTCATCACATCCTGGCTGGCCTCTATCAGTGGCTCAATCCTCTGGTACCGTCCGGTACATCCGAGAAATCTCGCAACAGCGATCTGTCAAACGCTCAAAGTGCGGAAACACAAAATACGAAGCCTCAATGCAACCGTATGTCTCTGGAATCACGCCCCGGTCAGCCCTCGTCCGCGACGAGCTCATGCTGACAACTCGAGCCGTAGCTCACTCTGCCCGTGCAATCGCGGTAGCAAAACCACAACCAGTATCGATGAAGATAGATCATAGGAAGGAATATGACACAATGCAAGGAAATGTACAACCTAAGGTTTCTTAAGCGGAGTGGCGTGTCGTAAGTATGCCGCGGAACATACCAACGGTACGTCACTCTACTTTAGTCACCTATTCCATCAACCAAGGGTCATCCTACGCGAAGAAAGTTCGGGTCTAATACCCCCTCGACCAAGTCTAAGTTCCGTAAGGTCAAGCCTAAGTTCCGTATATAAGTAACGCCCTAGGCTCCACATAGTCAAACTTAGACTCAAACCAAGGTCAACCTAGCGCTCTGATACCAACTTTGTCACGACCCGAAAGAGCACGTGACTGGCCCTCGAACCATATGAAGTCTATAGGACTCCATCTGATCCAAGTAAGCCAAAAGCCCAGAAATCTAAAACCATTTAAGGAGTAAATAGGGAAAATTAGTTTTAAGAGGTAAAGAAAACATGTTTGAAAATCAAGTTTTTAAATAACTAAGCCGAATATGAATTTTTAAAATGTGTAATTTTTCCTGAAAATTTCGGCAGAGTTTCCTTTGTAAAAACTGGCCCCGAACGGGGTACAACAAGAATAATATATATGACATGATAAAAGGCATCCCCAAGCGGGAGTTAGCTCTTCGTCAATCGACGGTCACAACCACGCAAGCAATAATAATATACAACGCCAAGGGGCGAGGATCAAAACTGAAAAGAAACTCAAAAACAGCCAGAAAACCGCAATACTACAAGCGCGACTCTAAGGTCGAAACAATACAACACTGATTTCTAAGTCTGAAACAAACTACAAGTTTTGGTTGATGGACAATTCTAGATACAATAAAAATACATGAACAATGGCGGTTCTGATACAAAGAACCCACCTAACCAAGCAAGTCACCCATAGGAAGCAGTGTGCCAGAAATGCCGCTATGGAATCTGTACGGCAAAAACCTGCAAGAACTGGGGCACAACGGGGGTGAGTTGCCAACTCGTGAATAGAAAATATCTACAAGCAGAGATCGAATGCATGACCTATCCTAGGTCAATACGATCAGATAATAAATAAACCTCAATATGAATAAAGCTGAAGCATGCTAAACTGGCAATGTAATCTCTATACATGAGTGTAGTGCCAAGTGCTCGTGCTAGTGCCTCAGGTAATAGCATGTCATGAATATGAGGTATTACCAATGTAATCAAATCTGCACACTCGTGGATCCCGTCCACTCATCACCCACTGACAATAACCACCATGCATGTAAATATCATGAATCATGTGCATGGGAAATAATATGAGGATATAACCACCCGTGTCCCTCGCGACACATCAAAATCATGGAACCAGGGTGCCCAGCATCGACACCCGAAAACATCATGAAAACTGTGCCCAGCATCGGCACGTAAATCCTCATATATCGGGCTCCGTCAGTCCGGATCGGCCCGCGGGCTCTGTCTGCGGTATCGGCCCTCGGCCCCGGCAGTATGCCCAAAACATCTATCGACTCTGGTCAGTATCCTCCGGATAACCGCCAGGTCCAACCAATCACCGGTAGGTACTCGCCCGCCTCCAGGCTCAATCGGCAAAGCTCATCGATCATCTTGCCGAGGGGAACCATACCGGGTCCACCATGTACCCGCAATCGGCTCATCCACGCCTCGATTCGGGTTACACATATCGCTCTCTGCACCGAGAAAACACATGGTGGACGCACTGAAATATCATATCAAGGGTATTCGGGTTTTTAAAGAAATGACATATTCTCTTTTGAAATACCCTCGGTTCCCAAATCCAGAAATATCATAGAAACAACATATCTCAATGCGTACAGTCAAAGCATGATGTATGCGGCATGTAACAGTAATGCAAGCATATCAGTAAGTCATGCAACATGGAATAATAATGTGCACATGTCGAGGGAGACCGCTCTTTTAAAAGGAATCTGTTTTTAAAGAGTATCTTGCGGTTCCCAAATCCCCAATCAAGCTAGAATCATCTATATATGTGTACAGGTATAAGTGTACAATATGCCATGCCAGAATCATATCATGAATGCAATAGTACTATAGTGTAGTGACATGGCAATTATCGATGATGAGTGTGTGAGCCGGCAACAAGTGTACGTGGAACATATACATCATCGATAATGGTGCTGGTGTCCTAGCAGCATGACTGAATGTCACAACAATACAAGCGATGCAATGCAAATAGCAGGAATATACGGAAACGAATGATCAACGCAAAAGTACAGAACCTGCCCCAATAGATATGCCATGCAACCTTGCCTTTTGAAATAAGACGAATCAGGGCTTTTGGTAAAGTAAGGGCTACGGTGTTTTAAGAAGAGATGCATCATTTGAAAATATCCGTATAACCCTTCTGCTTATCTTTAAAATATCCCCGATTCGTTAGTTTTGAAATAGGTATGACTCGGTCTAGTCTAATGTCTACTAAATAATCTAGACAGGAGGGGTATGAAACCACCTAATCTGAGTCAATATATAAATATAGATATGATAGTCGGTAATCTCGCCTCAATAACATATCGTATGATATCCTCGAGTCATGAGTGCGGATCTATCATCAATATCGGCTCGTACGGTAAATCGTCGTACGGCATCCCAATAGCTGGGTAGGGGTCAATATCACACTATCTCATCACATATCAGGTATCACTTATCATCAGATCACACAATCTGGGGTACTACTGTAAGTCTAGTACAAATCGACACTATCTATAAAATATGAATGCGGGTAAAGCACATGTCCAAAGGCCCGCTAAAACTATCATATCGCACCTCAAAGGCAAACTATGTCACATCGCCGATCTCACGGCCTCACATCAAGTATCATCTCAAACCACGTATCATCCTCCAATCCCGTATATAAACACAGTCCCATACCCATGTGTAGATATACGCACCATCATATGCACTCTAATAAATGAAAGAATGAATGCAAGTATGTGTGTAAATGTATGTGTGAGTGCAACCACTACTCTAGGGTTCGTACTATACTAAACCAATATATTCTTATCATCAAAATATCATTATTACCATCAATAACCCTAAACAACACATAATAAATATTCGTGTGTATATGTATTCGTATACATCACCACGGACTGCGGGGGTGCTATACGCCATCCACCCGACTTCTCCCCGTAGATATAAATCTACTCACCTTGCTTCTCGTGTGCCAAAGCCGATGTCGCTATCTTCACCTCCTTTGCTTCAACATCACGCGGGGTACCTACAAGTATATCACAATGCTAAAGCACATGAAAATCACATCGGAAACCAAAATAGCACACGCTACCCGCATAGGTAAAAACCCATCGACTCGCATGTAAACACAATCAAAATCCACTTGTCGTTGACGTCCAAACGCCACCCGACAGGAATGAATCACCAAATACCAAAATCCATACTAAAACAAGTCCCAAATTATACACCAACATAGGAAAATCAACCCAGATTTCACCCTAGATGGAATCAGTCAAAACTAGACATACTCAGGGTTAAAACTAGAGGAAATGGGGGCATGCACAGAAAACGAGGCAATTCCTTAAAATACCTTATTTTAGAATTTTCCATAATTTTTCCCCATTTATCTGTATTTAATTATACCCGAATATTAAAATATTCATTAAAATAATATTAAATTATAAAATTTCCCAAAAATCATATTTTATTATTTTGAAGACGTTACAATCTACCCCCCTTAAAGAAATTCGGTCCCCGAATTTAAATTTAAAACCCCAAATTCTAAAACATTTCGATACGAATTCCAAGTCGTCGGGGCTCCGAAATCATCAACACATAAAACGTCACAGCGCAATGCATGCGCATGAGTACTGAGCAGATAACTCAAAAACAACGCTCCATCAAGCATCCCGCAATCATCGGAGTCAAGGTAAGGACACAATGTCAAATCCAATACAAAACCGATATGATATGGATCAGAACTACACATGCAGACATCCAATCTATACATGTTAATAGCTGATGTAAAAGCATGCCAAATCCTTTTTAAGTCGCTGTGCGATGCGCATAACACTGCACAGTGGCGGACGTTTTTCATAAGAAAGTAACTATATATGTATATATATATCCTTTGTTTAATAAGCACGTTCCGCCGTTTTGAAAACAATCAGAAGGGTTTCCTTGTTTTTTTTTAAAACGTTTCGTGTCATATCGGACACGTAGGTATATACTGAGACTATAGCTCGCTCTTTGGAAATCCCTTCGATAACTATCGATGCATGCAAAAAAATAAATAAATATCCAGGTACTGTCCTCTGACTAGTCCTGCTCAGTAAGAAAATAATATCCAATATCATAAAAATGTACTGTTCCAAAAGGAATAAATCTCAAAAATATACATAACCCACCCTGTGCATCTGGTGCGCACGGGAATCAAAATCCATATATGTGCTAAACAGATGCACATAACAGCATCTAGGTGCAACGGGTGTTCACGAAGCATCTGTCATAGGCAACGTGTGTGCCTGACAGCCAAAAACCCGGTGCATCTGACATGCACGAAGAAATCTCGATTTAGTGCATCACTAGACCAAGCTCCACCTTCACCAAGCCATGAAAACTTGTGAAGGAAACACACTCTACTACTTGGCAAGAGGTAGAGGATGAAGAAATAGGAAGTGGGTAGACTTTAGAATTGGATTTCTCACTCATTTCATCAATCCACCATTGATGAAGTGAAGGTTTCTTCAAGGTTGAAGATGAAGAAGAAGAAGATAATAATATTATGATAATTATCCAAATAGAAAATCAAAGGAATCCTTATCATAATCTAACCCTAGTTAAGTGTAGAGAATAAACCATGGTTTGCTCAAATGGTTAGGGTTAAGAATGAAGACAAGAATGGTGACTAAGTCAAAGGTTCATGAATCTTCAACAAACAAACAAATAAAGCCACCATTCTTTTCACTTTTCCATTCATTTTCCAAAATGTATAAACAAATAAATAAATGAATAAATAAGTAATGGAAAATAAAACCCTAATTATATGTATAACCATGGTTTAATTCTTTACACTTAACCAAGTAAACATGTATCATCAAACATGATACAATCAAGTGCACAAAAGTATATCGCATATACAATGCGCACATCCGAGTGAGAAAATCCATCTTAAGTGAACCGATACTAGTTAATGCAAAGTAATATATCAAATATATAATTATGCATTAAATCATTAAATCAACACTTGATTTAACGATCCGGTCATATCGCATATAACCGACTAGTATCCTATATATCGGCTTATCGAATCAATACTTGATTCGATAACTAGGTTATATCGCATACAACCATTCGACACATTCATCGCGAGAATAGAATACGGTATCACATACACGCATTATTCTCGGTCCCGCACATATCTCATATGCGCTCCTATTTCGTTTCGCTTGAGCCAGGAAACCTCTGTGTAGGACTCTAAAGACTCGTCAATACGCCGGCAGCAGATGATGATCATATCAAACACCCACAAGCCGCAAGCGGTCTGCTAAACGTAACGGCCACCCGGGTATTGAGCGATCTGAAGATCGACGAGCAAGCCCGCTCACACTCCAGTGAATCCGACCAGTAACACTACCGTACAGTCCGGTCTGATCGTCTGATATGTCGCATATCTCGCCTAGGGGTGGTAAACGTCAGACCCCAATAGCTCGATAAGTCGTGTCGATATGAGGTCTATAACACTTCGAGAAACTACTGGTAACACTTACCAGTAAATCTCAGCAACCCTGGCCAGGGATTTCCTGTTATAGCCAATCGAACACAGCGCAACATCAACCCCCTATACCGGGAGAGACGAATCCCCTCCTATCGCTCATTGCCTCCATGTGACTCGGGACTGTACCCAAAAACCACCGTTTTGCACGCCCTCTTGGACGTGGTAAGATGGAAATCAAAGAACAGTGGGAACCACACAAGACTCTATGACGATCTCGGGTCAACAGACTACTCTGTACCAGTGTCACCAAAGAACTGCCATCTGACGTGAGGTATAATACCATCTGGGAGTTCTCGGCGAGTCCGTCCAGTGTACCCAGTCTCCACTGAGCACCCGTATATCATCTCTGATGTCAAACACCAATGGATATGGGATCATCCATCGCCCATCTGTATGGGTCGAGAAGGTATACGCTAGTCTACTCTGGTATATCGATGCCCCATCTCGATACACCCACGACTAGGGACTTTGAAGGATGTACTTATAGACTATCTGTCCCCACTAGTATGATCTGCATCATAGTCCAGGTAGTCAAGTACACATCCTAAGGGCTTTACCAACATGTAACAGAGAGACAATTAGTGTACACGTTAAGGTAAAGATCAACCAGATAGCATACTATCATGTCGAGCAAGAAAGTCCTCCCTATATATGTCCCAGCATCCACTACAATATACATCCAATGTACAGTAATGGCCTCTAGGGCATACATATAACTAACAGTTCTAACATGTTTAAAACATCGATCGAACAAAATTTCCAAAACCGCATTTCAATTCATGAAGTTTCTGTCGAAATTTTTTTGTGGTCGAAAAATTATTTTCAGTATGTCAGAAAATCGTGCAGGCTTTTTTATGACCCCTGAAGAAATTTGAAAGCGCAATCCCATCATAATGCCGCGGAACCGCGGCAGAACTGGCATGTTTGCCGTGAATCCGCAGTGGAAATGTAGGTTTAGAGCTTCATTTTTCTTTTGGGTGTCTTTCATGTGGAATTGTGGTTTCTGGAATATTTAGTTTAGGCCCAGATTTATTTTGAGTGCTAGAATTGTACTTGGGGCCCACTTCGGGAAATTTTGTCGATCGAAATTTTTAATAAGAAAGTTCGCTGTACTTACGTTACTATCTGTGGCCGTGAATGTAATTCGAGTGGTAAATCTTGTCTAATTGCTATAGCTCTTTTAGACGGGTTTGCGAATGTCACATTCACGTTGAAGTTCTGTGTTATGCTGTGATGTTGTGGATTTGTCGTGGTGGATAGCTTGGTGCAATATTAGTACAGTTTGGTATTATTTGTACATTTGATATTTCCGGGCGAGCGTCCGACATGTGGACTGCTGTCACTGCTTGTTTGTATATTATTCTTTTGGGGCATGACCGGGTTGAGGTCGATGTCACCATTGTACATATTTTATTTTCTGTACTAGGATTACACTTCGGTGGGGTGCACGGATAGCCGGGTTCTAGAGGGCAACGAGCCCGCATCTCATGGCTTTGAGACGGAGGGGGCTTCACTATAGAATTGGTGAGCTATTCGCCGCACTCGTACGGGGTATAGGTTGACCCAAGGAGGGATGCTCAGGTTACCGGATTCCTTGAAGTGCTGGGTGGTCCATTCACTTTGTTGAAGGGGGATGCCTCGCTTCAGATTTTGGCGGGTAACTTGCCGCGCCCGTAGGGGTCTAGGATTTCATTGCACAGGCTATCCACACGACCAGGGGAACGTCGGGTTTCAGTTGCTGCTCAAAGGAAACCCGGGGCTCCCAGATTATTTGTATTGTTCTGTGATGCTTATTACATTTTTGTGATGTTGCATTTATCACGCCTGGAGCGATTATTATATATTGCTATATATATACTAGTAGATGTTGTATATGTTTTATATCTGCGCTAGTCCAGTCCCGCACTGTCGTTAGTTAAGTAACCTAACGGGTGATGACGGACCCAGTGGCGAATGCGGATGGCATATACGTACATCATATTTTCGTTCTTTCTTGGTGTGATCAATTTGATGGACTGCATTGATTCGGATCAATGCAAGCTAAACAAACCTGTTTGATGTTGTTGGAACAATTTTCAAAAAAGCTGTTATTACAAGGACGTTCTCTTTTGTTTTGCACAGTGGTATTCGGTTATGAATATCCAACACCTCAGTCGACGAGGCAAGAGCCGAGATCCCTTCACCGGGAGTGACCCCTTGGACAGAAGTTTGCGTTAGGGTAATAACTTCACTATAGTCGATAACTTTTTGCTTTGCATCGCGGTATTCAGTTGGAATATCCTGCACCTCATTCTACGGGGAAAGAGCCGAGATCCCTTCACCAGGAGTGGCCTCTTTAGCAAAGGTTTTAGTCACTATATATTTGTAAAAACTAACTGGTTCCTTCAACGATATCAAGTTCATTACGTTAAAGGTTTTTTGCCAAAAACCATTCGTAGCCCTCCGTCATTTCAGACGGGTAGCACTTAGTATTTATGCTATGTTTGTTGGCCTTAGTCAAGGCATAGTATTTGGTAGCTATTTGTTACTTTTCTGTTGCATAGATAGATGCGTTGGTTTGGGACAGTCGTACAGCCTTGTTGGCCCTAGTCAAGAGCTTGTACGGGTGGGTTCAAATTAACCTGGACAATGACGGGTAGTGTTAGTTATATGTATGCCCTAGAGGCCATTACTATACATTTGATGTATATTGTAGTGGATGCTGGGACATATATAGGGAGGACTTTCTTGCTCGACATGATAGTATGCTATCTGGTTGCTCTTTACCTTAACGTGTACACTGATTGTCTCTCTGTTACATGTTGGTAAAGCCCTTAGGATGTGTACTTGACTACCTGGACTATGATGCGGATCATACTAGTGGGGACATGGTAGTCCATAAGTACATCCTTGAAAGTCCCTAGTCGTGGGTGTATCGAGATGGGGCATCGATATACCAGAGTAGACTAGCGTATACCTTCTCGACCCATACAGATGGGCGATGGACGATCCCATATCCATTGGTGTTTGACATCAGAGATGATATACGGGTGCTCAGTGGAGACTGGGTACACTGGACGGACTCGCCGAGAACTCCCAGATGGTATTATACCTCACGTCAGATGGCAGTTCTCTGGTGACACTGGTACAGAGTAGTCTGTTGACCCGAGATCGTCATAGAGTCTTATGTGGTTCCCACTGTGCTTTGATTTCCATCTTACCACGTCCAAGAGGGCGTGCAAAACGGTGGTTTTTGGGTACAGTCCCGAGTCACATGGAGGCAATGAGCGATAGGAGGGAATTCGTCACTCCCGGTATAGGGGGTTGATGTTGCGCTGTGTTCGATTGGCTATAACAGGAAATCCCTGGCTAGGGTTGCTGAGATTTACTGGTAAGTGTTACCAGTAGTTTCTCGAATTGTTATAGACCTCATATCGACACGACTTATCGAGCTATTAGGGTCTGACGTTTACCACCCCTAGGCGAGATATGCGACATATCAGACGATCAGACCGGACTGTACGGTAGTGTTACTGGTCGGATTCACTGGAGTGTGAGCGGGCTTGCTCGTCGATCTTCAGATCGCTCAATACCCGGGTGGCCGTTACGTTTAGCAGACCGCTTGCGGCTTGTGGGTGTTTGATATGATCATCATCTGCTGCCGGCGTATTGACGAGTCTTTAGAGTGCTACACAGAGGTTTCCTGGCTCAAGCAAAACGAAATAGGAGCGCATATGAGATATGTGCGGGACCGAGAATAATGCGTGTATGTGATACCGTATTCCATTCTCGCGATGATTGTATCGAATGGTTGTATGCGATATAACCTAGGTATCGAATCAAGTATTGATTCGATAAGCCGATACATTGAATACTAGTCGGTTGTGTGCGACATGACCGGATCATTAAATCAAGTGTTGATTTAATGATTTAATGCATAATTATATATTTGATATATTACTTTGCACTAACTAGTATTGGTTCACTTTAAACGGATTTTCTCACTTGGTTTGTGCACATTGTATATGTGATATACTTTTGTACACTTGATTGTATAATGTTTGATGATACATGTTTAACTATAGTTAAGTGTAATGAATTAAGTCATGGTTAAACTAATGATTAGGGTTTTCTTTTTATTACTTATTTATTTATTTATTTATTTTTTATAGATAAGAAAAGAATGGTTGCTAATTTTGGAGTTTTGTTGAAGCTTCATGAAGCTTTGACTTTGTAACCATTCTTGTCTTCATCTTTAACCCTAACCATTAATCTAACCTTAGTTAATTCTCTACACTTGACCATGGTTCTAATATGATAAGTATTCATTTTTATTTTCAAATTATAATAATCTTATCATATTAATCTTCTTCTTCTTCCTTGCTTCAAGTGAGGAAAAGCTTGTAGTCATCAATGGTGATTGATGATAAAGAGTGAGAAATCCAATTCTAAAGTCTACCCACTTTCTATTTCTTCATCCTCTACCTCTTGCCAAGTAGTAGAGTGTGTTTACTTCACAAGTTTCTTGACTTGGTGAAGTCGGAGCTTGATCTTGCGATGCTTCGACGTAGATCATCTTCGGCATGGACATCGACGACCTAGCTTGCCCATTCTCCAATGAAGCCGACGCTAGAGCCCGGATTTGATTTGGACAGCGGAGACGACCTCATCTCGGAGCCGTGGAGGTGGAGGACCGGATCTATAAAGGTTGTATTTCCGATTCTTATAGTTAAGTGTTAACTAGTTAGCTTTTTCGCCTAGTTTTCTAGCCAACGATCCGTTCTAGGGTTTCTCGGCACCGTTTAAATTTGAAATTGGCATGGTTGATACCTTGTGAGACCTCATTAGGATGCCTAGGAACCCTACAGTGGTATCAGAGCCTAGCTAGAGCCTTAGGCGAAGTCCAGACGGAATTTGAAGTCCGATCGAACCAAAACTTAACCCGGAAAATTGCTCTCTATACTTTTTCTGAAAACGTGGATTTTTCTAAATTAAAAATATGCAGAGAACTCAGCAGGAAATTCTAAGAATTACGGTGGAAATTTTTTTTAATGAACAGTGATTTTGGCGGTGGAACCGCGGCATAAGCTTAGCTTATGCGGCGGTTCCGCGGCGGATGTATGACGTCAGCCCTTACTTGTTACACAGTAATTCATTGTTTCAGCTTCTGAGTTCTCTGGGTATTTTTAAAAATTATTCAAGAGTTGAATTTTCTGCAGTTGTTTTGGGGACTTAGTATATTCGATCGGATTATCAAATTTTGTCTGTGTGGCTTTCCGGATAAATTTTAGAATATGTTAAAAAGTTCGACCGGATATAAATACCCAATTTTTCCCCTGTCGGGAAATTTCCAAGTGTTGGATTTTTCCGTAGTTTAACGACGTTCTAAGTAGTGCAAGTAACGCGATGGTCCCTCTAGAAGACAACAAACCTTAACTCGATTATGCGACCGTCTTGAACTGCCCTTTGAACCTTCGGGTTTGGGGCAGTACGGCGTGCCACATGTGAGGCGTTGGCTTGACCCTTCTACGGCTGGACCGTTGGTACTGAGGCACGAACGGAATGTTGTTAGACTTATTTCATGTGTTGAGCTGTATCGGGAAAACTTGGGTGTTCGATTGTTCGATCGGAAAGTTTAACATTTTCTATTTATCTGGAATGGGATACAATAATTGGAATTCACAAAAAGTTATGAGATAACTGAATGAATATTATAAACATAGCAGTTTAGTCTCACTTGATCGGTTGCCACAGAATTTTGATGCGATCAAAACTCCGTCGCAATCACGTAGCGTACGCGGATATTCGCCGGGTAAACTTAATAGACAGCTTCACTCAATAGCCCCGACCAAGTGACTGTAGGAGAACCCCGTCGCCGAAAGCATCCGTTCGGGCGCTCGCGGTGGCGGTGTTCCGCCTTGGTGCACTTCGTCGACGGTATCGGGGGTGCGGCCGTCTACTGAAGTTTGCGACGAGCATTCGATCAGGATGTCGGGAATCTTGTTGAATTACCCGACTTGATATTGAAAAGTGTTTTCGATTTGGAGACTAAAATGCGGGGTTTATAATTGTTAGGCATGCGATGTCTAAGTAATTCATTTGGTCAGGCATGCGATGTCTGAGGTGGTTGCGGATTCCAACTGTTGTAGTTTTACACTTTCTTTTCTGTGACCGTAAGTGTAATATGTGATATCGCCGGTTTCGTTGCTATATGTCAACGACAATTGGGATGCGCATATTTACTTACGTTGATGACATGTGATGTTATGTGTTGCTGGATATGTTATATTGGATCGTCGTGTTTGAATAGCCGGGGGTTTTTATGTGAGATGAGTGTTTTTCATTTTCATTCATGTAAAAACTTGTATGTAATATTCTTTTATTGGGGCGCTTCCAGGTTGCGGAAGTAGTCACCGTTTGTATATTATTTACTTTTCCGCACTAGGATAGACCCAAGGAGGGGAGCACAAGTAACCGGGTTCTGGAGTCCAGTGGGAGACCAACTCGAGGAGTCGAGTCCGGGTCTCCTAACTCCAGAATTGGTAGGGTTGCTTGCCGCTCTCGTAGGGGTCTAGGGGTGTGGGTTTGGCTATTCATCACGACCGTGGAATCCGTGTTTTATACTGGCTCGTATTGAAAACACGGACGTCCTAGTATATCCAATATTTCATATGATTCTTCTGCTGCGATATCTGTGATGTGATCATGTGATGTTCTGTGATAGATACAGTATATAGTATATATGATATATTATATAGGCGTTACTTATGTTTTACACCCGCGCTAGCCCTGCCCCGCTCTGCCGTTAGTTACCTAACCTAACGGTGCACGAGGGGACATCGAGGCGAATGCGGATGGCATAAGTGTACGTCGTATTTATCTGTAATGTTTAGGTACTTAAATGATGGGACTTCATTAATGTGATTAATGAAATAAAAGAAACTTAAGATGTTGTAGAATCGAATTTCAAAAATAAAACAGGTAGCTACAGTTCTTGCTTTGCACAGCGGTATATACGATATATCCTGCACCTTATTCGATGAGGAAAGGACCGAGATCCCTTCACCGGGAGTGACTCCTTTAGCAATAACTGGCAGATGCTACACACTCGGTTTGTCTTTTGATTGCTTTTAAGTGTTTTTGCTATGCACAGTGATATATATGATATATCCCGCACCTCATTCGACGAGGAAAGGACCGACGATCCCTTCACCGGGAGTGACTCCTTTAGCAAAACTAGAAAAGCCTCAAAAGCACTCCATTTCAAAATCATTTGATTCTACAACGATATCAAGTTCATTACGCAAAGGGTTTTCTGAAAAACCCGTCGTAGCCCTCCGTCATTTCAGATAAGTACTGGTTAGTATTCGTGCTACGTTTGTTGACCTTAGCCAAGGCGTAGTGTGCGGTAGCTGATTAGTGCTTATCTGTATAAGCATATGATGCGATTGAGTTAGGGTAGTCGTGCGACTTTGTTGACCTTAGCCAAGGGTCGTGCGGGTGGGTTTAATTCAATCGGGAAATGACGGGTTGAACTTGGCTAGCACTTATGATTTGTTGACCTTAGCCAAGGTCATAAGCTGCTAGGGGCAAAATATTATCGGGAATTTCAAGTGTTGAAATTTGCAATGAAATTGCATACCTTCTATGAGATAGTTGGATCCCGATACCCGCTGCGAGTAAGAGTTACTCCTGGGAGAGTTTTATACATTACAATTAGTCGATCAAGTAGGTGTCTAGAAAGGTGTCAACGGGGTTACGCCTCTGGGAAAACGAGGTTTACAGTAATTAGGTTCGTGCGAAAGCACGGGGGACCTCCCTCAAAGTACCGACACTGGCCTGGCTGAAAGATTGGCAAACTTGTAGTGTGTAATTAATCCCGGCTAGTCTTTCCTTTTAGGGTTTGAAGGAAGATTTGATAAAAAGCAGTGGGAGCCATCCTGATTAGATAAAATAATAACCAATCTATTCTTGACAGAGCGCACGCTGAGTGTTTTCTTCTCTCTCTCTCCAGGTAGCGACCATATCACGCCTTAATCAAGATAATAATACGGAATATTGACCGAACCCGCTTGTTATACTGAGCTGGGGAACGTTGATCCCGCTCCAACTTATAATTGTTATAAGACAGAGCAGAAAATTGGGGAATACCAGATTTCCCGTGCCGCCCAAACGAAGAGAGTGCATGCTTTTGCATCATCTTCGGGTGTGTTCATTACAGAGAACTGTTTCTCAGTATCCTTTACGTCCTGGGTATGTGATACCAGATCAGGATCCCAGATATGTAATATGTTACATAGGGCTACAGAAGGGTAGAGAACTGAGAACGGGTGATAAGTTTCATGAGACAGAAAACGGGGCAAGAGTTGCAGCCAAGTCTGTTGGTCACTGTCACCCTGTATTACAAATACATTGATTCTGAACGAATGCTGTTAGATACCGAACCTGATATACAAAATCATATCAGTCTCTTTAGTAGTAAAGAAATGATAAAATTTTGTATTGTTGGATAATGTTTTGAACATTTCCTATATCAAAAGTTGATCGGTTCAGGCACGTTATCTAAAAGCGTTGATGTTCTAAATCAAACTACAGTTTTTAGTATACAGAACACACACAAGAGGAAGAGTTCAGAACTGAACGAATCCTTCTTGAGGCATTGTAGACTAGGTCATATCAATGCGACCCGACTAGCTGAAGTTACATGTAGATGCATATTTAAATCAGTTTGAATTTACATCTTGTGAAACTTGCCAGTCATGTCACAGAGATAAGATGACCACAGCTCTGTTTATTGGAAACAGAGAAAGAGTTAGTAAACTCTTGGGATGATACATGTTGATGTATGTAGGTCCCCTGTCTACACATGCCAAGACCGGTTCTTTGTACTTCATTACATTCTCTGATAATCTCTCAAGATTCAGACATATGTTCCTGTTGAAACACAAGTCCGAACCTTTTGAGATATTCATAGAATATAAGTTAGAAGTAGAGAACCAATAAGGGTATAAGTATTATGTCCTTTGATGTGATCGAGGAGGAGAATACTTGAGCACGAAATTCTTGGACTTTTCTAAAGGAGAATGAGATTCTCTCTCAGCATTACTCCTCCGCATACACCATAGCACGATGGTATATCGGGGTGGAGCAATTACACCCTATGTGATAAGGTGTGCTCTATGATGAGTAATACTGAGTTACCTATTTCCTTTTTGGGAGTTATGCGCTTGAGAAGCTGCATACATATTGAATAGGGTTCGAATTAAATCAGTTGCCTACCGCTTCATATGTGATATGGAATGGGAAGAACCCATGTCTTAAGTTAGTTAAGATTTGGAGTTGTCCGGCCTATGTCTGAAAGCAAAATCCGGACAAGCTCGAGGCAAGGTCTGTAATGTAGAACTGGAAAGGTTCCAGCTATACAAACTGCAGCTGATGATTTGAAAGAACCAAAGGATTCGATAGTTACCAACGAACCTCAGCCTCTCCGCCGATCTAGTAGGGTTCCTCACCCACCTGAGAGATACTTCGGTTTCTCTATGACAGTGGGAGCGAGGACTGCATCATGAGATGATGACCCAACTAGTTTCGAGCTGGCCATCAGGAGTGAGACTCTGTAAGAATGGCTGGATGCTTAGCGATCTGAGATGGAATCCTTATACACCAACAAAGTATGGACTTTGGTTGCAATATCTGAAGGGTTAAATCCCCATCAGGAGCAAGTATATCTTGAGAAGATTACTTGGTGTACATGGAAAATTTGAGACTTTTAAAGCTAGACTTGTTAAAGGTTTGCATCATTGACCAGGTGTGGATCATGATGAAACTTTTTCTAAGGATCTATGCTTAAGTCCATCCAGATCCTACTTGCCACGGCTACATACCATGACTACGATATCTGGTGGTTGGGTGTCATGACAGCTTTTCTAAATGATGTTTTAGAAGAGGGAGTCTATAAGTACACAGCCAGAGGGCCTCGTAGACAGTGGGAGCAGCGGAAACGTGTGCAAGATGCTTTATAGGATAAAGGAGGCATCGCGGAGTTGGAACGTCTGTTTTGATGAAGTAGTCAAAGAGTTTGACATCATCAAAATGGTAGATGAACCTTGTATATACAAAAAGGTAGTAGGGAGTATGGTGGTGATCCTCGTAGAGTACGTGGATGACATACTCTTGATAGGGAAAGAGTTTCCTATGCTACGCTCGATCAATCTCCGCTTATCACAATGATTCTCCATCAAGGATCAAAATGATACCTCCTAAATCCTAAGTTTTGGATCTATGAGATAGATTTAATTGGATGTTAGGATTCTCACTAGTTGTAGTGAGATGATATCAATCGATCCTGGGGAGAATCACTGGAAGGGTTCCAGGGTGATAAAGACGACTGAATGTCAGTCGCAGGCATTGTCTATACCCTCAGTAAAGGGACGGTATGTTGGAAGAGTTCCAAGCTAGATACCGTGGCATACTAGACGATAAAGGTAGGATACATCGCTACTTAAGATGCTACCAAAGAGGTTGTTTGGGTGTATATTGGTTCATGAGATGAACTATGTTCCTCCCATTGTGTGACAATGGAGTTGTGGCTTATGCCAAGGAACGCCGGTCCCATCAGTGATCCAGACATATTCTAAGGCAGTATCACCTGATCATGGAGATAGATGATCTCAAGGGAGATCGAGGTTAGGAGAGTAGACTCAGAGGACAACACAGCGGATCCACTTACAAAGGCCTGTTCCCAGAGAGAGACTTTTATGGGATGGTTGAGTATGAGATACTACAACCACTGCTATCAGATGGCCCTAGTGCAAGTGGGAGATTGTTAGTTATATGTATGCCCTAGAGGCCATTACTATACATTTGATGTATATTGTAGTGGATGCTGGGACATATATAGGGAGGACTTTCTTGCTCGACATGATAGTATGCTATCTGGTTGCTCTTTACCTTAACGTGTACACTGATTGTCTCTCTGTTACATGTTGGTAAAGCCCTTAGGATGTGTACTTGACTACCTGGACTATGATGCGGATCATACTAGTGGGGACATGGTAGTCCATAAGTACATCCTTGAAAGTCCCTAGTCGTGGGTGTACCGAGATGGGGCATCGATATACCAGAGTAGACTAGCGTATACCTTCTCGACCCATACAGATGGGCGATGGATGATCCCATATCCATTGGTGTTTGACATCAGAGATGATATACGGGTGCTCAGTGGAGACTGGGTACACTGGACGGACTCGCCGAGAACTCCCAGATGGTATTATACCTCACGTAAGATGGCAGTTCTCTGGTGACACTGATACAGAGTAGTCTGTTGACCCGAGATCGTCATAGAGTCTTGTGTGGTTCCCACTGTGCTTTGATTTCCATCTTACCACGTCCAAGAGGGCATGCAAAACGGTGGTTTTTGGGTACAGTCCCGAGTCACATGGAGGCAATGAGCGATAGGAGGGTATTCGTCTCTCCCTGTATAGGGGGTTGATGTTGCGCTGTGTTCGATTGGCTATAACAGGAAATCCCTGGCCAGGGTTGCTGAGATTTACTGGTAAGTGTTACCAGTAGTTTCTCGAATTGTTATAGACCTCATATCGACACGACTTATCGAGCTATTGGGGTCTGACGTTTACCACCCCTAGGCGAGATATGCGACATATCAGACGATCAGACCGGACTGTACGGTAGTGTTACTGGTCGGATTCACTGGAGTGTGAGCGGGCTTGCTCGTCGATCTTCAGATCGCTCAATACCCGGGTGGCCGTTACGTTTAGCAGACCGCTTGCGGCTTGTCGGTGTTTGATATGATCATCATCTGCTGCCGGCGTATTGACGAGTCTTTAGAGTCCTAGACAGAGGTTTCCTGGCTCAAGCAAAACGAAATAGGAGCGCATATGAGATATGTGCGGGACCGAGAATAATGCGTGTATGTGATACCGTATTCCATTCTCGCGATGATTGTATCGAATGGTTGTATGCGATATAACCTAGGTATCGAATCAAGTATTGATTCGATAAGCCGATACATTGAATACTAGTCGGTTGTGTGCGACATGACCGGATCATTGAATCAAGTGTTGATTTAATGATTTAATGCATAATTATATATTTGATATATTACTTTGCACTAACTAGTATTGGTTCACTTTAAACGGATTTTCTCACTTGGTTTGTGCACATTGTATATGTGATATACTTTTGTACACTTGATTGTATCATGTTTGATGATACATGTTTAACTATAGTTAAGTGTAATGAATTAAGTCATGGTTAAACTAATGATTAGGGTTTTCTTTTTATTACTTATTTATTTATTTATTTATTTTGTATAGATAAGAAAAGAATGGTTGCTAATTTTGGAGTTTTGTTGAAGCTTCATGAAGCTTTGACTTTGTAACCATTCTTGTCTTCATCTTTAACCCTAACCATTAATCTAACCTTAGTTAATTCTCTACACTTGACCATGGTTCTAATATGATAAGTATTCATTTTTCTTTTCAAATTATAATAATCTTATCATATTATTCTTCTTCTTCTTCCTTGCTTCAAGTGAGGAAAAGCTTGTAGTCATCAATGGTGATTGATGATAAAGAGTGAGAAATCCAATTCTAAAGTCTACCCACTTCCTATTTCTTCATCCTCTACCTCTTGCCAAGTAGTAGAGTGTGTTTACTTCACAAGTTTCTTGACTTGGTGAAGTCGGAGCTTGATCTTGCGATGCTTCGACGTAGATCATCTTCGGCATGGACATCGACGACCTAGCTTGCCCATTCTCCAATGAAGCCGACGCTAGAGCCCGGATTTGATTTGGACAGCGGAGACGACCTCATCTCGGAGCCGTGGAGGTGGAGGACCGGATCTACAAAGGTTGTATTTCCGATTCTTATAGTTAAGTGTTAACTAGTTAGCTTTTTCGCCTAGTTTTCTAGCCAACGAACCGTAGTCGGGTCTCTCGGCACCCGTAAAATTTTATAATGGCATGTTCGATGCCTTGTGAGACCTCACTAGGGTGCCTAGGAACCCTACAGGTAGAACTTGACATGTAACTTATGATTTGTTGGCCTTAGTCAAGGTCATAAGAGCATGGGGTAAAAATCACATCGGGAGTTTCTAAAGAAACTGAAACTTGCCAGGCATGCGCATACCTTCTGGAGTGTGATAACGCGAGTGGATTCCATCATGTTATCATGTGATGATAGTTGGATCCCGATTCCCACTGATGAGTTGGTTTACTACTCGGGTGATCCCGACTAATTCTTCTTTCAGGTTTGGAGGAGAATTTGAGGCTACAGTAGGAGGTTTCCTGATTAGATAAATTGATAACCATTCTGATCTAGGTTAGAGTGCATGCAGAATGTTTCTTTTCTCTCTCTCTTTGGCAGCGACCATGACCCGACCCTTGACTATGACTTAGTGACCAAGTTAACCGAACTTTCTTAAAACACTGGCTTTTGGATTGTCTGAGTTGCATACATCATTGCCACTCCTTCTTTTACCCTTTGCATTTCTCCAGAACACCCCGTATCACCACAAACATCCAGTTCCATTGGATAAATCCATCGTATGGTTATATATGAACTCGAAGGAACTTGTTCCAGATTCGAGGATGGATTCTGGTTCTGGAGAGATTGAATAGGACTATTCAGTTTTCTTTTCCTTTTACCTTCTCTCAGGTTGCGAGTGCTCCTTGGATTAGGACGGTACACCAATTACGCTAATTGGATAGTCTTCATCCAAACCATAGGCAGGTGCCGAAATGTAGGGAATGAAGAAAACCGATTAGCCTAAGCAAGATGTACAGAAGGTATTAAGTAAAGATAAATAAAGGGATCAGAAAGAGGGCAAAGTAAATTGCAACTGCTATCATTCATGACCAAAGCACATATTTCATCGCCACTCCTACTTCACCTTGGTATTTCTCCAGAACACCCCGTATCACTACGAAGATCCACAGTTATTGGATATTCCATCGTATGGTTATAAATGAACTCGAAGGAACTTATTCCAGTTCGGGGATGGATTCTGGTTCAGGAGAAATAGGAATAAGGTTTATTCAGTTGTCTTTTATCTTTACCTTCTCTCGCGTTACGAATGCTCCTAGGATTAGGAGAGTACACCCATTATACTTATTGGATAGTCTTCTTCTAAACCATAGGCTGGTGCCGAACGGTAGGGAAGGAAGAAAACCATTTGGCCTAAAGGTGGTGTACAGAAGATAATGACTAACGACATATAAAGGGATTTGGAGAGATGGCAAAGAAATATACGGTTACAGTTGTGAATCTGATAATGGAAGAGGCTTTACTAGGATTACCCGGATACCCCTTCGAAACATTTATATGTTTCAGTTTCACTGTGTATTGTTAAAAGAAAACTGATTTCCCAATTAGCTCTTACTCCAGGGTATGTATTTACCAGATTTGATTTTCACATCTGTATGGTTTTACAGATGATGAGTGGGAGTAAATTATTGGGAATTAGGTGATCATCCTCATTATATCGGGATTCGTTGTAATTGGTGATATTTGAGGAAATCTCCCGGTTTATTGCCGGACGGCAAATATTTGGTTTTGAATATCCGTTGTTATGCACCAATTTCAAACTAATATATCTGTACATTGATTTTTATAAAGTGAGATATAACCTTTTGAAATTATGTCCATGACATTTACCTATATCAGTTGATGGTTAGGTAAGGAACATTTAACAGCGGTGTAATTCTTCATAACCATAGTACAGTTTTCAACCTACGATGCACAGGGTTTAAGTTATTCAACTCAACAGACTTATACAAAGTATTGTATGTTGTCCAGTATCCATTAGGAAAGAGGGGTCGGTCCTCATACTATATTATGTTTACTTGTGACTTCTCTAGTTTTAGACAAGTGTTTCATAGAAATGCAAGGTCTAAGTTTTGAGAAGTTATAGGTATATGAATAAAATAGAGAACCAGGTATTGCAAGTATCAGGATTCTTCAAAGTGATCGAAGATGTAGATACTTGTGTATGGTATTTAGTTGATAGTAATGATTATGAGAACTTGCTTCTCTTTCAGGTTACTCATATCAGGATGTACTCCTAACTTGAGTAATGCTGATCGGCCTCTCTCCATTTAGTGGACATGCACTGGAGACAGCTGCATGATTTGAATCAGGTTCCAATTAAATCAGTGTCTCTGTTTCTATATTGGATATAGAATAGTTCATATCTTAACAATGTTAAGGTACGGGGAGTTGTCCGGCTGATGCTTGAAACCAGACTCTGGATAACTCAAGGCGCGTTTCTGTAATGGATGTTTGTGGGTTAACCCGGGCTATGATGAGGGTTGACTTTCTACCATCTGGAAGATAAATAGTGATATTGCTCTTGACTCGCCACAGTTTTAATAAAAATGGATTATTTTTATAAAACAGTAGTGGGAGTATGGTAGAACTGGAAGTGATTCGAGAACCGCAAACGGTTACTGAAAATTTCATAAGAACCTAAAAATTCAATCTGGTTTGACATTCCATTGGCCACTCTATAGATATGGTGGGTAACCTCAGGCACTCGAGAGATACTTCGGTATGCTCAAAGACGGTGACAGGGAGGTTCTTGTTTTCCCAGACTTGACACTACTGTTGTTCTAGGCTATGAGACCTGGCAGGAGGATGAGTATAGCATCGTTCTAAACTAGCTTTAGAAGTGCACGTGTATATGACTCTGCCAGAGGGTTGTCGTTGTCAGTGGGATCAGCGGAAGCATAGTGGACAAGTAACTTATGTTTATTTATAGACTAAAGTAGCTATAGCGGAGATAGATCATCCATTTTTGATGTGACAGTCATGGACTTTGACTTCGTCAGAATAGGAGATGGATCTGTTAAGAAGGTAGTAGGGTGTGATGTCCTGGTATATGGATGACATACACATAGTAAGAAGTGAAATTCCTATACTACGATCGGTTATACTTTGGTTGTCATACAGTGGTTACTCCGCATAGGATATAGATATAATATCAGACATTCTGGTTACTAGATCTTTGGTTTTAGATCTAGATTTGGGTATTTTCCCAGTCTGGGTACTTAGACAACATTCTATAGGTATTTTAGAATGGACGACTCCTGGCACGGTAGTTTACCTGCAGGTGATGGAGTCATCCTCTCTAAAGGTGTCTTACAGACTAAAGGGGAGAGGGATGTGCATGATTGACATATCACTGCTTAGGCAATTGAGTGAATTACGAGATGTCAAGTACCATACTAGGTGTTGTTTTTTCGCAAGCTGCAAGAAGTTGATATTAATCCAATCGTGGAGAAACGTTCGGTAGCAGTTTAGAACATAAGTGGATGTTCTAGGGATATGATAACGGCAGCCTCTTTCGGGAGACGGTTATCATTCCAGGCTTGTAAGATGACCTGGATGACAGAGTGACTGTCAGAGTTATAGTTTTCCCTCTGACGAGGGGCAGTAGTTTGGATAGGAGGTCCAAGCGGATACTGAGGGAGGCATGGCGCAGGATACTGATTAAGTCCAGTTGACGATACAGTGTAAGAAGTTTTGGATTTGGAGTTCATTTATGAGCTAGGTCCCATCAGATATCCAGACATATTCTAAGAAAGGTATTGCTCATTTTGGGATATGACTTTCTCCGCGAACTTGGGATAAAGTGTTAGTTATATGTATGCCCTAGAGGCCATTACTGTACATAGGATGTACATTGTAGTGGATGCTGGGACATATATAGGGAGGACTTTCTTGCTCGACATGATAGTATGTTATCTGGTTGAACTTTACCTTAACGTGTATACTGATTGTCTCTCTGTTACATGTTGGTAAAGCCCTTAGGATGTGTGCTTGACTACCTGGACTATGATGCGGATCATACTAGTGGGGACATGGTAGTCCATAAGTACATCCTTCAAAGTCCCTAGTCGAGGGTGTATCGAGACGGGGCATCGATATACCAGAGTAGACTAGCGTATACCTTCTCGACCCATACAGATGGGCGATGGATGAACCCATATCCATTGGTGTTTGACATCAGAGATGATATACGGGTGCTCAGTAGAGACTGGGTACACTGGACGGACTCGCCGAGAACTCCCAGATGGTATTATACCTCACGTCAGATGGCAGTTCTCTGGTGACACTGGTACAGAGTAGTCTGTTGACCCGAGATCGTCATAGAGTCTTGTGTGGTTCCCACTGTGCTTTGATTTCCATCTTACCACGTCCAAGAGGGCGTGCAAAACGGTGGTTTTTGGGTACAGTCCCGAATCACATGGAGGCAATGAGCGATAGGAGGGGATTCGTCTCTCCCGGTATAGGGGGTTGATGTTGCGCTGTGTTCGATTGGCTATAACAGGAAATACCTGGCCAGGGTTGCTGAGATTTACTGGTAAGTGTTACCAGTAGTTTCTCGAATTGTTATAGACCTCATATCGACACGACTTATCGAGCTATTGGGGTCTGACGTTTACCACCCCTAGGCGAGATATGCGACATATCAGACGATCAGACCGGACTGTACGGTAGTGTTACTGGTTGGATTCACTGGAGTGTAAGCGGGCTTGCTCGTCGATCTTCAGATCGCTCAATACCCGGGTGGCCGTTACGTTTAGCAGACCGCTTGCGGCTTGTAGGTGTTTGATATGATCATCATCTGCTGCCGGCGTATTGACGAGTCTTTAGAGTCCTACACAGAGGTTTCCTGGCTCAAGCGAAACAAAATAGGAGCGCATATGAGATATGTGCGGGACCGAGAATCATGCGTGTATGTGATACCGTATTTCATTCTCGCGATAAATGTATCGATTGGTTATATGCGATATAACCTAGTTATCGAATCAAGTATTGATTCGATAAGCCGATACATAGGATACTAGTCGGTTATATGCAATATGACCGGATCGTTAAATCAAGTGTTGATTTAATGATTTAATGCTTAATTATATATTTGATATATTACTTTGCATTAACTAGTATCGGTTCACTTAAGATGGATTTTCTCACTCGGATGTGCGCATTACATATGCGATATGATTTTGTGCACTTGTTTGTATCATGTTTGATGATACATATCTTCTTGGTTAAGTGTAAAGATTTAAACCATGGTTAAGTGGATAATTAGGGTTTTACTTATTCATTTATTAATCCTTTTATTTTTGGAAAAAGGAAAAGAAATGAGAGAAAAATGGTGGCTTATTTTGTTTGCAACATGAAGCTTCATGAAGCATTCATTAAGTGACCATTTTTGTCTCATCTCCTTAACCCTAACCATTCTTTAACCTTGGTCAATTCTCTACACTTAACTTAGGTTAATATTATGATAAGAATAAATTTATTATTCTTTTCATAATAACTTATCATAATACTTTCTTCTTCTTCTTCCTTAAACTCAAGAAGAAAACCTTGCACTTCATCAATGGTGGATTGATGAAATGAGTGAGAAATCCAATTCTAAAGTCTACCCACTTCCTATTTCTTCATCCTCTACCTCTTGCCAAGTAGTAGAGTGTGTTTTCTTCACAAGTTTCTTGACTTGGTGAAGTCGGAGCTTGATTTAGCGATGCCTCGACGTAGATCATCTTCGGCATGGACATCGATGACCTAGCCCGTCCGTTCTCCGATGAAGCCGACGCTAGAGCCCGGGACTTGTTATGGACAGCGAGGAGACTTCATTGCGGAGCTATGGAGGTGGAGCTCCGGATCTACAAAGGTTGTATTTCCGATTCTTATAGTTAAGTGTTAACTAGTTTACTTTTCGCCTAGAAATCTAGCCAACGATCCGTACACTAGGGTTTCTCGGCACCGTAATTTTCGAAATTGGCATGGTTGATGCCATGTGAGACCTCTTGAGAGTGCCTAGGAACCCTACATAAAGAAAGACATAGAAAGAAACATCAGGGAGGATCCACTCACTGAGGCTATTCTTCGAACGCAATAGTTTCGCAAACGGGTTTTGTGAGACTGATGAGTAGAGGAGTTGGGTGTTCGGTATCACACGGGTTGTGAGTATGCGACATCGTAATAATTAGCCTTGAGTGCAAGTGGGAGATTGTTGGATATAGTTCCCTCAAAGTCAATTATTGGATCGCAGGCACGTGATTGCAATGATTGAGGGAGGACCTATGCTGGAAGGACAGTCTTACTCAAGATGATAGTATGCTATCTGGTTTATCTGTATCATCGTGTACAGGCTTTAGGTGATATTACAGATCACAATTACACGTTGATTGAGCCCTTAGGATTCTTGCTTGACTACCAGCAGTATGATGGCAATCATATACGTGAGAGTTGGGTAGTCTAGAAGCACATCCGTAAAGTGGTCCCTAGTCGTAGGAGTTTCGAGACTGGGCATCGATACTCCATTAGTAGACTAGTGTATACAGTCGAGACCCCAACGAGGGGCGGTGGCCTATCTCACAAGCGATTGGTGTCAGTTGGTTCTCCTAATATGTATACAGGTGCTCATTGGGTTATGAGTACACCTGACAGGACTCGCCGGGAACATGCTAGTTGGTATTATACCTGACGTCAGATAGCAGTTTCCTGGTGTCATGTGTATAGGTTAGTTCATCGACCTGAGATTGTTATTTATCTCGTGTGAGTTCCCAGTGTGCTTTTATTATTACCCTACAACGGCTCAAAGGAGTCGTGCAAACAGGTTTTAGTTGGGTACAGTCCAGAGCCACATGGAGGCAGTGAGCGGATCGGCAGGGGTTTCGTCTCTTCCGGTATTGGGGGTGAGATCGCGCTGTGTCTAGGAGAGCCATTACACGAAGTCCTTGGCCAAGGCAGGAGATTTACTGGTAGGTATTCCAGTAGTATCTCAGGGTGTTCTGGGCTATACTCCGACACGACTTGTACCGCTTTTGGGGGTCTGACTTTTACCAATCCCCTAGGCCCGAAATTTGATGCTCATAGACGAATGGACCAGACTGTACGGATATTGTCACTGACAGGCTCAGTAGGGTGTCAGGATGAGTTCGCTCATCGACCTCCCTTTTGGTCAATACCTGGTAGCCCGTTACGTACAGCTAGTTGTTAGTTATGTATATGCCCTAGAAGCCATTGTTGTACATATGATGTATATTATAATGGATGCTTGGATATATATAGAAAGGACTTTCTTGTTCGACATGATAGTATGCTATTTGGTTTCACTTTATCTTAACATGTTGACTTATATTAGTTTACTGTCTTACTCTCATATGTTGATAAAGCCCTTAGGATATGTACTCGACTACTGGGACTATGATGAGATCATACTAGTGGGGCCACGGTAGTCGATGAGTACATCCTATAACTGTTCCTAGTCGAGGGTGTGTCGAGACAGGGCATCGATACACCAGAGTAGACTAGCGTATACGCATCCTGACCCATATGATGGGCGATGGATGATCCCATATCCATCGGTGTTTTGACATCAAGGATGGTGTACGGGTGCTCAGTGGAGACTGGGTACACTGGACGGACTCTCCGAGAACTCCCAGATGGTGATATACCACACGTCAGATGGCAGTTCTCCGGTGACACTGGTACAGGGTAGTCTGTAGACCCGAGATCGTCATAGATTCTTGTGTGATTCCCACTGTGCTTTGATTTCCACCTTACCACGTCCAAGAGGGCGTGTAAAACGGTGGCTTTTGGGTGCAGTCCCGAATCACATGGAGGCAATGAGCGATAGGAGGGGATTCGTCTCTCCTAGTATAGTGAGTTGATGTTGTGCTGTGTTCGATTGGTTATAACTGGAAGTCCCTGGCCAGGGATGATATAGAGATTTACTGGTAAGTGTTACCAGTACTTTCTCGACCCGTTATGTGCCTCACATCGACACGACTTATCGGTTACTGGGGTCTGGCGTATACCACCCCTAGACTAGATATGCAACATATCAAGCGAAGAGACCGGACTGTATGGGAGTGTTACTGATTGGATTCACAGGAGAATGTATAGGCTAGCTTGTTGATCTTCTGATCGCTCAATACCTGGGTGGCTGTTACGTTTAGCTGACCGCTTGCAGCTTATGGGTGTTTGATATGATCATCACCTGCTACCGGCGTATTGACGATTCTTTAGAATCCTACACAGAGATTTCTTGACTCAGGCAAAACGAAGTAGGGGCACATATGTGATATGTGCAGGACCGAGGATAATACGATATGAGATACCGTATTATATTCTCGCGATATTTTTATATGAGCCGGATCTTCGGATCAAGTGTTGTTTCGATAAATCGGTACATGATATATTAGTCGGTTATATTCGATATAGCCGGATTGTCGGATCAAGTGTTGATTCGATAATTTAATGTATAATAATATATATGATATATTGCATTGCATTATCTAATATTGGCTCGCTTTATTATTTCATTTTCTCACCGGATAATACATTGATATATATGCGATCTATGTTAATTGTATTATTTTCTTTTATTACAAATATATATTATATATATGATATATATTATTGTAACATGATATGATTACTAATGCAACTTGTTTTGTGGAGATTAAACATGGTTAGGATTTCATTTGGGTTAGTTCTTTTTTGATGCTTCTATAAGGATTTATTTTGTTTTGAGCTAAGATATTATGGTTGATATTTTCTAGTGACTCATTCTTATCCCAACCCAAACCCTTAGCCTTAGTTAATTCTCTACATGAGTTAGCCTTGTCATTGTTAACCATGGTTGCATTATTGATCATATATCATTTCATTATTCATCACAAAAGGATTTATCCATTATTTCTTCTTCTTCTTCAACTTTGAGCTTTGAGAAAGCTTTCTAGGTTTTCATTTTGTGATGATTAAGAGTAGAATTTGATAAGAAAAGAGAGCACAAATACTACTCCATCATTCTCATCTAATCTAGCCAATTAGATTAGGGTATTCACCTCATTAGAGAGAGAGAGAGCTTGAGTTATAGAAACTTCGAGGTAGATCATCGGAGAAAAGGAAGATTACAAGCTAGCATGGATCGTTCGAGTCGTGGTGCCTCTCTTGAGTCCGGGAGATCATGGATCGCGGCGAAGGGACTTCTACTCGGAGATTATGAAGCGAAGGAGCGGACTATAAAGGTTGTAATCCCTCTCACTTAGTCGTAAAGATGTTTACTTGCATGTTAAACCCTAATAATCTAGCAAAGATCCCAGCTTTGGGTTGTTCGGCACGTCTAAATTTTTATTCGGACATGGTTGATGCCTTATAGACACTTGTAAGAGTGCCCAGGAACCCTACAATGGTATCACAGCCTTGCTAGACCATTAGGCGACGTGTATACGATGTTAAAACTTCGATCGAACCCCGATACGATGGAATAGACCCCCTCTCTGGAAATTTTGTAAAAATGTGATTTTTTCTGCATTAAAAATACTTAAAAAATTCAGCAGGGAATTCTAAGGATAACCCTAAAACACGAGCCCCCAAGGCTCTAAAAGAACTGCGGAACCACGGCAAGAACATGCTTGCCGCGGCGGTTTCTCGGCCAAAGGAGTGAATTAGGGACACGTGTTGGTACAGTAATATCCGTAGTTGTTCCTGCATATTTCTGGGTATTTTTAATCTGACTCAAGTGTTGAGTGTTCTGAGGATTATTTTGAATACGTTTATTCGATCGGAATATTTAATTTCGTTATGTTTTCCGGATAATTTAGAAACTGTTAAAATGTTCGAACGGATATCATTAACTCATTTTTCCCGGCACGAAAAAGTTTCAAGTGTTGAATTTTTCTTGAGTTTAAATCTTTCGGAAAACGTGCAAGTAACGCGGTGGACCCTCTAGAAGAAAACAAACCCTAACTCGATTATGTGACCGTCAGAACTGCCTCTAAACCTTAGGGTTTGGGGCAGTACGGCGTGCCACATGTGAGGCGTTGGCTTGACCCTTCTACGGCTGGACCATTGGTACTGTGACATATTCTGGGATTATTTGAACTCCGCTCAAGTGTTGAGCTATTTAGGAAATTTTGGGTATTTGATTATCCGATCGGAAAGTTTAATATTGTCTATTTATCTGAAATGTGATACAATATGTGGAATTCATATAGTTAGGCATGAAATGCGAAGTATGTGATATTTCGGATTTACGATGTCTAAAGTGATTGTGGATTCCAAATGTTATAGTTTTACAATTTCTTTTCTGTGACCGTAAGTGTAGTATGTAGTTGTATTGCCGCTTTTCGTTGCTATACATCAATGATGATCGGTGTATGCATACTTACTTACGTTGATGATATGTGATATTATGTGTTGCTGTGATATGTTATATTGGATCATCGTGTTCTGAATAGTCGGGGGTTTTATGTGAGATGAGGGTTTTTATTTTCATTCATGTAAAATTCATTTGTATGTAATATTCTTTTATTGGGGCACTTCCGGGATGAGGTTGATGTCACCAGTGTATATTATTTACTTTTCCGCATTAGGTAGACCCAAGGAGGGGAGCACAAGTAACCGGGTTCTAGGATACAGTGGGAGGACATCTCGAGGAGTTGAGACCGGGTCTCCTAACCCTAGAATTGGCAGTGTTACTTGCCGCTCTCGTAGGGGTATAAAGATGTGGGTTTGGCTATTCATCGCGACCGTGGAATCCGTGTTTTATACAGGCTCGTATTAAAACACGGACATCCTAGTATATCCAATATTTCATATATGTTCTTCTGCTGCAATGTTTTGTGATGAGATCATATTACTGCCTGAGACGAATGCTTATACTATATATATATGCTGATATATAAATATTACTGCTTTCGTTTCATCTGTGATGCTTAGGAAGCATAAGCTGATGGGATATATTAATGAGATTAATAAAAGAAAAAAAACTTAAAAGATGTTGTAGAATCAAAACTTTATAAAAAGGGTAGCTACAGTTTTGCTTTGCATAGCGGTATATATGATATACCCTGCACCTTATTCGATGAGAAAAGAGCCGAGATCCCTTCACCGGGAGTGACCTCTTTAGCTAAACTGGCAGATGCTATAAACTCACGGATTAGTTTTTGACAGCTTATATAGTTCTTTCTTTGCACAGCGGTATATATGATATACCCTGCACCTTATTCGATGGGGAAAGAGCCGAGATTCCTTCACCGGGAGTGACCTCTTTAGCGAAACTAGAAATGCCTCAAAAACACTCATTTTCAAAATCACTTGTTTCTACAACGATATCAAGTTCATTATGCTCATTGTTTTCTGAAAAACCTGCGTAGCCCTCCGTCATTTCAGATAAAGACTATTTAGTATACGTACTACGTTTGTTGGCCTGCGTCAAGGCATAGTGTGCGGTAACTAACTAGTACTTATCTATAACATGAGATGTGATTGGATTAGGGTAGTCGTACGACTTTGTTGGCCTGCGTCAAGGGTCGTACGGGTGGGTTTAATTCAATCAAGAAATGTACGGGTTGAACTTGACTAGCGGACTATGGTTTGTTGGCCTGCGTCAAGGTCATAGAACGCTAGGGGTAAAAGTATTATTGGGAATTTCAAGTGTTGAAATTTGCAATGAGATTGCATACCTCCTATGAGATAGTTGGATCCCAATACCCACTGCGAGTAAGAGTTACTCCTGGGAGAATTTTACACAGGACAATTAGCCGATCAAGTAGGTGTCGAGAAAGGTGTTAACGGGGTTATGCCTCTGGGAAAACGAGGTTTATTTTAATTAGGTCCGTGTGAAAGCACAGGGAACCTCCCTCAAGTACCGACACTGATCTGGCTGAAAGATTGACGAAATTGTAGGGTGTAATTAATCCCGGCTAATCTTACCTTTTAGGGTTTGAAGGAAGATTTGATAAAAACAGTGGGAGACATCCTGATTAGTTAAGATAATAACCAATCTAATTTTGCAAGAGCATACGCTAAAGTGTTTTCTTCTCTCTCTCCAGGTAGCGACCATGTCAGGCCATAATCAAGATAATAATATGGATGTATTGACTGAACCCGCTTATTATACTGAGCAGGGGATCGTTGGTCCCGTTTTTTCTTATAAGAGTTATAAGACTAAACAGGAAACAGGAGAATATCTGGATTTTCATACAGCCTAAACAAAGAACATACATGCTGATGCATCTTCTTCAGGTGTGTTAGTTATTGAGAACCGTTTCTCAGTTCACCCTACGTCCTGGGTATTAGATACCGGATCAGGATCCCACATATGTAAATTGTTAAGTGGGCTATGTAAATGTGGAGAACTGGGAAAATGTGATCATTCCGTTCAAGTAGGGAATGGTGCAAGCATTGCAGCCAAAGCAGTTGGCGAATATCACCTTGTATTACCAAGTAGTAATACACTGATTCTGAATGAGTGCTATTATATACCGAACATGATGTGCAACATTATATCAGTTTCTTTATTAAGTAAAGAAGGATATAATTTTGTAGTAAAGGATAATGTTATGAACATATTCCTAGATCAAAAGTTGATTGGATCAGGCTCATTACATAATGGCATATTCATTCTCAATCAAAATACAGTCCTTAATATACAAAACACACACAAAAGGAAAAGTTCAGAAATGAACGAATCCTTCTTGTGGCATTGTAGACTTGGTCATATCAATGCGACACGGCTAGCTAAGTTACATAAGGATGGATATTTGAATCCGTTCGAATTATCATCTTATGATACTTGCCATTCATGTCTCAAAGGAAAAATGACCAAAACTCCGTTTAGTGGACACGGAGAAAGAGTTGCGGAACTCTTAGGACTGGTACATAGTGATGTAAACGGTCCCATGTCTACACATGCCAGGAACGGTTCTTCCTACTTCATTACATTCATTGACGATCTCTCAAGATACGGACATGTGTTCCTGATGAAACACAAGTCTAAAGCTTTTGAGAAATTCAGAGAATATAAGCATGAAGTCGAGAACCAAATGGGCAAAAGTATTAAGATTCTTCGATCTGATCGAGGAGGTGAATGCTTAAGCAATGTGTTCCTAGATTATCTAAAAGGGAATGGGATTCTCTCTCAGCTTACTCCTCCTTATACACTACATCACAACGGTGTATCGGAACGGAGGAATCGCACCCTATTAGATATGGTGCGCTCTATGATGAGCACAGCTGAGTTACCTATTTCCTTCTGGGGATATGCACTGGAGACAGCTGCAGACCTATTGAATATGGTTCCCACCAAATCTGTGCCAACCACTCCATATGAGATATGGGAAGGGAATAGACCATATCTTAATTTTGTTAAGATATGGGGTTGCCCGACCTATGTCAAAAGACAAAAACCGGACAAACTCGAGGCAAGATCTGTTTTGTGTAAGTTTGTTGGATATCCCAAGCATTCGTGAGGGTATATCTTCTACCCTAGTGAGGAACAAAGGGTGTTCGTTCAACATGCCACCTTTATAGAAAAGGAATTTCTTGCAAAAGAGATTAGTGGCTCTGAGGTAGAACTGGAAGAAGTTCCAGCAGAACAAACTACAATAGAAGATTTGATGGAACCAGAGGATTTAGTAGTTCCCGACGAACCCCAGCCTCTCCGCCGATCGAGTAGGGTTTCTCATCCACCTGAGAGATACTACGGTTTTCTCATTGATGGTGGGAGCGAGGATTGCATCATGGAAGATGATGACCCAACTAGTTTCGAGCAGGCCATCACGAGTGGTGACTCTGTGAAATGGCTGGATGCAAAGCGATCTGAGATGGAATCCATGTACACCAACAAAGTATGGACTTTGGAAGTTTCTCCTGAAGGGGTAAAACCCATTGGGAGCAAGTGGATCTTTAAAAAGAAAATTGGTGTAGATGGAAAAGTTGAGACTTTCAAAGCTAGACTTGTTGCAAAGGGTTTTCGTCAACGACCAGGTGTGGATTATGACGAAACCTTTTCTCCAGTGGCTATGCTTAAGTCCATCCGGATCTTACTTGCCTTTGCTGCATACCATGACTACGAAATCTGGCAAATGGATGTTAAGACCGCCTTTCTAAACGGAGAGTTAGAAGTGAGCGTGTACATGACTTAGCCAGAGGGCTTCGTAGATAGTGGGAGCAGCGGAAAGGTGTGCAAACTGCTTAAATCCATTTATGGGTTAAAGCAAGTATCGCGGAGTTGGAACATCTGCTTTGATGTTGTAGTCAAAGAGTTTGACTTCATTAAAAACGTAGATGAACCTTGTATCTATAAGAAGGTTGCAGAGAGTAAGGTAGTCTTCCTCGTATTGTACGTCGATGACATACTCTTGATAGGAAATGATGTTCCTATGCTGCAGTCAGTCAAGCTCTTCTTATCACAAAGATTCTCAATAGAAGATCTAGGTGATGCCTCCTGCATATTGGGAATCATGATCTATAGAGATAGATCTAAACAGATACTGGGATTGTCCCAATCCAGGTACATTGACACCATACTAAAGAGGTTTAGTATGGAAGAATCCAAGCGTGGGAACCTACCCACGATCTCTGGACCCACTCTTTCCAAAGAGATGTCTCCCAAGACTGATTTGGAAAGAGCTCGCTTCCAAGGGATACCCTATGCTTCGGCAGTAGGCTCTATCATGTATGGGATGCTATGTACCAGACCGGATGTATCATACTCACTAAGTGTATTGAGTCGGTATCAAGCAGATCCTGGAGAGAGTCACTGGACAGCTGTGAAGAACATTCGCAAGTACTTACGAAGGACTAAAGAGATGTTCTTGGTGTATGGTAACGGAGAACTCCAGGTAGAGTCCTTTACCGATTCCAGCTTCCAAAGTGATAAGGACGACTCTAAGTCGCTCTAGGGATTTGTCTTTACCCTCAATGGAGGGGCGGTATGTTGGAAGAGTTCCAAACAGGATACCGTTGCAGACTCGACGATGGGGGCTGAATACATCGCTGCCAACGATGCTGCCAAAGAGGTTGTCTGGATAAAGAAGTTCATTAGTGAACTTGGTCTGGTTCCATCCATTAAGCATCCAATACCTTTGTATTGCGATAACAATGGAGCTGTGGCATTGGCCAAGGAACCCAGGTCCCATCAGAAGTCCAGACATATTCTGAGGCGGTATCACCTAATCAGAGAGATAGTTGATTGCCAGGAGATCGAGGTCAGGAGAGTTGATATGAAGGACAACACTGCGGATCCACTCACGAAGGCCATTCCCCAGATACAGTTTGAGAGATTATTCGGGATGCTAGGTATGAGATACTACAGCTGCTGGCCTTAGTGCAAGTAGGAGATTGTTAGTTATGTATATGTCCTAGAGGCCATTGTTGTTCATATAATGTATATTATAATGGATGCTTGGATATATATAAAGAGGACTTTCTTGCTCTACATGATAGTATGTTATTTGGTTTCACTTTATCTTAACATGTTGACTTATATTAGTTTACTGTCTTACTCGCACATGTTGATAAAGCCCTTAGGATATGTACTCGACTACTGGGACTATGATGAGATCATACTAGTGGGGCCACGGTAGTCGATGAGTACATCCTATAACTGTTCCTAGTCGAGGGTGTGTCGAGACAGGGCATCGATACACCAGAGTAGACTAGCGTATACGCATCTTGACCCATATGATGGGCGATGGATGATCCCATATCCATCGGTGTTTTGACATCAAGGATGGTGTACGGGTGCTCAGTGGAGACTGGGTACACTGGAAGGACTCACCGAGAACTCCCAGATGGTGATATACCACACGTCAGATGGCAGTTCTCCGGTGACACTGGTACAGGGTAGTCTGTAGACCCGAGATCGTCATAGGGTCTTGTGTGATTCCTACTGTGCTTTGATTTCTACTTTACCATGTCCAAGAGGGCATGCAAAACGGTGGCTTTTGGGTGCAGTCCCAAATCACATTGAGGCAATGAGCGATAGGAGGGGATTCGTCTCTCCCGGTATAGGGAGTTGATGTTGTGCTGTGTTCGATTGGCTATAACTGGAAGTCACTGGCCAGGGCTGATATAGAGATTTACTGGTAAGTGTTACCAGTAGTTTCTCGACCCGTTATGAGCCTCACATCGACACGACTTATCGGTTACTGGGGTCTGACGTATACCACCCCTAGACAAGATATGCAACATATCAGCGAAGAGACCGGACTGTACGGAAGTGTTACTGATTGGATTCACAGGAGAATGTACAGGCTAGCTTGTTGATCTTATGATCGCTCAATACCTTGGTGGCTGTTATATTTAGCTGACCGCTTGCAGCTTGTGGGTGTTTGATATGATCATCACCTGCTACCGGCGTATTGACGATTCTTTAAAGTCCTACACAGAGTTTTCTTGACTCAGGCAAAACGGAGTAGGGGCACATATATGATATGTGCAGGACCGAGGATAATACGATATGAGATACCGTATTATATTCTCGCGATATTTTGATATGAGCCGGATCATCGGATCAAGTGTTGATTCGATAAATCGGTACATGATATATTAGTCGGTTATATTCGATATAGCCGGATTGTCGGATCAAGTGTTGATTCGATAATTTAATGTATAATAATATATATGATATATTGCATTGCATTATCTAATATTGGCTCGCTTTATTATTTCATTTTCTCACCGGATAATACATTGATATATATGCGATATATGTTAATTGTATTATTTTCTTTTGTTACAAATATATATTATATATATGATATATATTATTGTAACATGATATGATTACTAATGCAACTTGTTTTGTGGAGATTAAACAAGGTTAGGGTTTCATTTGAGTTAGTTCTTTTTTGATGCTTCTAGAAGGATTTATTTTGTTTTGAGCTAAGATATTATGGTTGATATTTTCTAGTGACTCATTCTTAATCCAACCCAAACCCTTAGCCTTAGTTAATTCTCTACATGAGTTAGCCTTGTCATTGTTAACCATGGTTGCATTATTAATCATATATCATTTCATTATTCATCACAAAAGGATTTATCCATTATTTCTTCTTCTTCTTCAACCTTGAGCTTTGAGAAAGCTTTTTAGGTTTTCATTTTGTGATGATTAAGAGTGAGAATTTGATAAGAAATGAGAGCACAAATACTACTCCATCAACCTCATCTAATCTTGCCAATTAGATTAGGGTGTTCACCTCATTAGAGAGAGAGAGAGCTTGAGTTATAGAAACTTCAAGGTAGATCATCGGAGAAAAGGAAGACTACAAGCTAGCATGGATCGTTCGAGTTGTGGAGCCTCTCTTGAGTCTGGGAGATCATGGATCGCGGCGAAGGGACTTCTACTCGGAGCTTATGAAGCGAAGGAGCGGACTACAAAAGTTGTAATCCCTCACACTTAGTTGTAAAGATGTTTACTTGCATATTAAACCCTAATAATCTAGCAAAGATCCCGGCTTTGGGTTGTTCGGCACGTCTAAATTTTTATTCGGGCATGGTTGATGCCTTATAGACCCTTGTAAGAGTGCCTAGGAACCCTGCACTAGTACCACTGACGTGCTAGTGGTTATTGTTAGTTATATGTATGCCCTAGAGGCCATTACTATACATAGGATGTATATTGTAGTGGATGCTGGGAAATATATAGGGAGGACTTTCTTGCTCGACATGATAGTATGCTATCTGGTTGATCTTTACCTTAACATGTACACTGATTGTCTCTCTGTAACATGTTGGTAAAGCCCTTAGGATGTGTACTTGACTGCCTGGACTATGATGCGGATCATACTAGTGGGGACATGGTAGTCCATAATTACATCCTTCAAAGTCCTTAGTCGTAGGTGTATCGAGACAGGGCATCGATATACCAGAGTAGACTAGCGTATACCTTCTCGACCCATACAGATGGGCGATGGATGATCCCATATCCATTGGTGTTTGACATCAGAGATGATATACGGGTGCTCAGTGGAGACTGGGTACACTGGACGGACTCGCTGAGAACTCCCAGATGGTATTATACCTTACGTCAGATGGCAGTTCTCTGGTGACACTGGTACAGAGTAGTCTGTTGACCCGAGATCGTCATAGAGTCTTGTGTGGTTCCCACTGTGCTTTGATTTCCACCTTACCACGTCCAAGAGGGCGTGCAAAACGGTGGTTTTTGGGTACAGTCCCAAGTCACATGGAGGCAATGAGCGATAGGAGGGGATTCGTCTCTCCCGGTATAGGGAGTTGATGTTGCGCTGTGTCCGATTGGCTATAACCGGAAATCCCTAGCCAGGGTTGCTGAGATTTACGGGTAAGTGTTACCAGTAGTTTCTCGAACTGTTATAGACCTCATATCGACATGACTTATCGAGCTATTGGGGTCTGACGTTTACCACCCCTAGGCAAGATATGCGACATATAAGACGATCAGACCGGACTGTACGGTAAGTGTTACTGGTTGGATTCACAGGAGTGTGAGCGGGCTTGCTCGTCGATCTTCTGATCGCTCAAAACCCGGGTGGCCGTTACGTTTAGCAGACCGCTTGCGTCTTGTGGGTGTTTGATATGATCATCACCTGCTGCCGGCGTATTGACGAGTCTTTAGAGTCCTACACAGAGGTTTCCTGGCTCAAGCGAAACGAAATAGGAGCGCATATGAGATATGTGCGGGACCGAGAATAATGCGTGTATGTGATACCGTATTCTATTCTCGCGATGAATGTATCGATATGGTTGTATGCGATATAACCTAGTTATCGAATCAAGGATTGATTCCGTAAGCCGATACATAGGATACTAGTCGGTTATATGCGATATGACCGGATCGTTAAATCAAGTGTTGATTTAATGATTTAATGTATAATTATATATTTGATATATTACTTTGCATTAACTAGTATTGGTTCACTTTAAATGGATTTTCTCACTTGGTTTGTGCACATTGTATATGTGATATACTTTTGTACACAAGTTTGTATCATGTTTGATGATACATGCTCACTAGGGTTTGTGTAAAGATTAAACCATGGTTGTGTAATGGTTAGGGTTTTCATTTTCTTATTCATTTATTTATTTATTTCATTCATTTCTTTTTGGCAAAAGAAAAGAAAAATGGTGGCTTTCTTTGGATGCATGTTGAAGCTTCATGAAGCTTTGACTAAGTCACCATTTTTGTCTTCATGCTTAACCCTAACCATTGACCTAACCCTAGTTTATTCTCTACACTTGACCATGGTTGGATTATGATAAGTATTGATTTTATTTTCTTTTTGAATAAGACTTATCATAACATTTTTCATCATCTTCTTCTTCTTCTTCAAGAAGAAGCTTGACTTCATCAATGGTGACTTGATGAAATGAGTGAGAAATCCAAATCTAAAGTGAACCCACCTCCTATTTCTTCATCCTCTACCTCTTGCCAAGTAGTATAGGGTGTTTCCTTCATAAGTTTTCATGGCTTGGTGAAGGTGGAGCTTGATCTTGTGATGCCTCAACGTAGATCATCTTTGGCATCGTCGTCGATGACCTAGCCCGCTTTTTCTCCGATGAAGCCGACGCTAGAGCCCAAGATCCGATTAGTACAGCGAGGAGACTTCATCGCGGAGCCATGGAGGTGGAGAACCGGATCTACAAAGGTTGTATTTCCGTTTACTCTTAGTAAAGTAGTTTACTAGTTCTAGTTTTCGCCTATATATCTAGCCAACGATCCGTATTTGGGTTTCTCGGCACCCGTAAAATTTGAAATTGGCATGGTTGATGCCTTGTGAGACCTCTTGGGAGTGCCTAGGAACCCTACAGTGGTATCAGAGACTAGCTAGAGCCATAGGAGATGCGTAGACGAAGTTTGAAACCCGAACGAACCCGAAGCCCTAACACAAACATGCTCTCTGGACTTTTTCCAAAATCTGGAGTTTTTCGATATTAAAAATATGCAGAAAAATCAGCAGGAATATCTAAGAGTTACTGGGAAATTCGACAGCGCAATTCCACAAAGTCGCCGCGGTTCCGCGGTACGAGCATGCCTCGTGCGGCGGTTCCGCGGCCGTACGACCTCATTATATAATGTATTTTGCACAGTAATTCTTAGTTTCAAGTGCTGGTTTTCCTGGGAATTTTTAATATTTTTTCAAGAGTTGAATTTTCTGGGTTGTTTTGGGGATTCGAATGTTCGATCGGATTATCAAATTTTGTCTGTGTGGCTTTCCGGATAATTTATGAATATGTTAAAAAGTTCGACCGGATATAAATACCCAATCTTTCCCCTGCCGGAAAATTTCCAAGTGTTGGATTTTTCCGAGGTTTAAAGACGTTCTAAGTAGTGCAAGTAACGCGATGGTCCCTCTAGAAGACAACAAACCTTAACTCGATTATGTGACCATCTTGAACTGCCCTTTGAACCTTCAGGTTTGGGGCAGTACGGCGTGCCACATGTGAGGCGTTGGCTTGACCCTTCTACGGCTGGACCGTTGGTACTGAGGCACGAAGTGAATGTCTTTGAACTTATTTCATGAGTTGAGCTGTTTCGGGAAAACTTGGGTGTTCGATTGTTCGATCGGAAAGTTTAATATTTTCTGTCTTATCCGGAATGTGATACAATAATTGGAATTCACAAGTAGTTATGAGATAACTGAATGAATGTTATAAACACAGCACTTTAGTCTCACTTAATCGGTTGCCACGGAATTTTGATGTGATCAAAAGTCCGTCGCAATCACGTAGCGTACGCGGATACTCGCCGGGTAAACTTAATAGACAGCTACATCCCTTAGCCCCGACCAAGTGACTGTAGGAGAACCCCGTCGCCGAAAGCATCCGTTCGGGTGCTCCCGGTAGCGGTGTTCCACCTTGGTGCACTTCGTCGACGGCAACGGGGGTGCGGCCGTCTACTGAAGTTTGCGACGAGCATTCGATCAGGCTGTCGGGAATCCTGTTGAATTGCCCGACTTGGTATTGAAAAGAGTTTTCGATTTTGAGACTAAAATACGGGGTTTATAATTGTTAGGCATGTGATGTCTAAGGTATTCATTTGATTAGGCATGCGATGTCTATGCAGATTGCGGATTCCAACTGTTATAGTTTTACACTTTCTTTTCTGTGACCGTAAGTGTAATATGTGATATCGCCGGTTTCGTTGCTATATGTCAACGACAATTGGGATACGCATATTTACTTACGTTGATGACATGTGATGTTATGTGTTGCTGGATATGTTATATTGGATCGTCGTGTTCGAATAGCCGGGGGTTTTTATGTGAGATGAGTGTTTTTCATTTTCATTCATGTAAAAACTTGTATGTAATATTCTTTTATTGGGGCACTTCCAGGTTGCGGAAGATGTCACCTTTTGTATATTATTTTCTTTTCCGCACTAGGATAGACCCAAGGAGGGGAGCACAAGTAACCGGGTTCTGGAGTCCAGTGGGAGACCAACTCGAGGAGTCGAGTCCGGGTCTCCTAACTCTAGAATTGGTAGGGTTACTTGCCGCTCTCGTAGGGGTCTAGGGGTGTGGGTTTGGCTATTCATCACGACCGTGGAATCCGTGTTTTATACTGGCTCGTATTGAAAACACGGACGTCCTACTATATCCAATATTTCATATGATTCTTCTGCTGCGATATCTGTGATGTGATCATGTGAGATGTTCTGTGATAGATACTGTATATAGTATATATGATATATTATATAGACGTTACTTATGTTTTACACCCGCGCTAGCCCTGCCCTGCTCTGCCGTTAGTTACCTAACCTAACGGTGCATGAGGGGACATCGAGGCGAATGCGGATGGCATAAGTGTACGTCATATTTATCTGTGATGTTTAGGTACATAAATGATGGGACTTCATTAATGTGATTAATGAAAGTAAAAAGAAACCTAAAGATGTTGTAGAATCGAATTTCAAAATAAAAACAGGTAGCTACAGTTCTTGCTTTGCATAGCGGTATATGTGATATATCCTGCACCTTATTCGATGAGGAAAGGACCGAGATCCCTTCACCGGGAGTGACTCCTTTAGCAATAACTGGCAGATGCTACACACTCGGTTTGTCTTTTGATTGCTTTTAAGAGTTTTTGCTTTGCACAGTGATATATATGATATATCCCGCACCTCATTCGAAGAGGAATGGACCGACGATCCCTTCACCGGGAGTGACCCCTTTAGCAAAACTAGAAAAGCCTCAAAAACTCTCCATTTTAAAATCATTTGATTCTACAACGATATCAAGTTCATTACGCAATAGGTTTTCAGAAAAACCTGTCGTAGCCCTCCGTCATTTCAGATAAGTCCTAGTTAGTATTCGTGCTACGTTTGTTGGCCTGCGTCAAGGCGTAGTGTGCGGTAGCTAACTAGTATTTATCTGCTTATGCATATGATGCAGATTGGATTAGGGTAGTCGTGCGACTTTGTTGGCCTGCGTCAAGGGTCGTGCGGGTGGGTTTAATTCAATCAGGAAATGACGGGTTGAACTTGACTAGCGCACTATGGTTTGTTGGCCTGCGTCAAGGTCATAGGACGCTAGGGGCAAAATATTATCGGGAATTTCAAGTGTTGAAATTTGCAATGAGATTGCATACCTTCTATGAGATAGTTGGATCCCGATACCCGCTGCGAGTAAGAGTTACTCCTGGGAGAGTTTTACATATTACAATTAGCCGATCAAGTAGGTGTCTAGAAAGGTGTCAACGAGGTTACGCCTCTGGGAAAACGAGGTTTACATTAATTAGGTTCGTGCGAAAGCACGGGGGACCTCCCTCAAAGTACCGACACTGGCCTGGCTGAAAGATTGGCGAACTTGTAGTGTGTAATTAATCCCGGCTAGTCTTTCCTTTTAGGTTTTGAAGGAAGATTTGATAAAAAGCAGTGGGAGCCATCCTGATTAGATAAAATAATAACCAATCTATTCTTGCAAGAGCACACGCTGAGTGTTTTCTTCTCTCTCGCTCCTGGTAGCGACCATATCACGCCTTAATCAAGATAATAATACGGATGTATTGACCGAACCCGCTTGTTATACTGAGCTGGGGAACGTTGGTCCCGCTCCACCTTATAATTGTTATAAGACAGAGCAGGAAATTGAGGAATACCAGATTTCCCGTGCCGCCCAAACGAAGAGAGTGCATGCTGATGCATCATCTTCGGGTGTGTTCATTACGAAGAACTGTTTCTCAGTATCCTCTACGTCCTGGGTATGTGATACCAGATCAGGATCCCAGATATGTAATATGTTACATAGGGCTACAGAATGATAGAGAACTGAGAACGGGTGATAAGTTTCATGAGGCAGAAAACGGGGCAAGAGTTGCAGCCAAGTCTGTTGGTCACTGTCACCCTGTATTACCAATACATTGATTCTGAACGAATGTTATTAGATACCGAACCTGATATACAAAATCATATCTATCTCTTTATTAGTAAAGAAATGATAAAATTTTGTATTGATGGATAATGTTTTGAACATTTCCTATATCAAAAGTCGATCGGATCAGGCACGTTATGTAAAAGCGTTGATGTTCTAAATCAATCTACAGTTCTATAGTATACTGAACACACACAAGAGGAAGAGTTCATAAATGAACGAATCCTTCTTGAGGTATTGTAGACTAGGTCATATCAATGCGACCCGACTAGCTAAAGTTACATATAGATGCATATTTAAATTAGTTTGAATTTACATCTTATGAAACTTGCCAGTCATGTCACAAAGATACGATGACCATAGCACTGTTTAATGGAAACAGAGAAAGAGTTAGTGAACTCTTAGGATGATACATGTCACGCCCCGCTTCCCAAAATACGGAATACGAGGGGTAGACAAGGCCAGCCATGCTCCTACGGTCAAGGAAGAGTCCTGCCGTAGTCACACTTCGGCTTCTAGTTTATCATGGTAAACAGTAAACGATGCGCAGGTAATGAGAAATGCAGTAACTGAAAAATACAATAATGTAAACTGACCTGAAGTGGAACAAATGGATGTAACTAGGAACGGCAAGTCAGGAAGTCTGTGATGCACTGGTCCAGACTAAATCTTCTCTTCACACTGAGCATGCATACTCAGGTCGTCAGAGCGACATAATAGCAATATAATATATATATAAAATTAAATGACAGTTCTAACAGTGATAATAGGTATGTGAAGCAGTAAATAAATGACATCATGAATATGCATGTGTAGTAATCAACGCAGCGGAACAGTAAAGCAGTATAACAACATGTCACGTATGCCACACAGTATATATAAGGAATAAAATGCCAGTATCCCTATCAGTCTCTAAGTCTCACTGTACAGGTCACTAAGCCTATCGTCAGTCCAAGTGTGAGAGTCAACCACTCGCGAGTATCCTCCACCCAAGGGTAGAACCCAAGGGCAAGGGACCACGGGCCCAGCATGTAACAAGAATATCACGGTGTATATATCACGTACCCTGTAAATCTCCATATATCTCCCTAAATATATAAGCCGGCATGGGACTCCCGAGATTCTGTTGAACTCACACTTAAACTACCCCACACCCCGTGGTCTACATCAAACGCAACCATCACCCTAAATACTAATCGATCCGTGACAAGTCTGCGCGAGAACTGGAGGCAGGACCTCCATCAAGCACGTCCTGACTAATACCTAAGATAAATGGCAGTGTCGGATGTCTTATCTGTGACACCCGTGCAAGCGCTTCCATAAGTGTCCCATACCACTTATAGTCACACGTACACGCATCCCACAGACGTCGACAATGCAATAGAATAAAAGGGACACTGATTGGGCACAAGTACGTATCACTTTCACTTAATCACGGATACACGAACACTGACGTACTTGCCACAATCACCACTAAAATCTAACACTGGGTAAATGCACGATGTCACTAGGTTATCACTACAATGATATAAGTATGATATGATACATGAACAGTATAAGAAGCACAACTAAGGTATCATAAAAACAACAGTCTATCACTTGCACGATTTATCATGAAACATATGTATATAATTTAGCGAAATGATGAACAGGTAGTAATTAATATGTTCAGTTAGCTATCCATCTAATTTGGTTTCGAGCCAATCGGCTTTCAGGATCATTATTTATAACTGTTTCATTTTAAGCGCACGCGGCTGAAAATCCGGTTTCAGAATCAGGAGTCCGTTTCGCAACGCATTTTAATCCCAGTGGGGATCAGATTTTAGCGACGCTACAGTTGGATGAATTCTAGGGTTTTCAGTAAGGTTTTCAACTCAACAAACGGATCTTCAATCGCGTCTGTACGTTAGGAGTTATAATCTTTTTAATATTAACATGTCAATTCTGATTCTGCTGGGACTGTTATGTATCCCGATCTACTAAATTACAGATTAAATATCAAACGGTAACAATACAGAATGAAACCAATTGTGTTGTCTAGATAACAGAGTTAACTATAATAATCAGTGGAGTTCCGCAACCTACAAATTAAGGAAATCCTATGGTATCCAATACGGAACAGCAGGCAATGATTGGAGTAGCTCTGGACTGCAGTCCAGAGTCGCACTACGATCCGAATATCATCACAGTTTAAATACAGAAATGTCTGGAAACTGGTATAGGATTAAAGTTCGTCGAGTTAGCTTCGATTTGAGCCCTCGAACGCACCATTCTAATATGTATATGATTAATGGTGAATTTAACGGTTTTCAGGTGCAACAGAATTACAGTTTTACGGTTAAACTTGGGGGCAGTTGTTTTAGTCGTTAACGATCAAATTATCCAACGAAATTCATACACTATGTTCACAGCCCTACGGGCCAACCTACACCATCGAGTTCCGTCAAATTTGATAATATTTTCCTAAGGGAACAAGCATCGAACAGTTACGGCACATAATAATTTTAAACTTGTAACATTATAATTCATGTATTTAACGATTGTAACTTAGGGAAATAGCATGTAAGCAAGTAGAATACTTGCCTGGGAACGTCTTAACGATGCTCGGCAGTGATAACGGCACGGTGGTGACTAACAAGGCCACGACGAGGTTTAGCTAGGCTTAGGCTTGTGTCGTGGGGCTCGACTCGATGGAGCTTGGCTCGGAGGTGGAGACGGGGCAGCTTCGGACGACAGCAACGATCCCAATCGATGGCCGGAGTTGCAGAGAGGTGTAGGATCAATATGAGAGAGAACAGAGAAATAAAGAGTGAGAGAGAGAAAGAGAGAGAGAGAGGAACAGAGAATGAGAGAGATTGAGAGATTGAGAGAGAGAGAGAGAGAGCGTGAACAGAGGGAGAGAGGGGAAGCGAGGGAGAGTGAGAAAACAGAGGGGTGAGAGACAGAGAAAATGGAGAGGGAGAGAGAAACTGGGAGTTAGAGAGAGAAAGAGGGAAAGATAGTGAGAAGAGAGAGAGAGAAAGCACAGGGGAGAGGAGAAGTAGGAGGGGAGCTCGGATGGGTGCAGTGAGGAGAGAGAGTGAGGGGGATGACGACGAGATGTAGAGAGGGACTAGCTGGCGAGAGGCGCAGGGGCTCGTGCTCGGGTGTGCAGGGAAGTGGGAGAGAGGAAGTGGGGTGCTCGGGCAGTGGAGGAAGAGGGGAGGAGGAGGATGGAGGGTAGTGACGGTGGTCGGCAGTGGTGAAGCGACGGCGTGGAGGAGGTGATGGAAGAATTGGGAATTGGTCGTCGTCGTCGTCGCGACGGGAAAAAGTTGCAGAGGAGTTTGAGGAGGGAGTGAGAGCGGCGAGGGAGTGGAGAGAGTGAAAGAGAAGAGAGGTGGAGGGCGCACGTCGTGGGGGTAACGCGCGCGCGAACGTCGGCGGAGGCGGAGACGAGAAGCGCGGGCGACGCGGTCGTGTGGGAAACGTGCACGAATGAAGGAAGGAGCCGTTAGAAATTTTGAAGGAGATGAACAGTGGGGAGCGGGTCGGGTAAGGAAGCGGGCGGTGTGGGCAAGGTGAAGCGGGCCAGGGTTTAAGGGAGTGGGCCGCCTAAAAATAAGTGAAAAATTATTAGAAATTTGAGATGTGGGCTGGTGTAAGAGATTGGGCCGGGAAAATTTTTAAAAGAAACAAAACAAAATAAGTAATATGAGGGGACCGGGCTGGGCCGAGGCAAGGAATAAAATTCATTCATTGAAAAAAAGAGTTTGGGCTGAGGTTTATAATGTAAGGAAAATGAATTTTCTATGGCTGGGGATTTTAAAGAATTGAAGTGGGCTGAGGAATAAGGGGCTGGGCTCGGGCCAGAATAAAAAGGAATTGAAGATTAAATGTTAAAAGGAAATGGGGCCGGGCTAAAGAAATTAATTAGGGAAAGGAAAATAGAAACGGGCCAAAAGCTTAACAAAAATAAAATAATTATTAGTGTGGGCTGGTTCTGTGGGTTCGTTCAACAATAGGTTTATTTAAAAAGAAAGAATGGGCTGATGAGGGAAAACATAGGCCGAACTTTGAATAGATTTGGAGGGTTTAAACTAAATAGTTTTGAAGAACTTGGCTTGTTAATGGACTGGAGGAAGGTAAGGAAATGACGAGAATGGGTTTGGGTTTGGAAATAAATAAGGATAGGGAAACTAGGGAAAAGGGCGGAAATAACAAATACAAGAATCTGGGAAGAATATACTAGATAGGTAATAAGGTATTTAAACTAACTAAAAATAATTTTGAATGTAAACTAACAAACTTGTAAGTGGTAATTTATATAAATACGGACATTGGCGTACAAAAGAGAACCGGGTATTACATCATACCTCCCTTACAAAAATTTCGTCCTCGAAATTTAAAAGAAGCAACTAGCTATAGATAATAAGCGAAGAATTATCATATCGAAAACTAATACATGTTGATTTACTTAAAAACGGGTAGGCAAAGTTTTGAAGGTACGTACATATATATAAGAACCCCTTACAAAAGATAGGCCTAACAGGTATAATGTAGGAACACTATAAGGGCAACTACAATTATACGGGAACATAGATAACAATAACGAATAATAATAATCAAGTGTGCTCGATAAAATCGAGACTCAGATATGTGCACATCTAGATTTATCAAAAAAAAAAAAACAGAAAGAAAATAATAATGATAAGGTTCAACCATTTATGATAGTAACCATAGACACAAATCCCCAAAATAAATTAACGACAATAAAGCAGTGAAAATTTTTTTTTTGGTCGGTAGGTTAAAACACTTTAGGAAAAGGTATCGATAGAATCGGTTTAAAATAATTTAGGAAACTTATATAGTGAAAATAGGGAAACATGGAACAAAATATGCGCGGTGTAAGGGTGCGCTACTGAAAATGAGGACACTAATAGTGTACTTAAAATACATAAAACAGAGTAATCAATAACACACACTATTTGATAAATTTAAAATAATGAAAACTAAATTTTGAATGATAATGTCTCTAAATATATTTGGGGTAATAGAGAAATCACTAATATGAGTAGGGCTAGCTAAGATATGTGATTACAAGAAAGTGTGGCTCAATCAGAAGGTTCAGAAGGTCGGAGTGTGACGGTTTTAGGCTGAATGCTAAGGAGATTGGGATAGGGTCAGCACAGTAAGTAAGGATAAGCAATAAAGGAATACCAAAGGAAAGGGGTGGGGGAAACAACAGTTGGTACAACACACGGATCAAAATTTAAAGAGTTAGTGAAGTCTCGCAGGAACTGTTCTCCTCCCAGAAGGATTTCAAACAGTGTACAGACGAAGAGTGAATGGTGGCTCATTCCAAGGATCAGGGTGCGGTACTTTCTAGTCGAGACGAGGGTGAAAACTATACAATGAGTAGGGGTGGACAGTCAGGAATCTCAGCAGAAAATAAATGATCATGGGCAATAAACAAGTATCAAGCGAACCAATAATCTAAAGGTTTACAAATTCGGAAGATTTATTTCATTTAAGAAAATTTGAAACAAGGCATTCCCAAAGACGAAAAGTGGTCCTAAACTATACACAGTTTATTTGGCCAGAAAGACAACATCGAAAGAAAACTCCGTCAGTCTCGGTTGTGGAGGTTTAGCAGGTTGCGGTAGGCTCGTGCACTCAGGTAGGGGCGTCTATTTCCATATCGTCTTGCAGGCATTGCCACTGGAAGTTCTTCCACAGCAAGGTCCTGATTTTCTGGTCCTTTTTCTTCGGATGGAGCTTCTTCATCGAGGTCCGATTCCATGTGATCCTCTCCTTCTGGGTTTTCTTCCATGGGGTCTTCCTCCATTAGATTTTCTTCTATTGGATCTCCCTCGGGATCTTCCTCTATCGGGTCTTCTTCTATAGGGTTCTCTTCAGGATCTTCTTCCTCTTCGTCGGAATCAGCTATCCCGTTAAACTCTGGGGCGGCTGCTTCTTCGTCCTCTGAATCGTTGTTTCCAAAGTCGACCTGGGGACCATTGACCTCATCATCAGAACTCGTCAGTGTGTGATCTAAGGAAACGCATGACTGTGTATCCTCATCTAGATGCGGCGCTGCTCCAGGGTAGGCCATGGTCTGAAAGAAAGGGAGTCATGATTAGACAATGGAATGAATAGGGAAGATGGCCAATTGTACGAAGTATCAAAAGATATGCGGTAGCAGGAACTGAAAGATCAGAATGAAAATACTGTGATAATGATTAGAATTTGACATAGAGAAAGCAAGAGGATGATACATATATTATGATTCAAATTTTATTGCATTCAACTAAAAGTCCAACGGATACAAGATCGCAAACTGGAAGAAATATTCATAAAAGATAACAACATTATTATTGAAATTGGAAAATCATAAAATTCTTCTTCGATTGCCAGAACGCTGCATCATCGTTATGCTAGTTGAATTCTGAGTTAGATCCGCCTTATGGTCGAAGTTCAAACTACGCGATGATCCTCACTTGGTAGAAGTGGGGAGTGTGGACGAGTTTCCTCCTTGTAGTTCTTTCCTTTCTGGGCAACCATTGATGATGTGTTCGCTGGATCCACAAATCAGGCATTTCCCTTGGGCGCGGCGACAATCCCTCTGAAGATGTCCTGGCCTCTTACAATACCCACAACATGGCGTCTTCTGCTGCTTCTGTCGCGGGGAAACAAATTGGCGTTTCATCTTCTTTTCTTTTCCTCGTCCCATAGAGATCCCTTTATGATAGGAGACTCCCGCTGGGGTCTGACTCACCTGTCTTCTCAGCCCTTCAGCTAATAGGTCGTTTGTTCGCTCCTGGGCTTCCTTTAAACCTTGTAGTACACTAAGGATCTCAACAGTTTGATTCTGGGGAGCGGATAAAGATGAAGATTCGTTGGAAGACATGATCCTGAAACAACAATTTCGAGAATGATATGAGTCACACGCTAAATGAATCAAAATATGATATGGATAGGACAAGGATTCAAGAATATCAGAGATGATGAATATCATTACAAGTGGAGAATCAACTGTATCACTTTAAGTCACTTGAGTAGAGTACGGTAGTGCAATTGCCACCACGTACCCTTGTCAAGTCACCCGAAACCATAGTGAATGGATAGATGAACACACGATGTGAATATGGATCAAAAGTGACAAGTTTACAACCTAGACCGAGTGATGTCACAGATTGCCAAACTATACACGGAAAACTGCAATCCCAAACGATACAAAACCTGGCTCTGATACCAACTAAACCATGTCACGCCCCGCTTCCCAAAATACGGAATACGAGGGGTAGACAAGGCCAGCCATGCTCCTACGGTCAAGGAAGAGTCCTGCCGTAGTCACACTTCGGCTTCTAGTTTATCATGGTAAACAGTAAACGATGCGCAGGTAATGAGAAATGCAGTAACTGAAAAATACAATAATGTAAACTGACCTGAAGTGGAACAAACGGATGTAACTAGGAACGGCAAGTCAGGAAGTCTGTGATGCACTGGTCCAGACTAAATCTTCTCTTCACACTGAGCATGCATACTCAGGTCGTCAGAGCGACATAATAGCAATATAATATAAATATAAAATTAAATGACAGTTCTAACAGTGATAATAGGTATGTGAAGCAGTAAATAAATGACATCATGAATATGCATGTGTAGTAGTCAACGCAGCGGAACAGTAAAGCAGTATAACAACATGTCACGTATGCCACACAGTATATATAAGGAATAAAATGCCAGTATCCCTATCAGTCTCTAAGTCTCACTATACAGGTCACTAAGCCTATCGTCAGTCCAAGTGTGAGAGTCAACCACTCGCGAGTGTCCTCCACCCAAGGGTAGAACCCAAGGGCAAGGGACCACGGGCCCAGCATGTAACAAGAATATCACGGTGTATATATCACGTACCCTGTAAATCTCCATATAACTCCCTAAATATATAAGCCGGCATGGGACTCCCGAGATTCTGTTGAACTCACACTTAAACTACCCCACACCCCGTGGTCTACATCAAACGCAACCATCACCTTAAATACTAATCGATCCGTGACAAGTCTGCGCGAGAACTGGAGGCAGGACCTCCATCAAGCACGTCCCGACTAATACCTAAGATAAATGGCAGTGTCGGATGTCTTATCTGTGACACCCGTGCAAGTGCTTCCATAAGTGTCCCATACCACTTATAGTCACACGTACACGCATCCCACAGACGTCGACAATGCAATAGAATAAAAGGGACACTGATTGTGCACAAGTACGTATCACTTTCACTTAATCACGGATACACGAACACTGACGTACTTGCCACAATCACCACTAAAATCTAACACTGGGTAAATGCACGATGTCACTAGGTTATCACTACAATGATATAAGTATGATATGATACATGAACAGTATAAGAAGCACAACTAAGGTATCATAAAAACAACAGTCTATCACTTGAACATATGTATATAATTTAGCGAAATGATGAACAGGTAGTAATTAATATGTTCAGTTAGCTATCCATCTAATTTGGTTTCGAGCCAATCGGCTTTCAGGATCATTAGTTATAACTGTTTCATTTTCAGCGCACGTGGCTGAAAATCCGGTTTCAGAATCAGGAGTCCGTTTCGTAACGCATTTTAATCCCAGTGGGGATCAGATTTTAGCAACGCTACAGTTGGATGAATTCTAGGGTTTTCAGTAAGGTTTTTAACGCAACAAACGGATCTTCAATCGCGTCTGTACGTTAGGAGTTATAATCTTTTTAATATTAACACGTCAATTCTGATTCTGCTGGGACTGTTATGTATCCCGATCTACTAAATTACAGATTAAATATCAAACGGTAACAAAACAGAATGAAACCAATTGTGTTGTCTAGCTAACAGAGTTACCTATAATAATCAGTGGAGTTCCGCAACCTACAAATTAAGGAAATCATATGGTATCCAATACGGAACAGCAAGCAATAATTGGAGTAGCTCTGGACTGCAGTCCAGAGTCGCACTCCGATCCGAATATCATCACAGTTTAAATACAGAAATGTCTGGAAACTGGTATAGGATTAAAGTTCGTCGAGTTAGCTTCGATTTGAGCCCTCGAACGCACCATTCTAATATGTATATGATTAATGGTGAATTTAACGGTTTTCAGGTGCAACAGAATTACAGTTTTACGGTTAAACTTGGGGGCAGTTGTTTTTGTCGTTAACGATCAAATTATCCAACGAAATTCATACACTATGTTCACAGCCCTACGGGCCAACCTACACCATCGAGTTCCGTCAAATTTGATAATATTTTCCTAAGGGAACAAGCATCGAACAGTTACGGCACATAATAATTTTAAACTTGTAACATTATAATTCATGTATTTAACGATTGTAACTTAGGGAAATAGCATGTAAGCAAGTAGAATACTTGCCTGGAAACGTCTTAACGATGCTCGGCAGTGATAACGGCACGGTGGTGACTAACAAGGCCACGACGAGGTTTAGCTAGGCTTAGGCTTGTGTCGTGGGGCTCGACTCGATGGAGCTTGGCTCGGAGGTGGAGACGGGGCAGCTTCGGACGACAGCAACGATCCCAATCGATGGCCGGAGTTGCAGAGAGGTGTAGGATCAATATGAGAGAGAACAGAGAAATAAAGAGTGAGAGAGAGAAAGAGAGAGAGAGAGGAACAGAGAATGAGAGAGATTGAGAGATTGAGAGAGAGAGAGAGAGAGCGTGAACAGAGGGAGAGAGGGGAAGCGAGGGAGAGTGAGAAAACGGAGGGGTGAGAGACAGAGAAAATGGAGAGGGAGAGAGAAACTGGGAGTTAGAGAGAGAAAGAGGGAAAGATAGTGAGAAGAGAGAGAGAGAAAGCATAGGGGAGAGGAGAAGTAGGAGGGGAGCTCGGATGGGTGCAGTGAGGAGAGAGAGTGAGGGGGATGACGACGAGATGTAGAGAGGGACTAGCCGGCGAGAGGCGCAGGGGCTCGTGCTCGGGTGTGCAGGGAAGTGGGAGAGAGGAAGTGGGGTGCTCGGGCAGTGGAGGAAGAGGGGAGGAGGAGGATGGAGGGTAGTGACGGTGGTCGGCAGTGGTGAAGCGACGACGTGGAGGAGGTGATGGAAGAATTGGGAATTGGTCGTCGTCGTCGTCGCGACGGGAAAAAGTTGCAGAGGAGTTTGAGGAGGGAGTGAGAGCGGCGAGGGAGTGGAGAGAGTGAAAGAGAAGAGAGGTGGAGGGCGCACGTCGTGGGGGTAACGCGCACGAACGTCGGCGGAGGCGGAGGCGAGAAGCGCGGGCGACGCGGTCGTGTGGGAAACGTGCGCGAATGAAGGAAGGAGCCGTTAGAAATTTTGAAGGAGATGAACAGTGGGGAGCGGGTCGGGTAAGGAAGCGGGCGGTATGGGCAAGGTGAAGCGGGCCAGGGTTTAAGGGAGTGGGCCGCCTAAAAATAAGTGAAAAATTATTAGAAATTTGAGATGTGGGCTGGTGTAAGAGATTGGGCCGGGAAAATTTTTAAAAGAAACAAAACAAAATAAGTAATATGAGGGGACCGGGCTGGGCCGAGGCAAGGAATAAAATTCATTCATTGAAAAAAAGAGTTTGGGCTGAGGTTTATAATGTAGGGAAAAAGAATTTCCTATGGCTGGGGATTTTAAAGAATTGAAGTGGGCTGAGGAATAAGGGGCTGGGCTCGGGCCAGAATAAAAAGGAATTGAAGATTAAATGTTAAAAGGAAATGGGGCCGGGCTAAAGAAATTAATTAGGGAAAGGAAAATAGAAACGGGCCAAAAGCTTAACAAAAATAAAATAATTATTAGTGTGGGCTGGTTCTGTGGGTTCGTTCAACAATAGGTTTATTTAAAAAGAAAGAATGGGCTGATGAGGGAAAACATAGGCCGAACTTTGAATAGATTTGGAGGGTTTAAACTAAATAGTTTTGAAGAACTTGGCTTGTTAATGGACTGGAGGAAGGTAAGGAAATGACGAGAATGGGCTTGGGTTTGGAAATAAATAAGGATAGGGAAACTAGGGAAAAGGGCGGAAATAACAAATACAAGAATCTGGGAAGAATATACTAGATAGGTAATAAGGTATTTAAACTAACTAAAAATAATTTTGAATGTAAACTAACAAACTTGTAAGTGGTAATTTATATAAATACGGACATTGGCGTACAAAAGAGAACCGGGTATTACAATACATGTTGATGTATGTAAGGTCCCCTATCTACATATGCCAGGATTGGTTCTTTGTACTTCGTTACATTCTCTGATAATCTCTCAAGATTCAGACATATGTTCCTGTTGAAACACAAGTCCGAACCTTTTGAGATATTCACAGAATATGATTTAGAACTAGAAAACCAAAACACGGGTATAAGTATTATGTTCTTTGATGAGATCGAGGAGGAGAATACTTGAGCACGGAAATCCTGGATTATTCTAAAGGAGAATGAGATTCTCTCTCAGCATTACTCCTCCGTATACACCATAGCACGATGGTAAATCGGGGTGGAGCAATCACACCCTATATGATAAGGTGTGCTCTATGATGAGTACTACTGAGATACATATTTCCTTTTTGGGAGTTATGCACTTGAGAAGCTGCATACCTATTGAATAGGGTTCAAATCAAATCAGTTGCCTACCACTTCATATTTGATATGATAAGAGAAGAGCCCATCTCTTAAGTTAGTTAAGATTTGGGGTTGTCCGGGCTATGTCTAAAAGCATAATCCGGACAAGCTCGAGACAAGATCTGTTATGTAGAACTGGAAAGGTTCCAGCTATATAAAACTGCAGCTGATGATTTGACAGAACCAAAGGATTCAATAGTTACCAACGAACCTCGGCCTCTCCACCGATCTAGTAGGGTTCCTCACCCACCTGAGAGATACTTCGGTTTCTCGATGACAGTGGGAGCGAGGATTGCATCATGAGATGATGACCCAACTAGTTTCGAACTGGCCATCAGGAGTGGGACTCTGTAAGAATGGCTGGATGCTTAGCGATCTGAGATGGAATCCATGTACACCAACAAAGTATGGACTTTGGTTGCAATATCTGAAGGGTTAAATCCCCATCAGGAACAAGTATATCTTGAGAAGATTACTTGGTGTAGATGGAAAAGTTGAGACTTTCAAAGCTAGACTTGTTAAAGCTTTTCGTCATCGACCAGGCGTGGATAATGATGAAACCTTTTCAAGTAGCTATGCTTAAGTCCATCCAGATCCTACTTGCCACGGCTACATACCATGACTACGATATCTGGCGGTTGGGTGCCATAACTGCTTTTCTAAATGATGTTTTAGAAGAGGACGTCTATAAGTACACAGCCAGAGGGCTTCGTAGACAGTGGGAGCAGCGGAAACGTGTACAAGATGCTTTATAGGATAAAGCAGGTATCGCGGAGTTGGAACATCTGTTTTGATGTGTTAGTCAAAGAGTTTGATATCATCAAAATGGTAGATGAACCTTGTATAAACAAAAGGGTAGTAGGGAGTATGGTGATGATCCTCGTAGAGTACGTGGATGACATACTCTTGATAAGAAAGGAGTTTCCTATGCTACGCTCGGTCAATCTCCGCTTATCACAATGATTCTCCATAAAGGATCAAAGTGATACCTCCTAAATCTTGGGTTTGGATCTATGAGATAGATCTAATTGGATGTTAGGATTCTCACTAGTTGTAGTGAGATGGTATCAATCGATCCTGGGGAGAATCACTGGAAGGGTTCCAGGGTGATAAAGACGACTGAATATCAGTCGCAGGCATTGTCTTTACCCTCAGTAAAAGGACGGTATGTTGGAAGAGTTCCAAGCTAGATACCGTGGCATACTAGACGATAAAGGCTCGATACATCGCTACTTAAGATGCTACCAAAGAGGCAGTCTGGATGTATATTTGTTCATGAGATGAACTTAGTTCCTCCCATTGTGTGACAATGGAGTTGTGGCTTATGCCAAGGTACGAGATGGCCCTAGTGCAAGTGGGAGATTGTTAGTTATATGTATGCCCTAGAGGCCATTACTATACATAGGATGTATATTGTAGTGGATGCTGGGACATATATAGGGAAGACTTTCTTGCTCGACATGATAGTATGCTATCTGGTTGATCTTTACCTTAACGTGTACACTGATTGTCTCTCTGTAACATGTTGGTAAAGCCCTTAGGATGTGTACTTGACTACCTGGACTATGATGCGGATCATACAAGTGGGGACATGGTAGTCCATAAGTACATCCTTCAAAGTCCCTAGTCGTGGGTATATCGAGACAGGGCATCGATATACCAGAGTAGACTAGCGTATACCTTCTCGACCCATACAGATGGGCGATGGATGATCCCATATCCATTGGTGTTTGACATCAGAGATGATATACGGGTGCTCAGTGGAGACTGGGTACACTGGACGGACTCGCCGAGAACTCCCAGATGGTATTATACCTTACGTCAGATGGCAGTTCTCTGGTGACACTGGTACAGAGTAGTCTGTTGACCCGAGATCGTCATAGAGTCTTGTGTGGTTCCCACTGTGCTTTGATTTCCACCTTACCACGTCCAAGAGGGCGTGCAAAACGGTAGTTTTTGGGTACAGTCCCGAGTCACATGGAGGCAATGAGCGATAGGAGGGGATTCGTCTCTCCCGGTATAGGGAGTTGATGTTGCGCTGTGTCCGATTGGCTATAACCGGAAATCCCTGGCCAGGGTTGCTGAGATTTACTGGTAAGTGTTACCAGTAGTTTCTCGAACTGTTATAGACCTCATATCGACACTACTTATCGAGCTTTTGGGGTCTGACGTTTACCACCCCTAGGCAAGATATGCGACATATCAGACGATCAGACCGGACTGTACGGTAAGTGTTACTGGTTGGATTCACAGGAGTGTGAGCGGGCTTGCTCGTCAATCTTCTGATCGCTCAATACCCGGGTGGCCATTACGTTTAGCAGACCGCTTGCGGCTTGTGGGTGTTTGATATGATCATCACCTGCTGCCGGCGTATTGACGAGTCTTTAGAGTCCTACACAGAGGTTTCCTGGCTCAAGCGAAACGAAATAGGAGCGCATATGAGATATGTGCGGGATCGAGAATAATGCGTGTATGTGATACCGTATTCTATTCTCGCGATGAATGTATCGATATGGTTGTATGCGATATAACCTAGTTATCGAATCAAGGATTGATTTCGTAAGCCGATACATAAGATACTAGTCGGTTATATGCGATATGACCGGATCGTTAAATCTAGTGTTGATTTAATGATTTATTGTATAATTATATATTTGATATATTACTTTGCATTAACTAGTATTGGTTCACTTTAAATGGATTTTCTCACTTGGTTTGTGCACATTGTATATGTGATATACTTTTGTATACAAGTTTGTATCATGTTTGATGATACATGCTCACTAGGGTTTGTGTAAAGATTAAACCATGATTGTGTAATGGTTAGGGTTTTCATTTTCTTATTCATTTATTCATTTATTTCATTCATTTCTTTTTGGCAAAAGAAAAGAAAAATGGTGGCTTTCTTTGGATGCATGTTGAAGCTTCATGAAGCTTTGACTAAGTCACCATTTTTGTCTTCATGCTTAACCCTAACCATTGACCTAACCCTAGTTTATTCTCTACACTTGACCATGGTTGGATTATGATAAGTATTGATTTTATTTTCTTTTTGAATAAGACTTATCATAACATTTTTCATCATCTTCTTCTTCTTCTTCAAGAAGAAGCTTGACTTCATCAATGGTGACTTGATGAAATGAGTGAGAAATCCAAATCTAAAGTGAACCCACCTCCTATTTCTTCATCCTCTACCTCTTGCCAAGTAGTATAGGGTGTTTCCTTCACAAGTTTTCATGGCTTGGTGAAGGTGGAGCTTGATCTTGTGATGCCTCGACGTAGATCATCTTCGGCATCGTCGTCGATGACCTAGCCCTCTTTTTCTCCGATGAAGCCGACGCTAGAGCCCAAGATCCGATTAATACAGTGAGGAGACTTCATCGCGGAGCCATCGAGATGGAGAACCGGATCTACAAAGGTTGTATTTCCGTTTACTCTTAGTAAAGTAGTTTACTAGTTCTAGTTTTCGCCTATATATCTAGCCAACGATCCGTATTAGGGTTTCTCGGCACCCGTAAAATTTGAAATTGGCATGGTTGATGCCTTGTGAGACCTCTTGGGAGTGCCTAGGAACCCTACAGTTAAATCCACAGCCAGTGTATTGACGAGTCTTTAGAGTCCCCCACAGACAGTTTCTCAAGTTTCGGGCAAAACGTTGTAGTGGCCGTATGATATTATGGCAGGGTTCGATCATATACGTGCAGTAGTGCACGGATCATGATTGGACGGATCATACTAGTGGGTTTTGGTTTAAGCCAGATCCTAGTATTAGATTTGTTGGATTAATTTCGTCTCATCGCATTCGCATTCTGTCAGAATGCGGATGCAGGTATGTATATACAGGTGAGGGGTATCCTTGTGATCCGTCACGAGTTTACTTTAGATGTTGCCGTATATTTTTGTTGTTGTAAACATTTGGATTAATGTTTACTTGTGGAAATTGTGAGTGGATTTCATGATGAGGTGCTTTTAATGTGACATAGACATGTTTAGTGACTCATGGTTTCCTTATTTGTGCTAATGTCACATTAGGATTTGTTTATTGTGTTGAATTGATGGATAGAGAGAGAGGGGGCAGCCATAGGCTTGGGGTTGGCTCTTGGGTTTTCATTCTTGTGCTCATAACAATAATTCAACACAATAACACAAAAGGCTCCTCTCTTTTCTTTCTTCTTCTTGCTCACAAGTTCCACCATTGGCATCATCTTTTACCTCCACACTTACCATCTCATGTGTTGAGAATCCCAGAGTATCAAGAGACAAAGTTATCACACACATTCTCTACTTCATCTTGGACACGTCGGCAAGAAAACTTCGTGTCCGAGTTTCTTTGGTTTGAAGCGGGAGCCCGTAAAAGGTTTCATCGACGTGGTGCCCTTCCGACAAGGAGATCGAGCGAGATCGGAGATGCCGTAAGGAGCTAAAGATGGTGGCTAAAGACCGAAGGACACGGATCGATCGGTATAGCCACTCTCACTTCTTTGTAGTTAGCTAGTTTAGAGTTAATAGTTCGATCCGGGCGAAAGACTACGATAGCGCTGGTTTCCTAAAAAGTTTTTGTTTCCGTATTTGGCCTCGGATTGACAGCCGGGACGCTACCGTAGACTTACATGGTATCAGAGCCACGCCATTAACCTTTACTAGCTTGTTCTAACATATTTAAAACATCGATCGAACAAAATTTCCAAAACCGCATTTCAATTCAAGAAGTTTCTGTCAAAATTTTTTTGTGGTCGAAATATTATTTTCAGTATGTCCGAAAATCGTGCAGGCTTTTTTAAGACCCCTGAAGAAATTTGAAAGCACGATCCCATCATAACGATGCGGAACCGCGGTAGAACTGGCATGTTTGCCGCAGATCCGCGGTGGAAATGTAGGTTCAGACCTTCATTTTTTTTCTGGGTGTCTTTCATGTAGAATTGTGGTTTCTGGAATATTTAGTTTAGGCCCAGATTTATTTTGAGTGCTGGAATTGTACTTGGGGCCCATTTCGGGAAATTTTGTCGATCGAAATTTTAAAAATGTTAGTTCGCAGAACTTACATTACTATCTGTGACCGTGAATGTCATTCGAGCAGTAAATCTTGTCTAATTGCTATAGCTCTTTTAGACGGGTTTGCGAACATGACATTCACGTTGATGTTCTGTGTTGTGATGTGATGTTGCGGATTTGTCATGGTGGATAGCTTGGTGCAATGTTAGTACAGTGATGGGTAGAACTTGACATGTGACTTATGATTTGTTGGCCTTAGTCAAAGTCATAAGAGCATGGGGTAAAAATCACAACGGGAGTTTTTAAAGAAACTGAAACTTGCCAGGCATGCGCATACCTTCTGGAGTGTGATAATGCGAGTGGATTGCATCATGTTATCATGCGATGATAGTTGGATCCCGATTCCCACTGATGAGTTGGTTTACTCCTCGGGTGATCCCGACTAATTCTTCTTTTAGATTTGGAGGAGAATTTGAGGTTACAGTGGGAGGTTTCCTGATTAGATAAATTGATAACCATTCTGATCTAGGTTAAAGTGCACACATTGTGTTTCTTTTCTCTCTCTCTTTAGCAGCGACCATGACCCGACCCTTGACTATGACTCAGTGACCAAGTTAACCGAACTTTCTTAAAACACTGGCTTTTGGATTGTCTGAGTTGCATACATCATTGCCACTCCTTCTTTTACCCTTTGCATTTCTCCAGAACACCCTGTATCACTACGAACATCCACTTCCATTGGATAAATCCATCGTATGGTTATATACGAACTCGAAGGAACTTATTCCAGATTCGAGGATGGATTCTAGTTCTGGAGAGATTGAATAGGACTATTCAGTTGTCTTTTCCTTTTACCTTCTCTCAGGTTACGAGTGCTTCTTGGATTAGGACGGTACACCTATTGCGCTTATTGGATAGTCTTCATCCAAACCATAGGCAGGTGCCGAAAGGTAGGGAATGAAGAAAACCGATTAGCCTAAGTAAGGTGTACAGAAGGTATTAAGTAAAGACAAATAAAGGGATCAGAAAAGAGGCAAAGTAAATTGCAACTGCTATCATTCATGACCAAACCACATATTTCATCGCCACTCCTACTTCACCTTGGTATTTCTCCAAAACACCCCGTATCACTACGAAGATCCACAGTTATTGGATATTCCATCGTATGGTTATATACGAACTCGAAGGAACTTGTTCCTGTTCGGGGATGGATTCTGGTTCAGGAGAAGTATGAATAAGATTTATTCAGTTTTCTTTTATCTTTATCTTCTCTCGCGTTGCGAATGCTCCTAGGATTAGGAGAGTACACCCATTATGCTTATTGGATAGTCTTCTTCCAAACCATAGGCTGGTGCCGAAAGGTTGGAAAGGAAGAAAACCATTTGGCCTAAAGGTGGTGTACAGAAGATAATGACTAAAGACATATAAAGGGATTTGGAGAGATAGAAAAGAAATATACGATTACAGTTGTGAATCTGATAATGGAAGAGGCATTACTAGGAATACCCGGATACCCATTCGAAACATTTACATGCTTCAGTTTCACTGTGTATTGTTAAAAGAAAACTGATTTCCCAATTAGCCCTTGCTCCATGGTATATATTTACCAAATTTGATTCTCACATTGTTAGTTATATGTATGCCCTAGAGGCCATTACTATACATAGGATGTATATTGTAGTGGATGCTTGGACATATATAGGGAGGACTTTCTTGCTCGACATGATAGTATGCTATCTGGTTACACTTTACCTTAACGTGTATACTGATTGTCTCTCTGTAACATGTTGGTAAAGCCCTTAGGATGTGTACTTGACTACCTGGACCATGATGCGGATCATACTAGTGGGGACATGGTAGTCCATAAGTACATCCTTCAAGGTCCCTAGTCGTGGGTGTATCGAGATGGGGCATCGATATACCAGAGTAGACTAGCGTATACCTGCTCGACCCATACAGATGGGCGATGGATGATCCCATATCCATTGGTGTTTGACATCAGAGATGATATACGGGTGCTCAGTGGAGACTGGGTACACTGGACGGACTCGCCGAGAACTCCCAGATGGTATTATACCTTACGTCAGATGGCAGTTCTATGGTGACACTGGTACAGAGTAGTCTGTTGACCCGAGATCGTCATAGAGTCTTGTGTGGTTCCCACTGTGCTTTGATTTCCACCTTACTACGTCCAAGAGGGCGTGCAAAACGGTGGTTTTTGGGTACAGTCCCGAGTCACATGGAGGCAATGAGCGATAGGAGGGGATTCGTCTCTCCCGGTATAGGGGGTTGATGTTGCGCTGTGTTCGATTGGCTATAACCGAAAATCCCTGGCCAGGGTTGCTGAGATTTACTGGTAAATGTTACTTGTAGTTTCTCGAACTATTATAGACCTCATATTGACACGACTTATCGAGCTATTGGGGTCTGACGTTTACCACCCCTAGGCGAGATATGCGACATATCAGACGACGAGACCGGACTGTACGGTAAGTGTTACTGGATGGATTCACAGGAGTATGAGCGGGCTTGCTCGTCGATCTTCTGATCGCTCAATACCCGGGTGGCCCTTACGTTTAGCAGACCGCTTGCGGTTTGTGGGTGTTTGATATGATCATCACCTGCTGCCGGCGTATTGACGAGTCTTTAGAGTCCTACACAGAGCTTTCCTGGCTCAAGCAAAACGAAATAGGAGTGCATATGAGATATGTGCGGGACCGAGAATAATGCGTGTATGTGATACCGTATTCTATTCTCGCGATGAATGTATCGATTGGTTGTATGCGATATAACCTAGTTATCGAATCAAGGATTGATTCGATAAGCCGATACATTGGATATTAGTCGGTTATATGCGATATGACCGGATCGTTAAATCAAGTGTTGATTTAATGATTTAATGTATAATTATATATTTGATATATTACTTTTCATTAACTAATATTTGTTCACTTTAAATGGATTTTCTCACTTGATGTACACAAGTTGTATATGTGATATACTTTTGTGCACTTGTTTGTATCATGTTTGATGATACATGCTTACTTGTGTTTGTGTAAAGATTAAACCATGGTTATTTAAATGGTTAGGGTTTTGATTTTCATATCTATTTATTTATTCTTTTATTAAGGAAAAGATAAAGAGAAAAATGGTGGCTTTCTTTGTTTGTTGTTGAAGCTTCATGAAGTTTTGACTAAGTGACCATTTTGTCTCATGCTTAACCCTAACCATTCCACCTAACCATAGTCTATTCTCTACACATAACCATGGTTAGTATATGATAAGTATTCATATTATTTTCCTTTTTAATATAACACTTATCATATTCTTTCTATCATCTTCTTCTTCTTCTTCTTCAAGAAGAAACCTTGCCTCCATCAATGGCAACTAGTGAAAAAGAGTGAGAAATCCAATTCTAAAGTGAACCCACTTCCTATTTCTTCATCCTCTACCTCTTGCCAAGTAGTATAGGGTGTTGTCTTCATAAGTTTCTTGACTTGGTGAAGTTGGAGCTTGATCTAGTGTTGCCTCGACGTAGATCATCTTCGGCATCGAAGTCGACGACCTAGCCCGCCCATTTCTCCGATGAAGCCGACGCTAGAGTCCGGGATCCGATATGGACAGCGAGGGGACTTCATCACGGAGCTGTGGAGGTGGAGAACCGGATCTACAAAGGTTGTAGCCTCTTTCTTTTAGTTAAGTTGTTAACTAGTTTCATTTGTCGCCTAAACTCTAGTCAACGATCCGTATTAGGGTTTCCCGGCACTTATATTTTTTTGAAATTGGCATGGTTGATGCCTTGTGAGACCTCATTAGTGTGCCTAGGAACCCTACAGTGGTATCAGAGCCTAGCTAGAGCCTTAGGCGATGCGTAGACGATGTTAGAAAACCGATCGAACCCGAAACCCCAAGATTTCACCCTCTCTGGACATTTTTACAAAACTGGGTTTTTTCCAGATTAAAAATTCTTAAAAAGTTCAGCAGGAAATTCTAAGAATTACGGTGCAAAATTGACCAAAAGATATGATTAAAGAGCGGCGGAACCGCGGCAGAAGCATGGCTTCTGAGGCGGTTCCGCGGCGAAAATATCTCTTCTTGAAACACTGTTTGCACAGTAATGTCTTATTTTGTTTGCTGTATTTGTATTTTATGGGAATTTTTAATATTTATTCAAGAGTTGAATTTCTGGGTTGTATTGGGAGTTCGTAGATTCGATCGGATTGTCTAATCTTGTCTATGTGTTTTCCGGAAAATTATTGAATATGTTAAAAAGTTCGACCGGATATAAATACCCAATTTTTCCCCTGTCGGGAAATTTCCAAGTGTTGGATTTTTCCGTGGTTTAAAGACATTCTAAGTAGTGCAAGTAACGCGATGGACCCTCTAGAAAACAACAAACCTTAACTCGATTATGTGACCGTCTTGAACTGCCCTTTGAACCTTAGGGTTTGGGGCAGTACGGCATGCCACATGTGAGGCGTTGGCTTGACCCTTCTACGGCTGGACCGTTGGTACTGAGGCATGAACTGAATGTTTTTAGACTTATTTCATGTGTTGAGCTGTATCGGGAAAACTTGGGTGTTCGACTGTTCGATCGGAAAGTTTAACATTTTCTATTTATCCGGAATGTGATACAATATTTGGAATTCACAAGTAGTTATGAGATAACTGAATGAATGTTATAAACATAGCAGTTTAGTCTCACTTGATCGGTTGCCACGGAATTTTGATGCGATCAAAAGTCCGTCGCAATCACGTAGCGTACACGGATACTCGCCGGGTAAACTTAATAGACAGCCTCGCCCCATAGCCCCGACCAAGTGACTGTAGGAGAACCCCGTCGCCGAAAGCATCCGTTTGGGTGCTCGCGGCAGCGGTGTTCTGCCTTGGTGCATTTTGTCGACGGCGTCGGGGGTGCGGCCGCCCACTAAAGTTTGCGACGAGCATTCGATCAGGATGTCGGGAATCTTGCTGAATTGCCCGACTTGATATTGAAAAGAGTTTTCGATAATGAGACTAAAATGTGGGGTTTATAATTGTTAGGCATGCGATGTCTAAGTAATTCATTTGATTAGGCATGCGATGTCTATGGAGGTTGCGGATTCCAACTGTTGTAGGTTTACACTTTCTTTTCTGCTACCGTAAGTGTAATATATGATATCGCCGGTTTCGTTGCTATATGTCAACGACAATTGGGATGCGCATATTTACTTACGTTGATGACATGTGATGTTATTTGTTGCTGGATATGTTATATTGGATCGTCGTGTTTGAATAGCCGGGGATTTTTATGTGAGATGAGTGTTTTTCATTTTCATTCATGTAAAATCTTGTATGTAATATTCTTTTATTGGGGCACTTCCAGGTTGCGGATGAAGGGTTTGTTTAGCACCCTATGAAGAGTTTTGAAGCATCACATGTCCAAAAGTTTAAGTTTTTATTGTGCTAAACAAACATGCAAAGGAATCGATCCTAGAAAATTAAGGTTACAAAACTTTAAGCTAATAAAAGTTAGGGTTTAGAGACTACAACCTTTGTAGCTCCCTACGCTAGACTCCTCGGCTACTTGGGGGTTGAAAAAACTCCGCTTGAACTCCTCGACGTCACCGATGATCCACCCGGAGTCCGCTTTGTCCAAGCTAGCGACTTTGGAAAAACCAAGAGAACACTCTAATCAAGTTGGCTAAACTTGATTAGAATGATGTTGTGGCTATGGATCTCACTTCAAAATCCTATTTTTATGAGTATTTTACTCTCTTATAAGAACTAGAGAGCAAAACATGGAGGTTGATGAAGATGGTGGTCTTTTTTGAAGAAGAGAATGAATATCCTCCAAAGAGAAAAGAAAAATAACTATATATATTTTTCTTTCTCACAACCAACCATGGTTAGATTTAAAGATATCATTTGATTTAAGTTAAAAGCATAATAAGAAAATAAACCATGGGTTAAAAGTTAGGTGAGCATGGTAGAGTTAAGAAGAGTGTAGAAACTCTTAAATGATTTAACCCATTTTTCATTTCCTTTTGCTTTAATTTAAATCAAATAATAATCCAAAAATAACCATGGTGTAATTCTTATACATCCACCATTCTCATTGTATAAACAACCATGATAAAGTGATGTATGTATGCATGTGCGCATGCACATCCAAATGTGCATAAACAAGAATGAATGCATACATGCATGCATACATCCAAAATAAACAAGATAGGATTTGTAGTGAGAGGCTAATGATAAATCAACACTTGATTCACTAATCCGGTCATATCACATACGACCCGACCATTAGCAAGCCGCCCAATTAATATACGGTATCCCATACACGTACTTTAATCGGGTCCAAGCGCATATCGCATACGCGCACCACAACGTTTCGCCTGGACTAGGTAACTCCTATGTGGGACTCTAAGACTCGTCAATACGCCGGCAGTGGGTGATGATCATATCAAGCACCCCCAAGCCGCAAGCGGTCAGCTAAACGTAACGGCCACCCGAGTATTGAGCGATCAGAAGAGAACAAGCGAACCTGCTACAACTCCCGTCGAGCCGATCGGCGACACTTCCTGTACAGTCCGGTCTCCTCGTCTGATATGTCGCATATCAAGCCTAGGGGTGGTAAACGTCAGACCGCAATAACCGATAAGTCGTGCCGATGTGAGGCTCATAACGGGTCGAGAAACAACTGGTAACACTTACCAGCAAATCTCTGATCAGCCCTGGCCAGGGACTTCCCTGTTACGGCCAATCGAGAACAGTGCAACATCAACCCCCAATACCGGGAGAGACGAAACCCCTCCTATCGCTCATTGCCTCCATGTCACTCGGGACTGTACCCAAAGACCACCGTTTTGCACGCCCTCATGGACGTGGTAAGGTGGAGATCAAAGCACAGTGGGAATCACATAAGACTCTATGACGATCTCAGGTCTACAGACTAACCTGTACAAGTGTCACCTGAGAACTGCCATCTGACGTGAGGTATAATACCATCTGGGAGTTCTCGGCGAGTCCGTCCAGTGTACCCAGTTTCCACTGAGCACCCGTATACCATCTCTGATGTCAAACACCAATGGATATGGGATCATCCATCGCCCATCACATGGGTCGAGAAGCGTATACGCTAGTCTACTCTGGTTTATCGACGTCCCGTCTCGATACACCCACGACTAGGGACCTTGAAGGATGTACTTATGGACTACCATGTCCCCACTAGTATGATCTGCATCATAGTCCAGGTAGTCAAGTACACATCCTAAGGGCTTTACCAACATGTAACCATAAGACAGTTTAAAGAGACTAGTGTACATGTTAAGATAAAGAGTAACCAGATAGCATACTATCATATCGAGCAAGAAAGTCATCTCTATATATGTCCAAGCATCCAATATAATATACATCATCTGTACAATACTGGCCTCTAGGGCATATATACAACTAACAGCGGAAGATGCCACCCTTTGTATATTATTTACTTTTCCACACTAGGATAGACCCAAGGAGGGGAGCACAAGTAACCGGGTTCTGGAGTCAAGTGGGAGACCAACTCGAGGAGTCGAGTCCGGGTCTCCTAACTCTAGAATTGGTAGGGCTGCTTGCCGCTCTCATAGGGGTCTAGGGGTGTGGGTTTGGCTATTCATCGCGACCGTGGAATCCGTGTTTTATACTGGCTCGTATTGAAAACACGGACGTCCTAGTATATCTAATATTTCATATGTTTCTTCTGCTGCGATATCTGTGATGTGATCATGTGATGTTCTATGATGGATACTTTATATAGTATATATGATATATTATATAGACGTTACTTATGTTTTACACCCGTGCTAGCCCTGCCCCACTCTGCCGTTAGTTACCTAACCTAACGGTGCACGAGGGGACATCGAGACGAATGCGGATGGCATAAGTGTACGTCGTATTTATCTATGATGTTTAGGTACTTAAATGATGGGACTTCATTAATGTGATTAATGAAAGTAAAAGAAACCTAAAGATGTTGTAGAATCGAATTTCAAAATAAAAAGGGGTAGCTACAGTTCTTGCTTTGCACAGCGGTATATATGATATATCCTGCACCTTATTCGATAAGGAAAGGACCGAGATCCCTTCACCGGGAGTGACTCCTTTAGCAATAACTGGCAGATGCTAAACACTCGGTTTGCCTTTTGATTGCTTTTAAGAGTTTTTGCTTTGCACAGTGATATATATGATATATCCCGCACCTCATTCGATGAGGAAAGGGCCGACGATCCCTTCACCGGGAGTGACCCCTTTAGCAAAACTAGAAAAGCCTCGAAAACACTCCATTTCAAAATCATTTGATTCTACAACGATATCAAGTTCATTACGCAATAGGTTTTCAGAAAAACCTGTCGTAGCCCTCCGTCATTTCAGATAAGTACTAGTTAGTATTCGTGCTACGTTTGTTGACTATGTTAAGGCGTAGTGTGCTGTAGCTAATTAGTGCTTATCTGTATAAGCATATGATGCGATTGGATTAGGGTAGTCGTGCGACTTTGTTGACTATGTTAAGGGTCGTGCGGGTGGGTTTAATTCAATCGGGAAATGACGGGTTGAACTTGACTAGCACTTATGATTTGTTGACTATGTTAAGGTCATATAGCTGCTAGGGGCAAAATATTATCGGGAATTTCAAGTGTTGAAATTTGCAATGAGATTGCATACCTTCTATGAGATAGTTGGATCCCGATACCCGCTGCGAGTAAGAGATACTCCTGGAAGAGTTTTACACATTATAATTAGCCGATCAAGTAGGTGTCTAGAAAGGTGTTAACGAGGTTACGCCTCTGGGAAAACGAGGTTTACTGTAATTAGGTTCGTGCGAAAGCACGGGGGACCTCCCTCAAAGTACCGACACTGGCCTGGCTGAAAGATTGGCGAACTTGTAGTGTGTAATTAATCCCGGCTTGTCTTTCCTTTTAGGGTTTGAAGGAAGATTTGATAAAAACAGTGGGAGCCATCCTGATTAGATAAAATAATAACCAATCTGATCTTGCAAGAGCGCACGCTGAGTGTTTTCTTCTCTCCCTCTCCAAGTAGCGACCATATCACGCCTTAATCAAGATAATAATACGGATATTTGACCGAACCCGCTTGTTATACTGAGCTGTGGAACGTTGGTCCCGCTCCAACTTATAATTGTTATAAGACAGAGCAGGAAATAGGGGATTACCAGAATTCCCGTGCCACCCAAACGAAGAGAGTGCATGCTGATGCATCATCTTCGGGTGTGTTCTTTATACAGAACTGTTTCTCTATTCTCTACGTCCTGGGTATTTGATACCGGATCAGGATTCCACATATGTAATATGTTACATAGGGCTACAGAAAGGTAGAGAACTGAGAACGGGTGATAAGTTTCATGAGGCAGAAAACGGGGCAAGTGTTGCAACCAACTCTGTTGGTCACTGCCACCCTGTATTACCAATACATTGATTCTAAACGAATGTTATTAGGTACCGAACCTGATATACAAAATCATATCAGTCTCTTTATTAGTAAAGAAAGGATATAATTTTGTATTGTCGGATAATGTTGTGAACATTTCCTATAAAAAAAAGTGATCGGTTCAGGCACGTTATCTAAAAGCATTGATGTTCTAAATCAAACTACAGTTCTAAGTATACGGAACACACACAAGAGGAAGAGTTCAGAAATGAACGAATTTTTCTTGCGGTATTGTAGACTAGGTCATATCAATGCGACCCGACTGGCTGAAGTTACATTTAGATGCATATTTAAATCAGTTTGAATTTACATCTTATGAAATTTGCCAGTCATGTCACAAAGATTAGATGACCACAGCTCTGTTTATTGGAAACAGAGAAAGAGTTAGTAAACTCTTGGGATTGATGCATGTGTTGCGCCACGGCAGCGCCCCGGCCGTCTATCCGAGGCCAAAATGCGGAATCAAAATTTTCTTAACTTTTAAACTGGCGCAACCGCGGACAATATACCCGGATCGTAACCATTAACCGATACTAGCTAACAAGAGAAAGTGTGAGAGATATACCGAGTGATCTGAGTCCTCCGGTCTTCTCGTCGTCGTCCCGATCTCCCGCGGATCCTCCGGTCGTTACATCCTTGCCGGAAGGGCACCACATCGTCTGCATCTTTTACGGGCTCCCACCTCGATACCGTGGCAACTCGGGCACGAAGCTGGCTAGTCGACGTGCCCAAGATTTGCTGTAGAATATAGTGTAGATGATGCTTGTCTCATTTGGGGTTTGTAGTTGCCTTGATGGAGGAATAAGGTTATGGAAAAATGGTGCTTTCATTTTTCCAAAACTAGAAGAATGAGATGATGAAATATGTGCTACAAAAAAATGGAAATTTCTCTCATCCTTGCACAAAAGTGGCCGGCCATCATCTTTTAAGAATGGTGGAGGAAAAAGAATATGTAGCATGAAGGGAGGTGATTGTAGGATAAAGCAAGAGGTGACCGTAAACAAAACATTATCATCACAAACTTACATACAAACCATACCCTCTCAAATCACAATTAATGCAAGTGATGGTGCAAAAGAATAGATGCTTATCATAATGAATACAAGTGCAAGAAACCCCCTCCTCAAATGTTATTTGCACAATTGCAAATAACCCCCTCCATCGGAAAAGTCCGGCCGGGAAAGAACAAAGGAAAACCGGCCGGAACGGAATGCAAACTGGCAACTCCAGAAAACTGGTCCCGTAATAAATTACAGGAAAACCCCAATACTGTGCATACACACCCGCATCTGTATTCCGACCGGATACAAATGCAATGAGACAAAATCTACACTGTACTAAACTAGGACCGGCTTAAACCAAAGCCGGCTAGTAATATCCGTTCGATCCTAATCCGTGCAATACCGCACGTATCGGATCGAACCCTGCCATATATCCATACGGCCACTAGTACAAACCGTCCGATCCTGATCCGTGCAATACCGCACGTATCTGATCGGACCCTGCCATATCTCCATACGGCCTCTACAGCGTTTCGCCCGAAAGCTTGAGTAACTGAAAGTGTGGTGGACTCTAAAGACTCGTCAATACTATGGCTGTGGATTTAACCACTAGCACGTCAGAGGTATAAGCCAATACGTGACGGGCCACCAGCTATTGACCAAAAGGGACGTCGATGAGCGAACTCATCCTGACACCCTACTGAGCCTGTCAGTGACAATATCCGTACAGTCCGGTCCGTTCGTCTATGAGCATCGCATGGCGGGCCTAGGGGGTTGGTAAAAGTCAGACCCCCAAAGGCGGTACAAGTCGTGTCGGAGTGAAGCCCAGAACACCCTGAGATACTACTGGAATACCTACCAGTAAATCTCCTGCCTCGGCCGAGGGCTTTGTGTAATGGCTCTCCTAGACACAGCGCGACCTCACCCCCAATACCGGGAGAGACGAACCCCTGCAGATCCGCTCACTGCCTCCATGTGGCTCAGGACTGTACCCAACTAAAACCTGTTTGCACGACTCCTTTGAGCCGTGGTAGGGTAGTAATCAAAGCACAGTGGGAACTCACACGAGACAAATGACGATCTCAGGTCGATGAACTAACCTGTACACATGTCACCTGGGAACTGCTATCTGACATATGGTATAATCCCAACTAGCAGGTTCCCGGCGAGTCCTGTCCGGTGTACTCATAACCCAATGAGCACCTGTATACATCTTAGGTGAACCAACTGACACCAGTGGCTTGTGAGACCGGCCACCGCCCCTCGTCGGGGTCTCGACTGTATACACTAGTCTACTAATAGAGTATCGATGCCCTGTCTCGAAACTCCCACGACTAGGGACCATTTAAGGATGTGCTTATAGACCCCAGCTCCCACGTATATGATCGCCATCATACTGCTGGTCGTCAAGCAAGAATCCTAGGGGCTCTATCAACGTGTAATAGCGACCTGTCAGGTCACCTAAAGCAGTACACGATGATAAAGATAAACCAGATAGCATACTATCATCTCGAGTAAGACTGTCCTACCGGGATAGGTCCTCCCTCAATCATTGCAATCACGTGCCTGTGATCCAATAATTGACTCTGAGGGCACTATCTCCAACAATCTCCCACTTGCACTCAAGGCTAATTATTGCGATGTCGCATACTCACAGCCCGTGTGATACCGAACACCCAACTCCTCTACAAGTCAGTCGCACAAAGCCTGTTTGCGAAACTATTGCGTTCGAGGAATAGCCTCAGTGAGTGGATCCGCCTAGATGTTTCTTTCTATGTCTCTCTATATCTCAAGTTCGCGGAGAAAACCATCTCCCGAAATGAGCAATACCTGTCTTGGAATGTCTGGATGTCTGATGGGACCTAGTTCATAAATGAACTCCAAATCCAAACTTCTTAGACTGTATCGTCAACTGAACTTAATCAGTATCCTGCGCCATGCCTCCCTCAGTATCTGCCTGGATCACCTGTCCAGAATACTGTCCCTCGTCAGAGGGAGAACTATAACTCTGACAACCTCCTTGTCGTCCATGTCACCTTGAAAGCCTGGAGTGATAACCGTCTCCTAAAGGAGGCAGCCGTTATCATATCCCTAGAACATTCACTTATGTTCTAAAACTGCTTCCGACTGTTCCTCCAGGATTGGATCAATATCAACTTATTGCATCCAGTGCAAGAACAACATCTGGTGTGGTACTTGACATCTCATGATTGACTCAATTGCCTAAGCAAGTGATCTGTCAATCATGCACATCCCTCTCTACTTTAGTCTATAAGACACCTTTAGAGAGGGTGACTCCATTACCTGCAGGTACACTACCATGCCAGGAGTCTTCCATTCTAAATACTCTTAGAATGCTGTCAAAGTACCCTGATTGGAAAACCACCCAAATCTAGATCTAAAACCATAGATCTAGTAACCAGTATGTCTGATATTGTGTCCAAGTCCCTTATGGAGAAATCACTGTGTGACGACCAAAGTATAACCGATCGTAGTATAGGAATGTCACTTCCTACTTTGTGTATGTCATCCAATACCAGGACATCACACCCTACTACCTTCTCAGCAGATCCATCCCCTATTCTGATGACGTCAAACCTATGACTGTCACATCAGAAATAGATGATCTATCTCCGCTATATCTGCTTCAGTCTATAGACATAAGCCTGATGTCCACCAATGCTTCCGCTGCTCCCACTGACTACGACAACCCTCTGGCAGAGTCATATAGACGTGCACTTCTAAAGCTAGTTTAGAACGACGCTATACTCATCCTCCTGCCGGGTCTCGCAGCCTGGAACAACAACAATGGCAAGTGTGGGTAAACAAGAACTTCCCTGTCACCGTCCTTGAGGCTACCGGAGTACCTCTCGGGTGCCTGAAGTTACCCACCTTATCTGCGGAGTGGCCAATGGAATGTCAAATCAGATTGAATCTTTAGGTTCCTTATCAAATCTTCAGTAATCGTTTGCGGTTCTGGAATCGCTTCCAGTTCTACCATACTCCCACTACTGTTTTCTGAAAAATAACCATTTCTTTTTAAAATGTGGCGAGTTAAGAACAATATCACTATTGATCTTCCAGATGGTAGAAAGTCAACCCTCGTCATAGCCTGGGTCAACCCACAAACAGCCATTACAGAAACGTGCCTTGAGTTGTCCAGTGTCTGGTTTTAATCATAAGCCGGACAACTCCCCGTACCTTAACATCGTTAAGATATGAACTGTTCTATATCCAATATAGAACCAGAGGCACTGATTTAAATGAACCAGATTCAAATCATGCAGCTATCTCCAGTGCATGTCAACTAAATGGAAGGAGGCCGATCAGCGTTACTCAACTTAGGAATGCTTCCAATTATGAGTAACCTGAAAGAGAAGCAATTTCTCTTTATCATTACTATCAACTGAATACCATACACAAGTATCTACATCTTCGATCACTTTGAAGAATCCCGATACTTGCAATACTTGGTTCTCTACTCTATTCAAATACCAATAACTCCTCAAAACTCAGACCCTGTGTTTCTACGAAACACATGTCTAAGAATTAGAGTAGTTAAAAGTAAACAGAATATAGTATGAGGACCAACCCCTCTGTCCTAATGGACACTGGACAACATACAATACTCTGTATAAGTCCGCTGAGTCTTACAACTCTTTCACTGTGTGTCGTAGGTTGAAAACTGTACTTATGGTTAAGAAGAATTACACCGCTGTTTAATGCTCCTTACCTAACCATCCACTGATATAGGTAAATGTCATCGACATAATATCAAAAGGTATATCTCACTCTATGAAAATAGACGTACAGATATATCAATTTGAAATTGGTGCACAACAACGGATATTCAAAACCAAATATTTGCCGACCGGCAAACAGCCCAGGTGATCTCCTCAAATATCACCGATTACAACGAATCCCGATATAATGAGAATGATCACCCAATTCCCAATAACTTACTCCCACTCATCATCTGTAAAACCATACAGATGTGAGAGTCAAACCTGGTAAATACATACCCTGGAGCAAGTGTCTAATCGGGAAATCAGTTTTCTTTCAACAGTACACAGTTGAACTGAAACATTGAAATGTTTCGATGGGGTATCCTGGTATTCCTAGTAATGCCTCTACCATTATCCAGATTCACAACTATAACCGTATAATTCTTTGCCACCTCTCCAAATCCCTTTATATGTCTTTAGTCATTACCTTCTGCACACCCCTTTAGGCCAAATGGTTTTCTTCCTTCCCTACCGTTCGGCACCAGCCTATGGTTTGGAAGAAGACTATCCAATAAGCATAATGGGTGTACTGTCCTAATCTTAGGAACACTCGCAATGCGAGAGAAGGTGAAGATAAAAGACAACCGAATAAACCTTATTCCTATTTCTCCTGGACCAGAATCCATCCCCGAACTGGAACAAGTTCTTTTCGAGTTCGTATATAACCATACGATGGAGTATCCAATAAACTGTGGATCTTCGTAGTGATACGGAGTGTCCTGGAGAAATACAAAGGTGATTTAGGATTGGTGAAGAAATACTTGGTTTGGTCGTGAATATCAGTCCCAATTTACTTTGCCCTCTAACTAATCTCTTGCTTTGTCTTAATCTTAATACCTTCTGCACACCATCGTTATGCTAATTGGTTTTCTTCATTCCCCACCGTTCGGCACCAGCCTAAGGTTTGGAAGAAGACTATCCAATTTGCATAATAGGTGTACTATCTCCTAAACCAAGGAGTACTCGTAATAAGAGAAGGTGAAAAGAAAAGACAACTGAATAATCCTATTCGTTTTCTCCAGAACCAGAAACCATCCTCGAAGTCCTTCGAGTTCGTATATAACCATACGATGGTTTTGTCCAATGGAAGTGGACGTTCGTAGTAATACGGGGTGTCCTGGAGAAAAGGGTAAAAGTAGGAGTAGCAATGAGGTTTGCAACTCTGACAATCCAAAAGCCAGTGTTAAGAAGGTTCGGTCAACTTGGTCACTGAGTCATAGTCCAGGGTCGGGTCAATGGTCGCTGCTAGAGAGAGAGAGAGAAAAGAAACACTCGGCGTGCACTCTAACCTAGATCAGAATGGTTATCACTTTATCTAATCTGGAAACCTCCCACTGTAACGTCAAATTCTTCCCCAAACCTGAAAGAAGAATTAGCCGGGATCACCCGAGGAGTAAACCAACTCATCAGTGGGAATCGGGATCCAACTATCATCGCATGATAACGTGACGGAATCCACTCACGTCACCACACTCCAGAAGGTATGCGCATGTCTGGCAAGTTTCAGTTCTTTTGAAACTCCCGATGTGTGTTTTTACCCCTAGGACCCAAGTGACCTTGACTGAGCCAACATATCAAAGGATCCTAGTCAAGTTCACCCCGTCATTATCTTGATTGCATTAGACCCACCCGCACGAGTCCTTGACTGAGCCAAAATGACCGCACGACTGTCCTAACCAATCTCATATCCATGCAACAGAAAAGCACTACATAGCTACCGAACACTACGCCTCGGCTAAGCACGACATACGCAGCACGAATACTAAGTAAGACTAATCTGAAATGACGGAGGGCTACGACTGGTTTTTGGCGAAAAACCTTAACGTAATGAACTTGATATCGTTGAAGGAACTGCATAGCCTTTTTAGAAAATATAGTGACGAAAAACTTTACTAAAGAGGTCACTCCCGGTGAAGGGATCTCGGCTCTTTCCCCGTAGAATGAGGTGCAGGATATTCCAACTGAATGCCACGATGCAAAGCAAAAGTAATCGGCTATAGTGAAGTTAATGCCCTGACGCAAACTTCTGTCCAAGGGGTCACTCCCGGTGAAGGGATCTCGGCCCTTGCCTCGTCGACTGAGGAGCAGGATATTCCAAATGAATACCACGATGCAAAACAAAAGTGAACGTCCTTGCAATAACAGCTTTTTGAAAAAGTGTTCCAACAACATCAGAATAGGTTTGTTTAGCTTGCATTGATCCGAATCAACGAAGTCCCATCAATGGATCACACCACAAAGAACGAAAATATACTGATGTACGTATATGCCATCCGCATTCGCCACTGGGTCCCGTCATCACCCGTTAGGTTAGCTAACTAACGGCAGAGCGGGGACTGGACTAGCGCGTATGAGAAACATATACAACATCTACTAATATATATACCAATATATTATATTTCGCTCAAGGCGTGATAAAATGCAATATCACAGAAATATGCAGCATCACAGAACAATACAGATATCTGGAAGCCCCGGGTTTCACAGAGCCGCTGCTGAAACCCGACGTTCCCCTGGTCGTGTGGATAGCCTGTGTAATGAAAACCTAGACCCCTGCGGGCGCGGCAAGTCACCCGCCAAAACCTGAAGCGAGGCAGCCCCCTTCAACAACGTGAATGGACCACCCAGCACTTCACGGAATCCGGTAACTTGGGCACCCCTCCTGGGTCAACCTGTACCCCCTATGAGTGCGGCGAATAGCCCGCCAATCCTGGAGTGAAGCCCCCTCCGTCCCAATGCCATGAGATACGGGCTTGTTGCTCTCCAGAACCCGGCTATCCGTGCACCCCACCGCGGGGCAAACCTAGTACAGAAAGTAAAATATACATACACCGGGTACATCGACCGCAACCAGTTCGTGCACCAAAAGAATAATACAAACAGGCAGTGACGGCAGTCCACATGTCGGACGCTCGCCCCGCAATATCAAATGTACATATAAAACAAAACAGTACTAGCATTGCATCCAGGCTATCCCCCACGACCGATCCGCAACTACACAGCATAAACACAGAACATCAACGTGAAAATCACGTTCGCAAATCCGTCTAACCAGGCTATAGCAGTTAGACCGGATTTACCGATCGAGTGACATTCACGGTTGCAGATATAATGTAAATACTGTGAAATAATGTGTTTAAAATATCCAATCGATCAAAAATTAACAAGTGGGCCCCCAAGTAATACTGTAGCACTCACAGAAATTCTGGGCCCAATTTTAATATTCCAAAACCCCTATTCCCAGCCCAAAAGCCTACTGCAAAAAGTTGGCCAAATGAAGCAAACATACTGCGGCGGAACCGCGGCAAAAGAGGGGTCATTGCCGCGGTTCCGCGGTCGTACGGAATGATCAAGCTTCCAAATTTTTGCATTGTTCTTAGGATTCTCTGTACATCATTCTGCAATCACCTGAAAAAATTTTCGAGCCCGGAAAAAATCGACAGAAAACTGATGCATGCAAAAACGCGGTTTTTGGAATTTTGGTCGATCGGATAAGTAAAACACATTAGAACAAGCTAGACAAGGTTAATGGCGTGGCTCTGATACCATGTTGCGCCATGGCAGCGCCCCGGCCGTCTATCCGAGGCCAAAATGCGGAATCAAAATTTTCTTAACTTTTAAACTGGCGCTACCGCGGACAATATACCCGGATCGTAACCATTAACCGATACTAGCTAACAAGAGAAAGGGTGAGAGATATACCGAGTGATCTGAGTCCTCCGGTCTTCTCGTCGTCGTCCCGATCTCCCGCGGATCCTCCGGTCGTCACATCCTTGCCGGAAGGGCACCACATCGTCTGCATCTTTTACGGGCTCCCACCTCGATACCGAGGAAACTCGGGCACGAAGCTGGCTAGTCGACGTGCCCAATATTTGCTGTAGAATGTAGTGTAGATGATGCTTGTCTCATTTGGGGTTTGTAGTTGCCTTGATGGAGGAATAAGGTTATGGAAAAATGGTGCTTTCATTTTTCCAAAACTAGAAGAATGAGATGATGAAATATGTGCTACAAAAAAATGGAAATTTCTCTCATCCTTGCACAAAAGTGGCCGGCCATCATCTTTTAAGAATGGTGGAGGAAAAAGAATGTGTAGCATGAAGGGAGGTGATTGTAGGATAAAGCAAGAGGTGACCTTAAACAAAACATTATCATCACAAACTTACATCCAAACCATACCCTCTCAAATCACAATTAATGCAAGTGATGGTGCAAAAGAAAAGATGCTTATCATAATGAATACAAGTGCAAGAAACCCCCTCCTCAAATGTTATTTGCACAATTGCAAATAACCCCCTCCATCGGAAAAGTCCGGCCGGGAAAGAACAAAGGAAAACCGGCCGGAACGGAATGCAAACTGGCAACTTCAGAAAACTGGTCCCGTAATAAATTACAGGAAAACCCCAATACTGTGCATACACACCCGCATCTGTATTCCGACCGGATACAAATGCAATGAGACAAAATCTACACTGTACTAAACTAGGACCGGCTTAAACCAAAGCCGGCTAGTAATATCCGTTCGATCCTAATCCGTGCAATACCGCACGTATCGGATCGAACCCTGCCATATATCCATACGGCCACTAGTACAAACCGTCCGATCCTGATCCGTGCAATACCGCACGTATCTGATCGGACCATGCCATATCTCCATACGGCCTCTACAGCGTTTCGCCCGAAAGCTTGAGTAACTGAAAGTGTGGTGGACTCTAAAGACTCGTCAATACTATGGCTGTGGATTTAACCACTAGCACGTCAGAGGTATAAGCCAATACGTGACGGGCCACCAGCTATTGACCAAAAGGGACGTCGATGAGCGAACTCATCCTGACACCCTACTGAGCCTGTCAGTGACAATATCCGTACAGTCCGGTCCGTTCGTCTATGAGCATCGTATGGCGGGCCTAGGGGGTTGGTAAAACTCAGACCCCCAAAGGCGGTACAAGTCGTGTCGGAGTGAAGCCCAGAACACCCTGAGATACTACTGGAATACCTACCAGTAAATCTCCTGCCTCGGCCGAGGGCTTTGTGTAATGGCTCTCCTAGACACAGCGCGACCTCACCCCCAATACCGGGAGAGACGAACCCCTGCAGATCCGCTCACTGCCACCATGTGGCTCGAGACTGTACCCAACTAAAACCTGTTTGCACGACTCCTTTGAGCCGTGGTAGGGTAGTAATCAAAGCACAGTGGGAACTCACACGAGGCAAATGACGATCTCAGGTCGATGAACTAACCTGTACACATGTCACCTGGGAACTGCTATCTGACGTATGGTATAATCCCAACTAGCAGGTTCCCGGCGAGTCCTGTCCGGTGTACTCATAACCCAATGAGCACCTGTATACATCTTAGGTGAACCAACTGACACCAGTGGCTTGTGAGACCGGCCACCGCCCCTCGTCGAGGTCTCGACTGTATACACTAGTCTACTAATGGAGTATCGATGCCCTGTCTCGAAACTCCCACGACTAGGGACCATTTAAGGATGTGCTTATAGACCCCAGCTCCCACGTATATGATCGCCATCATACTGCTGGTCGTCAAGCAAGAATCCTAGGGGCTCTATCAACGTGTAATAGCGACCTGTCAGGTCACCTAAAGCAGTACACGATGATAAAGATAAACCAGATAGCATACTATCATCTCGAGTAAGACTGTCCTACCGGGATAGGTCCTCCCTCAATCATTGCAATCACGTGCCTGTGATCTAATAATTGACTCTGAGAGCACTATCTCCAACAGCATGTTGATGTATGTAAAGTCCCCTGTCTACATATGCCAAGACTGGTTCTTTGTACTTCATTATATTCACTGATGATCTCTCTAGATTCAGACATATGTTCCTGTTGAAACACAACTCCGAAACTTTTGAGATATTCACAGAATATAAGTTAGAAGTAGAGAACCAAAATAAGGGTATAAGTATTATGTGCTTTGATGTGATCAAGGAGGAGAATACTTGAGCACAGAATTCTTGGGCTTTTCTAAAGGAGAATGAGATTCTCTCTCAGCATTATTCCTCCGTATACACCATATCACGATGGTATATCGGGGCGGAGCAATAGCATCCTATGTGATAAGGTGTGCTCTATGATGAGTACTACTGAGTTACCTATTTCCTTTTGAGAGTTATGCACTTGAGAAGCTGCATACCTATTGAATTGGGTTCAAATCAAATCAGTTGCCTACTACTTCATATGTGATATGGAAAGGGAATAGCACATATCTTAAGTTAGTTAAGATTTGGGGTTGTCCGGCCTATGTCTAAAAGCAAAATCCAGACAAGCTCGAGGCAAGGTCTGTAGTGTAGAACTGGAAAGGTTCCAGCTATACAAACTACAGCAGATGATTTGGTAGAACCAAAGGATTCAGTAGATTCCAACGAATCTCAGCCTCTCCGCCGATCTAGTAGGGTTCCTCACCCACCTGAGAGACACTTCGGTTTCTCTATGACAGTGGGAGCGAGGATTGTATTATGAGATGATGACCCAACTAGTTTCGAGCAGGCCATCGAGAGTAGGGACTCTGTAAGAATGGCTGGATGCTTAGCGATCTGAGATGGAATCCATGTACACCAACAAAGTATGGACTTTGGTTGCAATATCTGAAGGGTTAAATCCCCATCAGGAGCAAGTATATCTTGAGAAGATTACCTGGTGTATATGGAAAAGTTGAGCTAGACTTGTTAAAGCTTTTCGTCATCGACCAGGCGTGGATAATGATGAAACCTTTTCAAGTGGCTATGCTTAAGTCCATCCAGATCCTATTTGCCACGGCTACATACCATGACTGCGATATCTGGCGGTTGGGTGCCATGACTGCTTTTCTAAATGATGTTTTAGAAGAGAACGTCTATAAGTACACCGCCAGAGGGCTTCGTAGACAGTGGGAGCAGCGGAAACGTGTACAAGATGCTTTAGGATAAAGCAGGTATCGCGGAGTTGGAACATCTGTTTTGATGTAGTAGTCAAACAGTTTGACGTCATCAAAATGGTAGATGAACCTTGTATATACAAAAAGGTAGTAGGGAGTATGGTGATGATCCTCGTAGAGTACGTGGATGGCATACTCTTGATAAGAAAGGAGTTTCCTATGCTACGCTCGGTCAATTTTCTTTTATCACAATGATTCTCCATATAGGATCAAAATGATACCTCATAAATCCTGGATTTTGGATCTATGAGATAGATCTAAATGGATGTTAGGATTCTCACTAGTTGTAGTGAGATGGTATCAATTGATTCTGGGGAGAATCACTGGAAAGGTTCCAGAGTGATAAGGACGACTGAATGTCAGTCACAGGCATTGTCTTTACCCTCAGTAAAGGGACGGTATGTTGGAAGATTCCCAAGCTAGATACCGTGGCTAACTAGACGATAAAGGCAGGATACATCGCTACTTAAGATGCTACCAAAGAGGATGTTTGGGTGTATATTGGTTCATGAGATGAACTACGTTCCAACCATTGTGAGACAATGGAGTTGTGGCTTATGCTAAGGAACGCCGGTCCCATCAGTGATCCAGACATATTCTAAGGCAGTGTCACCTGATCATGGAGATGGTTGATCTCCAAGGGATCAAGGTTAGGAGAGTAGACTCAGAGGACAACACGGCGGATCCACTCACAAAGGCCTTTTCCTAGAGAGAGACTATTATGGGATGGTTGAGTATGAGATACTTCAACCACTGCTATCAGATGGCCTTAGTGCAAGTGGGAGATTGTTAGTTATATGTATGCCCTAGAGGCCATTACTATACATAGGATGTATATTGTAGTGGATGCTTAGACATATATAGGGAGGACTTTCTTGCTCGACATGATAGTATGCTATCTGGTTACACTTTACCTTAACGTGTATACTGATTGTCTCTCTGTTACATGTTGGTAAAGCCCTTAGGATGTGTACTTGACTACCTAGACTATGATGCGGATCATACTAGTGGGGACATGGTAGTCCATAAGTACATCCTTCAAGGTCCCTAGTCGTGGGTGTATCGAGATGGGGCATCGATATACCAGAGTAGACTAGCGTATACCTGCTCGACCCATACAGATGGGCGATGGATGATCCCATATCCATTGGTGTTTGACATCAGAGATGATATACGGGTGCTCAGTGGAGACTGGGTACACTGGACGGACTCGCCGAGAACTCCCAGATGGTATTATACCTTACGTCAGATGGCAGTTCTATGGTGACACTGGTACAGAGTAGTCTGTTGACCCGAGATCGTCATAGAGTCTTGTGTGGTTCCCACTGTGCTTTGATTTCCACCTTACCACGTCCAAGAGGGCGTGCAAAATGGTGGTTTTTGGGTACAGTCCCGAGTCACATGGAGGCAATGAGCAATAGGAGGGGATTCGTCTCTCCCGGTATAGGGGGTTGATGTTGCGCTGTGTTCGATTGGCTATAACCGAAAATCCCTGGCCAGGGTTGCTGAGATTTACTGGTAAGTGTTACCTGTAGTTTCTCGAACTGTTATAGACCTCATATCGACACGACTTATCGAGCTATTGGGGTCTGACGTTTACCACCCCTAGGCGAGATATGCGACATATCAGACGACGAGACCGGACTGTACGGTAAGTGTTACTGGATGGATTCACAGGAGTATGAGCGGGCTTGCTCGTCGATCTTCTGATCGCTCAATACCCGGGTGGCCGTTACGTTTAGCAGACCGCTTGCGGCTTGTGGGTGTTTGATATGATCATCACCTGCTGCCGGCGTATTGACGAGTCTTTAGAGTCCTACACAGAGGTTTCCTGGCTTAAGCAAAATGAAATAGGAGCGCATATGAGATATGTGCGGGACCGAGAATAATGCGTGTATGTGATACCGTATTCTATTCTCGTGATGAATGTATCGATTGGTTGTATGCGATATAACCTAGTTATCGAATCAAGGATTGATTCGATAAGCCGATACATTGGATATTAGTCGGTTATATGCGATATGACCGGATCGTTAAATCAAGTGTTGATTTAATGATTTAATGTATAATTATATATTTGATATATTACTTTGCATTAACTAATATTTGTTCACTTTAAATGGATTTTCTCACTTGATGTACACAAGTTGTATATGTGATATACTTTTGTGCACTTGTTTGTCTCTTGTTTGATGATACATGCTTACTTGTGTTTGTGTAAAGATTAAACCATGGTTATTTAAATGGTTAGGGTTTTGATTTTCATATCTATTTATTTATTCTTTTATTAAGGAAAAGATAAAGAGAAAAATGGTGGCTTTCTTTGTTTGTTGTTGAAGCTTTATGAAGCTTTGACTAAGTGACCATTTTGTCTCATGCTTAACCCTAACCATTCCACCTAACCATAGTCTATTCTCTACACATAACCATGGTTAGTATATGATAAGTATTCATATTATTTTCCTTTTTAATATAACACTTATCATAATCTTTCTATCATCTTCTTCTTCTTCTTCTTCAAGAAGAAACCTTGCCTCCATCAATGGCAACTAGTGAAAAAGAGTGAGAAATCCAATTCTAAAGTGAACCCACTTCCTATTTCTTCATCCTCTACCTCTTGCCAAGTAGTATAGGGTGTTGTCTTCACAAGTTTCTTGACTTGGTGAAGTTGGAGCTTGATCTAGTGTTGCCTCGACGTAGATCATCTTCGGCATCGAAGTCGACGACCTAGCCCGCCCATTTCTCCGATGAAGCCGACGCTAGAGTCCGGGATCCGATATGGACAGCGAGGGGACTTCATCACGGAGCTATGGAGGTGGAGAACCGGATCTACAAAGGTTGTAGCCTCTTTCTTTTAGTTAAGTTGTTAACTAGTTTCATTTGTCGCCTAAACTCTAGTCAACGATCCGTATTAGGGTTTCCCGGCAGTTGTATTTTTTTGAAATTGGCATGGTTGATGCCTTGTGAGACCTCATTAGTGTGCCTAGGAACCCTACAAATCTGTATGGTTTTACAGATGATGAGTAGGAGTAAGTTATTGAGAATTAGGTGATCATCCTCATTATATCGGGATTCGTTGTAATTGGTGATATTTGAGGAAATCGCCCGGTTTATTGCCGGACGGCAAATATTTGGTTTTGAATATCCGTTGTTATGCACCAATTTCAAACTGATATATCTGTACGTTTATTTTTATAAAGTCAGATATAACCGTTTAAAATTATGTCCATGACATTTACCTATATCAGTTGATGGTTAGGTAAGGAGCATTTAACAGCAGTGTGATTCTTCATAACCATAGTACAGTTTTCAACCTACGACGCACAGGGTTTAAGTTATTCAACTCAACGGACTTATACAAGTATTGTATGTTGTCCAGTGTCCATTAGGATAGAGGGGTTGGTCCTCATACTATATTCTGTTTACTTGTGACTTCTCTAGTTTTCGACAAGTGTTTCATAGAAATGCAAGGTCTAAGTTTTGAGAAGTTATAGGTATATGAATAAAGTAGAGAACCAGGTATTGCAAGTATCAGGATTCTTCAAGGTGATCGAAGATGTAGATACTTGTGTATGGTATTCAGTTGATAGTAATGATTATGAGAACTTGCTTCTCTTTCAAGTTACTCATATCTGGATGTACTCCTAAGTTGAGTAATGCTGATCGGCCTCTCTCCATTTAGTTGAAATGCACTGGAGACAGCTACATGATTTGAATCTGGTTCCAATTAAATCAGTGCCTCTGTTTTTATATTGGATATAGAATAGTTCATATCTTAACAATGTGAAGGTACGGGAAGTTGTCCGGCTTATGCTTAAAACCAGACTCTGGATAACTCAAGGCGTGTTTCTATAATGGCTGTTTGTGGGTTAACCCGGGCTATGACGAGGGTTGACTTTCTACCATCTATAAGATCAATAGTGATATTGTTCTTGACTCGCCACAGTTTTAATAAAATGGATTTTTTTATAATACAGTAGTAGGAGTATGGTAGAACTGGAAGTAATTCCAGAACCGCAAACGATTACCGAAAATTTGATAAGAACCTAAAGATTCAATCTAGTTTGACATTCCATTGGCCACTCCGCAGATATGGTGGGTAACCTCAGGCACTCGAGAGGTACTTCGGTATGCTCAAAGACGGTGACAGGGAGGTTCTTGTTTTCCTAGACTTGACACTATTGTTGTTCTAGGCTATGAGACCTGGCAGGAGGATGAGTATAGCGCCGTTCTAAACTAAGTGCACGTGTATATGACTCTGCCAGAGGGTTGTGATAGTCAGTGGGAGCAGCGGAAGCATAGTGGACAAGTAGCTTATGTCTATTTATGGACTAAAGCAGATATAGCGGAGATAGATCATCCATTTTTTATGTGACAGTCATGGACTTTGACTTCGTCAGAATAGGAGATGGATCTGTTAAGAAGGTAGTAAGGTGTGATGTCCTGGTATATGGATGACATACACATAGTAGGAAGTGAAATTCCTATACTGCGATCGGTTATATTTTGGTTGTCACACAGTAGTTTCTCCACATAGGATATAGATATAATATCAGACATTCTGGTTACTAGATATTTGGTTTTAGATCTATATTTAGGTAGTTTCCTAATCTGGGTACTTAGACGGCATTCTACAGGTATTTTAGAATGGACGACTCCTGGCACGGTAGTATACCTGCAGGTGATGGTGTCACCCCCTCTAAAGGTGTCTTACAGACTAAAGGGGAGAGGGATGTGCATGATTGACATATCACTGCTTAGGCAATTGAGTCTATCACAAGATGTCAAGTACCACACCAGGTGTTGGTTTTGCACAAGCTGCAATAAGTTGATATTAATCCAATCGTGGTGAAACGTTCAGAAGCAGTTTAGAACATAAGTGGATGTTCTAGGGATATGATAACGACAGCTTTCTTCGGGAGACGGTTATCATTCCAGGCATGCAAGGTGACCTGGATGACAGAGTGACTGTCAGAGTTATAGTTTTCTCTCTAACGAGGTGCAGTAGTTTGGACAGAAGGTCCAAGCGGATACTGAGGGAGGCATGGCGCAGGATACTGATTAAGTTCACTTGACGATACAGTATAAGAAGTTTTGGATTTGGAGTTCATTTATGAGCTAGGTCCCATCAGATATCCAGAAATATTCTAAGACAGGTATTGCTCATTTCGGGGGATGGCTTTCTCCGCGAACTTGAGATAAAGAGAGAAATAGAAAGAAACATCAGGGTGGATCCACTCACTAAGGCTATTCCTCGAACGCAATAGTTTCACAAACGGGCTTTGTGAGACTGATCAGTAGAGGAGTTGGGTGTTCGGTATCACACGGGGTGTGAGTATGCGAAATCGCAATAATTGGCCTTGAGTGCAAGTGGAAGATTGTTGGATATAGTGCCCTCAAAGTCAATTATTGGATCGCAGGCACGTGATTGCAATGATTGAGAGAGGACCTATGCCGGAAGGACAGTCTTACTCAAGATGATAGTATGCTATCTGGTTTATCAGTATCTTCGTGTACATGCTTTAGGTGATATTACAGATCACAATTACACGTTGATAGAGCCCTTAGAATTCTTGCTTGACTACCAGCAGTATGATAGCGATTATATACGTGAGAGTTGGGTAGTCTAGAAGCACATCCTTAAAGTGGTCCCTAGTCGTGGGAGTTTCGAAACTGGGCATTGATACTCCATTAGTAGACTAGTGTATACAGTCGAGACCCCGACGAGGGGCGGTGGCCGGTCTCACAAGCCATTGGTGTCAGTTGGTTCACCTAAGATGTATATAGGTGCTCATTGGGTTATGGGTACACCGGACAGGACTCGCCGAGAACATACTAGTTGGTATTATACCTGACGTCAGATAGCAGTTCCCTGGTGACATGTGTACAGGTTAGTTCATCGACCTGAGATTGTCATTTGTCTCGTGTGAGTTCCCACTGTGCTTTGATTACTACCCTACCATGGCTCAAAAGAGTCGTGCAAACAGGTTTTATTTGGATACAGTGCCGAGCCACATGGAGGCAGTGAGCGGATCGGCAGGGGTTTCGTCTCTCCCGGTATTGGGGGTGAGATCGCGCTGTGTCTAGGAGAGCCATTACACGAAGTCCTTGGCCATGGCAGGAGATTTACTGGTAGGTATTCCAGTAGTATCTTAGGGTGTTCTGGGCTACACTCCGACACGACTTGTACTGCTTTTGGGGGTCTGACTTTTACCAACCCCCTAGGCCCGACATGCGATGCTCATAGACGAACGGACTGGACTGTACGGATATTTTCACTGACAGGCTCAGTAGGGTGTCAGGATGATTTCGCTCATCGACCTCCCTTTTGGTCAATACCTGGTAGCCCGTTACGTACGGCTAGTACCACTGACGTGCTAGTGGTTAAATCCACAGCCAGTGTATTGACGAGTCTTTAGAGTCCCACACAGACAGTTTCTCAAGTTTCGGGCGTAATGTTGTAGAGGCTGTATGATATTATGGCAGGGTTCGATCATATACGTGCAGTAGTACACAGATCATGATCGGACGGATCATACTAGTGGGTTTTGGTTTAAGCCGGATCCTAGTATTAGATTTGTTGGATTACTTTCGTCTCATCACATTCGCATTCAGTCGGAATGCGGATGCAGGTATGTATATACAGGTGAGGGGTATCCTTATGATCCGTCACGAGTTTACTTTAGATGTTGCCGTATCTTTTTGTTGTTGTAAACATTTGGATTAATGTTTACATATGGAAATTGTGAGTGGATTTCATGATGAGGTGCATTTAATGTGACATGGACATGTTTAGCGACTCATGGTCTCTTTATTTGTGCTAATGTCACATTAGGATTTGTTTATTGTGTTGAATTGATGGATGGAGAGAGAGAGGGCAGCCATAGGCTTGGGGTTGGCTCTTGGGTTTTCATTCTTGTGCTCACAACAATAATTCAACACAATAACACAAAAGTCTCCTCTCTTTTCTTTCTTTTTCTTATTCACAAGTTCCACCATTGGCATCATCTTCTACCTCCACTCTTACCATCTCATGTGTTGAGAATCCTAGAGTGTCAAGAGACAAAGTTATCACACACATTCTCTACTTCACCTTGGGCACGTCGGCTAGCAAACTTTGTGTCCGAGTTGCTTCGGTTCGAAGCGGGAGCCCGTAAAAGGATTCATCGACGTGGTGCCCTTCCGACGAGGAGATCGAGTGAGATCGGAGATGCCGCAAGAAGCTAAAGATGGTGGCTAAAGACCGAAGGACACGGATCGATCGGTATAGCTACTCTCACTTCTTTGTAGTTAGCTAGTTTAGCATTAATGGTTCGATCCGGGTGAAAGACTACGATAGCGCTGGTTTTCTAAAAAGTTTTTGTTTCCGCATTTGGCCTCGGATTGACGGCCGGGGTGCTACCATAGACTTACAATAATCAATGATCACATCACAGAATATCGCAGCAGAATAAAACATATAAAATATTGGATATACTAGGATTTCCGGGTTTTAAATTAAGCCTGTATGAAACACGGATTCCACGGTCGTGATGAATAGCCAAACCCACACCCCTAGACCTCTACGAGAGCAGCAAGCAACCCTACCAATTCTAGAGTTATGAGACCCGGTCTCAACTCCTTGAGATGGTCTCCCACTGGACCCTAGAACCCGGTTACTTGTGCTCCCTACCTTGGGTCTATCCTAATGCGGAAAAGTAAATATTATACAATGGTGATATCATCCTCTACCCGTAAGTGCCCCAATAAAAGAATATTACATACAATGAATTTTACATGAATGAAAATGAAAAACTCTCATCTCACGTATAACCCCCGGCTATTCAAACACGACGATCCAGTATAATATATCACAGCAACACATAACATCACATGTCATCAACGTAAGTAAATATGCGTATCACAATTGTCATTGACGTATAGCAACGAAACCGGTGATACGCCACATATTACACTTACGGTCGCAGAAAAGAAAGTGAAAAACTACAAAAGTTGGAATCCGCAACCACCTAAGACATCATAAACCCAATATATTACATATATTGGATTTCATGCCTAACCAATTGAATTCCTTTGACATCGCATGCCTAACAATTATAAACCCCGCATTTTAGTCTCGATATTCAAAACACCTTTTAATATCTAATCGGGCAATTCAACAAGATTCCCGACATCCTGATCGAATGCTCGTCGGAAACTTTAGTAGACGGCCGCACCTCCCGATACCATCGACGAAGTGCACTAAGGAGGAACACCGCTACCGCGAGCACCCGAACGGATGCTTTTGACGATGGGGTTCTCCTACAGTCACTTGATCGGGGCTATGGGCCGTGGCTATCTAATAATGTTACCCGGCAAGTATCCTCACGTACGCTACGTGATTGCGACGGACTTTTGATCACATCAAAATCTCGTGGCAACCGATCAAATGAGACTAAATTGCTAGATTTATAACATTCAAATTAGTTATCTCATAACTATATTTATGGATTCCAAATATTGTATCCCATCACAAGATATCCGGACGACGTTAAACTTTTCGATTGAATCATCAAAGTCCCACAATTTCCCGACAGCTTAACACTTGAGTATAGTTCAATAATACCCAGAATATACCACAGTACCTATGCACCAGCCGTAGAAGGGCAAACCCAAGCCTCACTCATGTTACTATGGAACTGCGGCAAACCCTAGGGTATGACCGCGGTTCCGCAATTCAAAAAGTCGAGTTAAGGTTTCATTCTTCTAGAGGGTTCACAGAATTACTTGCATGTTTTTCTGAATACGTTAAACTTGGAAAAATGGGTTTTTGACATTTGATCGAACTTTTTAACTTCGCCTAGACAATATGTGAATAACCCGAAACAATGTTAAAACTACGAGTATGAAACACTCCGAATTGCTTATAGTGTAAGATTACATCACATGCAAAATTAGAAATAACAAACAACACCTGAAACATCAACACTAAGTCAATTTTCCGTTTCAAGTTTCGGAGTATTTCGGTTTCGTAATCTTAACAAAATCCATCTACATTTCTAGCATGGCTCTAATACCACTGCAGGGTTACCTATAACGGCAGCAAGGTTTCGGGAGGCATCGTCCATGCCAAATTCAAAAATTTGCCGTTCTAGCTAACCCTAACTAAGAATCGTTAACTAGAAATCGATGGAATATTATGCAAACAATTTCGCAAATGAAAAGTGAGCAAGGAATACAAACTTTGTAGACCGGTCCTTCACTTCAATAGCTCCGTGTAGTAGTCCCTTCACTGCGATCATGAACTCCGGACTCTAGAGGCTCCGATGAGGAAACGAACATGATTGCTTCGAAGTCTTCGAGGCCGAAGATGATCTACGTTGAGGAGACACTAACCCAAGCTATCTCTTCACTAATTATGGAATTAGTGAAGCAAACACCCTATACTAAATAGCAAGTAGTATAGGATGATGAAGTAGGAAGTGGGCTCACTTTAGAATTGATTTTCTCACATTATTTCTCACATCTCCATTGAAGCTAGAAAGCTTTGAGTAAGAAGAAGAAGATAACTCTCATAATGAATGAATAAAATCATAAGGTTAGAAAATAAACCATGGTGAGTATATGCCATCCCTTAACCCTTGTAGAGAGTTAACCATGGCTAGCTATGATGGTTGGGTTTATAAATATCTTAAGCTAAACAAAAATGGAAGACTAAGTCAATGCAATCTTAATCTACTCAAAGCTTCTTGCCATGACAAAATCCAACACATTTTTGAATAACTTTAAATAAATAAAATCCTAGATCAACCCTAGCATGGTGTAAGTCATACACACACCCATGTCCATGTATCATCAAGCATGACACATAATAATGTACACTTGCATATATCACATATATACAATATGCACAAAACAAGTGAGAAAAGAAATCATAAGTGAGCTAATACTAGTTATTGTAAATTAATATATCAATTATATAATTATACATTAAATTATTAAATCAACAATTGATTTAATAATCCGGCTATATCACATATAACCGACTATTATCATGTGTAACAATTTATCGAATCAACACTTGATCCGATAACCTGGCTATATCTCATATAACCGACCAATGTCATAATCGCGAGAATAGAATATGGTATCTCATATTGTATCAATCTCGGTCCCGCACATATCATATATGTGCTCCTACTCCGTTTCGCTTGAGCCAGGAAACCTTTGTGTAGGACTCTAAGGACTCGTCAATACGCCGGCAGTTGGTGATGATTATATCAAACACCCACAAGCCACAAGCGGTCTGCTAAACGTAACGGCCACCCGGGTATTGAGCGATCAGAAGATCAACAAGCAAGCCTGCTTACACTCCTGCGAATCCAATCAATAACACTACGTACAGTCCGTTCTCTTCGCCTGATATGTCGCATATCTCGTCTAGAGGTGGTAAACATCAGACCGGAGTAACTCGATAAGTCGTGCCGATGTGAGACTCATAACGGGTCGAGAAACTAATGATAACACTTACCAGTATATCTTTAAAGAAGCCTTGGCCAGGGACTTCCTGTTATAGACAATCGAGCACAGCGCAACATCAACTCCCAATACCGGGAGAGACGAAATCCCTCCTATCGCTCATTGCCTCCATGTGATTCATGACTGTACCCAAAAGCCACCGTTTTGCATGTTCTCTTGAACGCGGTAAGGTGGAAATCAAAGCACAGTGGGAATCACACAAGACTCTACGATGATCTCGGGTCTACAGACTAACCTGTACTAGTGTCACCAGAGAACTGCCATCTGACGTGAGGTTTAATACCATCTGAGAGTTCTCGGCGAGTCCGTTCAGTGTACCCAGTCTCGACTGAGCACCCGTATACTGTCTCTGATGTCAAACACCAGTGGATATGGGATCATCCATCGCCCACCTACATGGGTCGAGAAGCTCTACGCTAGTCTACTCTGGTATATCGATGCCCTGTCTCGATACACCTAAGAATATGAATATTTGAAGGATGTACTTAACGACTACTCTGTCCCTACTTGTATGATCTGCATCATAATCCTGGTAGTCAAGTACTCATCTTAAGGGCTTTATTATCATGTAGCATAAAGACAATCGGTGTACATGTTAAGATAAAGAGCAACCAGATAGCATACTATCATGTCGAGTAAGATAGTCCTGCATTTATATATCCAAGCATCCACTACAATATATATCGTATGTACAGTAATGGCCTCTAGGACATACATATAACTAACACAGGACCGGTCCCATGATCCCTGGAAATGTCAGACGACCTGATTGACAAACTGCTGAACGAAGCCCTTCAGAAAAACAAAGCTAATCGAGAGCGTGAAACTGCCATATATGAAAAGGCCAAGCGTCGGCGTCAGAATGAAGAAGTTGCGGCGAGGAAGAGTCATAAAGTACTCCAACTAGAGTGAAGCTCACCTGCGGCAGACAAAAGCAGGTTTAAGACGGGGAAACGGTTCGCCAAAGCCCTGTTAATGGGAATGAAGCTTCCACCTTTCAAAGGAAATACTTCCGGGAGTACGTGCCTCAATGAAGCGAATGTACATCCGAACTACTGTTTTTACCATCAGTGGGTCACGCACCCCACCGAAGAGTGCAATGCCTTAAAGAAGTGGTGGCAGGGATACATTGCCTACTGACAACACATAAAGCAGATGAACCGCGAAGCTCATCTACAGTGAAAAAGTGCAACAGATAAACGTGGAAAAACGGCCGGCAACTGTCATGTGGTTGATGCCATTTCGACAAAAGGGAAAACCCAAGTTCTCACATTCGGGAGCGATTCTGAGGAAGAAATAAACCTTGGCCCTCTCTTCAAAGAATCCACCTCTGGAACAGAAGAAAAGGTGAAGAACTGCGAGAACATTCAGCTGCGTAATTGTATGTTGCCTGAAAAGAACCCCGGGCTTGGAAAAAAAGGTTCAAGAAAAAGAGACAAGGGGAAGGAAAATGTCCGTGAGGAAATTTCCCTCGATGATAGAGTCATCAAGGAGCTTATAGCCAAAGACCTGCCTAAGAAAAACAAGGTCGATTCTAATGTCCCGACGCATCTGAGGAAGATACCCTCACAATTGAGCATTTTAGATGCCCTTCTCCTGTCTAAAGAGATACGAGATTCTCTGATCAGGGCGTTGCAAGAGCCCGATCAGTTTCAAGGCTTCCTTGTAGAAGAAAAGATGAAAGACACGCTAGAAGAAGTGCACACAGCTGACATCACCATCAGCAACGAAGACCTCCTCCTTGGAACATGCGAGCATAACCGTCCATTGTATGTAACTGGGTACTGCCATGACATTAAGATTTGGAAGATCCTGGTTGACAACGGGTCCTCCGTCAACCTTCTCAATGTGAGAGTGCTGAAGGAGATCTGCATGAATGTTCAGCATCTGGCTCGGGACAAAATTACTATCTCGGGGTTCGACTCGCAGTCGTCACAGACGCTTGGGTCTATGATACTGACATTATGCTTTGGGATGCTCATCACTGACATCAAATTTCATGTCATTGACGCCAAGACTTGCTATAACGCTCTGTTCGGCCGGCCTTGGTTACACGAATACAACATCAGTCTATGAAGTACTTCAAAGACTGTATCGAGTACACAGTTATAGGGGAGTTAAACCCATTCTCCGTAAATGAAGTCCGCAAATATGAAGACGCCAGTACTTCCTACCAAACTTCGAAGACATGGAAAGATGTCATAAGCCAGAGAATAAGCAAAAAACCGTCGCTACTATCCTGATCTTCGGGAGTGATACTAAAGAGGATGAAGAGATGGTTTAATCAGGGCAGCCCCAATACAACAGACCCGGACCATCTATCCCTATTTTGGTCTTCGGCAGCAACTCTGAAGACGAGGTCAACGAAGTATTCTCTGTTCGTCCATCAATACAAACCGTCACTGGAGCTGATCAGAGTTTACAAGTCACCATGGTTCCGCAGCAGCATTACAGAGAACTTGATGCGCTCGATACATACGGTGTGCAAGAGCTGCAGACCTTCTACGTTCCTCCTAGGCGGAGAGATTAAAAGGCGATCCTCTTCTACCAATCTACGGAGACTAAAGTGAAAAAAAGTCTGGCATGGTGCCAATTTTACGCTTGACAGGCTTCAACCGATCTGTCTGCCCAGGTACTACACATAGGGACTAAAGAGGCTATTAAGATGCTAAGGCGTACCCTTCAAACAGACAACTTGGCAAGTCCAGTTCTACAACAAGATTTGGAACATTCCCGAAGCTCAGCGAAAGACCCCTAACGGAAGGATGGAAACGACTGGGCTTGGATACATTCGGTCCAAGAAACGGGAGTGATTCCAAGGTTGCCATGTCATAAATAACTCTGGTAAAAAAGTGAATGCATTTCCAGATAGCGCTGATATCGAACCAGAGCGAGATCCCGCCATGAGAATACCAAGCCCGTCATTTGAAGAACAAATTGACAAGCTAATAATGGAAGCAGGTAAAATGGTTCGGGATGACCACAGCCGTGAAATGACCATTTACGAGAAAGCTAGAATGCATCGTCTCATTCAGCAGGCTACGGAGGATGATGATGCCCTTCACCCTTAGCCCGCTGTGCGCTCTCGTGGCAAGAAGAAAGCCCGACGTAGAAGCAACAATAAGGTGAACAACAGGAACGACATTCAAAAACAGCGCAGTGGATCCAAGAAGCCACGCAATCGAGAAAAAGTCAGCTGGAATCCGTCTTTTATGAAAAAGATCGGTCGATAATATTCTTTCCCTCGAGAAAAGACAAGGAAAATCTTCGACCTTGTCATGAAACATCAAATGATGACACTCCCGGAGTCCAGGCACCCCGAACAAGTAAATGAGGTCCATCACCTGGATTATTGCTCCTACAACCTAGCAATAGGACATCCCCTTGAAGACTGCTTCACCTTCAAAGACTGTGTTGAAGACCAGTATCAGCAAGGCAGGTTTACTCTATTCGACAATTGGAGGGTATCCCCACTACAAAAGCATGAGCCAAAAGCAACCTATATTGCGAGGGTAAGTCCAGATCAACATCGAGCTTGGAAACGAGCTCGTACCTGCCACATGATAACACTGTCGAAAGAGAGAGCATGAGAACATGGAAAACCTCTCCCATTACTTCGCAGATGAAAATGGGGACGAGGTGATCTCAGAGTTTCCACCGGCGCCAAAAGAGCTGGAAGATGGGATACATACTACGGTGGACAATCTGAGGAAAATCGACTTGGGGACGACAAACGATCCGAGGCCAACATTCGTCAGTGAGCTGCTGTCTAAAGAGCAGGTGGCCACACTAAAATACGTGCTTATGCAATATAAATACTGCTTCGCATGGAATTATTCCGAGATGCCGGGACTATATCCAAAAATAGCAGTGCATAAATTGGCTATATCGCCAGACGTTAAGCCAGTCAAGCAGGCGCCAAGAAGAATGCAGCTCAAACTTGAGATGAGTATCAATGCCGAAGTCAAGAAGCTAATGAACTTTGGATTCATCCAAGAAGTTCAATACCCTAAATGGATCGCCAACATTGTCCCAGTGATGAAGAAAAATGGAACAGTACGCATCTGCGTGGACTTTCAGGATATCAATAAAGCTTGTCCGAAGAATGACTCCCCAGTGCCTGTTACCGAGCTAATGATCGATAACACGTCCACTCATGATGTCTTCTCCTTCATGGATGGATCTTCGGGTTACAATCAAATAAATATGCATCCCGAAGACCAAAAGCACACCGCCTTCCGAATGCCGCTGGGCATATTCTGCTATAAAGTAATGCCCTTCGGTCTGAAGAACGCTGCCGCTGCTTACCAGAGGGCCATGACGAAGATCTTCTATGACTTCATACACGAGATTGTTGAATGCTATATCGACGACCTTGTGGTGAAAAGAAAATCATACGAAGAACACTGGGAACATCTGAAAATAGTGTTCCAGCGCCTTCGAAAGTACAACCTGAAGATGAACCCCCTGAAGTGCGTGTTTGGAGTCTCCTCAGGCAAATTCCAAGGTTCATTATACGACACAGAGGCATCGAAATAGACCCATCAAAGATCAAGGCGATTATGGAAATGCCCACGCCAAAAACTCTCTAACAATTCCGGTCTCTCCAAGGGAAGCTCGCGTATATCCGACGGTTAATAGCTAACCTCTCCAGCAAATGCCGCCCATACAGCCATCTAATGAAGAAGGGGACCCTGTTCATTTAGGATCATAAATGCCAAAATGCACTGGACGAAATCAAGTAATATCTGCTGAACCCGCCAGTACTGACCGCTCCGGTCAAGGGAAAGCCTCTCATCCTGTACAAAACAGCCCTTGAAGGTTCTTTAGGCGCAATATGGGCACAGAAGAATGACCAGGGGAAAGAGAGAGCTCTCTATTATTTAAGTCGAGTTCTCCTGGGGGCAAAAAACAACTACTCCCCCATTGAAAAGCATTGCCTGGCACCGATCTTCGCAATAACAAAGCTTCGGCATTATGCCTTGGCGTATGAGGTCCATCTCATATCAAAGGTGGATCCTCTCAAATATTTGATGTCAAGAACCATACTAACAGGAAGGCTCGCCAAATGGACCCTCCTGTTAATGTAATTCTCAAAAACATATCGACCCCTCAAGGCAGTAAAAGGCCAAGCCATTGCTGACTTTCTCGCTGAACATCCGATGCCAGCCGATTCTTCCTTAATTGTGAATTGCCAGAAGAATACGCGTTTGACACAATCTACAGGGAGAAAGAAGGGAGTGATACCCAATGGGAACTCTACTTCGACGGAGCATCTTCTATGAAGAAACGGAAGCAGAACACCTCCATAATCAATGCCAGAGTAGGCCTTATCTTTGTGAATCCAAAAGGAGGGATAATGCGCTTTGCCCTTTCCTTAACAGAGCCGAGAACAAACAACGAAGCAGAATATGAAGTTTTGATAGCGGGTCTTGAGATCTCTATTGACATGTGAATTGAAGACCTCCTCATATATGGAGACTCCCATTTGGTCATTAGCCAAGTAAATGGCGATTATCATACGTGCAAGCCAGAACTGATCAGGTATGGTGAAAGAGTGCAGCAAATGCTAACGCAAATCCCTTCCTACATCCTGAAAAGCATATCGCGTGCTGAAAATAGCAAGGCAGATGCGTTAGCCAAGCTTGCTAAAGAACTAGCCGACGAAAACCTCGATGACGTAAGGATCACTGTGCAAAGTCGCCAGATTCTTGCGCCAGCAAAAATATCTCCGGAGTCGTCTGAAGGAAAGGAAGCAACCAGACAAGCGGTATTCTAAATAGAAGACGAAGAAAGGGTCAAGGACCGGAGAGAAGTCTTCATAGACTACTTCAAATCCCATCGAACACCCGAAGACGCGTCGTCAAGAAATCAGCTCATGAAGCGAGCCCTGTCCTTCACCTTCGTCAATGATACTCTTTATAAGAGATCATTCGACTGTCTATAGCTGAGATGCCTTGGACCAGAAGAAGCAAAAAGGGTCGTCCAAGAAACTCACGACGGACTTTGCGGTTCTCATCAGGCCGGACTGAAGATGAAACTGAAGATCAAGAGAATATGTTACTATTGGCCCACGATGATTCAGGACTACCTCGAATATGCGAAGCAGTGTCACTCGTACTAAATTCACGGGGACTACATCCACCAGCATCCAAATCCGCTACACCCATTATTGGCTAGCTGGCCGTTCGAAATGTGGGAAACCGATAAAATCGGGCCCATCGAACCAGCATCGTCCAAAGGACATCGGTTTATATTGGCAACAACCGATTACTTTTCTAAGTGGACAGAGGCAGTACCGCTAAGGGAGGGGAAGACAGAGAACATCTTCCATTTCTTTAGAACTCACGTCATTTATCGGTTCGGCACTTCGCGACGGATTATCTCCAATAAAGGGTCAGCTTACAGAAGCAATAAAATCAGTCGCTTCGCACAGCAGCATAAAATAGATTGGAAATTTTCTTCGGTCTATAATCCCCAAGCTAACGGTCTAGCTGAGGCTTTCAACAAGACCTTGACAAAGAACATAAAGAAAACGGTGTCCAAAAATAAAAAGGACTGGCACGAGAGACTGCTTGAAACCCTCTCGGCGTATCAAACCACGTTCAAAACGGCCACGAATACAACGCCATTCGCGTTGGTATTCACCACGGAAGCGGTACTTCCTTTGGAGATAGAGCTACCCTCTCTACGAGCAGCAGTTCAATACGAGCTAACAGATGAGGAAAACACCCATCTTCGGATTGAGGAGCTCGATGCCTTCGATGAAACTCGTCTCATGGCGCAGCAAAACCTGGAAGCTTACAAAGCAAGGATGGCACGCTCATACGAAAGACTGACTAGGTCGAGAACATTCCGCCAAGGCGAACTCGTGCTAGTCGTAAAAAGACCTATGATCCACAACCGTGCAAAGCGGGGGAAATTCAAGCCAAACTATGAGGGTTGGTACATCATGACATGGTCTACCAAAGTGGGTCTTACTTGCTCATGAATATGCATGGCGAAAGACCCTTCCGGCCAACAAACGAACGATTCCTTAAGAAATACTATGCTTGACAAGTCATTGCTCAGGTTAATGATAGATTACTCCGCTCGCTGTCTTCCTGAGTCCAGAATCCATAAATAGTATCCGGTAGAAACTTTGCCTGAAGCTTGCCATGGACCAAGATGTCCCTAAAGTAATAATGGACCGAGATGGCCCTAAACTAATAATGAACCGCAATGTCCCTAAACTAACAGTTGACTGAGATATACCTAAACTAACAATGGACCATAATGTCCTTAAACTAAGTACATCGCCTCAAACATGATCACAATGGAATTCAAGTCGACAGGACCCAGCGGCAAGGACTGCAAATCAAATCCCACCGGCAAACAGATTGGTCACCTGCAGCGAAATTATTTTCGAGAGTTCCATCGCTGAAAAAACGGTACGCCCTCAGGAGAAATGGGCACGGATGAAAACCCGAAAGGGCTCCGTGAGTAAAATAGGAGGACTACCGGCGAGTTTGTTAAAACCCGAAAGGGAGAAGACTCATAAAAAATGGTACGTCCACAAACGAAATGGGCACGGATGAAAACCGGAGAAGGCACTGTGAGTAAAAACAGCAGGGCTACCGGCGAGTTTGTGAAAACCCGAAAGGGCTCAATCTCATTAAAATGGAAACACCTGCAAGGTCCTCTCGACCTTGTGAGAAAAAATACCCGCGTGAGATCCTTACAACTCATAAGGAAGCAACACACTTAGGGATCCCCACGATTCCTAAGGAGAAACTACACTTACGAGATCCTCACGACTTGTAAGAAGAATTCCCCCTATGTGACCCTCACGGCTCATAGAATTCAGAAGCCTTAAGATACAGGGACCTAAACCTATTCTTAAGCTATCACACTCCCCATATTGCCCTACAAGCGGTCCAATATTGACCCTTGTATACAATCCACGGGCACAAACAAACGTTCCCTCATTATGTCCTACCAGTGACGAGGAATGTCCTCATATGGTGAACGACGCTTATAAGTCCTCTCGACTTGTAAGGAGAAAACACTTTTGTAAGGTCTTTACGATTTGCAAGAAAAAATATCACTTAGGAGTCCTCACGACTTCTAGGGACAAAATACACCTATAAGATCCTCGCGACTCGTAAGGAGAAACACATTTATGAGACCCTTACGGCTCGTAAAGTCAAAAAGCCTTAGTCAACAAGGATCCTAACCCTGTTTGCTAAGCCACATTTGTTCAAATAGACAAAGGCAAATAATGATTCGCTCCTTGCAATATCCCAGTTGTAGCGATGCTGATGCATAAATCGGTATCAAATTCTAAGCCCTTTCACAGAAAATGATGATTCGCTCATGGCAATATCCCAGTTGTAGCAATGTTGATGCCTAAATCGGTATCAAATTCCAAGCCCTTTCACAGCAAATGATGATTCGCTCCGGGCAATACCCCAGTTGTAGCGATGCTGATGCCTAAATCGGTATCAAATTCCAAGTCCTTTCAGGGCAGATGATGATTCGCTCCTAGCAATATTCCAGTCGTAGCGATGCTGATGCTAAGATTGGTATCAGATCTCGAGTTCCATACTAGCAATAAAAATCAGCGAACAAAAATGCATATGAAATAGCCGAAATGATGGGGCAATTCGCAATAAAAATCAAAGAGCAAAATATATGCATATAAAAACAGCCGAAATGTTTGGGCAACTCGCAATAAAAAGCAGCGAGTAAAAAGAAAAAATAGCCGAAATGATTGGGCGCCATGATAAAATAGCCGTAATGATTGGGCAATCGTGATTTTCACGATATAAAAAGCTGAAATGATGGAGCATCGCGGAAAGAAATAAAAAAATGATGAAACTTATGCCCTGCAGGTGAGTCCACATTCACCCCTGTATACAATCCATAGGCACAAACAAAAAGGGAACCACATTTTCCTACTGGGCTCTGTCAAAAGGGAGAGTCAAATCTTGATGGTATATCTACAGCTTAGATATCACCACGGCGTTTCTTTTCACTTCAGCAGGATGCAAACGAAACGTCAACAACCGACCCCATGGTCAAAACAATGGAGCCACAAAAAAGTCCCTAGTTCCAAGACTCGACGGTTCACAGACAATCTAGAGACAACCTCAACATTCGTCGCAATATAGCACACACAATTTCAACAAACGAAGCGAAGGAAGATCCCTAGCTTCAGGGTCTCGATGGTGACATCTATAGCCTAGAGATCACCATGGCGTTCTGTCACGACCCGTAATTTAGCATGTGAACGGCACTTAAATCACATAACGTCTAAAGGCATAATGTAAATTAAGTAAGCCGAAGCCCAGAAAATCTAAACCTTTTTGCGGAAAATAGTGGGGGTGCAGTTTTGAAATAAAGGTATAATGAATCATGTTTTTCTTTAAATGCATAGCTAATGAAACATGAGAATGCAAGTGGATCATACTAGAGTTGAAAACATGTTTTGTCTTTAACAAATTTAGGCAGCTCCTCCCTTATATATTTTGATCCAAAACCATATACACAACAATATATAAGCATCCCCAAGTGGGAGCAAGCCCTTCGCCAACCAGCGGAATCACAACCACACAACAACATATATACGACGCCCAACGGAGAAGATCAACCCAGAAAGAACAATAAATAAGCAAGACATCAAAACTCAAGAAAAGCGATCATAAACCCAACGCTCTAAGTCTCACACAAAACCCAAGTCTGACTAGGTCTACCAATATACAATCTTTAGTCTCTGATTTTATTTGATGGAGTTTATCTAGATACAACGGAATATAAAGTACGAGAGTGGGCACAATCCAACATGTGTCCCACCTACCAAAGCAAAACACCCTGTATGAACCTGTGTGCCAGCGATACCGCAACTGATCCCAAGAGGTCAAACCAGCAATAACTGTGGCATAACGGGGGTGAGTTGGCAACTCGTGAGTAGAAAACATCAGCAAATAGAAATCGAATAAAACAACGATTTCCTAGGTCATTATATCCTGAAAGTAATACTATGATATCTAGGGTGACCGCATATGCATATATTTCAACCATCGATCAACTTCAATGACATATATAAATAAACATCCGACATCGTATGCCTGTATGCATGTGGATGTTATCCACGTGTCCATCAACGACACAAACAATATCATGGAACCTGAGTGTCCCACACGATACTCAAACATCATGAAAACGTAAGCCCGTATGTATATATATATATATATATATGAGGATATCAACCACGTGTGTCCATCAACGACACATCAAATTCATGGAACCTGAGTGTCCAACACCGACACTCGAAATATCATGAAAACCCGTGTCCAGTATCGACATGTAAATCTTCATATCTCAGGTGCCACATACTCAGATCAGCCCTTATATCCATCTCATCTCGGGCGCCACATCCTCATATCGGTCCTCATATCATAACTTTAAAACTATATCATCCGGATATCCGCCGAGTTCTATACAATCACTGGTAGGTAGTGCTCCCCTGCCAAGCACACCGTCTAACAATACGAGTCTTCTTGCCTTGGGGTACCTCACCGGATCCACCATGTACCCACAGACAGTGCCTACCGCCCCTCAAATCGGGTATAATCACTCCTCAGAACCGAGAAAACTCCTGGTGGACACCTCAAAATATCATATCAATAGAAACTGCATTTTAAAGCAATACATAATTCTCTTTGAAATATAACTGCGGTTCTTAAATCCAGAGATCTAATCGAAACAGCATCTCGGTGCATATAACCATAAAGTACGATGTATGAAATATACAGTAGTAATATGAGCATATCGAGTATATCATGCAAGCATGTCAAGTGATAGTACTAAACAATTAATGTACTTTTACGGTTAAAAATAATATCATGATAGGGTAGTTCTACTGTGTAAGTAGCATGGCAATTACCGATGATGAATGTGTGTGACCCAGCAATCTGTGTACGTATAACATGCGCATCAACGGCAATTGTGCAGGTGTACTAGCAGTTGATATTATATAACATTAAATACTGGAAACATGATAGGTATCACATGAAGAATAATCCAACATAAATATGAACTATAATAAGGTAGGCTCTTTATGTCAACGATCCCGCCTCATAGTATCAAGTGACGCAATATCCTCGATCATCATTCTCAATTCATGAGCGTGGATCAATCATTCGGTAAACGCATCGCGTACAGTAATCCATCGTATGGTGTCACAAACAGGGTAGGGAATCTATCATCCTATTCACCAGCAAAGGTATGGATCTATAATCTCATATGGCATACCTTATCAATCACATAACACATCTATATCAATCTTATATCATGTCATCTTGCATATACATCATATCTTGTGAATCTCAATTTATATCGATCTCGATCTCAAATCCAATCATTATCAACTCATACTTGTCCTATTTCAATTCATACTTATCATGATTCAATTTCTCATTTCATATTCTCATATATCAATCTGAGCCATCTATATCTATCATCTCAATATCCCACATCATGATTTCCTATATACCTATATCATATTATCAAGCCAATATATATTCATTAGTGTCAATTTTTATCATATCATATCTTACTAAATCCTATAATCGTGTCCGTAAGTTCGTAGCATATCCTTTATCAAATTATAAGTTATCTAACAATCTTTCCATATCAATGGTTGCAGGGGTGCTATACTCCATCCACCCGACTTCCCTCGTAAATATAAATCTACTCATTTGTTAAACTCTTCACTTAGCCGAAGTCGATGTGATTCGTCGTCTCGGAAGTCCACGCGAAAGTACCTACAATCAATACACAATCGCAATACTATTAAAATCAAGTCCAAAAAATCGATACGGCACACGAATTGCTCATTGGTTAGAACCTATAGCTTACGCTTGCAAGATCAACCAAATAACCCTCGTCGTTGGCGTATAAATGTCCAACAACGAAATCAAATCTCAAATATAAAAACCAAGAATTCAAATATAAGAAAACTTTGCCAAAGCACTCATAAACAGCTCCCAGATTTTGGCTCAGGTCAATTGGGACTAAACAAACAAGTATAGTAGCTAGTATATGAGGGGAATGAGCTATAGACAAAACCACAATACCAATGCCGAAAGGAAGTCCGGCGAGATCTCCAAAATTTCCGGCGCCGCCGGTCTGGGTAGGCCAAAACGTGTCCATACTTCGGTGGTGGTCTTCTAGTGGTTTATCTAGGTCAATGGATTTGTTTGATTTTCTCAGAAATAACCCATGTTGCTCCAGATACCCTGTAATCCTCTAGGTTTCACAAAACCGACACGGGACAAATTCTAAACTCGTGTATCGGGTTCTAAACTCATTTCTAGTTCAGGAAAAGCATCACTACGGTCCCACAATATTTCACTACAGCTCAATTTACCATTTAACATCAACTTGGAAATTTCCAAGATCGCATAACCTAACTAAATCAAATTCTAAACTAAACTAGGATATATAAACGCAAATACTAATCTTAAAGTGAAGGGATTATCTCATTTGGCAACGTAGGAAAATTCTTGAGTTGCCCAAAATCTTAAAAATATAAACTTGAATGGTTCAAAGGATTTAGAATAGGCTTGTGTATCTTTATTGTGAAGGTGGCATAAGGTTTTGAACAAGGATGGGAGATGATACATGGAGGTAGAGAGGGATGAAGGAGATGAAGGAAATGATGAAAAGGATGAAGAAATGAAGAAGGAAGAAGAATGGAGAAGTAGTCAAAGGGCTTTCTCTCTCTCTTAAGCTCACTCTCCCTTACCCTCACTCTCTCATAAATATCTTCTTTGTTTTCTTTCTCTTTTTGTTTTTCCCTCATTACTTCTCTTTTCTTTTCTTTTTCTTTCACAAAACTCACAAGTCACAAACACAAATGAATAACATGCACTTAACATGGTGCACGAGCCATGTAAAAATGTAAAAATACGGATTTGGCTTAATCGTGATCAGTAGTGAAATAATCAATTTTAATTCAAACTTGCATATATTTAATTATAAAAACGCCAAAATCCGATAAATATATTTTAAATGAATAAATCATTTTAATCTCAAATTATATTCCAAATATTGGTATATACTTATGCCATTTTACGAAAAAACCCCATTCGCAAATCGAATAGTTTTCACGAAATATATTCTTTTAATATTAAATTTCCAAAAATAATATTTTATATTTCTGAAATATTACATAATTCCCCCCTTAAATAAATTTGGTCTCCGAATTTAAATTTAAATCCCCAAATACTTAAACATTTCAATAATCAGGTCAAATCAACGGGGTTCCGAAATCACGGAAGATACAGAAATACCACAGCGCATCGTGTGCGCCTGAAAACAAGTACGAAACTCAAAATTAAACTCCGTCAAGTATCACACAATCATCAGAGTTAAAATGGAAATACAAATCCCGAATTCCAATACCATACTCAATTATGCTATACTCAAAATCATAATACGTATATAGTATGCATCCTTGTAAAACCGTTTTAAAAGCTGAATACCTCATGCCAAATCTTTCCCAAATCGCCGTGCTATGCGTAGCTCACGGTACAAATGGCGGACGATCATTTGTAAGTAGTAAATATATACTTACATATGTTTTTGCTCAATTATACGTCCCGCCTTTTTGAAATATCCCAGAAGGTTCTCCTTGTAAAATTTCTTGTCACTCGTGGACACGCAGGAAATAACGAGACTATAGCCTCTTTTTTAAAACCTTTTGGTAATTTTTTATGCATGCAAAAGTACTCAGGCACTGTCCTCAGACCAGCCCTTCTTGGCTACTATACAATATATAGTATCCATCATCAAAACATGATACTCATAAATAAAATCAGCCTTAAAAGGCGTATCCTACATCACGTGCGTCTGGTGCGCATGGAAATCAAATCGAATAAAAGTGCCACAATATGCACAAAAGAAAAACTAAGTGCAACGGGTGTGTACAAAAGCATCTGTCCAGTGCAACGGATGTGCACGACAACAATATCAAGTGCATCTAGAGTGCACGAAAATCTCAATCCAGTGCAACTAACATGCACGAATGAAAATCCCAATCAAGTGCATCCAACATGCACGAATAAAAATCCCAATCAAGTGCATCCAACATGCACAAATAAAAATCTCTATCGAGTGCAACTAACATGAACGAATAAAAATCTCAATCGAGTGCACTCGGTGTGCACAAAATCTCATATCATACACCCAATGTGCGCGAAAATCCAAATCATGTGCGCCTGGTCCATATAAAACATCCAGTCCAACAGTATGCACGATAACGAACATCAAGTGCAGACGAGTACGAAATCATAAATCTGGTTCAACAAATGCACGGAATAAAAATCTGGCGCAACCAATGCACGAAATACAAATCTAGTGCAACCAATGCACGAAAACTCATCAATATCTCAAATGCTCACAGAAACAACACCGAGTATACCAAGGTGTATTGAATCATAAACGTGTGCAACTGCATGCACAAAATCCATCCTAATGCATGGTAGGCATATATAAACTATACCGATTGCAAAAATCAAGTCAAGTGCGTATGACATGCATGAAATCGAATCGACAATATCGAATCCACAAAACCATAAAAACGTGCAACGAAGGCACAAATCAATATCAAGTGCAATAGATATGCACAAATCATAAACCAATGTAGCAGTGTATAAAATATAAATCAAGTGCTAACTGTGCACAAAATGTAAATCTCTAGTAGGTGTAGCCATGGTGCACAAAAACAAAAATCATGAAACCCAATCATCATAACTCAAGTACAAGCGATAAAAGTGTGATACTCAGATCACAAAACGCAATCACAATAAATGATATTGAGGTACACAACCTACAATGTCGAAAACTATGCCGGTGCGCCCAAAGCTGGCAGAGCAAGATCATCTACTTGCCTCCTGCTCACAGTATGGCCTCTTCGGTCTCTGGGTTCCCGTTTCTCTGTGGATTACAAATCTCACGATCTTTCTGCTCGTCGGCCTGGTCAGGTGTACTAATGGAACAGTTCTGCTCTGGAATTCCTCTGATCACCGGTTGGCCAATCAACATGAACACTCACAAATGGCACATTACTGATGGCAGCATCTGGCCCTCTGAATACACACGATATAACTGATCCTGGGTGCAAATCTCTATCGCTGCGGTGTCCTGGAAAAAACCTGCTCATGGCTTTTTTCGATCTCACCTATGCCGTATTATACGAAGGTTGACACTTTTGCTCAACTCTTTTCTCATAACCGGACAGCTGCATCCTCACCATAGCTTTCCTATGAAATTTGACTGTATCTAACGCCTCTGCACACATATCAATCCTCTGGCATCAACAGAGAGTAACAACCGCTCGTTAACATCTCGCACGAAACTCTTGTTCCACTCGTCTTTATTATCGTCCACTTCGACGTCATCTCTTGCTGTCTGCATATTTCAATTCGTTCTCGGCTACAATCAATCTGGACTCTCTCACACGGACTCAAAATTACGAACTCGGTATCTTCATCACTCCGTAGAAGATATCTAGCCGAACACGTCCTCAGGATCTCTTCCAACTCATCGGAGGAATACACTTTCGTCCATTCTCGATCAATTCACAACGCATCTGGTGAAGTCCTTCTATCTGAAACTGGTCAACTTACCGATCTCACATCGGAGCATCCGACGAACAACGTCTTCTCTTGCTCAATTTACTCTAAATCAAAGTAAGATCCTTCAACTGGAATTCTTCAACTTAACTGAGCCTGCATCGGCACATCAAATCTGACGAATCATATCAGTCGCTTAACTCAAGATAGACTACCTATCTCCTGTCACATCTCTATTTGAAAGCTCCAGCGGATTCAGCCTATAGAATCTGGAAACGACATCCCATCAATCTCAGCAACAGCCGGGTCATTTGTCTGCACGGTAGACAACATCACAATCTCTGAGGTAGGCTGTACATCAACAGTCCTCTCAATCTGGTATCCTCTATCAATGGCCCGATCATTCGGTGCGAAACTGAACACTCGCCTCAAACGAGAGGCCACAATATAAACACTATACCTACACGTCCTTATGTCACCAGAAACAACATGTTCAGCACTCGTCCGTGACAAGCTCGCTATGACCGCAACACTAGCAGCAGCTCAATCTGCACTCAAACCATGGTGACAGGAACCTCAAGCAGGTATCGATGATGATAGACCAAATGAATGAAAGAAATCAACAGATCCCAAATGGATATATGATCATAGGAATGAATAGTATCACAGATCTCATGATATGTACATCCTAAGGTTTCTTAAGTGGAGTATCGTATCGTAAGTATGCCACGGAACATACGTACGGTACGTCACTCTACTCAAGCTACCTACTCCATCAATCAAGGTCAACCTATGAAACGAAAGTTCGGGTCTGATACTCCCCTGTCAAGTCTAAGTTCCGTAAAGTCAAGCCTAGGTTCTGAAATATATATATTATGCCCTAGACTCCACATAGTCAAACCCAGACTCAAACCAAGCTTAAACCTAACGCTTTGATACCAACTTTGTCACGACCCATAATTTAGCATGTGACCGGCACTTAAATCACGCAACGTCTAAAGGCGTAATGTAAATCAAGTAAGCCGAAGCCCAGAAAATCTAAACCTTTTTGTGGAAAATAGTGGGGGTGCAGTTTTGAAATAAAGGTATAATGAATCATGTTTTTCTTTAAATGCATAGCTATTAAAACATGAAAATGCAAGTGGATTATACTAGAGTTGAAAACATGTTTTTTCTTTATAAAATTTGGGCAGCACCTTCCTTGTATATTTTGGTCCAAAACCATATACACAACAATATATAGACATCCCCAAATGGGAGCTAGCTCGTCGCCAACCGGCGGAATCACAACTACACAACAACATATATACGACGCCCAACAGCGAAGATCAACCCAGAAAGAATAATAAATAAGAAAGACATCAAAACTCAAGAAAAGCGATCATAAACCCATCGCACTAAGTCTCGCACAAAACCCAAGTCTGACTAGGTCTACCAATATACAATGTCTAGTCTTTGATTTGATTTGATGGAATTTATTTAGATACAACGGAATATAAAGTATGGGAGTGGGCACGATCCAATATTGTCACGACCCTAAGGTACGGAACGTGACCGGCACTTAAATTACGAAACTTCTAAAAGCGTAACGTAATTTAAGTAAGCCGAAGCCCAGAATCTAAACCATTTAAAAGAAGAAGTGAAGGAAAATATGTTTAAAAGCAACATCATATTTTCTCCAAAATTTCGGCAGAGTCTCCTTTTTAAAAACTGGCCCCAAATGGGTACAAACAAGAATATATATACAAAACCAATAATAAAGGCATCCCCAAGAGGGAGCTAGCTCTTGGCCAATTGGCGGTCACAACCACGCAAGTAATATAATATACAACGCCGAAGGGCGAGAATTAAAACTCAAAAGAAACCAAATAACCACCAGAAAACCATCATAATACAAGCGCGACTCTAAGGTCAAAAGAATAAACAACTGGTCTTCCAAATCTATCAAATAATACAAGTCTGGTTGATAGAGTTTGCTTGATACAACTGAATAAATAAAAGTACAATGGTGGTCACGATGCAAGTGAACAAACCTACCAAAGCAATCACCCTGAATGAAGTGTTGTTCCAGCAAACCGCCAAGGAAACCTATACACCTAAACCTGTAAGAAAAATTTGGCACAATGGGGGTGAGCTGCCAACTCGTGAGTAGAAGACATCTGCGGGTAGAAATCGCATGCATGACGCTCTCCTAGGTCATATAATATACTCAACATAGCACTAGACATCTAGTAGTGATAGGCTATGCATAAGTGAAATACTCAGTGCTCGTGTCAGTGTCACTAAGTAGCAATATGTCTTATGTATGCGTATGATGTATGAATGCATCATGAATGAAACAATCCACCAAGAAATCTTGATAATCTGATATAAGAAAATATGTATTTTTTTCTCAGTAAAATTTCATGTGAAATAACTGAAGTATCATCAATGAAATCCATGGAAATCCGTGTCATGTATCGACACAAAGCATGTAAATCTCAAAGTCTCGATATCTCATATCTCAATATCTCAATCTCATATCTCTGTATCTCAGATCTCATATCTCTGTATCTCAAATCCCAATATCTCGGGCTCCGGCCATTCGGATCGGCCCATATCATCAAATAACACGACTACGGTCGGTATCCTCCGGATATCCGCCGCGTCATAAATAACCGGTAGATAGTGCTCCCCTGCCGGGCTCAACGCCATCATATGCGATCTTCTTGCCCCGAGGTACCATACCGGGCCCACCATGTACCCGCAGACAGTGTATCCCTCTCCTCGAATCGGGTATATGATACTGCTCAAGAACCGAGAAAACTCATGGTGGACAGCACACACATCACATCATGAGAAAACCGCAGTTTTTCTTTTTAAAATAATAAATTGTTGCGGTTTTCCCCAAAATCCAGAAATCTCACTGAAAATCTGAAATCCCAAGAATCATGAGTAAATAAATAATAAGTATCGGCATTAGCCCCACAATAATGCATGATAGTATGGATATGTAAATGCACGAAGTGTCTAAGTAATATATGCAATGTCTAAACTGGCACATGAGAGTAATCACACAATATTATGTTGGATTAGCATTTAGCTGATTATGTCAATAAAAATAATATGTTCTAAAGGGTACGTGACATGGCAATTACCGATGATGATGTGTGTGAGCCGGTAAATATGTGTACGTGGAACATACGCATCATCGGTAATGGTGCTGGTGTCCTAAAAGACGAGATCATAATAATTAATGAAACACATGAATGAATCATGCAATGCGATGAGTACAATATGAATATAACGGAGAATAAGTAGTAAAACGCAACATTTTAGAATATACTAATTACGAGTCATACAGTTTGTTGTTTGAAAAAAAATAACACGAATCGTGGTTTTGAGAAAAGTAGGGGCTGTGGGGGTTTTAAGAAAAGATATGTCCTTTGAAAAATCCATAGTATCCCTCAGGCTGTCTTTAAAAAACGCGCACTATTTGTTAGTTTTGAAAAGAAGTATGACTCGAGCCTAATCTAACATCTACCTAACCAACTAAGGGACTAACTAAAGAAACTAGTCGAAAGGTAAGAAGAATCAACCTAAAATCTGAATCGATATCTCTAGTAGTCGGCGATCCAGCCTCAATAGCGTCACGTACATAGTACGACTTTCTCGAGTCAAGAGTGCGGATCAATCATCATGTCTATACTTCGTACGGCATCCCAAAATCGGGGTATGGTCAACTATCATATATACATCATCATTCGTATGGTATAATCCTCAATCAATATCATGATCAAGGGTACTGTACTATAATCGCATACATTCTAATATCATCAACATATATCATCGTCTGAGTAAATATACATCGTCAAATGATCCACTAAAATATCATGTCATATATCATATCCTGATTAAGTCACATATTACGATCTGGGTTTTATTCTAGAGTCTCGTTCATTTCAATGTCATCTACACATATTATCGTTTATATATAAATATATTTTATATATTCTCATTGCCCAACGATCCTCTAATATCACAACACATTTCATGTCATAACTCGATCATATATCCAATATATCACGGCATCATTCCCAGTCATATCGACTCATCCCCATGTATCATATAACATCTTAATATCATGTGTGTGTGTATATATATATATATAAGAACCTACACACACACACACACACATATATACATATACACCAAGTCCAGTGTATATGTGTATGCGTATGTGTGTGTCTACATGAAACCTACAAATTGTCTCTAAGGTAATCATACTCTGGTTAAGTTTTTGTAAATCAATCTATTCCAACTTAAGGTCTTCAATAGTACCCTACTAGTCAAGAATCCGAGGTCACTTCCGACTCATAATAATAATATGTAATAACCTTATACTACGTTTGCGAGGGTGCTATATTCCATCCACCCGACTTCCCCCGTAGATATACATCTACTCACCTGCATCCTCGCTTGCCGAAGCCGATGTCACCATTCTTTTCCCGTCGTCTCGAAATCCACGTGAGGATGCCTACATATAAACATATGGTATCGTAAATCGAAATCACGAATGAAAACAAAAATGGCACGCGAGTCGCTTATAGGTTAGAACCTATAGCCTACGCCTGCAAAACTACCAAACAACCCCCATCGTTGACGTACAAACATCAGACGACGGAACACAATATCGAATACCAAATCCCAATTTGAAACAAAGTCGCAAAATAATGCAGCAACTCAAGAAAATGGTCCCAGATTTTACCCTAGGTGAAATTAGCCAATTTTGCATATGTGTAGGGTCTAGTTTACTGGAGATAAAGCCCTTGACCAAACACGAACCAAAATGGAGGTACCCAGGCCGCAATTTGCGACCAAATGGGATATATTTGCGGCCTAGACTGGGAGATGGGGTCTCGGGTTGTAACACTTGAAAAAAATAAAATATTATTTTTGGGACTTTTTATAATTTAATATTAATTTTTAATGAATATTTTAATATTTCGGTACAATTAAATACCGATAAATGGGAAAAAAATTTGAAAAAATATGGAAAATTCTAAAATAGGGTATTTTATGGAATTATGCAATTTTTAAGTTTTTATGATTTATTTGGCACTAATTTAGTGCTAATCGCGATTAAAAATCGCTAATCGGGTTTTTAGCTTTTTTGTGCAAAACATGCACATATCATTTTTTCCACTTGTTACATTTTCTTACATGTTTTGGGTGCATGGTTGCTTAGGGTATACTATTGTGAGGAGAAGGAAATAAAGGAAAAGAAAAGAAAATGTAAGGAAATGATGAGAGAGGGGACATAATCATGAGGCAAAGCATGCTTGAGGAGAGAGAGGGAGAGAGAAAGAGAGGTAAGGCTCCACCTCCACCTCATTCTTGACTTCATTTTCATTTCTTCAACTCTCTCATCCTTCTTCATCTCCTTCTTCCTCCACCTCACTACTTTGGAAACCATCTCCAAAACCTAATCAAAACCCCAAGCTCCTTTCACAAAAGATGATCCCCACCTCACCCTAATCACATTGGACCGATCAAACTTAGATTTTGACGACGTTGGGAAGTTAGTGCTGTCTTGAGTGGACTTAATGAGGTATAATCTCTACCATTTAGTTTAGTTTTTAGTTTGTTATATTCTTGTTTAGTTTAGAAGTCGTTTTAGCGTGAAATTTTGATGTTGGGAAATTCTAGAGAAGAGTTTGGGTGTTTGTATAGATTTGAGGTGTGTAGTGGCTGTTACAAACCTTAGGGACTGGATTCAAGAGCTGGAATTGAGTGTGTAACCAAAATACGGATTTGGGATTTGAGTTCATGTCGGTTTTGTGGAAATAAATGGTGTGCAGGGAAATCTAGAGCAACCCGGAGGATTTTTGAGAGTAGCAAACAACTCTAGGGGCCAAATTAGGGTACTAGGAGACCACTTTGACGAGACGGACCCAACCTGAGCCAGGGGACCCGAGTAGGCCAGATTTTTTGATGGTGTGGCCGGCCACATGGTGACATGGGGTGTCGGGGTTGGTCCAGTAGCTCATATACATCATATACAACACCCTAGACTTGTTTTGGAAACTAGTTTTGACCTGAGTCAAAATCTGGGAGCATTCTAGTGTGATTTTGGCTATGTTTTCCGTGTTTTGAAATGCTAATTCTTGATATTTGGATTTGTATTGGAATGTTGCATGTTTGTACAGCAACAACAAGAGTTGTTTAGTCGTTTTTGCACGCGTGGACTATAGGTTTTGACCCATAGGCAATCCGTGTGCCGTTTTGGTTTCTGGACTTGATGCTAATAGAAATTGCGATTGTTTATTATATGTAGGTACCCTCGAGAAGACTTAGAGACGACAAGCAAGCGCGTGGCGACATCGGCATCGGCAAGCAAAGGTGGGTAGATTTATATCTACGGGGAGAAGTCGGGTGGATGGCGTATAGCACCCCCGCAGTTCGTGGTGATGTATACGAATACGTATACACACATATATTTATTATATGTTGTTTGAGTTGATTGATGATAAAGATGGATTTTTGGTGTTCTTGGATTGGTTTAGTGTTAGTTGTGAAACCCTAGAGTAGTGGTTGCACCCACACCCACACGCACACATATACTTGCATACATTCTTTCTTTTACATGTGCGTATATGGGAATATATATATTTATGTGTTCATATGGGTATGGGACTATGTGTTCACATACTGGATTTGAGAATTGTACTTGGGATTTGAGATGAGTCGATGTGATTTGATTTGAGGCCGTGAGATCGGTGATATGGTAGGGTTCGTATTTGAGATACGTCATGATGTTATAGCGGATCTTTGGACGACGATACCATGTGAATAGTGATATACAAAGAATAGTTGATTTGTGATCGAGATATGAGATAAGATATGTTATGATATTTATAATAGGTCGCATTAGGCGATGTATACTTCTTTATGATGATATTTGTTGACGACATCGGTTTGTATGAGGCTGCAGATCAGTAGTCAGATCATGATTATTTTGATGTTATCAGTATTGTACTAGACGTAGATCAGTACCCCAGATTATGATCTTTGATAAAGAGGATACCAGATGAATAATATGATGAATGTGATATTGACCCGTACCCAGATTTGGGATGCCGTACGACGGATTTACGTACGAGCTACATATTGATGATAGATCTGCACTCTTGACTTGGGAATGTCTGATTATAGATATGGTATCGGATGTGATATTATTGAGGCGGGATAACCGACTAATATATATATCTATGTATCGACTCAGATGTTAGGCGGTTTCCTTACCTTCAGTTAGCCTGTTAGCTCAGCCCTATAGTTTAGTGTAGTTGTTAGACTAGATCCGATTCCTACCTATTTCAAAAACTAACGAATCGTGGGTATTTTAAAAGACAGGTTAAGGGATTCTACGGATATTTCAAAAAACATATCCTTTCTTAAAAACACCATAGCCCATATTTTCAAAACACCGCAATTCGTATTATTTCAAAAGGCACTACTGTATGACTTAGATTTATATTAAATGCAGATTAGATATCGTTGGGTCTAGTATTCAGCTCCCGCACATTATTGCTGTTCGCTCCGCATCGCATACTTATTTTTTGATTCATATACCGTTATTGATATCATGCTATTAGGACACCATCACCATTACCGATGATGCGTATGTTCCACGTACACTTACTTGCCGGCTCACACACATCATCATCGGTAATTGCCATGTCACGTACACTTTAGAGAATACTATTACATTGAAATAGCTTGTTAGCTAATAGTTTCGACATGATATTAGTGTACTTGCCTTATATACTAGTTTAGACATTGTAGTTATTACTTCCTACTTCATGCATATTGTTATTCACTGTTATGTCGCATTCATGGATTTTTATGCCTATATTCACTGTTTTACGGGCTATTGATGATTTGGATTCGGATTTCCATGAGATTTCTTGGATTTGGGGGAAAACCGCAAAAACATAAATAAACTTCTTCTCTCTCTTTTTAAATAAAAAGTGCGGTTTTCCCATGAGGTATGAGTCGTCCACCATGAGTTTGCTAATAGATTTCGAGACCCGATTCGAGGAGTTGGATGAACCGTTTCGGGTACATGGTGGACCCGGTGCGGTACCCCGAGACGAGAAGGTCGCAGATGATAGCGTTGAGCCTGACAGGGGAGCACTACCGACCGGTGATTTTACCCGACGCGTCGGATATCCGGAGGATACCGTCGTGGTCTTGAGATTGATGTTAAGGGCCGATCTGGACTGACGGCGCCCTAGATAGTGAGATTGAGACCCTGAGATTTTTGAGATATTGAGGTACCGAGCCTGGGATATTGAGATTGAGATTTATGTTTTGTGTCGATACTAGACACTGTTTATGATGATTTCATTATGATACCTCGTTTTAAATATGTAAAAAAATCTCACTAAGTTATGAAAGCAGTTTCTTCGTTTTCATGTATTCTGTTTTCATGCATTCATACCTCATCCATATGATATATTGCTAATTGAGGCACTGACACGAGCACTTGGTATTATAGTTGTTTAGAGGTATACCCTAGCCATTGTTATAGGTTGCAGGTTATATATTTGAGGATTATATACATAGTGATCATATGACCTAGGATTGCGTTGTTCATGCGATTTCTGTTCGTAGATGTTTTCTACTCACGAGTTGGCAAGTCACCCCCGTTGTGCCACAGTTTCTTGCAGGTTTTGCCGTACATGTTTTGTTACGGCTTTACTGGCACTACTTCCATTTTCGGGTGATTTGCTTGGTACGTGGGTTCACTTGCATCGTGACCATCATTATACTTTGTATATTATTATTCAGTTGTATCTAGAAGCTCCATCAACCAAACATGTATTTATTTCAGATAGAGACCAGTGGTGTTTATTCTTTCGACCTTAGAGTCGCGCATTGTATTTCTATGGATTTCATGCTGTTTTGAGTTTCCTTTTTTGTTGTGATCCTCGCCCTTCGGCGTTGTATATTATTGCTTGCGTGGTTATGACCGTCGATTGACGAATAGCTAGCTCCCGCTTGGGGATGCCTTTATTCATTATATATGCTTTATCAGGTTTTGTACCTGTTGGGGTCAGCTTTTACAAAGGAAACTCTGCCGAAATTTTTAGAAAAGACTTGTGATTTTAAATGCATATTTCGGCGTATGTTGCAAACTACTTGATTTAATTTGGTTTTTCCTTCACTTTACTACTTTTCTTGGTTTGAATTTCTGGGTTTTCGGCTTACTTAGATTACGTACGCCTCGAGACGTTTCGTAGTTTAAGTGCCGGTCATGTTCCGTACTTTTGGGTCGTGACAAAGTTGGTATCAGAGCATTAGGTTTTACCTTTGAAGCATAGGATGACCCTTGGTTGATGGAGTAGGTAGCTTGAGTAGAGTGACGTACCGTACGTATGTTCCGCGGCATATTTACGATACACTACTCCATTTAAGAAGCCTTAGGATGTACATTTCTTTGCTCGGTATTATATTTATTCCTGATATAGCCTCATCGGTACAAGTTATGGTTTTGCTGCCACGATTACGGGCAGGGAGAGCTACGGCTAAAGTTGCGGTCAGCACGAGCTCGTCACGAACGAGGACTGACCAGGGCGTGATTCCGGCGACACACGATTGCAGAGATGTGTCTTTTTATTGTGTTTTTGCGCCACGAGCGTTTGATGGATCGTTGTATGAGATTACTCGGACGTGCAGATCAGCACCAGAGGATTTGGCCACTGACAGAGGCCAGCCAGATTTTGATAACCGTTGAAGTATTGCTTATTCATGAAGTTTGAAGCACTGTTCAGCGTGCAGACGAGTGAGCCAGTTGTTGCTGCGAACGACGAGATATCGCCCCAGATGCTAGAGCTATTGCAGTACAAGTTGTACTAAGAGATGATAGAAGGTCGCTAGTCATCGAGGATGAATGACTAGGACATGTGGATCGTTCGCCTACCCCGATACGAGGTCATCAGAAAGATTGATTCCAGCTAGAGATAACTTCACGTGGATACGTTGAGAGTCGATGGAGACGATCGAATGTCGGAAACCTATTATTCCAAGTTTAAAGTATTCGGAAAGACATGCAGGCAATTCTATGGACCCTCTAGAAGAATGAAACCCTAACTCGACATAATGACCGTGTGAATTCCTTTGAACCTTAAGGTTTGCGGCAGTTCCGCGGCGCCATTAGTGAGACTTGGGTTTGCCCTTCTACGGTTGGACCATCGATGCTGTGGTACGTACTCGATACTATTAAACTGTACCCAAGATGTTGAGCTCTTGGGGGATTATGAGGTTTTGACGAATCGATCGGATGGTTCGACTTAATTCGGATGCTATGTGGTGAGATGCACTTCTTGGGAGACCCCAGATACGAGGATAGCCGTTGGAGCTCAGTCCATGCAGCTACGACGAGACGAGTCCAAAGCAGTCGACATTAGAGAAAAGTGGAGTAAGAGGTTCATACCAGATCTGGATGAGATGACGTTCCACTCCGCCGACACCAGTGATGCGGTACGCATGCCGAGGCATTATACTTAGATATACCTTCCAGAAGGAGTCGCGATGAGTATGCAGCCATTCCGGAACAAGAAACAGATATATTAAAGGACAAAGACTTCCGGACAGTTAGGCAGAGACGAGATTTGGGAGAGACTCCGACGGGACCTTTCTGGAATAAATTACGAGAAGACTTGGACCCAGGAGTGGTCATGTTACGCACACCAGCAGGCCAGAGTTCATAATCGTCGACGAGACATGCTATGAGTGACCACGACAGTTGGTCAGAGATTCTTAGAGGATGTGCTTGAGCGGGACTATTCCGCCATATTTGATTTCGGTATTTTGGGCGGTCTATTCGCATGACTGATTTTGATGATTGAGTTTCATGATATTTGTTTTCATGCACCATGGTTGCACCTATTATTAGTTATATGTATGCCCTAGAGGCCATTATTGTACATACGATGTATATTGTAGTGGATGCTTGGACATATATAGGGAGGACTTTCTTGCTCGACATGATAGTATGCTATCTGGTTGCTCTTTATCTTAACTTGTACTCTGATTGTCTCTATATTACATGCTGATAAAGCCCTTAGGATATGTACTCGACTACTGGGACTATAATGAGATCATACTAGTGGGGCCACGGTAGTCGACGAGTGCATCCTATAACTGTTCCTAGTCGAGGGTGTATCGAGACAGGGCATCGATACACCAGAGTAGACTAGCGTATACGCATCTTGACCCATATGATGGGTGATGGATGATCCCATATCCATCGGTGTTTGACATCAAGGATGGTGTACGGGTGCTCAGTAGAGACTGGGTACACTGGACATACTCGCCGAGAACTTCCAGATGGTATTATACCTCACGTCAGATGGCAGTTCTCAGGTGACACTGGTACAGAGTAGTCTGTTGACCCGAGATCGTCAGAGAGTCTTGTGAGATTCCCACTGTGCTTTGATTTCCATCATACCACGTCCAAGCGGGCATGCAAAAAGGTGGCTTTTAGGTACAGTCCCGAATCACATGGAAGCAATGAGCGATAGGAGGGGATTCGTCTCTCCTAGTTTAGGGAGTTGATGTTGTGCTGTGTTCGATTGGCTATAACTGGAAATCCCTGGCCAGGCTTGCTGAGATTTACTGGTAAGTGTTATCAGTAGTTTCTCGAACTGTTATAGACCTCATATCGACACGATTTACCAAGCTACTGGGGTCTGACGTTTACCACCCCTAGGCGAAATATGCGACATATCAGACGACGAGACCGGACTGTACGGGAGTGTTACTGTTTGGATTCATAAGAGAATGTACAGGCTTGCTTGTTGATCTTCTGAGCGCTCAATACCTGGGTGGCTGTTACGTTTAGCTGACCGCTTGCAGCTTGTGGGTGTTTGATATGATCATCACCCACTGCCTGCGTATTGATGATTCTTTAGAGTCCAACACAGAGGTTTCTTGGCTCAGGCAAAATGGAGTAGGAGCACATATGTGATATGTGCAGGACCGAGGATAATGCGATATGTGATACCGTATTCTATTCTCACGATATTTGATATCAGCCAGGTCATCGGATCAAGTATTGATTCGATGAATCGGTAAATGAGATATTATTTGGTTATATGCGATATAGCCGGATTGTCGGATCAAGTGTTGATTCGATAATTTAATGTATAATAATATATATGATATATTAAATTACATTAACTAATATTAGCTCACTAAAAGATTCTTTTTCTCACTCGGGTAATACATTGATATATATGCGATATATGTTAATTGTATAATTTTATTTTGTTACAATAAATATTATATATGTGATATATAATATTGTAACATGAAATGGTTATTAATGCAACATGTTTAGTGGAGATTAAACATGGTTAGGGTTTGATTTGGGTTAATCATTTCTAGAAGTTTCTAGAAGGTTTTCATTTTTGTTTTGGAAAAGATATTTTGCAAGATATTTCTTTAACTAAACCCAAACCCTTAACCCTAGTAAAATCTCAACAATGGTTACTTGAACCATGGTTGCATTTCTAACCTTATCAAGACTTTCATTATTCAACCCAAAAGGATTTAATCATTCATTAATTATTCTTCTTCCTTGAGTTCCTTCTTGAAAAGCTTTCTAGCTTTGATTTTGTGATGAATTATGTGTGAGAAAAAGATTATAAATGAGAGCAAAAATCCTACCTCATCATCCTCATCTATTATTGCCCTTTAGATGAGAGTGTTCACTCCTTTTAGTGAGTGTTAGCTTGTGTTAATGAAACTTCAAGGTAGATCATCTTTGTTATCGAAGATCGGAAGCAAGACTGCATCTTTCTCTTCGTGGAACCTCTCGAGAGTCCGGAACACGATGATCGCAGTGAAGGGACCTCAACACGGAGCTTTAGAAGTGAAGGACCGGATCTACAAAGGTTGTAATCCCTCTCACTTAGTGTTAAAGTGTTTAACATGCTTGTTTTCGCCTAATCTCTAGTTTAAAGATCCGGCTTTGGGTTGTTCGGCACGGCTAATTTTTAAATCGGGCATGGTTGACTCCTCGTAGACCCTTGTGCATGTGCCTAGCAACCCTGCAGTAGTATCAGAGCCAAGCTAGAGCTTTAGGCGAAGTCTAGACGAAGTTTAAAGTCCGACCAAACCCGGAAAACCTCGATATTACCCCTCTCTGGACATTTTTTAAAATGTTGATATTTTCTGGATTAAAAATACTCAAAAAAATCAGCAGTGTATTCTAGGAATTACTGCAAAAAACGAGACATTAATTCTATTATTTAGCCGCGGAACCGCGGCCATGACCTACCTTTGGCCGCGGATCCACGGCCGTATAGTGAGATGATGCTTTGTTTTTTGCACAGTAATTATCCTAGTTACTTCCTGATTCTTCTGGGAATTTTTAATTATACTCAAGAGTTGAGTTCTCTGGGGTGTATTGGGGACTCGTTGATTCGATCGGATATTTTAACTTCGTTTAATTTTTTCCGAATAATTTTAGATACTGTTAAAAATTTCGAACGGATATCAATAACTCACTTTTTCCCCTGTCGGAAAATTTTTCAAAAGTTGGATTTTTTCTCGAGTTTAAGAACGTTCTAAGTCGTGCAAGTAACGCGGTAGACCCTCTAGAAAACAACAAACCTTAACTCGATTATGTGACCGTCTTGAACTGCCTATAAACCTTAGGGTTTGGGGCAGTACGGCATGCCACATGTGAGGCGTTGGCTTGACCCTTCTACGGCTGGACCATTGGTACTGTGGCATGTAATGGATGTTTTTAAACTGATTTCAAGTGTTGAGATATATTGGGGAAAACTTGGGTGTTTGATTATTCGATCGGAAAGTTTAACACTGTCTTTTTATCTGGAATGTGATACAATATTTGGAATCTACAGGTAGTTATGAGATAACTAATTTGAATGTTATAAATCTAGCAGTTTAGTCTCAAATGATCGGTTGCCACGGGATTTTGATGCGATCAAAAGTCCGTCGCAATCACATAGCGTACGCGGATACTCGCCGGGTAAACTTAACAGACAGCCACGCCCCATAGCACCAACCAAGTGACTGTAGGAGAACCCCGTCGCCAAAAGCATCCGTTAGGGTGCTCGCGGCAGTGGTGTTCCGCCTTAGTGCACTTCGTCGACGGCATCGGGGGTGCGGCCGTCTACTAAAGTTTGCGACGAGCATTCGATCAGGATATAGGGAATCTTGTTGAATTGCCCGACAAGATATTAAAAAGAGTTTTCGATTATGAGACTAAAATGCGGGGTTTATAATTGTTAGGCATGCGATGTCTAAGGAATTCATTTGGTTAGGCATGCGATGTCTAAGGAGGTTGCGGATTCCAACTGTTGTAGTTTTACACTTTCTTTTCTGTGACCGTAAGCGTAGTATGTGGTGTATCGCCGGCTTCGTTGCTATACATTAACGACAATCGGGATACGCATACTTTCTTACGTTGAAGATATGAGATATTATGTGTTGCTGTGATATGTTATATTGGATCGTCGCATTTTGAATAGCCGGGGGTTTTATTTGAGATGAGAGTTTTTCTTTTTCATTCATGTAAAATTCATTTGTATGTAATATTCTTTTATTGGGGCACTTCCGGGATGAGGATGATGTCACCACTGTATATTATTTACTTTTCCGCATTAGGTAGACCCAAGGCGGGAAGCACAAGTAACCGGGTTCTAGGGTCCAGTAGGAGGCCATCTCGAGGAGTCGAAACCGGGTCTCCTAACCCTAGAATTGGCAGTGTTGCTTGCCGCTCTCGTAGGGGTCTAGGTATAGGGTTGCTAGGCACTCTAATAAGGTTCTACAAGGCATCAACCATGCCCGATTCAAATTTTAGCCATGCCGAATAACCCTAACCAAGATCGTATACTAGAGATTAGGCGAAACTAATAGCAAGCAAACAACTTTACTTCTAAGAGTTAGGAATTACAACCTTTGTAGATCCGGTCCTTCACTTCTAAAGCTCCATGTTGACGCCCCTTCGCTGCGATCATCGAGATCCCGGACTCTTGTGACGGTTTCCTTGGAGAAATGAATGGGCTAGCTCGTTGACTTCGAGGCCGAAGATGATCTACGTCGAGGAGATTCAAACTCAAGCTCCATCTTCACTAGGTCACAAACTTTATGAAGAGAACACCCTAAACTAAATGGCAAGTAGTAGAGGATGATGAAATAGGAAGTGGGTTCACTTTGGATTTGGATTTCTCACTCTATTTCTTCACTTGAAAATTTTCTAGCAAGCTTTTCTTCTTCTTGAAGAAGAAGAAGAAGAAAAAGAAAGGAATAAGAATAATGAATTATCTAAAAAGAATAATCAAGTGAAGTCTATCATAATACAACCATCGGTGAGTTAACCTTTGTAGAGGCTAAACCATAGTTTGAGTTAATGGTTTGGTTAATAAAAATCTTATGCAAAACAAAATGAGTGGACTTTGTCAAAGATGCTTAAAAGCTTCATGAAGCTTCAATCCAAGACAAAGAGAGCCACCATTTTGTTTTACTAAAATAAATAAAAACCTAAACCATTATCTTAAATATGGTGTAAGTCATACACACACCCAAGTTTGCATGTATCATCAATCATGATACAAACTAGTGCACAAACATATATCACATATACAACTTGTGCATATAAAGTGAGAAAGTCAATCTTAAGTGAACAAATACTAGTTAATGTAAAGTAATATATCAAATATATAATTATACATTAAATTATTAAATCAATACTTGATTTAATAATCCGGTCATATCGCATATAACCGACTAATATCTTGTGTATCAATATATCAAATCAACACTTGATTCAGTAACCCGGCTATATCTCATATAACCGACCGATGATACAAATCGCGAGAATAGAATACAGTATCACATACTGGTATTATTCTCGGTCCCGCACATATCTCATATGCGCTCCTATTTCGTTTCGCTTGAGCTAGGAAACCTCTGTGTTGGACTCTAAAGACTCGTCAATACGCCGGCAGTAGGTGGTGATCATATCAATCACCCACAAGCCGCAAGCGGTCTGCTAAACGTAACGGTCGCCCGGGTATTGAGCGATCAGAAGATCAACGAGCAAGCCTGCTCACACTCCTGCGAATCCAATCAGTAACACTTACCGCACAGTCCGGTCTGTTCGTCTGATATGTCGCATATCTCGCCTAGGGGTGGTAAACGTCAGACCCCGGTAGCTTGATAAGTCATGCCGATGTAAGGTCCATAACAAGCATGAAACTACTGATAACACTTACCAGTAAATCAGTGCAACCCTGGCCAGGGATTTCCAGTTATGGCCAGTCGAGCATAGCGCAACATCAACCCCCAATACCGGGAGAGACGAATCCCCTCCTATCGCTCATTGCCTCCATGTGAATCGGGACTGTACCTAAAAACCACCTGTTTGCATGACTCAATAGAGCCGTGGTAGGGTGGAAATCAAAGCACAGTGGGAGACACACAAGACTCTATGACGATCTCGGGTCAACAGACTAAGCTGTACCAGTGTCACCAGAGAACTGCCATCTGACGTGAGGTATAATACCATCTGGGAGTTCTCGGCGAGTCCGTTCAGTGTACCCAATCTTCACTGAGTACCCGCATACCATCTCTGATGTCAAACACCAATGGATATGGGATCATCCATCGCCCATCTCATGGGTCGAGAAGATATAAGATAGTCTAGTCTGGAATATCGATGCCCCGTCTCGATATTCCCATGACTAGGAACATTGAAGGATGTACTCATGGACTACCCAGGCCCTACTAGTATGATCTACATCATAGTCCTGCAAGTCGAGTACACATCCTAAGGGCTTTATCAACTTATAACAGAGAGACAGTAACTATACATGTTAAGATAAAGAGCAACCAGATAGCGTACTATCATGTCGAGCAAGAAAGTCCTACCTATATATGTCCCAGCATCCACTACAATATACATCTCATGTACAATAATGGCCTCTAGGGCATACATATTACTAACAATCTCCCACTTGCACTAGGGCCATCTGTAGCAGTGGTTGTAGTATCTCATACTCAACCATCCCATAAAAGTCTCTCTCTGGGAAAAGGCCTTTGTGAGTGGATCCGCTGTGTTGTCGTCTGAGTCTACTCTCCTAACCTCGATCACCCTGGAGATCAACTATCTCCATGATCAGGTGATACTGCCTTGGAATATGTCTGGGTCACTGATGGGACCGTGGTTCCTGGGTCAAAACCACACTTCCATTGTCTCACAATGGTAGGAACCTAGTTCATCTCATGAACTAATATACACCCAAACTTCCTCTTTGGTAGTATCTTTGATAGCGATGTCACCCGCCTTTATCGTCTAGTTTGGTACGATATCTAGCTTGGAACACTTCCAACATACCGTCCCTCCACTGAGGGTAAAGACAATGCCTGTGACTGACATTCAGTCAACCTTACCATCCTGGAAGCTGTCCAGTGATTCTCCCCAGGATCGATTGATACCAACTCACTACACCTAGTGAGAATCCTAACATCCATTTAGATCTATCTCTTAGATCCAAATCCCAGGATTTAGGAGGTATCACTTTTATCCTATTTGAAGAATCCTTGTGATAAGAGGAGATTGACCGTGCGTAGCATAGGAAACTCTTTTCCTATCAAGAGTATGTCATCCACGCACAATACGAGGATCACCACCATACTCCCAACTACCTTTTTGTATATACAAAGTTTATCTACCATTTTGATGAAGTCAAACTCTTTGACTACCATATCAAAATAGATGCTCCAACTCCGCGATGCCTGCTTTATCACACAAAGCATCTTGCACACGTTTCCGTTGCTCCCACTGTTTACGAAGCCATCTGGCTGTGTTCTTATAGACGCTCTCTTGTAGATCAATATTTAGAAAAGCAGTCATGACACCCAACTACCAGATATCGTAGTCATGGTATGTAGCAATGGCAAGTAGGATCCGGATGGACTTAAGCACAGCCACTGGAAAGGGTTTCATCATTATCCACGCCTGGTCGATGACGAAGACCTTTAACAAGTCTAGCTTTGAAAGTCTCAACTTTTCCATCTACACCAAGTAATCTTCTCAAGATATACTTGCTCCTGATAGGGATTTAACCCTTCAGATATAGCAGCCAAAGTCCATACTTTGTTGGTGTACATGGATTCCATCTCAGATCGCTAAGCATCCAGCCATTCTTACAGAGACCCTACTCTTGATGGCCTTCTCGAAACTAGTTGGGTCATCATATCATGATGCAATCCTCGCTCCCACTGTCATCGAGAAACCGAAGTATCTCTCAGGCAGGTGAGGAACCCTGCTAGATTGGCGGAGAGGCTGAGGTTCGTCGGCGACTATTAAATCCTTTGGTTCCATCAAATCATCAGTTGTAGTTTGTATAGCTGGAACTTTTTCCAGTTCTACAGAACTTTCCTTGCCTCGATCTTGTCCGGATTTTGCTTTTGACATAGGCCGGACAATCCCAAATCTTAACTTACTTAAGAGATGGGCTCTTCGCACACCATATCTCATATGGAGTGGTAGGCACTGATTTGATTGGAATCCAATTCAATAGGTATGCATCTTCTCATATGTATATCCCTCGACAGGAAATGGGTAACTCAGTAGTACTCATCACAGAGCGCACCATATCTCATAGGGTGCGATCACTCCACCCCGATACACCGTTGTGCTATGGTGTATACGGAGGAGTAATGCTGAGAGAGAATCTCATTCTACTTTAGAATATTCTAGGATATCAATGCCTAAGTATTCTCCTCCCCGATCTCATCATAGGACATAATACTTCTACCCAGTTTTGGTTCTCTACTTCTATCTCATATTCTTTGAATTTCTCAAAAGTTTCAGACATGTGTTCCAACAGGAACATGTGTCCGAATTTTGAGAGATTCTCATTGAATGTAAGGAAGTATAAAGAACCAGTCCTGGCATATGTAGACTGGGGACCTTCATGCATCACTATGTATCAGTTCCAAGAGTTCACTAACTTTTTCTCTGTTTCCAGTAAACAGAGCTATGGTCATCTTATCTTTGTGACATGACTGGCAAGTTTCACAAGATGTAAATTCAAACTGATTTAAATATGCATCCAAATGTAACTTAGCTAGTCGGGTCGCATTGATATGGCCTAGTCTACAATGCCTCAAGAAGGATGCGTTCATTTCTGAACTCTTCCTCTTGTGTGTGTTCTGTACGTTTTGAACTGTGGTCTGATTTAGAATGTATATGCTTTTAGATAACGTGCCTGAACCGATCAACTCTTGATATAGGAAATGTTCAAATCAATATCCAACAATACAAAATTATATCCTTTCTTTAGTAAATAAAGAGACTGATATGATGTTGTATATCAGGTTCGGTATCTAATAACATTCGTTCAGAATCAGTGTATTTAGTAATACAGGGTGATAATTGCCAACACTTTGGCTGCAACAATTGCACTGTTTCCAACTCTTGAAATTTATCACCCGTTCTCAGTTCTCTACCTTCCTATAGCCCATGTAACAGATTACATATTTGGGATCCTGATCCGGTATCAAATACCTAGGACGTCGAGGATACTGAGAAACAGTTCTATGTAATGAACACACCCGAAGGAGATGCATCAACATGCATTTTCTTCGTTTGGGCGGCATGGGAATCCTCGTATTCCCTTATTTCCTGCAGGGTCTTATAACAATTATATGTTGGAGCGGGACCAACGTTCCCCAGCACAGTATAACAAGCGGGTTCGGTCAATACATCCATATTATTATCTTGATTAAGGCGTGACATGGTCGCTACCTGGCGAGAGAGAGAAGAAAACACTCTGCGTGCACTCTTGCAAGATTAAATTAGTTATATATTTTATCTAATCAGGATGGCTTCCACTGTTTTTATCAAATCTTCCTTCAAACCTTAAAAGAAAAGACTAGCCGGGATTAATTACACTCTACAAGTTCGCCAATCATTCAGCCAGGCCAGTGCCGGTACTTTGAGGAAGGTTCCCCGTGCTTTCGCACGGACCTAATTAAAATAAACCTCGTTTTCCCACGGGCGTAACCCCGTTGACACCTTTCTAGACACCTACTTGATCGGCTAATTGTAAAGTACAAAACTCTCCCAAGAGTAACAATTACTCGCAGTGGGTATCAGGATCCAACTATCATATAAAAGGTATGCAATCTCATTGCAAATTTCAACACTTGAAACTCCCGATAAAGGTTTTTACCCCTAGCACTTATGACCTTAACTATGGTCAACAAATCATAAGCACTAGTCAAGTTCTACCCGTCATTTTGTGATTAATTAGACCCACCCACATGACCCTTAACTAAGGTCAACAAAGTCACACGACTGTCCTAACTAATCGCATCATATGCGGTGTAGGAAGACATCACTTAGCTACCGTACACTGTGCCTTAACTAAGGTCAACAAACACAGCACGAATACTAAGTACTCTACTTCCTAAAATGACGGAGGGTTGCGGATGGTTTTTAAGAAAACCTTTAACGCTTTGAACTTGATCTCGTTGCGGAATCAAATGGTTTTAAATGGAGTGTTTTTTAGGCTTCTGCTAGTTTCGCTAAAGAGGTCACTCCTGGTGAAGGGATCTCGGCTCTTTCCTCGTCGAATGAGGTGCAGGATATTCACAATACCACTATGCAAAGCAAGAACTAGAAAAGCAATCAAAAGACAAACCGAAGGTTGTAGCATCTGCTAGTTATTGCTAAAGAGGTCACTCCCGGTGAAGAGATCTCGGCTCTTTCCTTATCGAATAAGGTGCTGGATGTTCTACAAGGAACACTGCTATGCAAAGCAACAACTAGAGCTACCTAATTTTTTTTTTGAAATTCGATTCCACAACATTATTTTGGGTTTATTTTTCTTTCATTAATCTCACTAATGAATGTCCCATCATTTAAGTCCACCAAAACATCACAGATAAATACAACGTACGCTTATGCCATTCGCATTCGCCTTGATGTCCCGTCATGCACCGTTAGGTTAGGTAACTAACGGCATAGCGGGGTAGGGCTAGTGCGGGTGTAAAACATAAGCAACGTCTATATAATGTATCATATATACTATATACAATATCTATCTTAACATATCACATGATCACATCACAGATAACGCAGCAGAAAACAACATATGAAATATTGGATATACTGGGACGTCCGTATTTTTTTTTGAGCCTGTATAAAACACGGATTCCACAGTCATGATGAATAGCCAATCCCACACCCCTAGACCTCTACGAGAGCGGCAAGCAACCCTACCAATTCTAGAGTTAGGAGACCCGGACTCGATTCCTCGAGATGGTCTCCCACTGGACCCTAGAACCCGGTTACTTGTGCTCCCCGTCTTGGGTCTATCCTAATGCGGAAAAGTAAATAATATACAATGGTGACATCATCCTCAGCCCGGAAGTGCCCCAATAAAAGAATATTACATACAAGTTTTTACATGAATGAAAATGAAAAACACTCATCTCACATAAAAAAACCCGGCTATTCAAACACAACGATCCAATATAACATATCCAGCAACACATAACATCACATATCATCAACGTAAGTAACTATGCGTATCCCAATTGTCGTTGATGTATAGCAAAGAAACCGGCGATACACCACATATTACACTTACGGTCGCAGAAAAGAAAGCGTAAAACTACAACAGTTGGAATCCGCAACCTCCTTAGACATCGCATGCCTATCCAAATGAATTCCTTAGACATCTCATGCCTAACAATTATAAACCCCGCATTTTAGTCTCGATATTGAAAACACTTTCCAATAATCAGTCGGGCAATTCAACATGATTCCCGACATCCTAATCGAACACTCGTCGCAAACTTTAGTAGACGGCCGCACCCCCCGGATGCCGTCGACGAAGTGCACTAAGGCGGAACACCGCTGCCGCGAGCACCCGAACAGATGCTTTTGGCGACGGGGTTCTCCTACAGTCACTTAGTCGGGGCTATGGGGTGTAGCTGTCTATTAAGTTTACCCAGCGAGTATCCGCGTACGCTACGTGATTACGACGGACTTTTGATCACATCAAAATTCTGTGGCAACCGATCAAATAAGACTAAAGTGCTAGATTCATAATATTCAAATTAGTTATCTCATAACTACCTGTGGATTCCAAATATTGTATCACATTCCAGATAAATAGACAATATTAAAATTTCCGATCGAATAAACAAACACCCAAGATTTCCCAAATAGCTCAACACTTGAGCGGAGTTCAAAAATTATCCATCACATGCCACAGTACCAATGGTCCAGCCGTAGAAGGGTCAAGCCAATGCCTCACATGTGGCAACGCCGTACTGCCCCAAACCCTAAGATTCAGAGGCAGTTCAAGACGGTCACATAATCGAGTTAAGGTTTGTTGTCTTCTAGAGGGTCCATCGCGTTACTTGCACGACTTAGAACATTCTTAAACTACGGAAAAATCCAACACTTGGAAATTTTCCGGCAAGGGAAAAAGTGAGTTATTGATATCCGTTCGAAATTTTTAACACGTTCTAAAATTATCCAGAAAAACTTAAACGAAGTTAAACTTTCTGATCGAATCAACCAGCTCCCAATACAACCCAGAAAACTCAACACTTGAGTATAAATTAAAAATACCCAAAAATATGCACAAGCAGTAACTAACATTACTGTACAAAATCGATGCCATAAAGCTTCTGTACGGCCGCGGATCCACGGCTCAAGCAAGGTATGGCCGCGGTTCCGCGGCGATATGTACGGATCATGGTGTCGTTTTTTTACAGTTATGCTTATATTTCCCTGCTTAATTTTTTAAGTATTTTTAATGTTGAAAAAATCACGATTTCAAAAAATGTCCAGAGAAGGGTTTAATCGGGGTTATACGGGTTCGATCGGACTTTTAACTTCGTCTAGACTTTGCCTAAAGCTCTAGCTTGGCTCTGATACCACTGTATGGTTGCTAGGCACTCTAATAAGGTTCTACAAGGCATCAACCATGCCCGATTCAAATTTTAGCCATGCTGAATAACCCTAACCAAGATCGTATACTAGGGATTAGGCGAAACTAATAGCAAGCAAACAACTTTACTTCTAAGAGTTAGGAATTACAACCTTTGTAGATCCGGTCCTTCACTTCTAAAGCTCCGTGTTGACGTCCCTTCGCTGCGATCATCGAGATCCCGGAATCTTGTGACGGTTTCCTCAAAGAAATGAACGGGCTAGCTCGTTGACTTCGAGGCCGAAGATGATCTACGTCGAGGAGACTCAAACTCAAACTCCATCTTCACTAGGTCACAAACTTTGTGAAGAGAACACCCTAAACTAAATGGCAAGTAGTAGAGGATGATGAAATAGGAAGTGGGTTCACTTTGGATTTGGATTTCTCACTCTATTTCTTCACTTGAAAATTATCTAGCAAGCTTTTCTTCTTCTTGAAGAAGAAGAAGAAAAAGAAAGGAATAAGAATAATGAAATATCTAAAAAGAATAATCAAGTGAAGTCTATCATAATGAAACCATGGGTGAGTTAACCTTTGTAGAGACTAAACCATAGTTTGAGTTAATGGTTTGGTTAATAAAAATCTTATGCAAAACAAAATGAGTGGACTTTGTTAAAGATGCTTAAAAGCTTCATGAAGCTTCAATCCAAGACAAAGAAAGCCACCATTTTGTTTTACTAAAATAAATAAAAATCTAAACCATTATCTTAAATATGGTGTAAGTCATACACACACCCAAGTTTGCATGTATTATCTGTAAGTGCACGGCGGCGCCCCGGCCGTCTATCCGAGGCCAAAATGCGAAAGCGATGATTTAGTTTAACTGTTATACCGGCACCACCGCGCACAAAAATCCCGGATCGGGCCATTAAACTAATTCTAGCTAACTAAAGAACGGGTAGAGAAGATATACCGAGCGATCCGTGTCCTTCGGTCTTCTCGTTGTCGTCCCGATCTTCCCGCGGAATCTCCGATCTCCACCTCCTTGCCGGAAGGGCACCACGTCGCCGGCTTCTTTTACGGGCTCCCACCTCTGGACCAAGGCAACTCGGGCACGAAGTTGGCGAGTTGACGTGCCCAAGATTTGCTGTAGAATAAGTATGGAACTCTATGTCTCATGGGGGTTATAGGAAGTTGCCTTTTGTGGAGGAAATGATATGAAGTGAATATTTGTGATGGCTATCTCATTTTTCAAGCAAATGAGATACAAAATCCTCACACCAATAATCTGGGACAGCCCACCCTTGAAGTGGCCGGCCATTACAAAGTCAAGGGAGTGAGAGAGAGAGTAGTGAGTGAGGATCAATAATACAAGGAAGAGAAAAGAGGCCATCATCCATCAAAGAGAGAGAAAATGTGATGATGATAAAACAATGATCACTAATGAGAACCTCACTCCAAAACCTAATCATCAACAACCATGATAACTTCAAAAGTCAAGCCATGATGAAGTCAAGAAGTCAAATGATGGTGCAACCATCATGAAGCAACAATATGCAAAGACCACCCTCCACAATGCTAATTTGCACAAATGCAAATAAGCCCTCCTCCACCAATCTTCAGCCAATGAAAGATACAAAGAAATATGGCCGAAACGGAAAACAAACTGGGAACTTCAGAAAACTGATCCCGTAATAAATTACAGGAAACCCCGCGGCTGTATATACATACCCGCATTTGTATTCCGACCGAATACAAATGCACTGAGACAAATCTACACTGTACAATACTAGGATCCGGCTTAAACGAAAGCCCGATAGTATTAACCGTCCGATCATGATCCGTGCAATACTGCACCTATCTGATCGAACCCTGCCATATCTCCATACGGCCTCTACAGCGTTTCGCCCGAAACTTGAGAAACTGGTCTGTGGGGGACTCTAAAGACTCGTCAACACCTTGGTTGTGGATTTAACCACTAGCACGTCAGAGGTATTAGCCTATACGTAACGGGCTACCAGGTATTGACCAAAAGGGACGTCGATGAGCGAACTCATCCTGACACCCTACTGAGCCTGTCAGTGACAATATCCGTACAGTCCGGTCCGTTCGTCTATGAGCATCGCATGGCGGGCCTAGGGGGTTGGTAAAAGTCAGACCCCCAAAAGCGGTACAAGTCGTGTCGGAGATCGGCCCAGAATACCCTGAGATACTACTGGAATACCTACAAGTAAATCTCCTGCCTTGGCCAAGGACTTCGTGTAAGGGCTCTCCTAGACACAGCGCGACCTCACCCCCAATACCGGGAGAGACGAACCCCTGAAGATCCGCTCACTGCCTCCATGTGGCTCGGGACTGTACCCAACTAAAACCTGTTTGCACGTCTCCTTTGAGCGTGGTAGGGTAGTAATCAAAGCACAGTGGGAACTCATACGAGACAAATGACGATCTCAGGTCGATGAACTAACCTGTACACATGTCACCACGGAACTGCTATCTGACGTCTGGTATAATCCCAACTAGCAGGTTCCCGGCGAGTCCTGTCCGGTGTACTCATAACCTAATGAGCACCTATATACATCTTAGGTGAACCAACTGACACCAGTGGCTTGTGAGACCGGCCACCGCCCCTCATCGGGGTCTCGACTGTATACACTAGTCTACTCTGGAGAATCGATGCCCTGTCTTGAAACTCCCACGACTAGGGACCTTTTAAGGATGTGCTTATAGACCCCAGCTCCCACGTATATGATCGCCCTCATACTGCTGGTAGTCAAGCAAAAATCCTAGGGGCTCTATCAAAGTGCAATAGTGACCTGTAAGGTCACCTAAAGCAGTACACGATGATAAAGATAAACAAGATAGCATATTATCATCTTGAGTAAGACTGTCCTACCGGGATAGGTCCTCCCTCAATCATTGTAATCACGTACCTGTGATCCAATAATTGACTCTGAGGGCACTATCTCCAACAATCTCCCACTTGCACTCAAGGCTAATTATTGCGATGTCGCATACTCACAGCCCGTGTGATACCGAACACCCAACTCCTCTACTAGTCAGTCTCACAAAACCCGTTTACGAAACTATTGCGTTCGAGGAATAGCCTCAGTGAGTGGATCCGCTTTGATGTTTCTTTCTATGTCTCTCAAAATCTCAAGTTCGCGGAGAAACCCATTTCCCGAAATGAGCAATACCTGTCTTAGAACATGTTTGGATATCTGATGGGACTTAGTTCATAAATGAACTCCAAATCCAAACTTCTAGACTGTATCGTCAACTGAACTTAATCAGTATCCTGCGCCATCCTTCCCTAAGTATCCACCTGGACGACCTGTCCAAAATACTGCCCCTCGTCAGAGGGAAAACTATAACTCTGACGGCCACCCTGTCGTCCAGGACACCTTGGAAGCCTGGAATGATAACTGTCTCCTGAACGAGGCTGTCGTTATCATATCCCTAGAATATCCACTTATGTTCTAAACCTGCTTCCAATTGTTTCTCCAGGATTGGATCAATATCAACTTATTGCATCTACTGCAAGAACAACATCTGGTGTGGTACTTGACATCGCATGATTGACTCAATTGCCTAAGCAATTGATCTGCCAATCATGCACATCCCTCTCCCCTTTAGTCTGTAAGACACCTTTAGAGAGGGTGACTCCATCATCTGCAGGTACACTACCGTGCCAGGAGTCGTCCATTCTAAAAACTCTTAGAATGCTGTCTAAGTACCCTGATTGGGAAACCACCCAAATCTAGATCTATAGATCTAGTAACCAGAATGTCTTGATATTATATCCAAGTCCCATGTGGAGAAACTACTGTGTGACAACCAAAGTATAACCGATCGTAGTATAGGAATTTCACTTCCTACTCTGTGTATGCCATCCAAATACCAGGACATCACACCCTACTACCTTCTTAACAGATCCATCCCCTATTTTGATGAAGTCAAACCTATGACTGTCATATCAGAAATAGATGATCTATCTCCGCTATATCTGCTTTAGTCCATAGACATAAGCTACTTGTCCACCAATGCTTCCGCTACTCCCACTGACCACGACAACCCTCTGGCAGAGTCATATAGACGTACACTTCTAAAACCAGTTTAGAATGACGCTATACTCATCCTCCTGCCGGGTCTCACAGTCTGGAACAACAGCAATGGCAAGTCTGGGTAAAACAGAACCTCCCTGTCACCGTTCTTGAGGCTACCGGAGTACCTCTCGGGAGCCTGATGTTACCCATCGTATCTACGGAGTGGCCAATAGAATGTCAAACCAGATTGAATCTTTAGGTTCTTATCAAATTTTTAGTAATCGTTTGCGGTTCTGGAATCACTTCCAGTTCTACCATACTCCCACTACTGTTTTCTGAAAAAATCCATTTTTGTTAAAACAGTGGCGAGTCAAGAACAATATCACTATTGATCTTCCAGATGGTATAAAGTCAACTCTCGTCATAGCCTGGGTCAACCCATAAACAGCCATTACAGAAACGCGCCTTGAGTTATCCAGAGTCTGGTTTTAAGCATAAGCCGGACAACTCCCCGTACCTTAACATCGTTAAGATACGAACTGTTCTATATCCAATATAGAACCAGAGGCACTGATTTAATTGAACCAGATTCAAATCATGCAGCTGTCTTCAGTGCATGTTAACTAATTGGAAGGAGGCCAATCAGCGTTACTCAACTTAGGAGTGCTTCCAATTACGAGTAACCAGAAAGAGAAGCAAGTTCTCTTAATCATTACTATCACCTGAATACCATCCACAAGTATCTACATCTTCGATCACCTTGAAGAATCCCGATACTTGCAACATCTGGTTCTCTACTTTACTCTTATACCTATAACTTCTCAAAACTTGGACCCTGTGTTTCTACGAAACACCTGTCTAAGAACTAGAGAAGTCATAAGTAAACAGAATATAGTATGAGGACCAACCCCTCTGTCCTAATGGACCTTGGACAGCATACAATCCTCTGTATAAGTCCTCTGAGTCTAACAACTCATTCCCTGTGTGTCGTAGGTTGAAAACTGTACTTATGGTTAAGAAGAATTACACCGTTGTTTAATGCACCTTACCTAACCATCCACTGATATAGGTAAATGTCATCGACATAATTTCAAAAAGGTACATCTCACTCTATAAAAATAGACGTACAGATATATCAATTTGAAATTGGTGCATTATAACGAATATTCAAAACCAAATATTCGCCGTCCGGCAAACAACCCAGGTGACTTCCTCAAATATCACCAATTACAACAAATTCCGATATAATGAGGATGATCATCTAATTCCCAATAACTTACTCCCACTCATCATCTGTAAAACCATGCAGACGTGAGAATCATACCTAGTAAATACATACCCTGGAGTAAGTATCTAATGGGGAAATCAGTTTTCCTTTAACGGTACAAAGTGAAACTGAAACATTGAAATGTTTCGATGGGGTATCCTGGTATTCCTAGTAATGCCTCTTCCATTATTAGATTCACAACTGTAACCGTATATTTCTTTGCCATCTCTCCAAATCCCTTTATATGTCTTTAGTCATTACCTTCTGTACACCCTCTTAGGCCAAATGGTTTTCTTCCTTCCCTACTGTTCGGCACCAGCCTATGGTTTGGAAGAAGACTATCCAATAAGCATAATGGGTGTACTGTCCTAATCCTAGGAGCACTCGCAATGCGAGAGAAGGTGAAGATAAAAGACAACCGAATAAACCTTATTCCTATTTCTCCTGAACCAGAATCCATCCCCGAACTGGAAAAAGTTCCTTTCGAGTTCGTATATAACCATACGATGGAGTATCCAATAAACTGTGGATCTTCGTAGTGATACGGAGTGTCCTGGAGAAATACAAAGGTGAAGTGGGAGTGATAATGAAATATTTGGTTTGGTTGTGAACAGCAGTCGCAGTTTACTTTGCCCTCCTTCCAATCCCTTTCTTTGTCTTAACTTAATACCTTCTGTACTCCGTTTAGGCTAATTGGTTTTCTTCATTCCCTACCGGTCGGCACCTGCCTATGGTTTGGAAGAAGACTATCCAATTTGCGTAATAGGTGTACTATCCCCTAATCTAAGGGGTACTCGCAACCTGAGAGAAGCTAAAAGGAAAAGACAACTGAATAGTCCTATTCGTTTTCTCCAGAACCAGAAACCATCCTCGAATAAATTCATTCGAGTTCGTATATAACCATACGATGGTTTTGTCCAATAGAAGTGGACGTTCGTAGTAATACGGGGTGTCCTGGAGAAAAGGGTAAAAGTAGGAGTGGCAATGAGGTTTGCAACTCTGACAATCCAAAAGCCAGTGTTTAAGAAGGTTCGGTCAACTTGGTCACTGAGTCATAGTCTAAGGTCGGGTCAATGGTCGCTGCCAAAGAGAGAGAGAAAAGAAACACTCGGCGTGCACTCTAACCTAGATCAGAATGGTTACCAATTTATCTAATCAGGAAACCTCCTACTGTACCGTCAAATTCTCCTCCAAACCTGAAAGAAGAAGTAGTCGGGATCTCCCGAGGAGTAAACCAACTCATCAGTGGGAATCAGGATCCAACTATCATCGCATGATAAAGTGACGGAATCCGCTCACGTTATCACACTCCAGAAGGTATGCGCATATCTGGCAAGTTTCAGTTTCTTTAGAAACTCCCGATGTGATTTTTGCCCCATGCTCTTATGATCTTGACTAAGGCCAACAAATCATAAGTCACATGTCAAGTTCTACCCGTCATTGTCCAGGTTAATTTGAACCCACCCGTACAAGCCCTTGACTAGGGCCAACAAGGCTATACGACTGTCCCAAACCAACGCATCTATTTATGCTACATATGAACACCCAATAGCTACCAAACACTGTGCCTTGACTATGGCCAACAAACACAGCTTGAATACTATTGACTATCCATATGAAACGACGGAGGGCTACGAATGGTTTCTGGCGAAAAACCTTTAACGTGATGAACTTGATATCGTTGAAGGAACGGATAGCTTTTATAAAAAATATAGTGACGAAAACCTTTGCTAAAGAGGTCGCTCCCGGTTAAGGGATCTCGGCTCTTTCCCCGTAGAATGAGGTGCAGGATATTCCAACTGAATACCACGATGCAAAGCAAAAGTAAACGCCTATAGTGAAGCTATTGCCCTGACGCAAACTTCTGTCCAAGGGGTCACTCCCGGTGAAGGGATCTCGGCCCTTGCCTCGTCGACCGAGGTGCAGGATATTCCAACTGAATACCACTGTGCAAAACAAAAGAGAACGTCCTTGCAATAACAGCTTTTTGAAAAATTGTTCCAACAACATCAGAATAGGTTTGATTTTAACTTGCATTGATCCGAATCAATGCAGTCCCATCAATTGATCACACCAATAAAGAACGAAAATAATGACGTACGTATATGCCATCCGACTGGGTCCCGTCATTACCCGTTAGGTTAGCTAACTAACGATAGAGTGGGGACTGGACTAGCGTGGATGCAAAACATATACAACATCTACTAGTATATATATCAATATATAATATTTCGCTCAAGGCGTGATAAAAATGCAACATCACAGAAATGTACAGCATCACAGAACAATACAGGTATCTGGGATACCCGGGTTTCATAGAGCCGCTACTGAAACCCGACGTTCCCCTGGTCGTGTGGATAGCCTGTGTAATGAAATCCTAGACCCCTACGGGCGCGACAAGTTACCCACCAAAACCTAAAGCGAGGCAGCCCCCTTCAGCAACGTGAATGGACCACCCAACACTTCACGGAATCCGGTAACTTGGGCACCCCTTCTGGGTCAACCTGTACCCCCTACGAGTGCGGCGAATAGCCTGCCAATTCTAGATTGAAGACCCCTCCGCGGGGTAATCCTAGTACAGAAAGTAAAATATACATACAACGGGTACATCGACCTCGACCCGGTCGTTCCCCAAAAGAATAATACAAACAGGCAGTGACGGCAGTCCACATGTCAGACGCTCGCCCCGCAATAACAAATGTACATAATACAACCAAAACTGTACTAGCATTGCATCCAGGCTATCCCCATGACCAATCCGCAACATCACAGCACAACACAGAACATCAACGTGAATGCCACGTTCGCAAATCCGTCTAACCGGGCTATAGCAGTTAGACAGGATTTACCGATCAAGTGACATTCACGGTCGCAGATATAATGTAAATACTGTGAACAAATGTGTTTAAAATTTTCGATCGATCAAATTTACCTAAGTGGACCCCCAAGCACTACTGTAGCACTTAAAGAAATTCTGGGCCCAAAAAGAATATTCCAAAACCCCTATTTTCAACTCAGAAGCTCTCTGTAAAAGTTTGGTGCAATGAACAGTAAATGTCGCGGCGGAACCGCGGCCCAAGCATGGGTTTGGCCGCGGTTCCGCGGTGGGATGATGACTTCACACGACCAAAATTTTACAGAGTGCTTAGAATTCCTTGTAAATCATTCTGCAACAACCTGAAAAATTTTTGGAGCCAAAAAAAATTTCGACAGAGAACTGATACTTTGAAAAATACGGTTTTGGAATATTTGTTCGATCGAAAATGTAAACACATTAAACAAAGCTAGTCTAGGTTAATGGCGTGGCTCTGATACCAGTGTAAGTGCACGGCGGCGCCCCGGCCGTCTATCCGAGGCCAAAATGCGGAAGCGATGATTTGCTTTAACTGTTATACCGGCACCACCGCGCACAAAACTCCCGGATCGGGCCATTAAACTAATTCTAGCTAACTAAAGAACGGGTAGAGAAGATATACCGAGCGATCCGTGTCCTTCGGTCTTCTCGTTGTCGTCCCGATCTCCCCGCGGAATCTCCGATATCCACCTCCTTGCCGGAAGGGCACCACGTCGCCGGCTTCTTTTACGGGCTCCCACCTCTGGACCGAGGCAACTCGGGCACGAAGTTGGCGAGTCAACGTGCCTATGATTTGCTGTAGAATAAGTGTGGAACTCTATGTCTCATGGGGGTTGTAGGAAGTTGCCTTTTGTGGAGGAAATGATATGAAGTGAATATTTGTGATGGCTATCTCATTTTTCATGCAAATAAGATACAAAATCCTCACACCAAAAATCTGGGACAGCCCACCCTTGAAGTGGCTGACCATTACAAGGTCAAGGGAGTGAGAGAGAGTAGTGAGTGAGGATCAATAATACAAGGAAGAGAAAAGAGGCCATCATCCATCAAAGAGAGAGAAAATGTGATGATGATAAAACAATGATCACAAATGAGAACCTCACTTCAAAACCTAATCATCAACAACCATGATAACTTCAAAAGTAAAGCCATGATGAAGTCAAGAAGTCAAATGATGGTGCAACCATCATGAAGCAACAATATGCAAAGACCACCCTCCACAATGCTAATTTGCACAAATGCAAATAAGCACTCCTCCACCAATCTTCAGCCAATGAAAGATATAAAGAAATATGGCCGAAACGAAAAACAAACTGGCAACTTCATAAAACTGATCCCGTAATAAATTACAGGAAACCCCGCGGCTGTATATACATACCCGTATTTATATTCCGACCGAATAAAAATGCACTGAGACAAATCTACACAGTACAATACTAGGATCCGGCTTAAAACAAAGCCCGCTAGTATTAACCGTCCGATCATGATCCGTGCAATACCGCACCTATCTGATCGAACCCTGCAATATCTCCATACGGCCACTACAGCGTTTCGCCCAAAACTTGAGAAACTGCTCTGTGGGGGACTCTAAAGACTCGTCAACACCTTGGTTGTGGATTTAACCACTAGCACGTCAGAAGTATTAGCCTATACGTAACGGGCTACCAGGTATTGACCAAAAGGGACGTCGATGAGCGAACTCATCCTGACACCCTACTGAGCCTATCAGTGACAATATCCGTACAGTCCGGTCCGTTCGTCTATGAGCATCGCATGGCGGGCCTAGGGGTTGGTAAAAGTCAGACCCCCAAAAGCGGTACAAGTCGTGTCGGAGATTGGCCCAGAACACCCTGAGATACTACTGGAATACCTACAAGTAAATCTCCTACCTTGGCCAAGGACTTCGTGTAAGGGCTCTCCTAGACACAGCGCGACATCACCCCCAATACCGGGAGAGACGAACCCCTGAAGATCCGCTCACTGCCTCCATGTGGCTCGGAACTGTACCCAACTAAAACCTGTTTGCACGTCTCTTTTGAGCGTGGTAGGGTAGTAATCAAAGCACAGTGGGAACTCATACGATAAAAATGACGATCTCAGGTCGATGAACTAACCTGTACACATGTCACCAGGGAACTGCTATCTGACGTCTGGTATAATCCCAACTAGCAGGTTCCCGGCGAGTCCTGTCCGGTGTACTCATAACCCAATGAGCACCTGTATACATATTAGGTGAACCAACTGACACCAGTGGCTTGTGAGACCGGCCACCGCCCCTCGTCGGGGTCTCGACTGTATATACTAGTCTACTCTGGAGAATCGATGCCCTGTCTTGAAACTCCCACGACTAGGGACCTTTTAAGGATGTGCTTATAGACCCCAGCTCCCACGTATATGATCGCCCTCATACTGCTGGTAGTCAAGCAAAAATCCTAGGGGCTCTATCAAAGTGCAATAGTGACCTGTAAGGTCATCTAAAGCAGTACACGATGATAAAGATAAACCAGATAGCATACTATCATCTTGAGTAAGACTGTCCTACCGGGATAGGTCATCCCTCAATCATTGCAATCACGTACCTGTGATCCAATAATTGACTCTGAGGGCACTATCTCCAACATTATCAATCATGATACAAACTAGTGCACAAACATATATCACATATACAACTTGTGCACATAAAGTGAGAAAGTCAATCTTAAGTGAACAAATACTAGTTAATGTAAAGTAATATATCAAATATATAATTATATATTAAATCATTAAATCAACACTTGATTTAATGATCCGGTCATATCGCATATAACCGACTTATATCTTGTGTATCAATATATCGAATCAACACTTAATTCGGTAACCCGGCTATATCTCATATAACCGACCGATGATACAAATAGCGAGAATAGAATACAGTATGACATACTGGTATTATTCTCGGTCCCGCACATATCTCATATGTGCTCCTATTTCGTTTCGCTTGAGCTAGGAAACCTCTGTGTAGGACTCTAAAGACTCGTCAATACGCCGGCAGTAGGTGGTGATCATATCAATCACCTACAAGCCGCAAGCGGTCTGCTAAATGTAACGGCCACCCGGGTATTGAGCGATCAGAAGATCAACGAGCAAGCCTGCTCACACTCCTGCGAATCCAATCAGTAACACTTACCGCACAGTCCGGTCTGTTCGTCTGATATGTCGCATATCTCGCCTAGGGGTGGTAAACGTCAGACCCCGGTAGCTTGATAAGTCATGCCGATGTAAGGTCCATAACAAGCATGAAACTACTGATAACACTTACCAGTAAATCAGTGCAACCCTGGACAGGGATTTCCAGTTATGGCCAGTCGAGCATAGCGCAACATCAACCCCCAATACCGGGAGAGACGAATCCCCTCCTATCGCTCATTGCCACCATATGAATCGTGACTGTACCCAAAAACCACCTGTTTGCACGACTCAATAGAGCCATGGTAGGGTGGAAATCAAAGCACAGTGGGAGACACACAAGACTCTATGACGATCTTGGGTCAACAGACTAAGCTGTACCAGTGTCACCAGAGAACTGCCATCTGACGTGAGGTATAATACCATCTGGGAGTTCTCGGCGAGTCCGTTCAGTGTACCCAGTCTCCACTGAGCACCCGCATACCATCTCTGATGTCAAACACCAATGGATATGGGATCATCCATCGCCCATCTCATGGGTCGAGAAGATATACGCTAGTCTACTGTGGAATATCGATGCCCCGTCTCGATATTCCCACGACTAGGAACATTGAAAGATGTACTCATGGACTACCCAGGCCCCACTAGTATGATCTACATCATAGTCCTGCAAGTCGAGTACACATCCTAAGGGCTTTATCAACTTGTAACAGAGAGTCAGTAAGTATACATGTTAAAATAAAGAGCAACCAGATAGCGTACTATCATGTCGAGCAAGAAAGTCCTACCTATATATGTTCCAGTATCCACTACAATATACATCTCATGTACAGTAATGGCCTCTAGGGCATACATATTACTAACACTAGGGATGTGGGTTTGGCTATTCATCGCGACCGTGGAATCTGTGTTTTATACAAGCTCGTATTAAAACACGGACGTCCTAGTATATCCAATATTTCATATATGTTCTCCTGCTGCAATGTTCTGTGATGAGATCATATTACTGCCTAAGACGATTGTTTATATTATATATATGAGATATATGTTATATTGCAGATTTCGTTTCAAATGTGATGCTTGTGAAGCATAATAAAATGGGACTTCATTAATGAGATTAATGAAACTAAAAGAAACCTAAGATGTTGTAGAAACTTGTCTCAAAAACAGGTAGCTCTAGTTCTTACTTTGCATAGCGGTGTTCCTTGTAGAACATCCAGCACCTTATTCGATAAGGAAAGAGCCGAGATCCCTTCACCGGGAGTGACCTCTTTAGTGAAACTAGCAGATGCTGCAAACTCGGTTTGTCTTTTGATTGCTTCTATAGTTCTTGCTTTGCATAGTGGTATATATGATATACCCTGCACCTTATTCGATGAGGAAAGGGCCGACGATCCCTTCACCGGGAGTGACCCCTTTAGCAAAACTAGAAAAAGCCTAAAAAACACTCCATTTAAAAATCACTCGATTCTACAACGATATCAAGTTCATTACGCAAATGGTTTTCTTAAAACCTGTCATAGCCCTCCGTCATTTCAGATAAGTAATAGTTAGTATTCGTACTGCGTTTGTTGACCTTGTCAAGGCGTAGTGTGCGGTAGCTGATTACTGCTTATCTGTATAAGCATATGATGCGATTGGATTAGGGTAGTCGTGTGACTTTGTTGACCTTGTCAAGGGTCGTGCGGGTGGGTTTAATTCAGATCAGGAAATGTCAGGTTGAACTTGACTTGCGGTCTATGGTTTGTTGACCTTGTCAAGGTCATAGATCGCTCGGGGCAAAATATTATTGGGAATTTCAAGTGTTGAAATTTGCAATGAGATTGCATACCTTTTATGAGATAGTTAGATCCCGATACCCGCTGCGAGTAAGAGTTACTCCTGGGAGAGTTTTACACATTACAATTAGTCGATCAAGTAGGTGTCTAGGAAGGTGTCAACGGGGTTACGCCCCTGGGAAAACGACGTTTACTTTAATTAGGTCCGTGCGAAAGCACGAGGAACCTCCCTCAAAGTACCGGCACTGGCCTGGCTGAAAGATTTGCGAACTTGTAGAGGGTAATTAATCCGAGCTAGTCTTACCTTTTAGGGTTTGAAGGAAAATTTGACTAAAACAGTGGGAGACATCCTGATTAGATAAATTTATAACCAATCTAATCTTGTAAAAGTGCACGCTGAGTGTTTTCTTCTCTCTCTCTCCTGGTTATGACTATGTCACGCCTTAATCAAGATAATAATACGGATATATTGACCGAACCCGCTTGTTATACTGAGCTGGAGAACGTTAGTCCCGCTCCAACTTATAATTGTTATAAGACAGAGCAGGAAATAGGGGATTACCAGAATTCCCGTGCCGCCCAAACGAAGAAAGTGCATGCTGATGCATCTTCTTCGGGTGTGTTCATTACAGAGAACTGTTTCTCAGTATCCTTTACGTCCTGGGTATTTAATACCGGATAAGGATCCCACATATATAATTTGTTACATGGGCTACAGATAGGTAGAGAACTAAGAACGGGTGATAAGTTTCATGAGATAGAAACGGTGCAAGTGTTGCAGCCAGGTCTGTTGGTCACTATCACCCTGTATTACTAGAATACATTGATTCTGAACGAATGTTATTAGATACCGAACCTGATATACAACATCATATCAGTCTCTTTATTAGTAAAGAAAGGATATAATTTTGTATTGTTGGATAATGTTTTAAACATTTCCTATATCAAGAGTTGATCGGTTCAGGCACGTTATCTAAAAGCATTGACGTTCTAAATCAAACTACAGTTCTTAGTATACAGAACACACACAAGAGGAAGAGTTCAGAAATGAACGAATCCTTCTTGAGGTATTGTAGACTAGGTCATATCAATGCGACCTGACTAGCCAAGTTACATTTAGATGCATATTTAAATTAGTTTGAATTTACATCTTATGAAACTTGCCGGTCATGTCACAAAGATAAGATGACCATAGCTCTGTTTATTGGAAACAGAGAAAGAGTTAGTGAACTCTTGGGATTGATACATGCTGATGTATGAAGGTCCCCTGTCTACACATGCCAAGATAGGTTCTTTGTACTTCATTATATTCTCTGATGATCTCTCAAGATTCAGACATATGTTCCTGTTGAAATACAAGTCCGAAACTTTTAAGATATTCACGGAATATAAGTTAGAAGTAGAGAACCATAAATGGGTATAAGTATTATGTCCTTTGATGAGATCAGGGAGGAGAATACTTGAGCACGGAATTTCTGGACTATTCTAAAAGAGAATGAGATTCTCTCTCAGCATTACTCCTCCGAATACACCACAGCACCTGGGTGTATCGGGGTGGAGCATTTACACCCTATGTGATATGGTGTGCTCTATGATGAGTACTACTGAGTTACTATTTCCTTTTAGGAGTTATGCACTTGAGAAGCTGCATACCTATTGAAAAGGGTTTAAATCAAATCAGTTGCCTACCACTTCATATGTGATATGGAAAAGGAAGAGCCCATATCTTAAGTTTGTTAAGATTTGGGGTTGTCCGGCTTATGTCTAAAAGCAAAATCCGGACAAGCTCGAGGGAAAGTCAGTATCTGTGGAAGTTTGTTGGATATCCCAAGCATTTGCAAGGGAATATCTTCTACCAAACCGAGGAACAAAAGATGTTTTGTTTCTCAGCATGCCACCTTTGTGAAAGGGAATTTCTTGTGAAGAAATTATTGGTCATGAGGTAGAACTGGAAAGAGTTCCAGCTATACAAACTACAGCAGATGATTTGGTAGAACCAAAAGATTCAATAGTTTCCAACGAACCTCAGCCTCTCCGCCGATCTAGTAGGATTTCTCACCCACCTGAGAGATACTTCGGTTTCTCTATGACAGTAGGAGCAAAGATTGCATCATGAGATGATGACCCAACTGGTTTCGACCAGGCCATCAGGAGTGAGACTCTGTAAGAATGGCTGGATGCTTAGAGATCTGAGATGGAATCCTTATACACCAACAAAGTATGGACTTTGGTTGCTTTATCTGAAGGGTTAAATCCCTATCAGGAGCAAGTATATCTTGAGAAGATTACTTGGTGTATATGGAAAAGTTGAGACTTTCAAAGCTATGCTTAAGTCCATCCAGATCCTGCTTGCCACGGCCACATACCATGCCTACGATATCTGGTGGTTGGGTGTTATGGTCGCTTTTCTAAATGATGTTTTAGAAGAGAGCGTCTATAAGTACACAGCCAGAAGGCTTCGTAGACAGTGGGAGTAGCGGAAACGTGTGCAAGATGTTTTATGTGATAAAGCAGGCATCGCGGAGTTGGAACGTCTGTTTTGATATGGTAGTCAAAGAGTTTGACTTCATCAAAATGGTAGATGAACCTTGTATATACAAAAAAGGTAGTAGGGAGTATGGTGATGATCCTCGTAGAGTACGTGGATGACATACTCTTGATAGGGAAGGAGTTTACTATGCTACGATCGGTCAATCTCCGCTTATCACATGGATTCTCCATATAGGATCAAAATGATACCTCCTAAATCCTGGGTTTTGAATCTATGAGATAGATCTAATTGGATGTTACGATTCTCACTAGTTGTAGTGAGATGGTATCAATCCATCCTGGGGAGAATCACTGGAAAGGTTCTCGGGTGATAAGGACAACTGAATATCAGTCGCAGGTATTGTCTTTACCCTCAGTGGAGGGACGGTATGTTGGAAGAGTTCCAAGCTAGATACCGTGACTTACTAGACGATTAAAGGCAAGATTCATCGTTACCAAAAATGCAACCAAAGAGGCAGTCTGGATATATATAAGTTCATGAGATGAACTTCGTTCCTACCATTGTGTGATAATGGAGTTGTGGCTTTAGCCAAGGAACTACTGTCCTATCAGAAATCCAGATATAATTCTTAGGCAGTATCACCTGATCGTGGAGATGGTTGATCTCCAGGGAGATCGAGGTTAGGAGAGTAGACACAGAGGACAACAACGCGGATCCACTCACAAAGGCCTTTTTCCCAGTAGCGACTTTTATGGGATGGTTGAGTATGAGATACTTCAACCGCAGCTAATTGTTGGGTATGTGACACCACAACAGATGGCCCTAGTGCAAGTGGGAGATTATTAGTTATATGTATGCCCTAGAGGCCATTATTGTACATACGATGTATATTGTAGTGGATGCTTGGACATATATAGGGAGGACTTTCTTGCTCGACATGATAGTACGCTATCTGGTTGCTCTTTATCTTAACATGTACTCTGATTGTCTCTATGTTACATGTTGATAAAGCCCTTAGGATATGTACTCGACTACTGGGACTATGATGAGATCATACTAGTGGGGCCACGGTAGTCGACGAGTGCATCCTATAACTGTTCCTAGTCGAGGGTGTATCGAGACAGGGCATCGATACACCAGAGTAGACTAGCATATACGCATCTTGACCCATATGATGGGCGATGGATGATCCATATCCATCGGTGTTTGACATCAAGGATGGTGTACGGGTGCTCAGTAGAGACTGGGTACACTGGACGGACTCGCCGAGAACTCCCAGATGGTATTATACCTCACGTCAGATGGCAGTTCTCAGGTGACACTGGTACAGAGTAGTCTGTTGACCCGAGATCGTCATAGAGTCTTGTGTGATTCCTACTGTGCTTTGATTTCCATCATACCGCGTCCAAGAGAGCGTGCAAAAAGGTGGATTTTGGGTACAGTCCCGAATCACATGGAGGCAATGAGCGATAGGAGGGGATTCGTCTCTCCCAGTATAGGGAGTTGATATTGTGCTGTGTTCGACTGGCTATAACTGGAAATCCCTGGCCAGGGTTGCTGAGATTTACTGGTAAGTGTTATCAGTAGTTTCTCGAACTGTTATAGATCTCATATCGACATGACTTATCAAGCTACTGGGGTCTGACATTTACCACCACTAGGCGAGATATGCGACATATCAGACGACAAGACCGGACTGTACGGGAGTGTTACTGTTTGGATTCACAGGAGAATGTACAGGCTTGCTTGTTGATCTTCTGAGCGCTCAATACCTGGGTGGCTGTTACGTTTAGCTGACCGCTTGCAGCTTGTGGGTGTTTGATATGATCATCACCTACTGCCGGCGTATTGACGATTCTTTAGAGTCCTACACAGAGGTTTCTTGGCTCAGGCAAAACGGAGTAGGAGCACATATGTGATATGTGCAGGACCGAGGATAATGCGATATGTGATACCGTATTCTATTCTCACGATATTTGATATCAGCCAGGTCATCAGATCAAGTGTTAATTCGATGAATCGGTAAATGAGATATTAGTCGGTTATATGCGATATAGCCGGATTGTCGGATCAAGTGTTGATTCGATAATTTAATGTATAATAATATATATGATATATTAAATTACAGTAACTAATATTAGCTCACTAAAAGTTTCTTTTTCTCACTCAGGTAATACATTGATATATATGCGATATATGTTAATTGTATTATTTTATTTTGTTACAATAAATATTATATATGTGATATATAATATTGTAACATTATATGGTTATTAATGCAACATGTTTAGTGGAGATTAAACATGGTTAGGTTTTGATTTGGGTTAATCATTTCTAGAAGTTTCTAGAAGGTTTTCATTTTTGTTTTGGAAAAGATATTTTGCAAGATATTTCTTTAACTAAACCCAAACCCTTAACCCTAGTAAAATCTCTACAATGGTTACTTGAACCATGGTTGCATTTCTAACCTTATCAAGACTTTCATTATTCATCACAAAAGGATTTAATCATTCATTAATTCTTCTTCTTCCTTGAGTTCCTTCTTGAAAAGCTTTTTAGCTTTGATTTTGTGATGAATTATGTGTGAGAAAAAGATTATAAATGAGAGCAAAAATCCTACTTCATCATCCTCATCTATCCTTGCCCTTTAGATGAGAGTGTTCACTTCATTTAGTGAGTGTTAGCTTGTGTTAATGAAACTTCAAGGTATATCATCTTTGTTATCGAAGATCGGAAGCAAGACTGCATCTTTCTCTTCGTGGAACCTCTCGAGAGTACGGAACACGATGATCGCAGCGAAGGGACCTCAACACGGAGCTTTAGAAGTGAAGGACTGGATCTACAAAAGTTGTAATCCCTCTCACTTAGTGTTAAAGTGTTTAACTTGCTTTTTTTTGCCTAATCTCTAGTTTAAAGATCCGGCTTTGGGTTGTTCGGCATGGCTAATTTTTAAATCGGGCATGGTTGATGCCTCGTAGACCCTTGTGCGTGTGCCTAGCAACCCTGCACCTACTGGGTATTTACGATTTTTGCACAGTTATTGCACTTGATATCGTTTTCGTGCCTCGGTTTCACATGTTTATGATTTTATGGGTTTCATACAGCTGAGTTGATTTCGTGCATATGTATGCACATGATTTGGTTTTTGCACTCGGTATAGTTCGCATATACTTGCAGTGCAGGGATACTCATTTGTGCACCGCAGTTGCACTGGACTTCGATTTCGATTGTGATGTTCGATATTTATTTTGTGCACCTTGTGCACCTGATTGGATTTGGCGCATGTTCGGCGCTTGATATCGGATTTCGTGATTTCGTGCATGATGGATGCACCTGATTTGGGTTTTCGCGCATGTTGGGCGCATGTTATGAGATGCAATTTTGGTGCACACCAAATACACTAAATCGGGATTCTTCGTGCATGTCAGATGCACCTGTTTTTGCTGTCAGGCACACCTGTTGCCCTTGACAGATGTTACGTGCACACCCGATGCACTTAGATATTGTTTCTGTGCGCATGTATGGCACATTCATGGATTTTGATTTCCGTGCGCACCAGACGCACATAGTATTCATATGCACATTTTGGGATTGATTTCTTATGGAGCAGTACGTTTTTGTGATGTTTTTTTATTGTTTTCGTACTGAGCAGGACGAGTCAGATGACAGTACCTGAGTACATTTTACATGCATTGATAGATTTCAAAGGGATTTCCAAAAAGCGAGCTATAGTCTCAGTATTTACCTACGCGTCTGATAGGACACGAAACGTTTAAAACAAGGAAACCGTTATAAATTGTTTTCAAAACGGCGGAACGTACATATTAAACAAAAGATATATACGTATATGGCTATTTTCTTATAAGAGACGTCCACCACTGTGCAGTGTTATGCGCATTGCACAGTGACTTTAAAAGATTTGGCATGCATTTCCTTCAGATATTTACATGTATAGATTTGATATTTACATGTATAGTTCTGATTTATATCATATTGGTTTTGCTTTGGATTTGGCATTCGTGTCTTTACCTTGACTCCGATGATTGCGGGATGCTTGACGGAGTTTCAATTTTGAGTTATCTTCTCATTTCTCATGCACATGCATTACGCTATGATGCGTTTTGTGTATTGATGATTTCGGAGCCCCGACGACTTGGACATTCTATTGAAATGTTTTAGAATTTGGGGGTTTAAATTTAAATTCGGGGACCGAATTTCTTTAAGGGGGGAAGATTGTAACATTTCAAAAAAATAAAATATTATTTTTGGGAATTTTTATAATTTAATATTAATTTTTAATGAATATTTTAATATTTCGGTAAAATTAAATACCGATAAATGGGAAAAATTTTGGAAAAAATGTGGAAAATTCTAAAATAGGGTATTTTATGGAATTATGCCATTTTTAAGTTTTTATGACTTATTTGGCACTAATTTAATGCTAATCGCGATTAAAAATCGCTAATCGGAATTTTAGCTTTTTTGTGCAAAACATGCAAATATCATTTTTTCCACACTTGCTACATTTTCTTACATGTGTTGGGTGCATGGTTGCTTAGGGTTTACTATTGTGAGGAGAAGGAAATAAAGGAAAAGAAAAGAAAAGGTAAGGAAATGATGAGAGAGGGGACATAATCATGAGGCAAAGCATGCTTGAGGAGAGAGAGAGGGAGAGAGAAAGAGAGGTAAGGCTCCACCTCCACCTCATTCTTGACTTCAATTTCATTTCTTCAACTCTCTCATACTTCTTCATCTCCTTCTTCCTCAACCTCACTACCATGGAAACCATCTCCAAAACCTAATCAAAACCCCAAACTCCTTTCACAAAAGATGATCCCCACCTCACCCTCATCACATTGGACCGATCAAACATAGATTTTGACAACGTTGGGAAGTTAGTGCTGTCTTGAGTGGACTTAATGAGGTATAATCTCTACCATTTAGTTTAGTTTTTAGTTTTTTATATTCTAGTTTAGTTTAGAAGTCGTTTTAGCGTGAAATTTTGATGTTGGGAAATTCTAGAGAAGGGTTTGGGTGTTTGTATAGATTTGAGGTGTGTAGTGGCTGTTACAAACCTTAGGGACTGGATTCAAGAGATGGAATTAAGTGTGTAACCAAAATACGGATTTGGGATTTGAGTTCATGTCGGTTTTGTGGAAATAAATGGCGTGCAGGGAAATCTAGAGCAACCCGGAGGATTTTTGAGAGTAGCAAACAACTTTAGGGGACAAATTAGGGTACTAGGAGACCACTTTGACGAGACAGACCCAAACTGAGCCAGGGGACCCGAGGAGGCCGGATTTTTTGATGGTGTGGTCGGCCACATGGTGACATGGGGTGTCGGGTTAGTCCAGTAGCTCATATACATCATATACAACATCCTAGACTTGTTTTGGAAACTAGTTTTGACCTGAGTCAAAATCTGGGAGCATTCTAGTGTGATTTTGGCTATGTTTTCCGTGTTTTGAAATGCTAATTCCTGATATTTGGATTTGTATTGGGATGTTGCATGTTTGTACAGCAACAACAAGGGTTGTTTAGTCGTTTTTGCATGCGTGGACTATAGGTTTTGACCCATAGGCAATCCGTATGCCGTTTTGGTTTCTGGACTTGATGTTAATAGCAATTGCGATTGTTTATTATATGTAGGTATCCTCGTGAAGACTTAGAGGCGACAAGCAAGCGCGTGGCGACATCGGCATCGGCAAGCAAAGGTGAGTAGATTTATGTCTATGGGGAGAAGTCGGGTGGATGGCGTATACCACCCCCGCAGTTCGTGGTGATGTATACGAATACGTATATACATATATATTTATTATATGTTGTTTGAGTTGATTGATGATAAAGATAGATTTTTGGTGTTCTTGGATTGGTTTAGTGTTAGTTGCGAAACCCTAGAGTAGTGGTTGCACCCACACCCACACGCACACATATACTTGCATACATTCTTTCTTTCACATGTGCGTATATGGGAATATATATATTTATGTGTTCACATGGGTATGGGACTATGTGTTCACATACTGGATTTGAGGATAGTACTTGGGATTTGAGATGAGTCGATGTGATTTGATTTGAGGCCGTGAGATCGGTGATATGGCAGGGTTCGTATTTGAGATACGTCATGATGTTATAGCGGATCTTTGGACGACGATACCATGTGAATAGTGATATACATATAATAGTTGACTTGTGATCGAGATATGAGATAAGATATGTTATGATATTTATAATAGGTCGCATTGGGCGATGTATACTTCTTTATGATGATATGTATTGACGACATCGGTTTGTATGAGGCTGCAGATCAGTAGTCAGATCATGATTATTTTGATGATATCAGTATTGTACTAGACGTAGATCAGTACCCCGGATTATGATCTTTGATAAAGAGGATACCAGATGAATAATATGATGAATGTGATATTGACCCGTACCCAGATTTGGGATGCCGTATGACGGATTTACGTACGAGCTACATATTGATGATAGATCCGCACTCTTGACTTGGGAATGTCTGATTATAGATATGGTATCGGATGAGATATTATTGAGGTGGGATCACCGACTAATATATATATCTATGTATCGACTCAGATGTTAGGCGGTTTTCTTACCTTCAGTTAGCCTGTTAGCTCAGCCCTATAGTTTAGTGTAGTTGTTAGACTAGATTCGATTCCTACCTATTTCAAAAACTAACGAATCGTGGGTATTTTAAAAGACAGGTCAAGGGATTCTACGGATATTTCAAAAAAATGTATCTTTTCTTAAAAACACCGTAGCCCTTATTTTCAAAACACCGCGATTCGTATTATTTCAAAAGGCACTACTGTATGACTTAGATTTATATTAAATGCAGATTAGTTATCGTTGTGTCTAGTATTCAGCTCCCGCATATTATTGCTGTTCGCTCCGCATCGCATACTTATTTTGTGATTCATATACCGTTATTGATATCATGCTGTTAGGACACCAGCACCATTACCGATGATGCGTATGTTCCACGTGCACTTACTTGCCGGCTCACACACATCATCATCGGTAATTGCCATGTCACGTACACTTTAGAGAATACTATTACATTGACATTGCTTGTTAGCTAATAGTTTCGACATGATATTAGTGTACTTGCCTTATATGCTAGTTTAGACATTGTAGTTATTACTTGCTACTTCATGCATATTGTTATTCACTGTTATGTCGCATTCATGGATTTTTATGCCTATATTCACTGTTTTACGGGCTATTGATGATTTGGATTCGGATTTCCATGAGATTTCTTGGATTTGGGGGAAAAACGCAAAAAACATAAATAAACTTCTTCTCTCTCTTTTTAAATAAAAAGTGCGGTTTTCCAATGAGGTATGAGTCGTCCACCATGAGTTTGCTGATGGATTTCGAAACCCGATTCGAGGAGTTGGATGAACCGTTTCGGGTACATGGTGGACCCGGTGCGGTACCCCGAGGCGAGAAGGTCACAGATGATGGCGTTAAGCCTGGCAGGGGAGCACTACCGACCGGTGATTTTACCCGACGCGTCGGATATCCGGAGGATACCGTCTTAGTCTTGAGATTGATGTTAGGGGCCGGTCTGGACTGACGGCGCCCTAGATAGTGAGATTGAGACCCTGAGATTTTTGAGATATTGAGGTACCGAGCCTGAGATATTGAGATTGAGATTTATGTTTTGTGTCGATGCTAGATACTGTTTATGTTGATTTCATTATGATACCTCGTTTTAAATATACAAAAAAATCTCACTAAGTTATGAAAGCAGTTTCTTCGTTTTCATGTATTCTGTTTTCATGCATTCATACGTCATCCATATGATATATTGCTACCTGAGGCACTGACACGAGCACTTGGTATTACAGTTGTTTAGAGGTATACCCTAGCCATTGTTATAGGCTGCAGGTTATATATTTGAGGATTATATACATAGTGATCGTATGACCTAGGATTGCGTTGTTCATGCGATTTCTGTTCGTAGATGTTTTCTACTCACGAGTTGGCAACTCACCCCCGTTGTGCCACAGTTTCTTGCAGGTTTGCCGTACAGGTTTCGTTACGGCTTTGCTGGCACTACTTCCTTTTTCAGGTGATTTGCTTGGTAGGTGGGTTCACTTGCATCGTGACCATCATTATACTTTGTATATTATTATTCTGTTGTATCTAGAAGCTCCATCAACCAAACATGTATTTATTTCAGATAGAGACCAGTGATGTTTATTCTTTCGACCTTAGAGTCGCGCGTTGTATTTCTATGGATTTCATGCTGTTTTGAGTTTCCTTTTCTGTTGTGATCCTCGCCCTTCGACGTTGTATATTATTGCTTACGTGGTTGTGACCGTCGATTAACGAAGAGCTAGCTCCCGCTTGGGGATGCCTTTATTCATTATATATGCATTATCAGGTTTTGTACCCGTTGGGGTCAGCTTTTACAAAGGAAACTCTGCCGAAATTTTTAGAAAAGACTTATGATTTTAAATGCATATTTCGGCGTATATTGCAAACTACTTGATTTAAATTGGTTTTTTCTTCACTCTACTACTTTTCTTGGTTTGGATTTCTGGGTTTTGGGCTTACTTAGATTATGTACGCCTCGAGACGTTTCGTAGATTAAGTGCCGGTCATGTTCCGTACTTTCGGGTCGTGACATGGGTCTTTAGGGTATTCTTCAGGTTGCCTGCACAACTCTCAGTCTTCGCTAAATAATTTTCCAGATCCCCGAGTCACTCCAGATTCCTAAATACCATCAAAATTCTACAAATTTTCCGATGTCGGGTTTCAAATTTTGTGAATTGGGGGTTTACTCATAGGTTTTGGCCTTTAATCACTCACCACAAGGGTTTAAGGTCATAATTAAGCCTCAATTTCATCTTTGGATTCAACTCGAACCCTAATCCTCAAATTGGAATTTTCAAAGTTCACTAAACTACACCATATCGATTCTAAACTTAATTAGATGTTAAAGGAAATGGAATACAATTCTAATGGTGCAAGAATTACCTCATTTGGCAACTCAAGAAATTTCTTGAGTTGCCCTAAGTCTTCAAAATTCAATTTTTCTTGATCCAATGTGTTTGTAGTGAGGTTGGGATTAATTTTTGTGAAGGGAAGATGGTGTTTTAATGTGTTTTTATATGGTGAAGTAAGGAGGTAGAGGGGTGGAGAGGGGAGAAGGAGCAGCACCAGGAGAGAGGAAGAAAGGAAATGAGGAGATGAGGAAAAAAATGAGGGGACCATGTGTAGAAACTTCTCCATCTCTCTCTCACTCTCTCATCTTTTCTTTTCTTTTCTTTTCAATTCTTTTCTTTTATTTTCTTTTCTCATCCTCTCATATTAAAACCAACCATGCATGAAAATAAAGAGAAAAGACATGGTAAAAAAATGTAGCAAGTGTGAAAAAAATGACATGGTGTATGTCATGTGCATATATTAAGCTTAATGCACGATTAGTGATTTTTAATCGCGATTAGCATTTAATCTATTTACAAATAAGTATTGTGAAAATCAATAATTATTCATATCATATAAACACCAATATTTCAATAATTCTTATAATTTCCCAAGTATTTTCCAATTTATCGGTATATAATTATACCAATTTATTAAAATATTCATAATATTTATTATTTAATTATAAAAATTCCCAAAAATAATATTATATTTTTCTGAAATATTAAAATTTTCCCCCTTAAATAAATTCGGTCCCCTAATTTAAATTTAAACTTCCCCTAAATTCTAAAACATTTTAGTAAAACACGCAAGTCGTCGGGGCTCCGAAATCATAAATACAATAAATATATCTTAGCGCAATGTATGTGCATGAAAAACGAGTATAAATACTCAATGTCAAAACTCCATCAAGCAGTATGCGATCATCGGAGTTAAGGTGAAAATAAAATGCCAAAATCTAATACGAAAAACCAACATGACATACTCAAGCTATAACTTGTATATAGTGCGCATCGTAGTAAAATCATTGAAACATCCGAATAGAAATGCATGCAAAATCTCTTTTCCAAGTCACTGTGCGATGCACGTATCACGGCACAAGTAGCGGACGTTTATTTTAAGGAAAATATCTATACGTATATATCTATTATTTAACATACATGTTCCGCCATTTTTGAAAATACATTTAGAAGGATTTCCTTATAAAATATTTCGTGTCATCTCAGACGCATAGGAAAAATATTGAGACTATAGCTCCTTTTGGAAATCCCTTGGGTAATTATCAATGCATGCAAAAACATATTCAGGTACTGTTCTCAGAACAGTCCTACTCGGTTACTGCACCAAATTGTAAATATCATAAAAACGTACTGTTCAAAATGAAATCAATCTCAAATACAGTATACAAGGTACCACGTGCGTCCGGTGCGCATGAAAATCGAAATCAAATACAGATGCCATGACTATGCACAGAAACAAAACTGAGTGCAACGGGTGTGCACCATAAACATCTGTCAAGTGCAACGGGCGTGCACGACACCAATACCAGGTGCATCTAATCTACACAAAACCCCGATTTAGTGCATCTAGTGTGCACAAAATCGCATCAAGTGTGCCAAGTGTGTGCAAAATCTCAATCGAGTGCACATGGTGCACGAAAACATAAATCGAATATCAAAATCGAAATCAGCGGTATACGACATACACCGAATCAAAATCAAGTATACCGCGATAGATAAACTTACTACAGCATGCATCAGTGTGCACAAAACCAAATAAAAGTACGAAAAGTGCATGAAAACTATACTGAAAGCAGAAGTCCAAACTCATGTGCAACCCATATACACGAAATCAAATCAATTAAATCCAGGTGTATGAAATCAAAATCAACCATCTCATAATGTATATAAGAATCAAATCAAGTGGAATGGGTATGCACAAAACGAACATCAAAACAACTGATACATAGAACACTAATCGAGTGCAATGAATGTGCACGTAGGAGATACCAATCATAAAACGGAATCCTCAAAATACCAAAATCCAAACAACGGAAATATGAAATTCAAATCACCAAATCACAATTCGTAACACCGACGTCAATATGCTCCTCTTTCCTTTGGTGTCGACTGATTCGAACTCATCTCTTCGTAGCTGTATGAACGGCGCTACAAACGGCTATACTCGTATCTAGAGTCTCCCAAGTAATGTATCTCATCACATGATATCCGGACTATGTTAAACTTTTTGATCGATTCATCAAAGTCCCATAATTCCTCGAGAGCTCAACACTCAAGTACAGTTTGAAATATCCAGTATATGCCACAGCACCTGCGGACCAGCCGTAAAAGGGCAAACTCAAGCCTCACTAATGGCACCGCGGAACTATCGCGGACCCTAAGGTTCAAAGGCGTTTTCATGGTTATTATGTCGAGTTAGGGTTTCATTCTTCTAGAGGGTCCATAGAAATACCTATATGTTTTTCCGAATACCTTAAACTTGGGAAAATGTGTTTCTGACGTTCGTTCGAACCTTTTAACTTCGTCTAGACGACATGTGAATACCCTTCGTCCGCATGCTAAACGATGCCTCAATCCTCAGGGATAGACGATACATTAACGGTCATCACGTTCTAGCCAGTCTCTAGCAGTAGCCCGATCACCTGGTGCAGATATCAAACGCTCACGTCCACGAGAAAACATAGTAAACGACATATCGAAACGCTCACGCTGAACGCAACTCTAATCGCAGCTCGCTCTGCTCATGCGACCGTGGTAATAGAAACAACCATCCGACATCGACGAAGATAGATGAAAGGAACGAATAGAATAAGGTGCAAAGAAATATACATCCTAAGGCTTCTTAAGCTGAGTAGCGTATCGTAAGTATGCCGCGGATCATACCCACGGTACGTCACTCTACCTAAGTCACCTACTCCATCAACCAAGGTCAACCTAGACTCGGACAAAGGTTAAACGTAGCGCTTTGATACCAACTTTGTCACGACCCTATGGTACAGAACATGACCGGCACTTAAATTACGAAATGTCTAAAGGCGTAACGTAATCTAAGTAAGCCGAAGCCCAGAATCTAAACTATTTAAAAGAAGAAGTGAAGGAAAATATGTTTAAAAGCAACATCATATTTTCTTGAAAATTTCGGCAGAGTCTCCTTTATAAAAACTGGCCCCAAACGGGTACAAACAAGAATATATATATACAAAAGCAATAATAAAGGCAACCCCAAGTGGGAGCTAGCTCTTTGCCAATTGGCGGTCACAACCACGCAAGTAATATAATATACAACGCCGAAGGGCGAGAATTAAAACTCAAAAGAAACCAAATAACCACCAGAAAACCATCATAATACAAGCGCGACTCTAAGGTCAAAAGATTAAACAACTGGTCTTCCAAATCTATCAAATAATACAAGTCTGGTTGATGGATTTTGTTTGATACAACTGAATAAATAAAAGTACAATGGTTGTCACGATACAAGGGAACCAACCTACCAAACCAATCACCCTGAATGAACTGTTGTGCCAGCAAGCCGCCAAGGAAACCTGTAAGAAAAATTTGGCACAACGGGGGTGAGCTGCTAACTCATGAGTAGAAGACATCTGCGGGTAAAAATTGTATGCACGACGCTCTCCTAGATCATATAATATACTCAACATAGCACTAGACATCTAGTAGTGATAGGGTAATAGGCTATGCATAAGTGAAATACTCAGTGCTCGTGTCAGTGTCACTACGTAGCAATATGTCTTATGTATGTGTATGATGTATGAATGCATCATGAATGAAACAATCCACCAAGAAATCTTGATAATCTGATATAAGAAAATATGTATTTTTATCTCAGTAAAATTTCTTCTGAAATAACTGAAGTATCATCAATGAAATCCATGGAAATCCGTGTCAAGCATCGACACAAAGCATGTAAATCTTAAAGTCTTGATATCTCATATCTCTATATCTCAATCTCGTATCTCTGTATCTTAAATCTCAATATCTCGGGCTCCGGCCTTCCGGATCGGCCCATATCATCAAATAACACGACTACGGTCGGTATCCTCCGGATACCCGCCGCGTCACAAATAACCGGTAGGTAGTGCTCCCCTGTCGGGCTCAACTCCATCATCAGCGATCTTCTTACCCCGAGGTACCATACCGGGCCAACCATGTACCCGCAGACGGTGCATCCCTCTCCTCGAATCGGATATATGATACTGCTCAAGAACCGAGAAAACTCATGGTGGACATCACACACATCACGTCATGAGAAAACCGCAGTTTTGCTTTTTAAAATAATAAATTGTTGCGGTTTTCCCCAAAATCCAGAAATCTTACTGAAAATCCGAAATCCCAAGAATCATGAGTAAATAAATAATAAGTATTGGCATAAGCCCCACAATACTGCATGATAGTATGAATATGTAAATGCACGAAGTGTCTAACTAATATATGCAATGTCTAAACTGGCACATGAGAGTAATCACACAATATTATGTTGGACTAGCATTTAGCTGATTATGTCAATAAAAATAATATGTTTTAAAGGGTACGTGACATGGCAATTACCGATGATGATGTGTGTGAGCCGACAAATATGTGTATGTGAACCATGCGCATCATCGGTAATGGTGCTGGTGTCCTAAAAGACGAGATCATAATAATTAATGAAACACATGAATGAATTATACAATGCGATGAGTACAATATGAATATAATGGAGAATAAGTAGTAAAACGCAACATTTTAGAATATACTAATTACGAGTCATAAAGTTTGTTGTTTGAAAAAAAGTAACACGAATCGTGGTTTTTAGAAAAGTAAGGGCTACGGGGTTTTTAAAAAAAAATACGTCCTTTGAAAAATCCGTAGTATCCCTCAGGGTGTCTTTAAAAAATGCGCACGATTCGTTAGTTTTGAAAAAAAGCATGACTCGAGCCTAATCTAACATCTACGCAACCATCTAAGGGACCAACTAAAGAAACTATCCGAAAGGTAAGAAGAATCCACCTAAAATCTGAGTCGATATCTCTAGTAGTCGGCGATCCAGCCTCAATAGCATCACGTACATAGTATGTCTTTCTCGAGTCAAGAGTGCGGATCAATCATCATGTCTATACTTCGTACGGTAAAATCCATCCTACGGCATCCCAAAATCGGGGTATGGTCAACTATCATATATACATCATCATTCGTATGGTATCATCCTCAATCAATATCATGATTAAGGGTACTGTACTATAATCGCATACATTCCAATATCATCAACATAATCGTCTGTGTAAATATACATCATCAAATGATCCACTAAAATATCATGTCATATATTATATCCTGATTAAGTCACATATTACGATCTGGGTTTTATTCTAGAGTCTCGTTCATTTCAATGTCATCTACACATATTATCATTTATATATAAATATATTTTATATATTCTCATTTCCCAACGATCCGCTAATATCACAACACATCTCATGTCATAACTCGATCATATATCCAATATATCACGGCATCATGCCCGGTCATATCGACTCATCCACATGTATCATATAACATCTTCATATCACGTGTATATATATATATATAAACCTACACACATTCATATATATATATATATATATATATACATACTTATATATATATACATACATATATACTAAGTCCAGTGTATGTGTGTATGCATGTGTGTGTGTCTACATGAAACCTACGAATTGTCTCTAAGGTAATCATCCTCTGGTTAAGTCTTTGTAAATCAATCTATTCCAACTTAAGGTCTTCAATAGCACCATTCTAGTCAAGAATCCGAGGTCACGTCCGACTCATAATAATAATATGTAATAACATTATACTACGTTTGCGGGGGTGATATACGCCATCCACCCGACTTCCCCCGTAGATATACATCTACTCACCAGCATCCTCACTTGCCGAAGCCGATGTCACCATGCTCTTCCCGTCGTCTCGAAATCCATGTGAGGATGCCTACATATAAACATATGGTATCGTAAATCGAAATCACGAATGAAAACCAAAACGGCACGCGAGTCGCTTATAGGCTAGAACCTATAGCCTACGCCAGCAAAACTACCAAACAACCCCCGTCGCTGACGTACAAACATCAGACGAGGGAACACAATATCAAATACCAAATCCCAATTTAAAACACAGTCGTGAAATATTGCAGCAACTCAAGTAAATGGTCCCAGATTTTACCCTAGATGAAATTAGCCAATTTTGCATATGTGTAGGGTCTAGTTTACTGGAGATAAAGCCCTGGACAAAACACGAACCAAAATGGAGGTACCAGGCCACAATTTGCGGCCAAATTGGATATATTTGGGGCCTAGACTGGGAGTTGGGGTCTCGGGTCTTCAGGGTATATTCCACGTTGCCTGCACAACTCTCAGTCTTCGCTAAATAATTTTCCAGATCCCCGGGTCACTCCAGATTCCTAAATACCATCAAAATTCTACAAATTTTCCATGTCGGGTTTCTAAGTTTGTGAATTGGGGGTTTACTCACAGGTTTTGGTCTTTAGTCACTCACCACAGGGGTTTAAGGTCACAATTAAGCCTCAATTTCACCTTTTGATTCAACTCAAACCCTAATTCTCAACTTGGAATTTTCAAAGTTCACTAAACTACTCCATATCGATTCTAAACTTAATTACATATTAAAGGAAATGTAATACTATTCTAATGGTGCAAGAATTAACTCATTTGGCAACTCAAGAAATTTCTTGAGTTGCCCCGATTCTTCAAAATCCAATTTTTCTTGATCCAAAATGTTTGTAGTGAGGTTGGGATTAATTTTTATGAAGGGAAGATGGTGTTTTAATGTGTTTTTTTATGGTGAAGTGAGGAGGTAGAGGGGTGTAGAGGGGAGAAGGAGCAGCACCATGAGAGTGGAAGAAAGGAAATGAGGAGATGGCGAAAAAAATTAGGGGGCCATGTGTAGAAACTTCTCCATCTCTCTCTCACTCTCTCATCTTTTCTTTTCTTTTCTTTTCTATTATTTTCTTTTATTTTCTTATCTCATCCTCTCATATTAAAACCAACCATGCATGAAAATAAAAAGAAAAGTTATGGTAGAAAAATGTTGCAAGTGTGAAAAAAATGACATGGTGTTTGTCATGTCCATATATTAAGCTTAATGGACGATTAGTGATTTTTAATCGCGATTATCATTTAATCTATTTACAAATAAGTATTTTGAAAATCAATAATTATTCATATCATATAAACACCAATATTTCAATAATTCTTATAATTTCCCAAATATTTTCTAATTTATCGGTATATAATTATACCAATTTATTAAAATATTCATAATATTTATTATTTAATTATAAAAATTCCCAAAAATAATATTTTATTTTTCTGAAATGTTACAAATATGTGTCCCACCTACCAAAGAAAAACACCCTGGATGAAATTGTGTGCCACCGATACCGCAACTGATCCTAAGCGGTCAAGCCTGCAAGAACTGTGGCACAACGCTGGTGAGTTGCCAACTCGTGAATAGATAATATCAGCAAGTAGAAATCGAATAAAACAATGATTTCCTAGGTCACTATATCCTGAAGGTAATACTATGATATCTAGGATGACCACATATGCATATATGTCAACAATCGATCAAATGCAATGACATATATAAATAAACATCCGACATCATATGCCTGTATGCAAGTGGATATCATCCACATGTCCATCAAAGACACAAACAATATCATGGAACCCGAGTGTCCCACACCGACACTCGAACATCATCAAAACATAAGCCTGTATATATATATATATGAGGATATCAACCACGTGTGTCCATCAACAGCACATCAAAATCATGGAACCTGAGTGTCCAACACCGACACTCGAAATATCATGAAAACCTATGTCCAGCATCGACACGTAAATCCTCATATCTCAGGCGCCGCATACTCAGATCGGCCCGCATATCCATCTCATCTCATGCGCCGCATTCTCAGATCGGTCCTCATATCCATTACATATCATAACTCCAAAACGGTATCCTCCGGATATCCGCCGAGTTCTATACAATCACCGGTAGGTAGTGCTCCCCTGCCAGGCTCACCGCCAAATAATACGAGTCTTCTTATCTAGGGGTACTTCACTGGTTCCACTATGTATCTGCAGACGGTGCCTACCGCTCCTCGAATTAGGTAAACTCACTGCTCAGAATCGAGAAAACTCATAGTGGACAAATCGAAATATCATATCAAGAGAAACCGCATTTAAAGCAATACGTAATTCCCTTTGAAATATAACTGCGATTCTCAAATCCAGAGATCTCATAAAAACAACATCTCAGTGCATATAACTATAAAGTACGATGTATGAAACATAGAGTACTAATATGAGCATATCGAGTATATCATGCAAGCATGTCAAGTGATAGTACTGAACAATGAATGTACTTTTACGGTTAAGAATAATATCATGATAGGGCAGTTCTACTGTGTAAGTAACATGGCAATTATCGATGATGAATATGTGTGAGCCGGCAATCTGTGTACGTATAGCATGTGCATCAACGGTAATTGTGCAGGTGTACTAGCAGTTGATATCATATAACATTAAATACTGGAAACATGATAGGTATCATATGAAGAATAATCTAACATAAATATGAACTATAATAAGGTAGCCTCTTTATGTCAATGATCCCGTCTCATAGTATCAAGTGTCGCAATATCATCGATCATCATTCTCAATTCATGAGCTTGGATCAAACATTCGTTAAACGCATCGCGTACGGTAATCCATCGTACGGTGTCACAAACAGGGTAGGGAATCTATCGTCCTATTCACCAGCAAAAGTACGGATCTATAATCTCGTACGGCATACCTTATCAATCACATAACACATCTATATCAATCTTATATCATGTCATCTTGCATATACGTCATATCTTATTAATCTCAATTCATATCGATCTCGATCTCATATCCTATCATTATCAACTCATACTTTTCCTCTTTCGGTTCATACTTATCATGATTCACTTTCTCATTTCATAGTCTCATATATCAATCTGAGTCATCTATATCTATCATCTCAATATCCCACATCATGATATCCTATATACCTATATCATATTATCAAGCCAATATATATTCATTAGTGTCAACTTTTATCATATCATATCTTACTAAATCCTATAATCATGTCCGTAAGTTCGTAGCATATCCTTTATCAAATTATAAGTTATCTAACAATCTTTCCATATCAATGGTTGCGGGGGCGCTATACGCCATCCACCCGACTTCCCCCGTAGATATAAATCTACTCATTTGCTAAACTCCTCTCTTAGCCGAAGTCGATGTGCTTCGTCGTCTCGGAAGTCCACGCGAATGTACCTATAATCAATACACAATCGCAATACTATTAAAATCAAGTCCGAAAAACCGATGCGGCACACGAAGTGCTCATAGGTTAAAACCTATAGCTTACGCATGCAGGATTAACCAAATAACTCTTGTCGTTAGCGTACAAGCGCCCAACAACCAAATCAAATCTTAAATATAAAAACCAAGAATTCAAATATCGGAAAACTTTGCCAAGGCACTCATAAAAAGCTCTCAGATTTTGGCTCAAGTCAATTGGGACTAAACAAACAAGTACAGTAGCTAGTATATAAGGAGAATAAGCTATAAACAAAATCACAATACCAATGCCGAAAGGAATTCTGGCGAGATCTTCAAAATTTCCGGCATCGCCGGTCTGGGTAAGCCAAAACATGTTCGTATTTCGGTGGTGGTCTTCTAGTGGTTTATCTAGATCAATGGAATTATTTGATTTTCTCAGAAATAACCCAAGTTGGTCCAGATACCCTGTAGTCCGCTAGGTTTCGTAAAACCGACACAAGACAAATTCTAAACTCGTGTATCAGGTTCTAAACTCATTTCCAGGTCAAGAAAAGTATCATTATGGTCCCACAACACTCACTACACCTCAATTTACCACTTAACATCAATTTGGAAATTTCCATGATCGCATAACCTAACTAAATCAAATTCTAAACTAAACTAGGATATATAAACACAAATACTAATCTAAAAGTGAAGAGATTACCTCATTTGGCAATTTAGGAAAATTCTTGAGTTGCCCAAAATCTTAAAAATCCAAACTTGAATAGTTCAAAGGGTTTAGAATAAGCTTATGCATCTTTATTGTCAAGGTGGCATGGGGTTTTGAACAAGGATGGGAGATGATACATGGAGGTAGAGAGGGGTGAAGGAGATGAAGGAAATGATGAAAAGGATGAAGAAACGAAGAAGGAAGAAGAATGGATAAGTAGTCAAAAGTCTCTCTCTCTCTCTCTCTCCCCCCTCTTAAGCTCACTCTCCCTTATCCTCGCTCTCTCACAAATATGTTCTTTGTTTTCTTTCTCTTTTTGTTTTTCCCTCATTACTTCTCTTTTCTTTTCTTTTTCTTTCACAAAACTCATAAGTCATAAACACAAATGAATAACATACACTTGACATGGTGCACTAGCCATGTAAAAATATAAAAATACGGATTTGGCTTAATCGTGATTAGTAGTGAAATAATCAATTTTAATTTAAACTTACATATAATTAATTATAAAAATTCCAAAATCCGATAAATATCTTTTAAGTGAATAAATCATTTTAATCTCAAATTATATTCCAAATATTGGTATATACTTATGCCATTTTACCAAAAACCCAATTCGCAAATCGAATAGTTTTCACGAAATATATTATTTTAATATGAAATTTCAAAAAATAATATTTTATATTTCTGAAATGTTACATGTTCCTTCATACACTAGCAGGATGCAGACGCAACGTCAACAACCGACCCAGGGTCAAAACAATGGAGCCATGGCAAAGTCCCTAGTTCCAAGGCTCGACAGCAACATCTACAGCCTATAGATCAACTACAACGTTCCTTCTCACCCCAACAGGATGCAGACGCAACGTCTACAACCGACCCCAGGGTCAAAATAATGGATCCATGGCAAAGTCCCTAGTTCCAAGACTCGACGGTTCAAAGGCAATTTAGAGACAGCCTCGACATTCGTCGCAATATTGCAGACATAATGTCAACAAACGAAACAAAGGAAGATCCCTAGCTTCATGGTCTTGACGGCAACTCAAATAAAACCTAAAATACCATCGGAGATCATCCTACACCAGCGCGGAGTGGTTATGACTCATCGGGGCTCTAAAATTGAGCCTAACCTCAAGTAAAAAGCGGCATGGAAAATCCCTAACACTTGATCTTCCGACGGTAATAAGACTAGGGAGATTACTTGAAGACTTCTTATCCATCGCCTGAAAGGATCAGAGACACGGAATTCGTGGGGCTACTTGAATAGCAAGATTGCATATCGGGGAGTATATCGGCCAACGCGACGGTACGACGGACAAAAACCTTAGTACCACGGACCCTAACGGACTTCTATCAGTAGAGGTTAACTGTGACGTTAGGACATTCTTGTGAGAACTTCTCGATTCGTCTCGAATCGTAAGGAAAACAATGTTCCTGCGAGAACTTCTCGACTCATATCTACTCGTAGGGAAAAAGCCTTAGGCAACGGGGACATCAACCTGTTTCCTAAGCACTGGGGCCGGGCAAGTAGGTCCAAAATGGACTATTGTATTCTATCCATTGGTCGTACTCTCCAAAGTCAAATATCGACAAGGAGGGAAAAAACCACTTACGAGTCCTCTCGACTTGTAAAGGGGGAAAATTCTCTTGTGATTTCTTTACGACTCTCAAGAGAAAATGCACTTAGGAGTCCTCACGACTTTTAAGGAGAAAATACACCTACGGGATCCTCTAGACTCCTAAGGAGAAAAGTCTTTATGAGACCCTTACGGATCGTAAAGTTGAATAGTCTTAAGCGGCAGATCCGAACCGGTTTCCTAAGCCATCGCTACCCTACAAGGAGGTCAAGATGGACTATCTACGGGCCACATTTTCCAGTTACATGCCAATATGAAATAAAATATGTCTTTTATTCATGAATTCAAGTGAATACAAGATACATTTCATAAAGGAATCAAAATGAATACATGTTATTCATAAATCACAAGTTTATAGTCGGTACAAAAAAGGTACAAAGACGGTTATTAAGGAAGAGGCATCTTCAACAAGTCAGCAAGCCGCTCGCGCGCTCCTCTCAATCCTTTCTCATGGTCAGCTACCGTGGCTAACTCCGCTTCAACTTGAGTCCGTTGACACAAACAGGACAGAATCTTTTCATCGGTTTCTATCATGGCAGCTTCGCAGTCCTACATGACCTGCTCGGTGAAGTCAAGCGTCCGCTTCAGCGTCAACCTATCCAAAATATATCGCTGGAGGTTGTCGAAAATAGCTTTTAACTGCGTAGCATTCGCTTCAACCTGGGCGCGCAATCGGATAGATTCGCTGGAAGCCACCTCATGTTCCTTTCGTCTTAGGGTCGCCACATGTTCAAAATAGCGAATGAAAGTAACACTATGCTTGACCAACGCAGCCCGCTGGGAGTTCGAAGCCAACACCTTAGGAGCGAGACGCTTGACCTCAATCTCCTGCAGGCAAGCCTCGATCTTTCTACAGTAATCAACCCAAGAGCTGAAGAGATCTTCATTATGGAAGTTTACAAGTGTCGCCAGTATTGGATTGACTTCAACGGAAAAATCCGTAGCATAAGTGAGGGCCTCGGCATTGAGATTTTCGATAAATTCGCTCAACATTCGCTGGCTATTTGCGGCGCCCTGGAAGATATGCGTTTAGAAAAGGGCCCTGCGGGCATTGGAATGCGAGACTCAAAAGGAGTTGGAGCTGGCGCAATTGCTGCAAAATAAATTATGGTCAAATGTCAACTCGGGAGATAAAGAAAACACATGAGAGATGGAGTCTATTATACCGGCTGTGACAGGCGACAGGATGGGGAGTACCGGAGCCACGACTATTCTCTCATCTCCTCTTCTGACCCGTGACGCTATGATCAATATGAAGAAGACTTGGCAACAATATGTCTATTCATAAAAGAAGGGGGGTCATTAGCTGAAGAATATACTAACCAATACCAGATGGTGGAACGATTTCCGACTGAAAGGAAAAATGCGGGTTCAACACCTGATATAAATGGTCGAAAAGGACTCCTGCAGAGTTGCGAAAATATACTGTCAATACAAGAAGGATGGCACCCACAGTGAAACAAATAAGTCACAAACCCATACCTTCCAATATTTGAGAGGGCGCAGAAGAAGGCGAGGGGACAGCGACCATCAGAGCAGCTATCGGCGACACTTCTTCAGACGGTATCGCCTCAGGGTTCACCGCGCCTATGCTCAAGAAAAAAAATATATCCTCAGAAGGGCTGAACAGGATTGAAAAAATCGAAAACAGTGACCCAAGGACTACCTGAGGGATCATGGACCAAAACCGTGACGGAGACGTCACCAGGTGTAACGGATTCTTCACTCTCTCTCGGAGGAATAGGTTCTGCGCCCATAGCCTCATCCCCCGAATCGACAAGGGCCGTCGTAACGCTTACGACACCCGCTGATACCAAGTAGCCACAGGGAGAAAGAGCAGCGGTCTGGAAAGTCCCATATTCCCGAGAAAGAGTAGCCACTTCGGGGTCTATAATCATCAACGTTTCACCTGCCATACCATTGCCATTACTCGGCCCTATGTGCAAGAAAATGTGTAAGTCAGAATTCAAGGACCGAGTTCTAATAAAAGACTGGGCGTTACATTACCTTGGAGTATCTTTTCAGTTTCTTCCCGAGCTGCGCGTGCAACCTGTCTATGGGCGGTAGACAGGGCAGAGGGAATATCCACCGAAGGAGTGTCAACAGGCAGGATACTTCTTGAGCCTGCACCTGCGGCTAAAACAACATCGCGCTCCCTCGCCGTGTTCTCCTTACGCTTCCTGTCAGTCTGAGCAGTGAGAACTGATCTCCTTAAGACTTCTGACAGGGAAACGTCGTCGTCCGAACTAGGTTCTGCTTCTGGAGCCGTTCCGGTGTCCATCACCGGCTGCTTCAGCAAAGCCTCCTGCGGTGACTCTGGGATGGCTGTGGCCATAGTAGATAGCCCTAGATGTTTTTCCGCATCACCACTTAGGATCGGCACTACAATTAGAATAACCTTAGTTGAGGTAGTCCCTGCAATAAAGTAAAAGGGAAGGTCAGAGCACGAATAAAAAGAATAATGGTGTAATGAGGCAACTTATACTAAGACCCAAAGAAGCGCGGAGCCTCTCTTCCTCCTCGAATGTTCTGAGGGAAGCCGCGAGAGCCTCTTCGGTAGAAATAACTATTGAAGAAGAGAGCATTAGTAAAAGCATAATAATGAGAAAGAGATAGACGCAGAAGAATACAACTGAAGTATACCTGACTTCGCGATAGTGGTCAACGCCGCTTCCTCGCGAGGCAGTCACTCGAAAGCTGCGAGGGCAGCCTGAAGATCAGTGTCAGTTACAGGGGTGTCGAACAAACCCTCGTTTGTATCTGTCGACGAGGAAGCTCATCCGTACCCTAAACGAGTCTGTCTGTGGCAATCTCCGTACAGTGCGGTCTGTTTATCTAAGAGTGTCGCAAATCGGGCCTAGGGGCGGCAAGCGTCAGACCCCAAATAGCGGTATAAGTTGTGTCGGGGTACTGTCCAAAACACCCTGAGAAACTACTGGAGTACCTACCAGTAAATCTCACTTGCCCTGGCCAGGGACTTTGTGTAATGGTGTTTCGAACATAGTGCGACATCAACCCCTAATACCGGGAGAGACGAATCCTATCTAACCGCCACTGCCTCCAAGTGCTTCGGGACTGCACCCAACTACTACCTGTTTGCATGACTCAGCAGAACCGTAGTAGGGTAGTTATCTACGAGCAGTGGGAACACACTCGAGGTGAAGCAGCAGTGTCAAGTCGACGGACTAAGCTGTACTCATGTCACCTGGGAACTGCTACCTGACGATAGGTATATTACCAACCAGTAATTCCCCACGAGTCCGTCCAGTGTAACTCATAACCCAATGAGCACCTGTATACTATCTCCAGTACGTCGTACTGATGGCTGTAGAACAGACCATCTCCCCTCCTAGGATGAGAAGCGTATACACTAGTCTACTCTGGAGTATCGATACCCTATCTCGATAATCCTACGACTAGGGACCTGTAAAAGGATGTGCTTGTAGACTACCCAGCCTCCACTAGTGTGACTACCATCACAATGCTGGTAGTCAAGCAAAGATCCTAAAGGCTCTATCAATATATATTAGCGATAAGTTAAAAGAAACATATACACATATTAAGATAGATACAAACCAAGTAGCATACTACTATATCGAGCATGACTGTCATCAATCCGTGTATATATCCCAAGCTTCCAAAATGTAATATACAGACTAGTACTATACAATAATGGCCTCTAGGGCATATAACACTAACAATCTCCCACTTGCAATAAGGCCATGTGCTGGCATGTCGCAGACCTATCATCTCGAATAGCCTCTCGAACTGCGTCTGAGGGATGGCCTTTGTAAATGGATCTGCAGTGTTGGCCTCTGTAGCAACCCTCTGAACCTCGATCTCCCGGCGATCCACGATCTCCCTGATCAGGTGATGCCGCCTTAAGATGTGTCTGGACTTTTGATGGGACCTGGGTTCCTTTGCTAAAGCTATAGCCCCGTTGTTGTCACAATACATAGGTATTGGATCAACAATGGACGGAACCACTTGAAGTTCTGTTAAGAACTTCCTCATCCAGACAGCTTCTTTTGCGGCATCTAAAGCTGCGATATACTCCGCTTCCATCATCGAGTCAGCAACGATTTCCTGCTTGGAACTCTTCGAACAGACCGCCCCTCCATTGAGGGTAAAGACATAACCCGACATGGATTTGGCGTCATCCTTGTCACTCTGGAAGCTAGAGTCGGCAAAGGCCTCGATCTGGAGGTCCTTTCCGTCGTAAACCAAGAACATCTCCTTAGTCCTTCTCAGGTACTTGAGAATGTTCTTTACCGCTATCCAGTGCTTCTCCCCGGGTTTGACTGATACCGGCTTACTAAGCTTAGTGCATAAGCTACATCTGGTCTGATACACAACATCACATATATTATAGAGCCTACCGCAGAAGCGTAGGGTATAATTGACATGCGATCCCTTTCCAAATCAGTCTTGGGAGACATCTCTTTGGAGAGGGTGATTCCGTGACAAGCCGGTAGATTACCGCGCTTTGAATCTTCTATACTGAATCTTTTTAGTATGGTGTCGATGTACCAGGACTCTGAAAGTCCTAATATCCTCTTAGATCTATCACGATAGATATGGATCCTCAGAATGTAAGAGGCATCACTCAGGTCTTTCATGGAGAACCTGTGTGATAAGAACCATTTGACAGATTGTAGCATAGGAATGTCATTTCCTATCAAGAGAATGTCATCCACATACAAGAAGAGGAATACAACAGTTCGTGCTACAATCTTACTATAAATGCATGGCTCATCTGGATTTTTGATAAAGTCAAATTCTTTGACTGTCTCATCAAAACAGATGTTCCAACTCCGCGATGCCTGCTTTAGTCCATAGATAGACTTAAGCAACTTGCACACTTTCCCGCTGCTCCCACTCTGAATGAAACCTTCTGGCTGGTCCATATAGACGCACTCCTCTAAATTTCCATTTAGAAAAGCAGTTTTTACGTCCATCTGCCAAATCTCATAATCGTGGAAGGCAGCAATAACAAGAAGGATCCGAATGGATTTGAGCATAGCCACTGGAGAAAAGGTTTCATCATAGTCCAAACCAGGTCTGTGAAGAAATCCTTTTGCAGCAAGTCTAGCCTTATAGGTTTCAACCTGTCCATCTACACCAATCTTCTATCTGAAGATCCATTTGCAGCTTACAGGTTTTACCCCTTCTGGAGCAATGTCCAAAGTCCATACTTTGTTGGTGTACATGGACTCCATCTCGGTCCGCATTGCATCCAGTCATTTTACCGAGTCAGTGCTCTGAATGGCTTGCTGGAAGTTAGTCGGCTCATCATTACCAATGATGCAATCCTCTCTATCCCCGTCTATGAGAAAACCGTAGTATCTCTCAGGTGGATGAGAAAGCCTACTACTCCCGCGGAGCGGTGCAGGAATGTCCTGTTCTTTTGAAACTTCTTGTTCCACCAAGCTTTCAGTAATAACTTGTGGTTCTGGAATTTCTTCCAGTTCTATTGCGCTCCCACTTGTTTCTTTTTCTATGAACTGATGTCCCAGAAAGTGGGCATGACAAGAAACAAAAACCTTTTGTTCCTCTGCATAATAGAAAAGATACCCCCTGGAGTTCTTTGGGTATCCCACAAACTTACACAGTACTGAGCGTGCCTCGAGTTTGTCCGCATGCTGCTTTTTGACAAAAGCTGGACATCCCCATATCTTTAGATATTGAAGATAGGGTTTCTTCCCACTCTACATCTGATATGGTGTGGTAGGCACAGTCTTGGTAGGAACCTTGTTTAAAAGATATGCAGCTGATTCTAGTGCATAGCCCCAGAATGATCGCGGTAACTCAGCGTTACTCATCATGGAACGTACCATATCCAATAGGGTTCGGTTCCGTCTCTCCGATACACCGTTGTGTTGTGGAGTGTATGGAGGAGTAAGCTGAAAGAGAATTCCATTCTCTTTTAGGTAATCCAGGAACTCGGCACTTAAATATTCACCACCTCAATCAGATCTCAGTGTCTTGATACATTTGCCGGTTTGTTTTTCTACTTCATTCTTATATTGCTGGAATTTCTCAAAGGCCTCGGCTTTATGCTTCATTAAGAAGACATGTCCATACCTAGATAAATCATCCGTAAAAGTAATGAAATAGGAAAAACCACTTCTTGCATGTGTAGACATTGGACCACACACGTCACTGTGTACGAGTCCCAAGAGCTCGCTCGTTCTTACTCCGTGTCCAGTGAACGGAGTCTTTGTCATCTTTCCTTTGAGACATGATTGACAAGTTGCATAAGAATGATATTCGAATGGATCCAAATATCCTTCTTTATGTAACTTAGTTAACCTTGTTTCATTGATGTGACCTAGTCTATAATGCCATAAGAAAGCATGATTTAATTCTAGAGACTTTCTTTTGTGTGTATTCTGGATATTGAAAATCTGTGGTTGGTTTAATATGTATATACCGTTGCTTAATGTACCCGACCCAATCAAAACATGATTAAGGTGAATGTTTACGACATTGCTTACAAATGCAAAATCATAACCTTCTTTAGAGATTAAAGATACAGATATGATATTACAAGTCGAACTGGGTACAAAATAACAGTTGCGCAAAACCAAAACATGTCCATCTGTCAATCCTAAGTGATAGTCCCCCACAGACTCAGCATCCATGCTTGCTCCGTTTGCAACTCTAAGGGTCATATCACCCACCTTCAAAACCCTACGGCTTCTCCGTTCCTGCAATGAATTATAGATATGAGATCCTGATCCGATATCCAATACCCAGGAAGTAGAGTTGATTGACAGACAGTTTTCAATAAAATACACACCTGAAGCCGAAACCACAACTTGCTTCGGGTCCTGGTTCTTGGCCTTCCAAGCCATGCAATCTTTCTTCCAATGTCTTTTCTTGTGACAATAAAAGCATTCTTCCTTTCCCACAATCTGTCCCGCTACCTTTGCTTTTCCCTTAGCTTTCACCTTACCAACACCACCCCATGGTTTGGTGGGGGCCTTCTTCTTCTTTCCTTTGGCTTTTGCCTTGGACCTAGAAGAGGAAGTTCCTCCAACAAACAAAGCGGGTGTTTCCCTAACTTTCTGCAGGGTGCCCTCTGCATTCCTCAACATGTTGAGGAGTTCCAGAAGTTCAACTTCTTTTCCTTGCATGTTGAAATTCAGGAAAAACTGGGCGTAGGTGGAAGGAAGGGACTGGAGAATCAAGTCAGTGTATAGCTCATTCTCTAATGTGGTCCCCAGGTCCGCGAGCTCTTCGATATAACCGATCATCTTAAGAACGTGTTCCCCAACTGATGATCTGACGGCCAACCTCGCCTAAAAAAGTTTCTTCGAGGTCTCGTATCTTGCGATACGAGATTGCTCTCCATATAATTCTTTGGTATGGAGGAATATGGATTCGAGATCCATATTCTCGTGCCGCCTCTGGTGCTCGTTGTCCATAGAGGCCAGCACGAGGCACTTGGCCTTCTCACAGTCTATCTCCCAAGTCTTACGGATTTCCTTATCCGCGACACTGGATTCTGGACCTGGTTTGGCAGGGGCTTTAGTGGTGAGAAAATAGCCCAATTTGTCATAAGTAATAGCCATTTTGACATTCCTGAACCAATCTTTGTAGTTTGTCCCTGTCAATATATTTTTATCTAATAGTAACTTAAGGCATGTCATGATGTTTGGTTGCTGCAATTAGGAGAGAGAGAAGAAACACTTTAGCATGATGCTCTTATAAGTTTAGAGTGGTTTTTAGTTTATCTAAACAGGATGGCTCCCACCGTTTCTCGAATCCTTACTCAAACCATAAAAGAAGAACTAGTCGGGATTGATCTCACCGTACAATACTTGCTTAACCGTTCAGCCAGGCCGGTGTCGGTACTTCGAGGGAGGGTTTACGACGCTTTCGCGAAGTTCCTTAATTAAATAATCTCTTTTCCCAGTGGGCGTAGCCCCGCTAACACCTTTCTAGACACCTACTTGGTTTATAGCATTGATCGTTAAGTGAGAAAATTTCCCGAGGAGTAGCATATACTCACAGTAGGATCGGGATCCAATTATCATTGTGTGATAAATTTGAAGGAATCCTACCAAAATTATCACACTCCAAATGGTATGCAATGCAACACTAGCAAGTTTCAGTTTCTTTAGAAACTCCCGATGTGGTTTTTTTCCCCATGCTCTTATGACCTTGACGAAGGCCAACATATCATAAGTCACATATCAAGTTCTACCCGTCATTATCCAGGTTAATTTGAACCCACCCGTACATACCCTTGACGAAGGCCAAAATAGTAGTACGACTGTCCCAAACCAACGCATCTATCTATGCAACATATAAATATTCTGCAGCTACCAATCACTATGCCTTGGCGAAGGTCAAAATACATAGCTTGAATACTACTGAATATTTAACTGAAATGACGGAGGGCTACGAATGGTTTTGGAAAACGTAGTGAACTTGATATAATCGATGGAACCTGATAGGTTTTAAAAGGAGTGGTTTAAGCTCCGCATTTAAAAAGTTTTGTTGTTTTGAAAAAACCGAGTGGTTTTGAAATTGTTCCAACGATTCAACTTTGGTTTTTTTTCTTTGCATTAATATAATACGTCCTATCAATTAATCCTACCATTGCAGAAAACAACGAAAATATGACGTACGCTTATGCCATCCGCATTCGCCACTGGTCCCCGTCATCACTCGTTAGGTTACTTAACTAACGACAGAGCGGGGGCTAGACTAGCGCGGATGCAAAACATAACCAACGCCTACTAGATATCATATATAGATATATACATTCGTCAGAAGTAATAATAGGCATTCTAGATCATAAATGAACACATTGGATATACAAGCAATCCACATTTCCTTTTAGCCTGTAATGAAAAGCGGATTACACAGTCATGATGAATAGCCAACCCCACCCTAGACCCCTACGGGTACGACAAACTACCCACCAAGTACCCAAAGTGAAGCAGTCTCCCTCAACAACGTGAGTAGACCACTAAGCACTTCAAAGTACCCGGTAGTTTGTGCACCCACCTTGGATCTATCCTAAGAGCAATAAACAGTAAATGAAATAATACAACGGTGCCTACAAGCTCAACCCGGATATGCCCCGCGAAAAAATATTACAACCATTTACAAATTACATTTGAATGAAAGAATAAAGCACCTCACATCCCCGGCTATCCATTCAAGACAATCCAACAAGTCCATATACACAAACAAACATTACAGAAATGTGCAACCCCCAACTAACCGACATATAGCAATTAGCGGAAGTTTATGAACACATTTATGAAACAAAGAAACATTAAACGATATCAAATTGCGACTTCGAAGCATCCCCAATTGCCACAAAGAATAATAAACAACATATGCAAAGTGGAAAAAATAAACAACAACTGAAACCCTAGATCCTAGCAACAAACCCACACCCAAAACTACGAAGTAAACCCCTACCAAAAAACCAATGTGGCCGGAAATATTGGGTCTGTGGCCGGCCATGGATTCAGGGATTTGTCTTGTTTTTGGTGCATGAACTTTTAATAGTGAAAGGAACACTCTGCAGTTGTTTAAATAATTTTTCAGAGGCTCGGAAAAATCAACAGAAACTAGAATCTAGGTTTCCATGTTTACGGGATATTTCGGTTTCGTAGTTTTAGTTATCGTTTAATCCGTTAGCTATGGTTTAGTCGGCTTTGATACCACTGTAAGTTGATGCCACGCACCCCACGTGTTCGCGGGGAGGCGGAATAAGCAAAAAACGATTTTTATTGGCTTCGTAACATCAACTAAACATTAGAATCGTTTCTAAAACCTAACTAACGATATAACTATGAGGTTGTATCTACTATGTGTGCGATATATACCTCAAGATCCCGCTCTCCTTCACTTCCTCGCTGTCCTCTCCAAGTGGTGAGCTCTTTGTCGTGAGAACAGAATCCACCTCCTCGTCGTCTTCTCCGAATCGTAGACGATCTACCCGAGAGTTCCGATTTCGAGCTTTGTTTCTAACTTGAAGGCACTAGGTAACTTGGTTTTCTAGACTAAGTGCCCTAGGTTGTGTAGAGAGTGATAAGGATCAAGTTATCTCACTAAACCCTATGGTTTCCAACACATGGAATGGTTAGAGTTTGCTTTGAGAGAGGAGAGAGCTTGAAGAAGATGATGGAAGCTTAAGGTTTTTCCTTTTTCTTTTTGTGAAGGAAAAAAAGTATCTGATACATTAATGTGAAGGGATTATATGTGTTGTAAAAGTCAAGGGTTTTTAACTCTTTCAAGTCTAGAATCATCTCAAAAGATCAAGCAAATATCACAAACAAATATCTAAGTCAACAAAGTCAACAAGTCAAGGTAGTCAACATAAAAACCCTAATCCCTTTTTTCAACAAAATACCATAAGCTTCCTTCTCATTTCTTCCATCTATTAATCTTGTCTAAATGACAAGAATACCCCTCTCTTCCGTATGCGTACATACCCGTATTCGTATTCTGAGAAATACGAATACAGTGAGACGAACTGATTCAATAATCAAATACCAGGATCTGGCTTAAACCAAAGCCCACTGGTAATGTCTGCCCGAACATCATATGCGCACAAGTGCATGTATGTGATCGAACTCTGTCGTAAAACCATATGACCTCTACACGTTTCGCCTGAAGCCGGGAAACTCTCTATATAGGACTCTAAAGACTCGACAGTACTCTGGCAGTGGGTTTAACTACAAGCGCGTCAGTAGCACTAGCTGTACGTAATGGCCACCCAGGTATTTGTCGATGAGAAGGTCGACGAGGAAGCTCATCCGTACCCCAACTGAGTCCGTCTGTGGCAATCTCTGTACAGTCTGGTCTGTTCGTCTAAGAGTGTCGCATATCAAGCCATTGGGGCGGCAAGCGTCAGACCCCTAATAGCGGTATTTGTTATGTCGAAGTACTGTCCAAAACACCCTGAGAAACTACTGGAGTACCTACCAGTAAATCTCACTTGCCTTAGCCAGGGACTTTGTGTAATGGCGTTTCGAATACCGCGCGACATCAACCTCCAATACCGGGAGAGACGAATCCTATCTAACCGCCACTGCCTCCAAGTGCTTCGGGGCTGCACCCAACTACTACCTGTTTACACGACTCAGCAGAGCCGTGGTAGGGTAATTATCTAAGAACAGTGGGAACACACTCGAGGCGAAGCAGCAGTGTCAAGTCGACGGACTAAGCTGTACTCATGTCACCTGGGAACTGCTACCTGACGATAGGTATATTACCAACCAGTAGTTCCGCATGAGTCCGTCCAGTGTAACTCATAACCCAATGAGCACCTGTATACTATCTCTAGTATATCGTACTGATGGCTGTAGGACAGACCATCTCCCCTCCTGGGATGAGAAGCGTATACACTAGTCTACTCTGGAGTATCGATGCCCTGTCTCGATAATCCTACTACTAGGGACCTGTAAAAGGATGTGCTTGTAGACTACCCAGCCCCCACTAGTGTGACTGCCATCACAACGCTGGTAGTCAAGCAAAGATCCTAAGGGCTCTATCAATATGTATTAGCGATAAGTTAAAAGAAACATATACACATATTAAGATAGATACAAACCAAGTAGCATACTACTATATTGAGCAAGACTGTCATCAATCCGTGTATATATTCCAAGCTTCCAAAATGTAATATATAAACTAGTACTATACAATAATGGCCTCTAGGGCATATAACACTAACAATAATAGCCGTCTCTCTTCCCTGACAACAGCACCCTGTAGGGTGTTTTTCGTCACCCCATTGAGATGGGAATACGCGCACGCTTGCCAAGCGTACTATAGATTCCCCCTGCCTAGGGTAGGCCAGGGTTTATTGATTGTGGGGATCCGAATCTCTTGCAGCCGCGGACTAAGCTGCCATTAATTACCCCTCGCCTTTGGAGCGAGGGAACCTCCGATTAACGGGTTAAACTAGTCATGCGATCAATGTGCAGTGTACGTGTGTTTTGTTTTGGAGGGGGCTTGGGTATATCGAGAGCCACACAGAGTTTTTACGGGGGTCCCGCTACCCGGATAGCGGGCTGGGGGTCAAGGGGGTTAGCAGCCCCCTTACGGGGTGCGGGGCAGCGCCCCGGCCCAAAATTTTTTTGGGAGGGACATTGTTGTGGAGTGTGTGTGTGTATCTATACATATATATACATGTATACATATATATAGACATAAAAAGGAAAAAAAAAGCGCCCAATGGACATGTGGGGCCAGCGCTGTGCGCTTAGCTGCTGTGCTCTTAGGCACTAGCGCGCCACGTATCCGACACGTGGGCGCTTGGCGCTTGAGCGCTTGGCGCTCGAGCGCTAGCGCACCTCGTGTCGGCATGTGGGCAATTGGCACTTGAGTGCTGGGCGCTTGAGCGCTGGGCGCTCGAGCGCGAGCGCGCCACGTGTCGGCACGTGGGCGCTTGGCGCTTGAGCGCTGGGCGCTCGAGCGCCACCGCGCCACGTGTTGGCATGTGGGCGCTGGACGCTTGAGCGCTAGGCGCTCAAGCGCTAGCCCACCACGTGTCGGCACGTGGGCGCTTGAGCGCAAGGCGCTCGGGCACTTGGGCGCCGACGAGGAAAATGGGCTTTTAGCCCTGGAAACTCCCGAAAGGGAAATTAGAGTGGAGTTAAACTCCTAAGATGTTTTGAAGCTGATGAAGGGCTTCTCCCCTTGAGCCCTGGTTCTTCCCCAAAGTTGGGTTTCTGGAGATGGGTCTTCTTCTTCTTCCTTTGTTGGCCGGATCTTGAAGATCAAGAAGTATGAGATTTTAAAAATCTCTTCTTTTTGAGATCTGATGGAAGATCTGAGTTCCCCTTTGTAGGTTATGTGGTGAAAAACTATTTAGTTTTATAAAAGGAAGAGTAAAACTGTTGATTTTAATTCAAGAAAGAAGAAGGTTTTAGAACCTTGAAGAAGGAGAAAGATCTCAGATCTAGATTTGCTCTTTGGAGAGAGAAAAAAATTGTTGGGATATTTTCATTAACCTTGCCTTTATAGGCTATACACTTTACACATAGCCCCTTGGGCTTCACAAAATGGCATTTTGCCTATCCCATGGCTCATGTGCCATTTCTTTTTGCACATAAGCCATGGGCTTTACAAAAATTTGGCTTTATGCATATTTTTCTTACATTTATTCATAAAATAAAATAAAAGAAATACAACAAAATTATTTATTACAAAATTTTTATCTTGGCATGGGGGAGGCCGGCCGCTTCATGTTTGGGCTCGACCCGGGCAAGGGCCCACTTGATCTGGGCTTGGGCCCATTTGGCTTGGGGCTGACTTTGATTTTGACTTGGTCAACCACGGTGTAAATTTTTACCCCAACACACCCGTCGCATGCTGGTACCATGTGATTTGTATGTCAAAGAATATTTATATAACTGCAATCAAGAATGGCGTCGCTTGGTAGCTAGCCGGTGAGTACGGGTCGGTCCGCAGGGATTTTGTGAATTTCCTAATTGTTCTTACGAGTTAATTCCGATTGGGGTCGGATTGATTAAATCTAAAAACTAAATTAATCTAGATCTAAATCTTTCTAGGGTTAGGTTTAGGTTAAGTTTGGAAATGCAAAGATTCTCCACCGCTTTCAATACCCAAATTAAGATCTATGAGGAGTTATGGTAATTATCAATAAAGGGGATTAGTACCATCGGGAAGAAACGGTGTTTCTTCTTCTAGGTTCTTGTCCTTCCTTTCTTGATCCTTACCCTAACCTCTATGGAAAACACGTTCAACCGGGCCTTTATACTACGGTATCACCACTACCTCGTGGGATAGGATGCCGTAGGGAGCGGTGTGTGCATGTATGCAAGGAGTCCTATTAATATATGTGATGGGCAAGAAAGGGGTGAGAGATCTTCATCTCTCAAGCCTTCCCCAAAGCTAACCCTAACAAGCGAGGAGACTACTCGCTCATTAAGGAATTGAAGAACATCTCTAAACTATTTATCTAGGGCAAGGAATTAAAGATCTAACTAGGGCAGATAATAAATTAAGAACTAGGGGAAAAAATTAAAACTACTTACAAATTGATGCTCTCCAAAAGAAATCTGAATTTTATTAATGAAAGGAGGCATGACCTAATACAAGAATTTGGGTCTCTATTTATAGGACATAGAAAACCCTAGGTTTACAATCGCCGCATGTATGATTTTACAAAAATACTCCTAGGAAGACTAGTCAGCGCCGCCAAGATTTTTGGTAAAATTTTCTGCCACTACGGGCTCAGCACAGCCGCGGAACCGCGGCCGTAGGCCAGGTTTGGCCGTGGTTCCACGGCCAAATAGTAGGCTCCTGTGCTGAAATTTGGGCTACTGCTTTTTGTTGACTTTTGCTTCCTGTTTCTTCAGTTGGTTCTTCAGATTGTCTTCTATATCTCTTCCAGATCTCCACAGTGAGTAATGTAGTGGACTTTTACCATTCGCTTCGTGTTGAAGTCTTGAACCTTGCGCTGCCTTGTACTTTGTGAACTGATTTTCGTGTAGGCTTGATTAAGATCCTTCTATTTGTTGGTCGTAGTCTCACTTTTGCATCGTCTTTCGTCTTTTTCACTGTTTTTGTTCCAAGAACCTGTAACCTGTAACTATTTAGTAGACATGGGTTAAAAGCACCTGTTTATTTGTAAAATGCATAAGAATGGGGAATATAATAATGCAAAATTATGGTATGAACAAATACCCCCAAACTTATCTTTTGTTCGTCCTCGAGCAAACCTAGTTTTATTCTCAACAAAAACCTAACCTCACTATCGTAGGGAAATGCGATTGCACTGAGCTCGTGCAACAAGCCGTTAAACCTCTAGGTGTCCCTAGTAGGAGGAGTGTTGTCTCCTGAGGGTTTTCAGCGGATACTACCCACAAAATCCTATCAATTCGGCCTAGTGACTTTTATTCTCCAATTAGGTTTTCTAACAAGAACTCTATTATCTTCGATTCATAAATCATCCACCCGTATTCTTCACGTTTCCTTATTATTTAACTTAAGATTATACATGTTCTGCAGACCTACTTAGCTTTCGGCATCTCTTAAGTTTTCCTTCTAGGGTTCCATCTCAACTTAGGAATTTTTATCATCTCTATTAAAGATACAAGTCATATTCTTCATTCCTATCTCTTATCTAAATCCCAATCACATACCCTTACGTGTGTGTATATATTACCCCTACACTTGAAAATGCAAATCAAGCAATCATACTCTTGTCCGTTGTCCAAAGCACTTCTTAATAGATGAATTTTTAGATGAATTTCGCTCACACATCCTTCATGCGATCATTAATACTTGTTGAGGTACCAACAACCGATAACAAAATGTGTATGCACAATAAAGCGTAATTCCTAGTCTTGTAACACCTAAGGCTTCAGCAGTGACTCCCAAACCAGTTGGTCTAAGGCACTAGGTGATGAAGCACCCTCGCTAAATATTTTTCTATTTTTGCAGCCTTAAGTAATCACAAAAACCAGTGTTCATTTTTTTTATTATCTCTTTATTCACACTTGAATTTTTATTTTATTTTCTTCGTACTAAGGACTTTAGATAAGAGCATTTCAAGGTCACCTCTACTATTCCAAGTTTTAAGGTGCGTGTTTCTGCAGTTTGTAGGGTGTATATTTTCAGAATCTATAGACTTAAGCTTAGGAATTATTTTTCAAACTTATACTTTAATAAAAATATCAATACTCTTTCCTTGTTTTAACTTAGCCCAAGAAGCCAACTCGAAATTTGTCTATTTCTAAATAAACTACAGAAACATATACATTCTACCGTTAAACTAAAAGAAAGATTATTTTTAGGGTTTTTAATTTACTAAGTCTAAAATCTAGTTTTTCCTAGCTAGTTAACCTATTTGTCAAACTCAAGTCAATTATGGCTAAAATTGAATACTTTAATTTTTATAATTTTTGAAAATTTTCAATTTTTTATGGGTTTTAAAATAAGTAATGCAAATGCAAAATGTACAAATGAATGCGAAGGAAGAAAGCTTACCGAGCATACCCCCAAACTTAAACCTGACAGTGTCCTCACTGTCATGCCACACCAAGAGGGTCAAAATGTAGGCACTCCCCTGTTTATTTATTTATAATAAATTTTTTTTTTATTTTTTTGGTAAAAGAAAAACAAAATATATATACAACAAGGTTCCCCCCAAAACTTAAGTGAAACAGTGTTTCCACTGTTTAAGCGTTAAAGTTCAGAGTTAGGGAAGAGAAAAATCAAACTATACAAGGCCTTACACAGACCAAAAGTTAGCACCAACCATTCAAAAATTCTATCGTGATAATGGTGGGGTTGGTGAAAGAATGGAGTGTAAAGAAAAGAAATGAGAAGCACACGAGACTGTGTGGAGATAAAAACGGTATACGGTCTCGGTGGAGGAGAATGGCGGTGGGAAAAAAGAAATGGTAGTGGTTCTACTTCTTCGAGTAGAGGTTGATTAATCACAAAATCCGTATCGTTTAAGAATGCGAGTTCGTCGGCGTAAATATTTTCGAAACTTTCATCGAAGGTCCGATTGAACGTTTCAATCTCAAAATGTGTCACGCCAGAATTCAACACACTTGATTGTTCAAAAATTACGGAGGTAGGAGACTCGTAAAGCTCATCTACCTCATTCTCAAAAGATTCTAAATAAAGTTGTGTTTTAAAAATTATTGAACTCAAAATATCGGATTGTGATTCATCAACACGCGGTATCATTAAAGGAAGATTAGAAGAACCAAAGAAGGTGGGAATACGAACTTGAGGGTGGGTATCGAGTGTATAAATTTGCACAATTTGTAATGACCGATGTGTAAAAAGCGATTGTGCTAATTTAACAACCCGCGGAAAAATGAGATTAAATCCCTCAAGATTCGTGAGCAAACATGGGTACGTCGAACTTGGTATTGGAGATGAAAGCGTAACGGTCTCTTGTAAGGTCGGAACGAGGACGGAGGGAAGTGAGTGAGGAAGGGTATCAGTTAATGATTCAGGAGGGTGTACACAATCAGTGGGAGGGACATGATGAATTGGTAAATCCGACTCATCAAACAAAACTGGTTCATCCTCAATAATTTCCTCAATATTCTCATCAAAATTTAGCTTATCCATGCCATTATAATCAAAATCAAGACGCATATGAATTTCGGGAGAAACATTTAATGACTCGGGATGATGGATTGGACATAAAATTTCAATCAAATCTACGGGTTCATCATCCAAAATATTCCCGGCGTCTATATCCTCAATCAAGTGAAAATCAATTTTTTCTGACACCTCATCAAAAGCATGGATATTTATCAATTTAGGTTCTAGAGTGGAGGTGTAAAGTTCAAAAGGATTAGGTGTGGTTTCACTCGAAAGGGAATCTTCACAATCTGACAAATCCAGCACTATAAAGTCACACAACTCGTTAAATGTTTTATTTTCAACTTGTGAATCATTTGGGGCAATCGATGGAAAACTGGAGTTGTGGGCTTCAATTGGGTATGGGTAGGTTTGATTCGGAAAGGTTTAGAACTCACTCTCTCCTCTCAAATCCTCACTCTGTCCAACTGTCTCCTCATACATTGGAATTTTGGGAGCTAGTTGGAAACTAGCTACTGGTTCACTAGCTACCGGTTCACTACGAGATTGTTCAATATGCTCAGCAATAGACATGGGTTTAGGAGTTACAACAGGACTCGAAAAAGTGGTATCAACGTAAGACGGTGGTGAAGGTTGAGATGGTTAATACAAAGTGGATTGCAAAGTCGAACTGTTTCTCCTAGACGCTTCTATTCGATCTTTCAAAGAAATTTTGGGCATGGAGGGATCATCCTTAAATCGACCGAAACAATTCGCGTAAGAGGAAAAGTTTGGTTCAGGGTACCAAAGTTTGGCAAGAGATTTGTGAGGTGGGGTACCCATGATGTAAGAAAGGAGAAGAATAAGAGTGTGGGGTGCACGGATTTCTTAGCGACAAAATTGTAGCAAGCTTTTAAAAAAATTTCCTCTTTTTTCTTTTATTTGGAACTTTTTTTGCAAAAAAGATTTTCGATAAAGGGCTTAAACACACTTTCAATCAACCACAAATGCACAATCAGGCCTAGATCTAGGGTCACCTAGGTCAGCTAGACAGCTCCTAACTGTTCCAAAGAGCTAGAAATAGGACCTCAAACTGCCTCTTTACCGCCAATTACGGCCAGGTAAGTGCCAAGTGAGTGGGAGGCTCTCCACTATAAGTAGTGGCCCTAATTAAGTAACCACTCGCCTTAGACACACTTGCCTAGACACCGCAAAGTCAGGTTAGGATCAACGGCCGATGCCTACAACTAGTCCTCTGTCCTATTGAGCTCGACGTCCTTAGGGCCGAGTCTAGTATTTTTTAATTAAATAATGGTCAATGCATATGCCTTATGTGATTTCTGGGGTCGTAGGAAGGGTGATGAAATCCCCACCTAATCTGGATTGGTCTCAAGCCCCTTAAAGTCCGATTAAAAATACGCAAAGCAGTAACAATCACTTGCAATCAAATTTTTTTATTTTTTTTAAGCGCGGCGCAAAGAATCCTGCAAAAGATCAATTATAGGAAGGGGGAGAGATTTTTTAGCGCAAAGAATCCTGCAGGAAAATCGACGGAGGAGATATTTTAGGTTGCAGAGGAGAGAGAAAGAAAAATTACAGCGCTTTTTCCAGAGGCTGATGTCACCTACTCGCGGCGCTTCCGCGGTCAGAGGGCACCTCGGACGGCGGTTCCGCGGTGGAGGCAGCGGCTTAGATCCCGAGATTTTTTTTCACATGCTGAATCGACCAAGCCGCGGCGGATGCGCGGTCGGAGGTGGCCTCGAACGGCGGTTCCGCGGTCAACCGAACGGTTCAGATCCCCAGATTTTTTCTGTTCCTCTGTTTTGATTTTCCCCTATTTTTCCAGATCTTTGGTTTTCTGTTTTGATCTCTTGAGATTTCCAGATCCGAACTCGATTGTAGATCCTGCAAAATTCAAAAAAAAATACCCTTCACAAAATAACAAAATGATAAATTTTTATATATATATATTTTTTTTAATTTTTCAGTTTTTATGAATTTTTTTAATTTTATATTAACCCGAAATTGCAAAAAAAAAATAACACGCCATCCCCGGCAACGGCGCCATTTGATTTGTATGTCAAAGAATATTTATATAACCGCAATCAAGAACGGCGTCGCTTGGTAGCTAGCCGGTGAGCATGGGTCGGTCCGTAGGGATTTTGTGAATTTCCTAATTGTTCTTACGGGTTAATTCCGATTGGGGTCGGATTGATTAAATCTAAAAACTAAATTAATCTAGATCTAAATCTTGCTAGGGTTAGGTTTAGGTTAAGTTTGGGAATGCAAAGATTCTCCACCGCTTTCAATACCCAAATTAAGATCTATGAGGAGTTATGGTAATTATCAATAAAGGGGATTAGTACCATCGGGAAGAAACGATGTTTCTTCCTCTAGGTTCTTGTCCTTCCTTTCTTGATCCTTACCCTAATCTCTATGGAAAACACGCTCAACCGGGCCTTTATACTACAGTATCACCGCTACCTAGTGGGATAGGATGCCGTAGGGAGCGGTGTGTGCATGTATGAATGGAGTCCTATTAATATATGTGATGGGCAAGAAAGGGGTGAGAGATCTTCATCTCTCAAGCCTTCTCCAAAGCTAACCGTAACAAGCGAGGAGACTACTCGCTCATTAGGGAATTGAAGAACATCTCTAAACTATTTATCTAGGGCAAGGAATTAAAGATCTAACTAGGGCAGATAATAAATTAAGAACTAGGGCAAAAAATTAAAACTACTTACAAATTGATGCTCTCTAAAAGAAATTTGAATTTTATTAATGAAAAGAGGCATGACCTAATACAAGAATTTGGGTCTCTATTTATAGGACATAGAAAACCCTAGGTTTACAATCGCCGCATGTATGCTTTTACAAAAATACCCCTAGGAAGATTAGTCAGCGCCGCCAAGATTTTTGGTAAAATTTTCCGCCACTACGGGCTCAGCACGGCCGCGGAACCGCGGTCGCAGGAAGGTTTGGTCGCGGTTCCGCGGCCAAATAGTAGGCTCCTGTGCTGAAATTTGGGCTGCTGCTTTTTGTTGACTTTTGCTTCCTGTTTCTTCAGTTGGTTCTTCAGATTGTCTTCTATATCTCTTCCAGATCTCCACAGTGAGTAATATAGTGGACTTTTACCATTTTCTTCGTGTCGAAGTCTTGAACCTTGCGTTGCCTTATACTTTGTGAACTGATCTTTGTGTAGGCTTGATCAAAATCCTTCTATTTGTTGGTCGTAGTCTCACTTTTGCATCGTCTTTTGTCTTTTTCACTGTTTTTGTTCCGAGAACCTGTAACCTGTAACTATGTATCAAACATGGGTCAAAACACATGTTTATTTGTAAAATGCATAAGAATGGGGAATATAATAATGCAAAATTACGGTATAAACACCATGCCACGTAGGCGTTTGAAGCTTTTGGCACATAGCTCGTTTCGCTGATGAGAAAGTTGGACCCCGTATTTAGTTGTATAAAGTTGTGTAGCGCGCTGTGAATGCCCTCTTCCGTAGCAACTGGCTCAGCTAAGAATGACTCTAGGGGAACAACCTGATTGTAGCCTGACTATTGAGCGAAGTGGTGCGGGTTATACCTCATAAACAGAGCCGTGGCATTTTGCCTAAACACTAAAAAGCCTGGCCTAATAGAATACAAGTGCAGGATTTCCCGAGCCTTCAACGTAAGAGCCCCGCTTTGAAAGTATCACGCAGCGGTTGCACTGCCTTGGTAGATTCTTTGCCGATAGTTAAGACTTTATCAACAAAAGTCATACTATCCACAACCATATGCGGGTGAAGGACCAAACGTCGAGCCTCTCGCTGGGAAGGATCTAACGCAGAAGTGTCAACTAGAAACATGACACGGGGAAAGTTGTAGCTGTCATAGAAGTGGGGTCGTTTGTGAATACCGAAAGCACCCAACATGTGCATCTCGACCCAGGACGTGAAGTAATGCAATGGAAGATGTACAGGTTTTACCCCCGGCTGAGTGGTATCTGCCGCTAAGCTCAGGCCGTGATATAGATGAGCTAGCCCTGCAATCCCGACGACTACACGTGTCCCTATGACCATTCGGTGGGCCGGATAAAATACGGACGACCTCATGTAGCGAAGGTGCATCGGAAGCACAAACCAGCTCAACCATAGGCCGATGAACCCCAGAAAGAACGTCTCTTCATCGACGTCTGAAGCAACAAGTTCTGCAAAAAGGACGACCGAAGTGTCTGGAATAAAGAAATTTTTTATATCCGCTTCCGTTGTTGGCTGGTTATCCAAACTGAAACCAAATGGGTCGTCAAGCTTGACGAATTTTGCGCCTTGTTTTAACAAGACTTCAGGACGAAGAAAGCGGGCGATGAAATCTGCGAAGCCGACTCCGTGCCCTCCAGACTCTAAAAACAGAATCTTATAAATGTTCAACATTTTGATTAGGCTCAGGAACCGGTATTGAATGGCATTTTTTGGAGTGAGGCCCATTACCACTAATTTGGTGGCAAAGATGTACTCATTAGGGGGAAGTATCTCCTCGTAATGTTCCCCCTCTGACGGGTAGGCCTGAAATTTCCACTAACTCCTCCAAGAAAATAGAGACTTCCCGGTCCGACAGAAGAAATGTGTAGGTTGGGATGTTCCACTGTTACAGAAAAGACTTAACCCACCACACATGAGGCACGGGATATTGGAAGAGGGAAGCATATAGGCAGGATATAGCCTAAGCTTTAGCAGAAGCGACTTCTTCGCCGGAAAGATATACCGGGCCCACTGCAGATAGCCGGCTGATTGACGAGGAGTTAACCCTATCATATAGACTTGTCCTTAAAGGCGCGACTCACCTTGACATATGCGCCGCCCTAAAATATCCAAAGCCATCGGCGGCTGTATGGGTATTGATGCCATAGAAGGCTGAAGGCGACCCACCGAAGTCCATTTGACCTCTTCTACAACATAATTCACTTGAGGCTAATCGGCGTAATGAATTGCTGAAATGGGCTCTGAGGGCACTGCACTAGAAAAACCACGCCGACCTTGGATAATCTGATTGTACCAAGACCCCCATTGGTGAAGAGATTTCTGCTCTGGATCATGATCTTTAATAAGCGCGAAGACTTCCCGATCCAGGGGCGCATCGGCAAAGGCGCTCTCTGAACGTACAAAAAGGAAAGAAGAGTCGGAAGCCATAGTACCTACATAAAGAGAGACGGGGGTTAGTTATCAACTCTATGTTCGGAACTCTGATACTTAGTACTTAAAAATTGTACCGCACTGCAATGCAGAATAAAGGAATAAAAGGGGGACCCACAATATTAAGGTGATGTCCCATCATTGATAGGGCAGTCACTTATTAAGGATGAAATCCTAAGAGGATTCTCATTTAATAAGAAACCTCATTGGGCTAAGGAGTTAAACTCCCTCGAGAGATGAGCACTGCAAATAGAATTCACATCTGTCAACACTAATTAAGAGGGGAATAAAATTCCCTAAAGAGTTATGCTCTGTAAAAACAATGGGCTAATCTACCAGAACCCTCAAAAGCAAAGCTTTTTATCTGAGTAAAACCCCAAGATCTTTAAGATCTGCAAGACAAACTCTAAAAGTTCTTCATGGAAGATGGATAGTGTTCTAATTAATGGGTTAAGCAACCCTAAAATACATCTTAAGATCTACGATCTAAGAAGAGCAAAGGTCTGTTAAGGGGTTCGATTATGATCCTTACCAAATTTTTGGGCAGAGTTCTAACTCTAGAAGGGATTTCTTTAGACAGAGATCTAAGCTCTGAAAAGAGAACTAAATTCTCAGAAAAAACAAGAATAAAAGAAGATGAACAGCAGTCATCTCAATGGCCAAAAGCCCTACTTATAGGCACAGGAAGTTGATTCAACTTCCAAGAAAATCCAACGGTAGAAAAGCTGCCACCGCTGCACTTATGTGTGAGCCACATGAGCGCAACGGTAGGGGGAGGGCATTTGTTTCCCCAATAAAAGAGCAAAGTTCTGTTCAAATTTGAAAGGCAACGCCAAGAGTTAAAAACTCTGAGGCGGCGCCTCACGTGCCTTGCATGAGGGCACCAGCACCAAGATTTAAAAAACTCTGAGGCAGCGCCTCACATGCCTTGCACGAAGGCGCCAGCGCCAAAGAGTTAAAAACTTTGATTTGTTTCCCCAATAAAATAGCAAAGCTCTGTTCAAAATTTGAAAGGCAGCGCTCAGAGTTAAAAGCTCTGAGGCAGCGCCTCACATCTCTCGCACGAGGGCACCAGTGCTAGAACTAAAATCTCTGTGTTAAACAGAGCCATTAGATCAAAGATCCAACGGAAATGATAAATCATCAAAATACAGAATTAAATTCTATTGAGAAAACATTTCTCAAATCTTTTTAAACAAGAAAGATTACTCTTTGTAAAACAGTGTGCTGTTGGATTAAAAAATCCAATGGTGATTAAAAATCACCCATATACAGACAAAATTCTGTATGGGAAAATATTTCCCTAATCTTTTTAAAAACAAGAAAAATATCTTCTGTAAAATAGAAGTTCTTGGATCAAAGATCCAATGGTGGATAAAATCCCCAAATCAATCAGGATCTCTCATCGAGAGATTTCTTTAACTAAATCAACAGACTAGCCTCTACTATAAAAAGGACCCAAGATTTCATGTCTTGTATAGAGAAACCCCTCCCCCCCGCCCCCGCCCCCGCCCCCGCCCCCTAAGCTTTGGATCAAGCACGAAGAAAGCTTTAAGAGGGAAGAAAGAAGAATACCTCTCTTCAAGATAAATAAAAATAGTAATAGAGATCAGAGCATCTCATCTGCATATCCAAGGGTTTAACCCTCATAAAAGAACATTGTTTTTTCCCTGGATCTGAGATCCATGAGACAAGTCTCCCACAAATGAGAATTTAGTTCTTATGGGGATGAACTTGTTCTTGGGGATTAAAGATCCAAAAAAGAACAGAGATTTGAACTCCTCAGAACAGATTACACAAAGAAAACCTAGCGCCAAGCGCCTCACGTGTCCCTCACGTGGGCGCTGCTCAATAAAGAGTACTTAGCACTCAATGGTTGGCACTCAGCGCCAAGTGCCTCACGTGCCCCTCACGTGGGCGCTGCTCAATAAAAAGTGCTTAGTACTAATGGTTGGCCCTCAGCGCCAAGCGCCTCACGTGTCCCTCACGTGGGCGCTGCTCAATAAGTAGTGCCTGGCACTCAGTGGTTGGCGCTCAGCGCCAAGCGCCTCACATGCTCCGCATGTAGGCGCCATAAAGAGTGTTTAACACTCCATAAAAATAAAAGAACAAACAAAAAGAGAGGGGATAATAAAGTAAAGTTTGAGTGTCAAAACCCATATGAATGCTCAGCATTATTTGCACAGAAAAGGGACTGAGCCCAAGTAAGTGTTTAACACTTTATTCAAAGACTGAGTGGGTTGAGTCTAAGTTGACCAAATCCCCAGTTCAGATCAACCGAGCCTATGTGCTCATCATTTTCCGAATATGTTAGTCCCAAACACGATTACAGATCTCCCAACGGACATTGGTTCAAGAGTACATCTCCTCACACCTCTGATACATGTCGTTGTAATTCTTCAGCGTCTTCAGAGATGTGGTGGGTCCCGATAACGTCCTTAAACTAATACAATGGAGCCCAAATGCTCTTTTGTTGGGGCTGAACGATCCCAAAATCCTATTGAGTAGATCTTAGCCTAAAATTAGACTAACGTATCCTCAACAAACATTTAAGTTGATCTTAATCTCAAACGAGATTAACGATCCTTAAATCAACCCAAACCCAAATCTAAAAATATACGGATTTGGACTAATTCATGCCCTACGGGCGACAACATAAATTAGTCTCCATATACAATCCACAGGAATTCAAAAATAAAATAAACACACACAACACGAAGTGACCTTATGGAGAAGGAGAAAGTGGTTACCGCGATGCGGTAACGTAATTAACTGCAGGGGTTTGCACCTGTAGGGAAGAGCGTCTCTACAATAAAAAAAACCTCACAACGAGGGGGAATCTGAAAAAGTCTGCTACAATGGCCGCATCCGTCCAAACCTCCGATATACGGCACCATAAATCAAGTTGGTATCTTCGGAGAGGTGGACGGATAAACCCAAATAGTATCTGCCCCCAAATTCAGGCAATACGACCTACGCGGTTCTGTCTCTCCGTTTTCGGCGGTGAACAACGCCATACTTCATAATCAGTTTGCATGAGAGAGGAAACATTTGTATGATCAAGAGAGTGTTGGATATAGTGCTCTAAAGTCAATTATTGTAATCGCAGGCCGGTGATTGTGATGATTGAGGGAGGACCTATATGGGTAGAACAGTCTTACTCGAGATGATAGTATTCTATCTGGTTTGTCTTTATCATCATATACATGCACTATATGGTATTACAGATCACTATTATATGTTGATAAAGCCCATAGTATTATTGCTTGACTACCAGGATTATGATGGCGATCATATATGTGGGGGCTGGGTAGTCCATAAGCACATCATTAAATGTCCCTAGTCATGGGAGTATCAAGACTGGGCATCGATATTCCGGAGTAGACTAGTGTATACGTTTCTAGACCCCGATGAGTTGGTCTTTCGCACCTAAGATCGTATACAGGTGCTCACCGGGGGTGAGTAAACTGGACGGACTTGCCGAGAACATGCTAGTTGGTATTATACATATTGTAAGATAGCAGTTCTCAGGTGACATTAGTACAGGTTAGTCCTTTGACTTAAGATCGTCATTTGTCTCATATGAGTTCCCACAGTGCTTTGATTACTACCCTACCACGGCTTAAAAGAGTCGTGCAAACTGGTTTTAGTTGGGTACAGTCCCGAGCTACATAGAGGCAGTGAGTAGATCTTCAGGGATTCGTCTCTCCCGGTATTGGGGGATGATGTCGCGCTGTGCATGGGTGGCCATCACCAGAAATCCTTGGTCAAGGTGGACGAGAATTACTGATTTGGATAATTAGTTTCTCAGTAGCTGATGGGCTTCACATCGACAAGAAATATCACGTTATTAGGCATTTGAGTTTATCCACCCCCTAAACCCGATATGAGATACTCTTAGACGAAGAGACTGGACTGTACGGAGATTGTCACAGATAGGCTCAGTAGGGATCCGGATGAGTTTGCTCGTCGGCCTTCCTTTTCAACAGGTACCAAAGTAGCCATTACGTACAGCTAGTGCCGCTGACGTGCTTGTGGTTATGGATTTATCCTGTAATTCGCTGCCGGCGTACTGTCGAGTCTTTAGAGTCCCACATAGTGGGTTTCCCTGGTCCAGGAGAAATGATGTAGTAACCGTATTTTGATACGTTCAGGGTTGCGATCAAATGATTGTACTAGTTACCCGTACTTTCGATCGGACAGTTGATAATACTAGCCGGCTTAGGATTGAGCTGGATTATTAAATTAGGTATTGATTTAATAATTTACATATATATATATATATATATATATATATATATATTTCGATATGTATATTCTAGTATTATGTTCTTTATGTTATTCTATCTCTTTGGGTATTCGTATTTTGATACGAATACGAGTATGTATATACAGTTGAGTGTATTCCGTATTTATACAGAAAACATTATAGAAGGTGGACACCTCATTTTGGTTTATCTATTTATTAATTTAAATGGAAATGGGGTGTAAAGGTAGTGAGGTGAGAATGGTAAGAACTATGCTTGAATAGTGTTGACAAATGAACCGCAAATTCATTTGTGCAAACTATTCAAGTATGGTTGCTTTTTTTTATTGGAAAATAGTTTTATACAAAACCATACTTCATAACTTTCTCTCACTTGATGAAAATCATTCTACCATTTTAGTTATCTCTCCTCACTAGCATTTCTTGAGCTCCTCCTTCTTCTTCATCATCTACCCTACCATCTCATGTGTTGAGAATCAAGGATGGAAGAGATATAGATATACACTAAGAACAACTCACTACATCCAAGATACTCTAGATTAGCAATCTAGAGTCTCTAGTTGCTCCACTAGATTTTTAGTGTGGAGCTAGAGCCATGAAACACATCCCTCGGATGGATCTTTTTCGACGGAGGAAGACCAGCATTCAAGCTCGATCAAGAAGACCACAAGGAGCTAAGGAAAAAGGTAGAAGACAGATGGACACAGATCTTTTGGTAAACAACTCTATCACAGTAGCTAACCTCTTTGTAGATTGCTAGTTTCATGTTTGGTTTCAATTCTAGTTAGTTGTTTCTAGCGCCAAGTTTTTTTAAACCTAAATTTTTTCGTTCCGCAAAGGCCTTGGTCGATGGTCAGGGCATTAGGAACCCCAACATAATATCAGAGCAACCCAAATATTAGAAACTAGTAGTAGACAATGAATTAGTTTCAAAACCGAAAAATTCCGATTTCAAAACTCACTCTCTGTTCTGAAAATTTTTTGGTCTCTAAAATTTTTTTAAACATGTGTAGAGACTTAGTCTTGACATGTATGTGCCACACGATGAAAACGAGGGCATTCCACCCAAATTTGGCCGGCCAAACACCTTAAATTCCCGTTTCTGCCTTTTTACTATTCACTTCTGGGCCTTGTTTTCATCCAATGTCTTGGATTTTGTAAATTGGTATTTTTAGTCTTGTTTGATTTCCCCATATTTCACTTAGTGTTGTCTTTGCTTTGGAGGCAACTTGGAAAGTTTCAAAACTTGAAATTTTGCATCGTTGATATCTGTGATATGTTGTATGTGTTTTTCAAACATCGTCTATTTGCTATATGTCATTTAGACGGGGTTGCATATACTTGCTGTGATGTTGATATCTGTGATGGCATGTTCGGATTGTCGTGTTGGATAGCCTCTCGTGCAATGGTATTTGTACAGTTTAGATTCATTTGTATATTCATTATTGTGGGGCGAGCGTCCGACTTGTGGACTGTCGTTTTCGCCAGTTTGTATATTCTTTTATTGGGGCACGACCGGTTTGAGGTCGATATCACCTTTGTATATATGTTTTTCTTTTCTGTACTAGGATTACCCCATAGTTGAGTGCTTGAGTAGCCGGGTTCTAGAGGGCAACGATCTCACATCTCATGGCGTTGAGACGGAAGGGGCCTCACTCTGGAATTGGCGGGCTATTCGCTGCACTCGTATGGGGTATAGGATGACCCACGGAGGGGTGCACAAGTTATCGGATTCCGTGAAATGCTGGGTGGCCGATTCACTTCATTGATTAGGGTTGCCTCACTTCTGGGATTGGCGGGTAACTTGCCGCACTTATAGGGTCTTGGTTTTTCATTGCACGGACTATCCACACGACCAGGGAATGTCGGGTTTCATTTGCGGCTCAAATGAAACAAGGGGATCCTAGATTATCCGTTATTCTGTGTTGCTTATCGCTTTTCTGTGATGTTGCTTATATCATGCTTAGGACGAATGTTATACATATATATTTATATATAATAGTAGATGTTGTATATGTTTTGCATCCACGCTAGTCCAGCCCCCGCTCTACTGTTAGTTAAGTAACCAAACGGTGTTTGACAGGGCCCCGTGGTGAATACGGATGGCATATACGTACATTGTATTTTTGTTCTTTTCTGGTGTGATAAGGATTAATTGATAGGAGCGAATTAATTTTGATTAATGTAAGGAAAATAAATCTAAAAAATGCTGTCTGAACAAATTTTGAAAAACTATAATTGTATTCTTTTGCTTTGTATAGTGGTGTTCGTTCAGGAATATCCAGCACCTCATTCTAGGAGGCAAGAGCCTAGATCCCTTCACGGGGACTGACCTCTTGATCAAAAGTTTATGATACTATAGATTACTCGGTTTTATTCAAAACCACTAGTTTTTAAAAGAGGAGCCTAAACTACTCCTTTTCAAAGCTATTCAGGTCCTTCAACAATATCAAGTTCAATACGTTCACGGTTTTTTCGCCAAAAACTATCCATAGCCCTCCATCATTTCGGATAAATAGCTGATTAGTCATGTAAAGAAGTGTTTCTAGAAACCACAATCAATAACGGTGTCGCTTGTAGTTAGCCGAGATGAGTACGGGTCGTCCTTACGGAAAAGTCGAATCTTTTAATCTTGCTTTAGAAGAGTTGATTAGAAATAGGGGAGAGTGGAGAATAGATTCTAGATCTATGTTAAACACGGATGTAGAATATATATAAAGAAGAGTCTTGTAGGGTTCGTTAAGATTTAGTAGTCATGGATGAATACAAAAAGATGACTCATTTTATCTTTTAATAGATTTAAAACTAGATCGATAGCGATAAATGCAGATTAGGGTTTTTGGAGGAAATAGGGTTCCTACTCTGAACCCTTATCTTTTCATTAATCTCTATTCATGTTTAACCTTTATGAAAACCATTGTTAATCTAATCTCAAATCGCGGTCGTGACTATTAATGATTTGATAGCGCGCCCGATTAGGATGTTAACAATTGCTTTGCTAAAGTTTATAAACATTATAAGACATAAAAGGAGTTAAGAAAGTTTCCTCGTCCATTGATCTATCCTAATCCTACGAACCCTATCAAGCAGAGAATTACTTGTGCATGATGGAGATAGAAGAAGAAAGGATAGAGAAGGAAATCATAATAAAAATACAGAAAGTAAAAATGCAATAAGAATAAAACAACTATCTTTATTAATCAACTAGATCAATTGCACTTTTTGTTCCTTTAGAAAGTGGAATACAAAATCCTAGTTTGCTTCTCAATCTCTCTTGAAGGAAGTAGATGAACAGCTGATTGATCTCCTGGATTCATGGATCATCTTGGACCTCATGATCACTTCGGATAGATCCTTTTCCAAGTGAGGCTCTCGGTCCTTTAAATAGTCCCAAAACCAAAAACCCTAGATCCCATAGGTTAAGATATGCTAATATGATCACCCCCAGAAAATCTCAGATCCAATGGCCACCAAGGGGCCGCGGATCCACCGCACAAATATGGTTTTTGCCGCGCAACCGCCACATCTTAGCGGGGTTAGGTTTTTTTTTTTCTTCTGTGGCCTCGTGTTGACACGGGAAGATTTATGTGATGTCTGGATTCTTCAAATCTTCCTCTGAGTCTCTGATATTTATGATTTACGATTTGATTTAATTTCATCGGCAGATTTTATTCACAACATCTCGAATATCTCGATCTCTAGACCTGAGCTCATATCTGCACAATATCTCCTTTCATAGTATTAGCAATATTGGTTATTTATTTTTGAGATATTATCCTAAACATTTTATATGATATTATATTTTAAGAATATTGATTAGGGATATTTGATATGATATGCATATTTAAATTACTAAAATATTATATAAATATTATATGCATATATTTTCCTTTATAATATATAAACATATGACAATAGATATTTTACAGATAAACCCTCATATGTTTCATATTTATAATAAATATCTTTAAATATTTATCAAAAGTAAGGAAAATGTTATATCAAATGTGCAATATTTTTGACTGAACAAATACCCCCAAATTTAACTTTGATCGTCCCAAACAAACTAGTTATTCAAGAGAGGGAGAAAAAGAAAAAGAAAAACCTAAGTAGCACACTTTCATAGGCAACACGAATGCACTGAACACGTGCAACAAGCCGTTAAACCTTTAGGTGTCCCTAATAGGAGGAGTATTGTCTCTTGAGGGTTTTCAGCGAATTACACCAACAGAATCCCATAATAAAAGAAAGACGATGAAAGTTACATTTAAAAATAAGAACTATAAAATAACTTGAAAAGAAGAGTTTTCAACTACACTAGCTTTTCAGTTGCCATGAGCCCTATCTTAATAGTCACGAAAAGATGTTTGAAATTACATCATCCTTAAATAAAGCATCGCCCTTAGTCTTCCTCCTTATCTTTCATCCAAACATCGATTATATACCCCCTACGTATGTGAAAGACATCCCTACACTTAGAGAATTCAATTCAAGCTATCATACTCTTGTCCATCTTCTTTAGTACTTTTTAGTCGGTGAATATTTTAGATGGAATTGCTCACACATCTTTCATGCGACCGTTAATACTTCTTGAGGTACTAACCGACCGATTACTAAATGTGCTCACTTATTAAGGCGTAATTTCTCGTCTTGCAACACCTAAGGCTTAATAGTGGATCTCAAACCAGTTGGTTTAAGGCACTAAATGATAAAGCACTCTCGCTATATTTTTTTATGCTGCCTTAAGTAATTACAAAACCAGTGTTCATTTTTCTTCACCATTTTTTTTCTTTATATTTTTATTATGCTTCATACCAAGGCTTTTAGACAAGAGCATTTCAAGGTATCCTTTACTATCCCAAGTTTCAAGATGTGTGCAAGTGCGTACAGTAGGGTATCAACGTTCAAATGTTTGGCCTAAAAAATAGGGACTATTTTCAGACTTATTTTTATCCTCAGATTAGTGTTTCCCTTCATCTTACTAACTCTTGGGGGCAACGTCTCATAACTACTTATTACTAGTTTCGTTTAAGAAAACATCTAATTTTCTTGTTTTTCTTAAACTATTCTTATCTTTCATGTGTAATTTTTCACTTTCTAACTTTTATTATCAATAAAAAAATTTATAGTGCCTAGTGCCAAAAGATAATTCAGTAAATACAAACCTCCCCCTAAACATGTTTTCAGCAGTGTCCTTACTGATGTTGTTCTTTAAGCGCGTAGACCTATAAACTTAGGGAGAGAAAATAATAGGGGTAAAATAATAGTTAAATGAAAACTATCTCCAAACTTATACTTTGGCACGTACAGATATTCAGTTAAGTCCTTTTTCACTCCCTTCCATTCTCAAGATGAGATAATATTACCGAAACATGGAGGTGAGGCAGAGGAAATTTAGTTATGGTAAAGTGGCTCCTGTAAAAACAGGACCTCCTCCGTTGGGTTAGCAGAAAAATACGGTTTTAATTTATGCCCATTTACTTTAAAAATAGTACCGTTTTTTATATTTTCATCTTCTACTTCTCCGTGCGTGTATACATACCGCACCACAAAAGGTCCCTTCCAACGAGATTTTAGCTTACCCGGATGAAGATGGTGACGTGAATCGTAAAGAAGGACTTTTTGTCCCGGTGTGAAGGTTGTTCTAAAAATGTTTTTATCGTGGAACACATTAGTCCAGTTCTTTACTATAACCGCAATATCGTAAACTTCATCGCGGAGTTCGCATAGCTCATTTAATTGCAACTTCCGATAGCTGCTGGCTTGATCAAAATCAAAGTTAAGATCTTTAATAGCCCACATTGCTTTATGTTCAATCTCGACAGGAAGGTGGCATGCCTTTCCAAACACAAGGCGATATGGAGACATACCAAGATCGGTCTTATAAGCGGTGCAAAATGCCCAAAGAGCATCCGTCAATTTGGTTGACCAATCTTTACGGTTTTTAGAAACCGTCTTCTCCAAAATTTGTTTGATCTGTCTATAAAGTTTATGGTTGATTGAATATTTTCGTATCAAAGCCTCGAAAGACCGATTATAGAAATGCGTCCCATTGTCGCTAATTATAGCGCGAGGGTGTCTGAATCGTGAAAAGATATTTTCTTGAAGGAACTTAATAACAAGCTTGTTGTCATTAGTGCGACACAGTATTGCTTCTACCTATTTTTAGACATAATCAACCGCTAACAAAATATATAAATTTCCAAAGGAGTTAGGAAAATGGCCCATAAAATCAATACCCCAAATATCGAATATCTCCACAACCAAGATAGGTTGGAGCGGCATCTCATTTCTTCGTGAAATCTGACCCATATGTTGATACCGTGGGCAAGTTTTGCTATGATCATATGGATCTTTAAATAATGTTGGCCAATAAAATCCACATTGCAAAATTTTCTCCGCCGTTTTACGTGGACCAAAGTGACCGCCACATGCCTGATCATGACAAAATGAAAATACACTCTTGAATTCATCATTAGGGACACATCTGCGAATGATTTGATCAAGACAATATTTAAACAAATAAGGTTCATCCCAGTAAAAGTGTTTTACTTGAGATTGAAATCGATGATTGTCTTGTTTCGACCAATCGCTGGGTATAAGTCCTGTTGCTAGATAATTCACAATATCCATGAACCATGTTCACAGGATACGGTCAAGAGCTGTTCGTCAGGGAAGGAGTCGTTTATTAGAAAGGTCAACGTTGGTGAAAAATTGATGCATGAAAGATGGTCGGCTACAACGTTTTCTCATCCACTCTTGTCTCGTATGACAAGATCAAATTCTTGTAACAAAAGGATCCAATGTATTAACCTGGCCTTAGCATCCTTCTTCGATAAAAGGTGTCGTAGGGCGGAGTGATCGGTGTAAACTATTGTTGGCGAGCCAATCAAGTAGGGCCTAAATTTTTCTAATGCAAATACAACTGCCAAGAGTTCTTTCTCGATAATTGTGTATTTAATTTGGGCATCGTTCAAGATCCTACTTGCATAATAAATTACATATGACATCTTATCAATGTGTTGTTCTAAGACTGCACCAATAGCAAAATCTGATGCATCGCACATAAGCTCGAACGGGTGGTTCCAATCCGGAGATGATAGAATGGGGGTTGTAGTGAGAGAACTTTTAAGTGATTCAAAAGCAGCCTCGCAATCAGAATCGAAGTGAAATGTTTTATCCTTAGTCAAGAGAAGAGTTAAGGGTCTAAAAATTTTGCTAAATTCCTTAATGAATCTCCTATAAAATCCTGCATGACCAAGGAAGGATCGTATATTTTTGACGCATTTGGTAGGGGCAAGGTTATAGATGACATCAATTTTAGCTCTGTCTACCTCAATGCCTTTTCGTGAAATGATATGTCCAAGGACAATATCTTCTTGGACCATGAAATAGCATTTTTCCCAATTCAAAGTTAAGTTCTTATTCTTACAGCGAGTAAGAACCGCGTTAAGATGACATAGGCATTCCTCAAAGGAGTCCCTAAATATAGAGAAATCGTCCATAAATATCTCCAGAAAATTCTCGACCATGTCTGAGAATATCCCCATCATACACCGTTGAAATGTAACGGGAGAATTGCATAACCCAAAGGGTATGCGTCTATAAGCAAAAGTTCCGAAAGGACAAGTAAATTTCATTTTATCTTGATCCTTTTCGGCGATTGGGACCTGGTTATAGCAAGAGTATCCGTCCAAGAAACATTAGTATTCATGTCTAGGTAATTGTTCCAACATCTGGTCAATGAAAGATAGAGGGAAGTATTCTTTCCTCGTTGCGGCATTTAGTTTCCTATAATCAATAAATACGTGCCACCCAGTATTAGTGCGTGTTTAGATCAACTCATTATCCTCATTAGTTATGACCGTGATGCCAGACTTTGTAGGGACCGCATGAATAGGACTTACCCATTGGCTATCAGATATTGGGTAAATTATACCACTATCTAGGCCCTTGACGATTTCTTTCTTTACCTTCTCCATCATAACGGGATTTAACCATCTTTGTGGGTCTCAGGCCGGTTTGGCTTCATCCATCAATTGTATATAATGTTCAACAATTAAGGGACTAATCCCTTTGATGTTCGCCATTGTCCACCCAAATGCTTGCCGATTTGATCTCAATACCGCCAAAAGAGCGTTCTCTTGCTCTAAAGCTAGAGAAGCGGATATGATCACGGGCAACTCATTCTTACCTAAATATGCATATTTATGATGAGAAGGTAGCGGTTTGAGATCTAGCGTTGGCAGAGAGACGATAGAAGGTGGGGTAAGGGAATGATACTCGGACTCCAAAAGAGGTTCATAACTTGCGTAGGATATTGACTTGGAAAGCTCTACTGACTTTTGCAACAATTCAAAGGATTCAAACTCGGGGGTGGACTCGTCGAAGGTTTCCTCACTATAATAATTTGCTAGATCAAACAATATCGCACTAGTGTCGTCGAGATCATTATAGCAATGTTCCACAACTTCGCAGTTGTCGAAAGCTATCTCATTGATAGAACAGACATCGATTAGGTGAGAAGAAGGTTCAGATGGTTGACTTCTTAGCTTGTAAATATTAAGCTCAATTGTCATCTTCCCGAAGGATAACTTCATAGAACCTTTACGACAATTAATTACAGCGTTGGAAGTTGCTAGAAAAGGCCGACCTAGTATCACCGGGATTTGGTTACGTGGGTTCACCACAGGCTATGTATCTAAAACAATGAAGTTCATAGGAAATATAAATTCCCCAATTTTGATCAACACGTCCTTTAGCTCATCCCTAGGTTGGCCGATAGATCGATCATCCATCTGGAGAGTGCAGTGGGCAGGTTTCAACTCTCCTATACCTAGCTACTCATAGATAGTATATGGGAGAAAATTAACACTAGCACCTAGGTCAAGTAGAGCACGATTTATGATTTTACCTCTGATAGTTATAGATATTGTAAGACAACTGGGGTCCTTACGTTCCTTAGGCAATTGTTGGGTAAAAGCTGTGCTCACATTACTCATTAAGAATACATTTTTTGGCACTTGAGTTTTTATCTTTCTAGTGCCCAAATCCTTAAGGATTTTTGCATAAGACGGAACTTGTTGAATAGCATCTAGGAGAGGAATATTTATGTTAACTTGCTTAAATATTTCTACAATCTTCTCCATTTGTGCGTTAGGTTTGTTGGCCCTCAATCTGTTTGGAAAAAGAGCTTTATTAATAAGTTTTGGGTCCAACATTTGTGGAGAAGTTTGTGGGGATGGAATCGATCCCAGAATTAGAGATGGGATCGTTTTAGGTTGACTCGAGGAAGTGGGTTGAATGTTCGAGCCTAGGGGAAAATGGAGAATAGGCTCGGAATAAGGTGGTGGACTAGACGAATTAGGGTTAGAAGTGGAAGCCGGGGTTTCAATTGACTCCTCATCATCAACCTATTCACCGACTTGATTGTTCAACACTCTTCCCGATCTCAACATTATAACGGCACTCACATTATGATTTTGTGAGTGACCAGGATTCGGTAGAGGATGAGATTGAAGCTTCCCTTTTTATCTCGCACTCATCGCGGCATTTAACTGTTCAAGTTGTGCTTCTATCGATTTTATACTTTCACCATGGGAGGCGGTGTTCTGCATTAACGTTTGGATAGAAGACTTTAATTCAGACGTCGTTTTCATAGAATGTTTAATAAACGTTTCCAAACTTCTTTCGAGTGCATCTGAGTTTTCGGTACCGGCCGTTTAGAAAGAATTATTATAAGGTATAGAATTGTTGGCCGGATTTTGAAAAGGTTGCGATTGAAAAGGGTGCTTACTTGATTGTAGTGTTTGCTATTGCTGTGGAGGAGGTCTTTGATAATTGCTTGGGAACTCGTTTTGATTTTGAGTTAGGTTTTGGTACTAAGAAAAATTAGGATGATTCATCCAACTCTGATTGTATGTGGAAGAATAAAGATCGTTTCTAGGTCGCTGCTGAAAACTAGCATTAGTGTGTTATTGACCTTGAAACGCAGGGTTCAAAGGACATTCTTCCGTCAAATGTGATGGATCGGAACAGCAACCAAATACGGTTTTGGGAAGCGTAACTTGGTTTAGGGAGGCTGATGAGAATTTGTTCTTTATAGCGTCAAATTTCTTTTGCATCGCTACCATTTCGGCTTTTACTGTGATGGAAACATCGAGCTGATGATACCTCCCCTAGACGATGATGGTCTAATGCTTTCCCACTGCAAAGTTTGTTCAGCGAGATCTTCCAGAAATTGCCAAGCTTCACCATCGTCTTTGGACATGAAATGGCATTGACAAATGGTTTCAAGCATCTGTTTTGTCGCTAGATTAACACCCTCGTATATAATTCGACACAGGTCCCATCTATTGATTCCGTGGTGAGTACATTGGACAAGCAAATCCTTAAACCGTTCAAAGCATTTCCAAAATGGCTTATTGGTAAGCTGGGTAAAAGGGTTGATCTCGCTCCGAATACGGGCGGTCTTATAATTGGGATAAAATTTCTTAAGGAATGCTATAACGAATTCATCCCAATTGGCAATAGAGTATGCAGCAGTGTTATAAAGCCATTTTTCTGCTAGTTCGCACAAAGTAAAAGGGAGAAGACGTAATCTCATAGCATCCACTGAAAGTTGTGACGTGCCCAACATTACACATACGTTTTTGAATTTGGTGATAAAAACGTATACGTCTTCAGACTCAAGCCCGTGAAATTTGTGCAAAAGGTTGATGAAGTGGGGTTTAATTTCAAAATTATCCCAATTGGCTGGTGGAATAGATAGACAGGTAGGAAGTGGACCGCGTATCGGGTAGCATCTGTCTTGAAGAGAGATGCGTGGTGGATTCTGCGCATCGACGGGTGGTGGCAAGGGTATGTTATTGAAATCTGATAGAGAACCGTCCATCTCGGTCGATATGGTGGGTGGAGGGGAAAAAGAAGATGAAGAAGTACCGACTTCGGAGTCGATAGCAGAAACGCGGACAAGACGGGCACTAGAATCCCATGTCCAGCCGAGCATGCACTAAGCAGATTTAGCGCAAGTGGAAGCGTGTGTAAGAACTATTTAAAATGGTTTGTTTTGAAAAGTGTCGGACGTGAGACAAATCACACAAAAAATGTACAATCAACCCTAAAACTAAAATCACCTAGGTCAAGTCACTAGACCGCTCCTAGACTTCCAGAGGACAAGTCGCAGGATCAATCCTCTACCACCTCTTTATCGCTCTTATGGCCAGGTAAGTGGGAGGTATACGCTATATGAATCACCAAAAATAGCGGGCCTAATTAAGTAACCACTTGCCTTAGTCACACTTGCCTTAGACACTACGAAAACAATGCGGATAAGCGATAGATTACCCACGACCTTCCTCTGTCCTAATTGAGCGCGACGGTTCTTAGAGTTTTTGTCTAGATATTTTTTAATTAATGTAAGGTGATAAGGATGCTCGTTTTGTGATTTGTGGGGCCTAGGAAGGGTGATGAAATCCCCACTAATCTGAATTTTAGTCTTTCCCCTTAAAGTCTGGTTAAAATATGCACAAACAAACCAATTGCAAAATACGCAAAAGATTTTTATTTGAGTGGCGATATTTTTGCAAAGAATCCTGCAGAAAAATATATTATTGGAATTCAGAGGAGAGAGAAAGAGTTGAGAAATACACCGGAGAAATTTGGGGGCATAACTCCCCAACTTCGGCACGGTTCCGCCGCCAATATCACCTTGTTGCCGCGGTTCCGCTGTGCAATTGAGGGTTCTTTTGTTAATTTTTCTACAGTGCCTCCTTTACTCCTGTGGACCTCTATGAAAGTATGAAAGTTTATCTCCTCGTTACAGTGACTCCATATTTCCTTGCAAAAATTCGCACACTAATTTTTAAATACACAATTTGCTATTTTGTTTTATTTTTATGATATGGATCAAATAAGAATTCAACACGAATAACAAGAAAAAAAATTACGCACGTATCCCCGGCAACGGCGCCATTTGATGGTCGGGTAAAGAAGTGTTTGTAGTAACCGCAATCAATAATGGTGTTGCTTGTAGCTAGCCGAGATGAGTACGGGTCGTCCTCACAGAAACATCACATCTTTTAATCTTGCTTTAGACGAGTTGATTAGAAATAGGGAGAGTGGAGAATAGATTCTTGATCTATGTTAAACACGGATGTAGAATATATATAAAGAAGAGGCTTGTAGGGTTCGTTAAGATTTAGTAGTCATGGATAAATACAAAAAGATGACTCTTTTATATTTTAATAGATTTAAAACTAGATCGATAGCGATGAATGCAGATTAGGGTTTTTGGAGGGAATAGGGTTCCCACTCTTAACCCTTATCTTTTCATTGACCTTTATTCATGTCTAGCTTTTAGCAAAACCATTGTTAATCTAATCTCAGATTGCGGTCGTGACTATCATTGATTTGATAGCGCGCCTGATTAGAATGTTAACAATTGCTTTGCTAAAGTTTATAAACATTATAAGACCTAAACGGAGTTAAGAAATTTTCCTCGTCCATTGATCTACCCTAATCCTACGAACCCTATCAAGCGGAGAATTACTCAAGCCTGATGGAGGTAGAAGAAGAAATGATAGAGAAGGAAATCATAATAAAAATGCAGAAAGTAAAAATTGCGATAAGAATAAAACAACTATCTTTATTAATTAACTCGATTAATTACACTTTTTGTTCCTTTAGAAAGTGGAATACAAAACTCTAGTTTGCTTCTCAATCTCTCTTGAAGGAGGTAGATGAACAGCTGATTGATCTCCTGGATTCATGGATCATCTTGGACCTCGTGATCGCTTCGGATAGATCCTTTTCAAAGTGAGGCTCTCGGTCCTTTAAATAGTCCCAAAACCAGAAACCCTAGATCCCATAGGTTAAGATATGCTGATATGATCACCCCCAAAAAGTCTCAGATCCAATGGCCACCAAGGGGCAGCGGATCCGCCGCACAAATACGGTTTTTGCCGCGCAACCGCCGCATCTTAAGGGGGTTAGGTTTTGGTTTTTCTTCTGTGGCCTCGTGTTGACACGTGGAGATTTATGTGATGTCTGAATTCTTCAAATCTTCCTCTGAGTCTCTGATATTTATGATTTACAATTTGATTTAACTTCATCAGCGGATTTTATTCCCGACATCTCGGATATCAAGATCTCCAGACCTGATCTCGTATCTGCAAAATATCTCACTTCATAGTATTAGTAATATTTGTTATTTATTTTTGAGATATTATCCTAACCATTTTATATGATATTATATTTTAAGAATATTGATTAGGGATATTTGATATGATATGCATATTTAAATTTATAAAATATTATGCACAAATTTTAAACTGATATATCTGTACATTTATTTTATAAAGTGAGATATAAATTTTTGAAATTATGTTTATAGCGTTTACCTATATCAGTTTATGGTTAGGTAAGGTGCATTCAACAACGGTCTAATTCTTCTTAACTATAACCCAGTTTTCAACCTACGACGCACATGGTTTGAGTTATTAAACTCAGTGGACTTATAAAAAGTATCGTATGTTGTCCGATGTCCATTAGGAAAAAGGGGTTGGCACTCGTACTATATTCGGTTTACTTATGACTTCTCTGGTTTTAGACAAGTATTTCGTTGAAATATAAGGTCCAAATTTTAAGAAGTTATAGGTATAAGAATAAAGTAGAGAACCATACGTTCCAAATATCATGATTCTTCTTGTTGATTGAAAGTGTAGATACTTATGCTAGGTATTCCGTCGTAAGTAATATATTTGAGAACTTGGTTCTCTCTCAGGTTACTTATCCGTGGATACGCTTCATGATGAATAATGCTGTTTAGCCTTCTTCCATTTAGTTAATATGCATTGGAAATAACTGCATGTATTTTGAATCTAGTTCAAATTAAATTAGTGCCTTTATTTCTATATTGGATATAGAATGGATTCATATCTTAATGAAGTTAAGCTATATGGAGTAGTCCGGCTTATGATTAAAACCAGAATCTGGATAAACTCAAGGCACATTTCAGTTATAGCTGTTTGTGGGTTATCCCGGGCTTTGATGAGGGTTAACATTCTACCATTTGGAGGATCAATAGTTTTATTGTTCTTGACTCACCACCTCTTTAGTAAAATGAATTCTTTTCAGAAAACACAAGTGAGAGTATGGTAGAACTGGAAGTGATTCCTGAACCACTAATGATCAATGAAAATTTAATAGAACATAAAAATTCTGTTGGATTTGACAATCCATTAGCCACTCCGTAGATATAATGGGTAACCTCAGCCATCAGAGAGGTACTTCGGTCTCCTCAAAGACAGTGAAAGGGAGGTTTTTGATGCCCCAAACTTACCACTACTGTTGTCCTTGACTATGAAATCTAGAAGGTGGATGAATATAACGTCGTTCTAAATTAACTTTAGAAGTAAACGGGTATATGACTCTGCTAGAGGGTTTTTGTAGTCAGTTGGAGCAGCAGAACCATGGTGGGCCAGTAGCTTATGTCTATTTATAGACTAAAGCAAGTATAACGGAGACAGATCGTCTATTTTTGATGTGACAGTCATAGAATTTGACTTCATCAGAATAATAGATGGACCTAGTATGAAGATATTAAGGAGTGATGTCCTGGTATTCGGATGACGTGCTTCTGATAGAAAGTGATGTTCCTATACTACGATCGGTTATACTATGGTTGTCACAAGGTGTTTCTCTATATGAGATCTAGATAAAATATCAGAGATTCTGGTCACTAGATCTATGTTTTATATCTAGATTTCGGAAGTGTCCTAATTTGGGTACTTTGACACTATTCTAAAGTGTTTAAGAATGGACGACTCCTGGCGTGGTGGTGTACCCGTAGGTGATAGAGTCACCTTTTCTAAAGAGATGTCTTCTAGACTGATGAGGAGAAGGATTTGCATGATTGACATATCACTTGCTTAGGCAATTGAGTCAATCACTAGATGTCAAGTACTACACCAGATATTTCTTTTGCACTGGCTGCAATAAACATATATTAATCCAATCCTGGAGAAATATTGGGAAGCAGTTATGAACATGAGAGGACGTTCTTGGTATATGGTAACGACAGTCTCCTTCAGGAGGCGGTTATCATTTCAGCTTTCCAAGGTGACCTGGATGACAGAGTGGATGTCAGAGTTAATAGTTTTCCCTCTTTTGAGGGGCAATATGTTGGACAGGTAGTCTAAGCGGATACTGAGGAAGGCATGGCGCAGGATACTGATTAAATTCAGTAGAAGATACGATCTAAGAAGTTTTTTGGATTTGGAGTTCATTTGTGAACTTTGTCCCATCAGATATCCGGACAAATTCTAAGACATGTATCGCTCATTTTGGGAGATAAGTCTTTCTCCGTGAAATTGAGATATAGAGAGATAAAGATAGAAATATTGGAGCGGATCCACTCACCGTGGATATTTCTCGAACGTGATAATTTCACAAACGTACTTTGTGAGATTGATTAGTAGAGAAGTTGGGTATTCGGTATCATAAGGGCTGTGAGTATGCGACACTGCAATAATCAGCCTTAAGTGCAAGTGGAAGATTGTTGGATATAGTACCCTCAAATCAATTATTGTAATCACGGGCAGGCGATTGTGATGATTGAGGGAGGACCTATACGGGTAGAACAGTCTTACTCGAGATGATAGTATGATATCTGGTTTATCTTTATCATCATATACATGCACTATGTGGTATTACAGATCACTATTACATGTTGATAAAGCCCATAGGATTATTGATTGACTACCAACGTTATGATGGCGATCATACATGTGGGGGCTGGGTAGTCCATAAGCACATCCTTAAATGTCCCTAGTCATGGGAGTATCAAGACTGGGCATCGATATTCCAGAGTAGACTGGCGTATACGTTTCTAGACCCCGACGATGGGCGATGGTTGTTCCCACAGCCATTGGTCTTTCGCACCTAAGATCGTATACAGGTGCTCACTAGGGGTGAGTACACTAGATGGACTCGCCGAGAATATGCTAGTTGGTATTATACCTATTGTCAGATAGCATTTCTCAGGTGACATGAGTATAGGTTAGCCCTTCGACCTGAGATCTTCATTGTCTCGTGTGAGTTCCCACTGTGCTTTGATTACTACCCTACTATGGCCAAAGGAGTCATGCAAACAGGTTTTAGTTGAGTATAGTCCCGAGCCATAAGGAGGCAGTGAGCGGATCGTCAGGGATTCATCTCTTCCGGTATTGGAGGTTGATGTCGCATTGTGCATGGATGGCCATCACCAGAAATCCTTGGCCAAGGTGGATGAGAATTACTGATTTGGATAAATAGTTTCTCAGTGGGTGATGGGCTTCACACCGACACGAAATATCGCGTTATTAGGGGTCTGACTTTATCCACCCCTAACCCCGATATGCGATACTCTTAGACGAAGAGACTGGACTGTACAGAGATTATCATAGATAGGCTCAGTAGCGTTCCGGATGAGTTTGCTCGTTAGCCTTCCTTTTAGACAGGTATCCGGGTAGCCGTTACGTACAGCTAGTGCCGCTGACGTGCTTGTAGTTACGGATTTATCCAGTAATTCACTGCCAACATGCTGTCGAGTCTTTAGGGTCCCACACAGAGGGTTTCCTTAGTTCAGGTGCAATGATGTAGTAGCCGTATTTTGATACGTGCAGGGTTCCGATCGAATGATTGTACTAGTTAGTTGGAATTTCGATCGAACAGTTGATAATACTAGATGGCTTAGGATTGAGCTGGATACTTAAATCAGGTATTGATTTAATAATTTACATATATATATATATATTGATATGTATATTCTAGTATTATGTTCTTTGTGTTATTCTATCTCTTTGGGTATTTGTATTTTGATATGAATACGAGTATGTATATACAGTTGAGTGTATTCCGTATTTATACGGAAAAAATTCTAGAAGGTGGACATCTCATTTTGGTTTATCCATTTATTAATTTAAATGAAAATGAGATGTAAAGATAGTGAGGTGATAATGTTAGTTATATGTATGCCCTAGAGGCCATTACTGTACATAGGATGTATATTGTAGTGGATGCTGGGACATATATAGGGAGGACTTTCTTGCTCGACATGATAGTATGCTATCTGGTTGCTCTTTACCTTAACGTGTATACTGATTGTCTCTCTGTTACATGTTGGTAAAGCCCTTAGGATGTGTACTTGACTACCTGGACTATGATGCAGATCATACTAGTGGGGACATGGTAGTCCATAAGTACATCCTTCAAAGTCCCTAGTCGTGGGTGTATTGAGACGGGGCATCGATATACCAGAGTAGACTAGCGTATACCTTCTCGACCCATACAGATGGGCGATGGATGATCCCATATCCATTGGTGTTTGACATCAGGGATGATATACGGGTGCTCAGTGGAGACTGGGTACACTGGACGGACTCGCCGAGAACTCCCAGATGGTATTATACCTTACATCAGATGGCAGTTCTCTGGTGACACTGGTACAGAGTAGTCTGTTGACCCGAGATCGTCATAGAGTCTTGTGTGGTTCCCACTGTGCTTTGATCTCCACCTTACCACATCCAAGAGGGCGTGCAAAACGGTGGTTTTTGGGTACAGTCCCGAATCACATGGAGGCAATGAGCGATAGGAGGGGATTCGTCTCTCCCGGTTTAGGGAGTTGATGTTGCGCTGTGTTCGATTGGCTATAACCGGAAATCCCTGGCCAGGGTTGCTAAGATTTACTGGTAAGTGTTAACAGTAGTTTCTCGAACTGTTATAGACCTCATATCGACACGACTTATCGAGCTATTGGGGTCTGACGTTTACCACCCCTAGGCGAGATATGCGACATATCAGACGATCAGACCGGACTGTACGGTAGCATTACTGGTTGGATTCACTGGAGTGTGAGCGGGCTTGCTCGTCGATCTTCTGATCGCTCAATACCCGGGTGGCCGTTACGTTTAGCAGACCGCTTGCGGCTTGTGGGTGTTTGATATGATCATCATCTGCTGCCGGCGTATTGACGAGTCTTTAGAGTCCTACACAGAGGTTTCCTGGCTCAAGCGAAACGAAATAGGAGCGCATATGAGAGATGTGCGGGACCGAGAATGATACCAGTATGTGATACTGTATTCGATTCTCACGATTTGTGACATTGATCGGTTATATGCGATATAGCCGGGTTATCGGATCAAGTGTTGATTCGATAAGTTGTTACTGTAGATATTAGTCGGTTATATGCGATATGACCGGATCATTAAATCAAGTGTTGATTTAATGATTTAATGCATAATTATATATTTGATATATTACTTTGCATTAACTAGTATCGGTTCACTTTAAATGGATTTTCTCACTTGGATGTACAAGTTGTATATGTGATATACTTTTTGTGCAAATGATTGTATCATGTTTGATGATACATGTTTGCTAGGGTTTTTGTGTAAAGATCAAACCATGGTTACATGTTAATGGTTAAGGTTTTGATTTATTCATTTATTTATTTATTTATTCTTTTTGGAAAATTATTAGCATAATGCAAAATGGTGGCTTTCTTTGTATTCTAGTTGAAGCTTCATGAAGCTTTGACCTAAGTGACCATTTTGTCTCATGCTTAACCCTAACCATTCCTACTAACCCTAGTTTAGTCTCTACACTTGACCATGGTTGGTAGATGATAAGTATTATTATGATTTTCATTTTACTAAATACTGATCATATTATCTTCTTCTTCTTCATCTTCTACTTGAAGAAAAAGCTTGCCTCATCAATGGCAACTTGATGAAAAGAGTGAGAAATCCAATTCTAAAGTGAACCCACTTCCTATTTCTTCATCCTCTACCTCTTGCCAAGTAGTAGAGTGTGTTTTCTTCAAAAGTTTCATGACTTGGTGAAGTGGGAGCTTGATCTTGTGATTCTTCGACGTAGATCATCTTCGGCACGAAGCCGACGACCTTGCCCGCCCATTTATCCGATGAAGCCGACGCTAGAGCCCAGATTTTGATTTGGACAGCGGAGAGGACTTCATCACGGAGCCGTGGAGGTGGAGGACCGGATCTACAAAGGTTGTATTTCCGTACTCTTAGTTAAAAGTAGTTAACTAGTTGCTTTGTCGCCTAAACTTCTAGCCAACGATCCGTAGTCTAGGGTTTCTCGGCACCGTAATTTTTGAAATTGGCATGGTTGATGCCTTGTGAGATCTCTTGAGAGTGCCTAGGAACCCTACAGTGGTATCAGAGCCTAGCTAGAGCCTTAGGCGAAGTCTAGACGAAGTTTGAAACCCGAACGAACCCGAAACCCTAAACCAAACAAGCTCTCTGGACTTTTTCTAAAATCTGGAGTTTTTCGATATTAAAAATATGCAGAAAAATCAGCAGGGAATTATAAGAATTACTGTGAAGCCCGTACCCATGAATCCACCAAAGTGCGGCGAAACCCCGGCAGAAGCCTGGCTTCTGCGGCGGTTCCGCGGCCAAAGGATGACTTCATCACCCCCTGTTTGCACAGTAACTCCTATTATATTATGCTGGATTTTCTGGGAATTTTTAATATTTATTCAAGAGTTGAATTTTCTGGGGTTGTTTTGGGGATTCGGTGTTTCGATCGGAGTATCAGATTTTGTCTATGTGGCTTTCCGGATAAATTTCAGAATATGTTAAAAAGTTCGACCGGATATAAATACCCAATTTTTCCCCTGTCGGGAAATTTCCAAGTGTTGGATTTTTCCGTGGTTTAATAACGTTCTAAGTAGTGCAAGTAACGCGATGGTCCCTCTAGAAGACAACAAACCTTAACTCGATTATGTGACCGTCTTGAACTGCCCTTTGAACCTTAGGGTTTGGGGCAGTACGGCGTGCCACATGTGAGGCGTTGGCTTGACCCTTCTACGGCTGGACCGTTGGTACTGAGGCATGAACTGGATGTTTTTAAACTTGTTTCATGTGTTGATCTGTTTCGGGAAAACTTGGGTGTTCGATTGTTCGATCGGAAAGTTTAACATTTTCTATTTATCCGGAATGTGATACAATAATTGGAATTCACAACAAGTTATGAGATAACTGAATGAATGTTATAAATATAGCAGTTTAGTCTCACTTGATCGGTTGCCACGGAATTTTGATGTGATCAAAAGTCCGTCGCAATCACGTAGCGTACGCGGATACTCGCCGGGTAAACTTAATAGACAGCCTCACTCCATAGCCCCGACCAAGTGACTGTAGGAGAACCCCGTCGCCGAAAGCATCCGTTCGGGTGCTCGCGGTAGCGGTGTTCCGCCTTGGAGCACTTCGTCGACGGCATCGGGGGTGCGACCGCCTACTAAAGTTTGCGACGAGCATTCGATCAGGATGTCGGGAATCTTGTTGAATTGCCCGACTTGATATTGAAAAGAGTTTTCGATAATGAGACTAAAATGCGGGGTTTATAATTGTTAGGCATGCGATGTCTAAGTAATTCATTTAATTAGGCATGCGATGTCTAAAGAGATTGCGGATTCCAATTGTTGTAGTTTTACACTTTCTTTTCTGTGACCGTAAGTGTAATATGTGATATCGCCGGTTTCGTTGCTATATGTCAACGACAATTGGGATGCGCATATTTACTTACGTTGATGACATGTGATGTTATGTGTTGCTGGATATGTTATATTGGATCGTCGTGTTTGAATAGCCGGGGGTTTTTATGTGAGATGAGTGTTTTTCATTTTCATTCATGTAAAAACTTGTATGTAATATTCTTTTATTGGGGCACTTCCAGGTTGCGGAAGATGTCACCTTTTGTATATTATTTTCTTTTTCGCACTAGGATATACCCAAGGAGGGGAGCACAAGTAACCGGGTTCTGGAGTCCAGAGGGAGACCAACTCGAGGAGTCGAGTCCGGGTCTCCTAACTCCAGAATTGGTAGGGTTGCTTGCCGCTCTCGTAGGGGTCTAGGGATGTGGGTTTGGCTATTCATCACGACCGTGGAATCCGTGTTTTATACTGGCTCGTATTGAAAACACGGACGTCCTAGTATATCCAATATTTCATATGATTCTTCTGCTGCGATATCTGTGATGTGATCATGTGATGTTCTGTGATAGATACAGTATATAGTATATATGATATATTATATAGGCGTTACTTATGTTTTACACCCGCGCTAGCCCTGCCCCGCTCTGCCGTTAGTTACCTAAGCTAACGGTGCACAAGGGGACATCGAGGCGAATGCGGATGGCATAAGTGTACGTCGTATTTATCTGTGATGTTTAGGTACTTAAATGATGGAACTTCATTAATGTGATTAATGAATGTAAAAGAAACCTAAAGATGTTGTAGAATCGAATTTCAAAATTAAAACAGGTAGCTACAGTTCTTGCTTTGCACAGCGGTATATATGATATATCCTGCACCTTATTCGATGAGGAAAGGGCCGAGATCCCTTCACCGGGAGTGACTCCTTTAGCAATAACTGGCAGATGCTACAACCCTCGGTTTGTCTTTTGATTGCTTTTAAGAGTTTTTGCTTTGCACAGTGATATATATGATATATCCCGCACCTCATTCGACGAGGAAAGGACCGACGATTCCTTCACCGGGAGTGACTCCTTTAGCAAAACTAGAAAAGCCTCAAAAACACTCCATTTTAAAATCATTTGATTCTACAACGATATCAAGTTCATTACGCAATAGGTTTTCAGAAAAACCTGTCGTAGCCCTCCGTCATTTCAGATATGTACTAGTTAGTATTCGTGCTGCGGTAGTTTGGCATTCGTCAAGGCGTAGTATACGGTAGCTAACTAATATTTATCTGCTTGAGCATATGATGCGATTGGATTAGGGTATTCGTACGGCGTTGTTTGGCATTCGTCAAGGGTCGTGCGGGTGGGTTTAATTCAATCAAGAAATGTACGGGTTGAACTTGACTAGTGGACTATGGGTTGTTTGGCATTCGTCAAGGTCATAGAACACTAGGGGCAAAATATTATCGGGAATTTCAAGTGTTGAAATTTGCAATGAGATTGCATACCTTCTATGAGATAGTTGGATCCCGATACCCGCTGCGAGTAAGAGTTACTCCTGGGAGAGTTTTACACATTACAATTAGCCGATCAAGTAGGTGTCTAGAAAGGTGTCAACGAGGTTACGCCTCTGGGAAAACGAGGTTTACATTAATTAGGTTCGTGCGAAAGCACGGGGGACCTCCCTCAAAGTACCGACACTGGCCTGGCTGAAAGATTGGCGAACTTGTAATGTGTAATTAATCCCGGCTAGTCTTTCCTTTTAGGGTTTGAAGGAAGATTTGATAAAAACAGTGGGAGCCATCCTGATTAGATAAAATAATAACCAATCTATTCTTGCAAGAGCGCACGCTGAGTGTTTTCTTCTCTCTCTCTCCAGGTAGCGACCATATCACGCCTTAATCAAGATAATAATACGGATTATTGACCGAACCCGCTTGTTATACTGAGCTGGGGAACGTTGGTCCCGCTCCAACTTATAATTGTTATAAGACAGAGCAGGAAATTGGGGAATACCAGAATTCCCGTGCCGCCCAAACGAAGAGAGTGCATGCTGATGCATCATCTTCGGGTGTGTTCGTTATAAAGAACTATTTCTCTGTATCCTCTACGTCCTGGGTATGTGATACCAGATCAGGATCCCAGATATGTAATCTGTTACATAGGGCTACAGAAAGGTAGAGAGCTGAGAACGGGTGATAAGTTTTATGAGGCAGAAAACGGGGCAAGTGTTGCAGCCAAGTCTGTTGGTCACTGTCACCCTGTATTACCAATACATTGATTCTGAACGAATGTTATTAGATACCGAACCTGATATACAAAATCATATCTGTCTCTTTGTTAGTAAAGAAACGATAAAATTTTGTATTGTTGGATAATGTTTTGAACATTTCCTATATCAAAAATTGATCGGTTCAGGCACGTTATCTAAAAGCATTGATGTTCTAAATCAAACTACAGTTCTTAGTATACAGAACACACACAAGAGGAAGAGTTCAGAAATGAACGAATCCTTCTTGAGGCATTGTAGACTAGGTCATATCAATGTGATCCGACTGGCTGAAGTTACATTTTAGATGCATATTTAAATCAGTTTGAATTTACATCTTGTGAAACTTGCCAGTCATGTCACAGAGATAAGATGACCATAGCTCCGTTTACTGGAAACAGAGAAAGAGTTAGTGAACTCTTGGGATGATACATGTTGATGTATGTAGGTCCCCTGTCTACATTTGCCAGGACTGGTTCTTTGTACTTCGTTACATTCTCTGATAATCTTTCGAGATTCAGACCTATGTTCCTGTTGAAACACAAGTCCGAACCTTTTGAGATATTCTCAGAATATAAGTTAGAAGTAGAGAACCAATACGGGTATAAGTATTATGTCCTTTGATGAGATCAAGGAGGAGAATACTTGAGCACGGAAATCCTCGACTTTTCTAAAGGAGAATGAGATTCTCTCTCAGCATTACTCCTCCGTATACACCATAGCACGATGGTATATCGGGGCGGAGCAATAGCACCCTATGTGATATTGTGTGCTCTATGATGAGTACTACTGAGTTACCTATTTCCTTTTTGGGAGTTATGCACTTGAGAAGCTGCATACCTATTGAATTGGGTTCGAATCAAATCAGTTGCCTACCACTTCATATGTGACATGATAAGGGAAGAGCCCATATCTTAAGTTAGTTAAGATTTGGGGTTGTCCGGGCTATGTCTAAAAGAAAAATCCGGACAAACTCGAGGCAAGGTCAGTTATGTAGAACTGGAAATGTTCCAGCCATACAAACTGCAGCTGATGATTTGACAGAACCAAAGGATTCAATAGTTACCAACGAACCTCAGCCTCTCCGCCGATCTAGTAAGGTTCCTCACCCGCCTGAGAGATACTTCGGTTTCTCTATGACAGTGGGAGCGAGGATTGCATCATGAGATGATGACCCAACTAGTTTTCGAGCTGGCCATCAGGAGTAAGACTCTGTAAGAATGGCTGGATGCTTAGTGATCTGAGATGGAATCCATGTACACCAACAAAGTATGGACTTTGGATGCTATATCTGAAGGGTTAAATCCCCATCAGGAGCAAGTATATCTTGAGAAGATTATTTGGTGTAGATGGAAAGGTTGAGACTTTCAAAGCTAGACTTGTTAAAGCTTTTTCGTCATCGACCAGGCGTGGATAATGATGAAACCTTTTCAAGTGGCTATGCTTAAGTCCATCCAGATCCTACTTGACACGGCTACATACCATGACTACGATATCTGGCGGTTGGGTGTCATGACTGCTTTTCTAAATGATGTTTTAGAAGAGAGAGTCTATAAGTACACAGCCAGAGGGCTTCGTAGACAGTGGGAGCAGCGGAAACGTGCACAAGATGTTTTATATGATAAAACAGGTATCGCGGAGTTGGAACGTCGGTTTTGATGAATTAGTCAAAGAGTTTGACATCATCAAAATGGTAGATGAACCTTGTATAAACAAAAAGGTAGTAGGGAGTATGGTGATGATCCTCGTAGAGTACGTGGATGACATACTCTTGATAGGGAAGAAGTTTCCTTTGCTACGCTCGGTCAATCTCCGCTTATCACAATGATTCTCCACATAGGATCAAAGTGATACCTACTAAATCCTGGATTTTGGATCTATGAGATATATCTAAATGGATGTTAGGCTACTCACTAGTTGTAGTGAGATGGTATCCGTTGATCCTAGGAAGAATCACTGGAAGTGTTCCAGGATGATAAAGACGACTGAGTGTCAGTCACAGGCATTGTCTTTACCCTCAGTAAAGGGGCGATATGTTGGAAGAGTTCCAAGCTAATACCGTGACATACTAGACGATTAAGGCTGAATACATCGCTACTTAAGATGCTACCAAAGAGGCTGTCTGGCTGTATATTAGTTCATGAGATGAACTTAGTTCCTCCCATTGTGTGACAATGGGGTTGTGGCTTATGCCAAGGAACGTCAGTCCCATCAGTGATCCAGACATATTCTAAGGCAGTATCACCTGATCATGGAGATAGTTGATCTCCAGGGTGATCGAGGTTAGGAGAGTAGACTTAGAGGACAACACAGCGGATCCACTCACAAAGGCCTTTTCCCAAAGAGAGACTTTTATGGGATGGTTGAGTATGAGATACTGCAACCACTGATACAGATGGCCCTAGTGCAAGTGGGAGATTGTTAGTTATATGTATGCCCTAGTGGCCATTACTGTACATAGGATGTATATTGTAGTGGATGCTGGGACATATATAGGGAGGACTTTCTTGCTCGACATGATAGTATGCTATCTGGTTGCTCTTTACCTTAACGTGTATACTGATTGTCTCTCTGTTACATGTTGGTAAAGCCCTTAGGATGTGTACTTGACTACCTGGACTATGATGCAGATCATACTAGTGGGGACATGGTAGTCCATAAGTACATCCTTCAAAGTCCCTAGTCGTGGGTGTATCGAGACGGGGCATCGATATACCAGAGTAGACTAGCGTATACCTTCTCGACCCATACAGATGGGCGATGGATGATCCCATATCCATTGGTGTTTGACATCAGGGATGATATACGGGTGCTCAGTGGAGACTGGGTACACTGGACGGACTCGCCGAGAACTCCCAGATGGTATTATACCTTACGTCAGATGGCAGTTCTCTGGTGACACTGGTACAGAGTAGTCTGTTGACCCGAGATCGTCATAGAGTCTTGTGTGGTTCCCACTGTGCTTTGATCTCCACCTTACCACGTCCAAGAGGGCGTGCAAAACGGTGGTTTTTGGGTACAGTTCCGAATCACATGGAGGCAATGAGCGATAGGAGGGGATTCATCTCTCCCGGTATAGGGAGTTGATGTTGCGCTGTGTTCGATTGGCTATAACCGGAAATCCCTGGCCAGGGTTGCTAAGATTTACTGGTAAGTGTTACCAGTAGTTTCTCGAACTGTTATAGACCTCATATCGACACGACTTATCGAGCTATTTGGGTCTGACGTTTACCACCCCTAGGCGAGATATGCGACATATCAGACGATCAGACCGGACTGTACGGTAGTGTTACTGGTTGGATTCACTGGAGTGTGAGCGGGCTTGCTCGTCGATCTTCTGATCGCTCAATACCCGGGTGGCCGTTACGTTTAGCAGACCGCTTGCGGCTTGTGGGTGTTTGATATGATCATCATCTGCTGCCGGCGTATTGACGAGTCTTTAGAGTCCTACACAGAGGTTTCCTGGCTCAAGCGAAACGAAATAGGAGCGCATATGAGATATGTGCGGGACCGAGAATGATACCAGTATGTGATACTGTATTCGATTCTCGCGATTTGTGACATTGATCGGTTATATGCGATATAGCCGGGTTATCGGATCAAGTGTTAATTCGATAAGTTGTTACTGTAGATATTAGTCGGTTATATGCGATATGACCGGATCATTAAATCAAGTGTTGATTTAATGATTTAATGCATAATTATATATTTGATATAGTACTTTGCATTAACTAGTATCGGTTCACTTTAAATGGATTTTCTCACTTGGATGTACAAGTTGTATATGTGATATACTTTTTGTGCAAATGATTGTATCATGTTTGATGATACATGTTTGCTAGGGTTTTTGTGTAAAGATCAAACCATGGTTACATGTTAATGGTTAGGGTTTTGATTTATTCATTTATTTATTCTTTTTGGAAAATTATTAGCATAATGCAAAATGGTGGCTTTCTTTGTATTCTAGTTGAAGCTTCATGAAGCTTTGACCTAAGTGACCATTTTGTCTCATGCTTAACCCTAACCATTCCTACTAACCCTAGTTTAGTCTCTACACTTGACCATGGTTGGTAGATGATAAGTATTATTATGATTTTCATTTTACTAAATACTGATCATATTATCTTCTTCTTCTTCTTCATCTTCTACTTGAAGAAAAAGCTTGCCTCATCAATGGCAACTTGATGAAAAGAGTGAGAAATCCAATTCTAAAGTGAACCCACTTCCTATTTCTTCATCCTCTACCTCTTGCCAAGTAGTAGAGTGTGTTTTTTTCACAAGTTTCATGACTTGGTGAAGTGGGAGCTTGATCTTGTGATGCTTCGACGTAGATCATCTTCGGCACGAAGCCGACGACCTTGCCCGCCCATTTCTCCGATGAAGCCGACGCTAGAGCCCGGATTTTGATTTGGACAGCGGAGAGGACTTCATCACGGAGCCGTGGAGGTGGAGGACCGGATCTACAAAGGTTGTATTTCCGTACTCTTAGTTAAAATAGTTAACTAGTTGCTTTGTCGCCTAAACTTCTAGCCAACGATCCGTAGTCTAGGGTTTCTCGGCACCGTAATTTTTGAAATTGGCATGGTTGATGCCTTTTGAGACCTCTTGAGAGTGCCTAGGAACCCTACAGATAATGGTAAGAACCATGCTTGAATAGTGTTGACAAATGAATTGTAAATTCATTTGTGCAAACTATTCAAGTATGGTTGCTTTATTTTTATTGGAAAATGGTTTTATACAAAATCATGCTTCATAACTTTTTCTTACTTAATGAAAAACATTCTACCATTTTGGTTATCTTTCCTCACTAGCCTTTCTTGAGCTCCTCCTCCTCTTTCTCATCATCTACCCTACCATCTCATGTGTTGAGAATCATGGGTGGAAGAGAGATAGATATACACTAAGAACAACTCACTACATCTTAGACACTCTAGATTAGTGTTCATACCATAATATTGCATTATTATATTCCCCATTCTTATGCATTTTACAATAAAACAGGTACTTTTGACGCATGTCTACTACATATTACAGGTTACAGGTTCTTGGACAGAAAACAGTGAAAACGATGAAAAGACGATGCAAAAGTGGACTTTGACCAACAAACAGAAGACTCTTGATCAAGCCTACATCAAAGATAAAATTCATAAAGTACAAGGCAATGCAAGGTCCAAGATTACAAAGCGAACGGTTAAAAGTTCACTACAATTCACTGTAAAGATCTGGAGAAGAAACAGAAGTAAATATGAGAAAGGACCTATGTAAACAGTAATCCCAAGAAGCTCAGAAGCATCCACAAAAATTACAGCCAATGATCTCTCTATTGGGTCGTGGAACCGCGGCCCAAACCCTACCAAAGCCGCGGTTCCGCGGCCATCAAGAGCATTTAGGAGTGGAAAAATTTACCAAAATACAGTGGCGGCGTTGACTGGTCTTTATAGGGCTATTTTTGTAATTTAGACATGCGAGTCAGATGTAACCTAGGGTTTCCTATTCTTTATAAATAGGAACTCTAATCATTGTAATTCTTATGCCTCCTTTTAATAATAAATTCCAGAATTCTTTTGGAGAGCATCGGTGCCTCTTTTCAATTCATGAATTCAGATCTGACAACCCTGCGTTGATCTTTGGAGAGAGCTATCTGTAAATAGTTTTATTTAATTGCTCTAGTTTAGATTTTAATTCTTTGCCCTAGGTAGATTTAATTCCTTGCCCTAGGAAATTGTTTAGAGTTAGTTTTGGGGAAGGCTTTTAAGAGATGAGATCTCTCATCCCTTTCTTACCCATAATATATTTTCAATAGGACTCCATGCATACACGTACACACCGCGCCCTACGGCATCCT